>OX359283.1:28033335-29233335 GCA_947179155.2 Hedera helix
GGGATTTTTTAAAAAAATTGTTTCAATGATATATTTGCAGGTAACTGAAATATGGGTGCCGGTGGAAATATGGCTGCGGTGGAGGATTCCGGCCGTGTGGCTAAGCGGGCCGCTGGATCCAACGTTCTCCCACGAGCCCCTCATGAAAAACCATCGTTTACACTGCGAGACCTAAAGAAAGCGATACCGGCCCATTGTTTTGAGAGGTCACTTCTTCACTCTTTGGCCTACCTTATAGTGGACTTCATGGCCAATTACCTTCTCTACTTTGTTGCTGCCAATTATTTCCACCTCCTTCCTTATAAACTCTCCTACATAGCCTGGCCCATTTACATGTTTTGCCAAGGCTGTGTTATGTATGGCCTTTGGGTCATTGGCCACGAATGCGGTCACCATGGCTTTAGCGACTATCAATGGCTAGACGACGCTATAGGTCTGTTCACTCACTCTTTAATCCTTTGCCCTTATTACGCCTTTAAAATCACCCATCGTCGCCACCATGCCAACACCTCTAATCTTGATCGTGAGGAGGCTTATGTCCCGCAGCTTAAGCCCAACCCAAACTCGTGGTATTGGGGAATTTATGGTACAACTGGTCGTATTGGCGTACTTCTTTTTAAGGTTACATTGGGTTGGCCTTCTTACCTTTTATTTAACATGGCGGGCCGAGGTTATAATAAATTTGCCAACCATTTCTACCCCTACAGTCCTATGTACTCGGACCGGGAGCGGGTCGAGATCATGATTTCTAATGCGGGTATTCTTGCCATGTTATATGCGTTATATCTTATGGCCGTCGCTAAAGGTATTTCTCATACTCTTCTTGCTTACGGAGGACCATTGCTAGTTCACAACGCGTTCCTCGTGATTGTGACATGCTTTCAACACACTCACCCTTCGTTGCCTCGCTACGATTCGTCCGAGTGGGACTGGTTCAGGGGAGCTCTGTCCACCGTTGACAGGGATTATGGGATTTTAAACTACGTGTTCCATCACGTGACGGATACTCATGTACTTCACCATTTGATTTCGACAATTCCTCATTATCACTCCATGGAGGCCACCGAGGCGATCAAGCCAATATTAGGTGATTATTATCAATATGATGGCACTCCATGGTACAAGGCAATGTGGAGAGAAATCCAAGCGTGTTTGTATGTGGAACCAGATGAGAATGAGAAGAACAAAGGTGTGTATTGGTTTAGTAACAAGACTAAATATGATGATTAGTGTCATATTAGGGCCTGGATTATTACCAATTTGATGGCAATCAAATTTAGAAGGCGATGTGGAGAGACTTATCCATAAATCTTTATTTCTTTATGTCAGATCCAGATGAAGATGATCAGAGCAAAGATGTATATGAGTTTCGTAATAATACATACTGTATTTTGATATGGAATAAAAGAGGTTTCTGAACTTCTTTTGTTAATGCAGTTTTGTCATTGTTTTCTTGCGCCAACTTGAGCTGTATTGGTTGCATTAATTGTACTGAGCCTTTAACTTCCTCCAATAAAATTTATTGATCAGTACTTTGGGGTGTAATGCTCACTTTGTAGGGTTTGAACTTCTAAACATGCAAGATTTCAAAAATTTTAAGTTTTATGTACATTAATATAAGAATAGTGCCTATGCCCTGTATTAACTTATTTGTCAGTTTTTTTTTTTTTTTGGTATTTTTGTTAATTACGTTAAGGATGCCAACTTCATCATATTGTGTAGTATTACCCTCTAGCTGGAATCCATTAATATTTGTATGTAATAGAGAAAAGTCATTTCTACGCAACTATCTTGTCTAAACAAAACCCATGCATGCATCACTATAAACAAAGTTGTACCAAGTTCTTCATACTTCCTAATTTTCTTTTGAACATGAGAAATACAAGAAGTTCATGCCAACTGAAAAAATTAATCACCCCCCTCAAGTTAGGCTTCAATCAAACAAACAATTGAATCCATCCGTGATGGTGCCTGTAAAAGCCGATTTATTGCAAAGAAGCCGGTGCAAATTAAGGAGTACTAATTAACTTTTTCAGTTCCCTCTTTGTTCTCTTTGAGTTGCCAATTGACAATATCTGGTGAATATGTACTATTAACTTTAAATGTGCATTATCAACTTTACAAAATGTTTGAATTTTGTCATGATCCTGGTGTGTTCCTAGCTATACCCAGTCAAACGAAGATTCAATATTTCGTCAAAATGATAGATGGAATTCCTCTTAACCTACATTAATTAAGATTTGAGCATATATATATTTAACAAATAACAACATAGAAGGTTATTTATACATTGGATATATAGTAATACTGCAATATTCATGCTTTCATGGCTTCTTTTCATGCATCCTCCACGAGGGTTGGCCCAATATTAGCTCGCGGAGTTGCATTTTAACATTTGATGGGCCATGATTATGCATTTTAAAAGTAGTAGACACAATAGATAATTTTATGAGTTATATTTTGCATTTTAATGTTACATTAATTTAGCAACATAATATATATATAATATTCACAAATAATTGTTTAATTTCCTGATACGTTTTTGTTGGGCTTGGTTAATGGGAAGGAAAATGAGAATTTTCAATTAAACATCCGGATACTGAAAAACATTTTCCAGGAACCACTTAATTGTAATTTTAATTTGAAAGTAAAAGGAGAAGC
Organism: Hedera helix; assembly: GCA_947179155.2. Taxonomy (NCBI): domain Eukaryota; kingdom Viridiplantae; phylum Streptophyta; class Magnoliopsida; order Apiales; family Araliaceae; genus Hedera; species Hedera helix. Next base: position 28,035,997 of record OX359283.1, read on the forward strand.
AATGAAACTTCTGACCAATAAGGATCCCTCCATTAAATACCTTTTACTTCTTCTATATTTTTCCAAATATATATTTAGCGACAAAAATATTATGTGACATAGTTCTAGCGACGAATAAAGTATTTTACTGTATAATTAACTTTTTGTCACCAATGTATATTGGAAAAAATTTAATGAAAAGTGTAATAAAGAGAATCTCGGTCCCTTAAATACATATTTCGCAACAAAACTGTTGCTTTTAACGGCAATATGAGCAGCAAAATTACTAATACAAAATAATGTATAATTGTCAAAATTTAACTTCTTTTTTGGAGGGCAATTGACACCGGTTCCCTATATAATACTACAACAAATATAGGGATCTAGCTATGCTAGCAGATCAGTTGCAATGGTTGTATTACGTCGATAATTGCAGGGTACAAATCATTTGCCAGCTATATATTAACAACACGAGATAAGTGGCAGATGACTGTCATTAAAGCTCTGACTGGAACACCATTAACAACCAATTGGCATTAGTGACGGATAGTTTGACCGCTGCAAATAATTCATACTTATTCTACAATTACGTGCGTATTCGCAAAGTGCCTTTGTATCAAAAGTTGTGCGGTTGATTTTAATAATAACTTTGTTCTACGATTAGAGTTTCATTTGCCAATTACCTTTGTTTATAAAATGAGAGTTTGATAATACTATAAAGGAAACTGATATTTTTACGGGGTTTTTTAATATTTTTATATAAAAATGTCACTATAAGTCTATAACGACGATTTTGACCGTCACTATAAGTCTTTAACGATAATTTACATGTAAAAATATCAAAAAATCATGTGAAAATATCACTTCCCTACTATAAAATACACCATGTCCTCAAAATTACTATGAAAATTTTATTTTCATGCCATTCTATAAACAAAACGCTTATCAAATAGGACTAAACATAGACAAATATATATTTATAAAGTTATAAGTGTTGTAAATGAGACTCTTTTTACTAGATGGAGGGAGTAATTATTTTCTAGTCAATTTATTTTCCAAAAACTACAAATCATGAAATTAGCAAATACAACCTTGAAATGAAGAACAGTTGAAAATTCCGGCCATCTATTTTAATGTATCATTAAAAGTCATAGAAAACTTAGAGGACAACGTAATCAGCATAATTCAACATTGAAATTAGTGAGATCGGTTCCATTAAAATTATGACTCCCTATTTTTTCTCTCTTATCTTTTCTTTCTCTATTTCTCTCCTACTTTTTCTCTCCTCTTTTTTCTCTATTATTTCATTTCCTATTTTTTCTCATTCCAATTCCATCCATTTTTTCTTTTCTCAAGCAAAACACAGTGTATTTAAAACTTCTTTGGATCATATATGGTTGTTTAAGTTTCTTCATCTCTCAAATCTACCTAATCCAGAATCAGCATGTTTTACATGGCCCTTGAATATTGTAGTTATATCATGATAAATGAAGTCTCGGATCAGATTCTAACTTCGGTGAACAATCTGCCTGATATGACTGCATTACAGGCACATTGGGATATGAAAATGTAACCAATTTAGAGGAACTAGTTTACGTGTAGAACCATAAAATAAAAACCCAGTAAAAACATCGTTCCGAATATAAGAGCGTCATTGTTTTAAATGAAAAATATGAAACTGAAATTTTCAAGTGGCGTACAAATAATACCTCCGTTTCATGATAATTTTTTTAAAAATCAACTGATATCTTAAAATTTAAAATTAATTTGTTTCGTAATTTTTTTTATTAATATCTTTTTCCTTTTAATTAATGAAAAATACATATTTTTTTAATCAATCAATTCAAAAAAAAGAGAGGTGTATATATATAAAAATAAAATTAAATAATAACATAATATTTTTAATTTATTATTAATTTTTATTCAGAAATATGGACCAGTACTCCAGATTTAATTAACCGAGTGCTCAGCCGTTGATTAGTAGACCAACTGACAGAAAGGACAAATTGTATACATGTACTTAATTGTTTTGAATAAGACGTTTTTAATGTTATTTTAATGATTCTATTCATTATTTTCTACTTTGATGTACTAATAATGTCTTTTATAATTGTGCGATGTGATTCATTTGAAACATAATATTTTTATAGCGCACGTGTTTAGGTTCAGTCACGTGCAAATTAAAATTTGAAAGCAAAAGAAAAATCTTCTTAATTAAATGATTAATTAATATATATCGAGTCAAGTAGAATTATTTTAAATGCTTTAAAAACTGTACTAGTAGCACGCCATCCGAAATCATTTTCCACAAGAAGGTGGACTAATTAAGTAGGTCTTTGGTCCAAATTGGGGTGCCAAGTTTTGGAGCACGATTGATGATGACACTCAACTTAACATTTTTAATTTGTGTTGGAATATTCGTCTTGGTCACGTATGATATTATACTTTATAATATATAGTTTATATCATATGTAACGTAGGAATATATAGTGTATTAATTATAAATAATATATATTATAATATAATAAGATATATTATTACATTTATAATATAATAATTTATTTATATAATATGTGAGGAATTCATGACTTTGATTCATTAAAGGCTATTTTAGTACCACCATTTCTTGTTTTCTCATTCCATTAATCAATGAAAACATAATTACCAACCGCCCTCGTAAGAATGGTTTTCTATTGCATAATGGAATAGGCTTTCCAATCGAATGAGTTTTCCAACTACTTTTAGGCTACCAAACATTGTAATAAATTCCGTCTCTAATTTCGGCCTACCAATTGTCACATTAGTTATTATTACTATTCAAAATCCCTCTGCGTCGTCACACTTTTCATTTATTTTTTCTCATAAATAGTTAATAATAAAAATATTATATTTAACGATATAATATTAATAAAAAATAATTATATCATCAGAGTTACTCCATCTATTTAACTTTATTTGTCCTAATTTAAAAATACACGTTTATTAAAGAAAATTATCTTCAAATTACTCATTTTAATTATCATATTCTCATTTTTTTTGTTTTAATTAATCATTCAACCCTTTTTTGGAATAATAAAATAGAGGAGAGAGAAGGAGAAAAAAAAGATGTGTAGTTGTGTTTTCGGTGTCAAAATTAATATTATTTTTTTAATTTATGTCATGTAGTTTTTAATAAAATTTTTATAAAATTAAAATTAGGGTAGTATTAAAAAAACACAATCAATAATAGTATTAAAATGGAATGGAGACAAATAAAAATAAACAAATTAAAACAAATAAACTTAAACGAAGAGATTATTACTAAAAAATAATATTGTATCCTCAAATATGAGTTGATAAAGAAATATGCAGTAGTGTAATAAAAGGATTCTTGTCCCCAAAAAAAGGATGCTGAGTTGTGACTAGTACACTATCGCAAATTAATTAGATGTTCCCACCAAATAGACGGGTGGAATTGTTCACTTATTGTTGATTATCCTTCTGGTTGGGAAAAAAAAAATAGAAAAAAGGTGATTTCATAACCCTTTAAATGACAACTTAATTTTTGATTTTTTTGAATTATCCTTAAAAAAATAAATTTATACATCTAGTATTTAATGAACACTGTAAAAACTCTTAGGTTATGTTTATTTGCAAAAAGTATATCGGGATTGGACTATTTATATTAATTTAATATTATTTTGAATTATTTTATCCCATGATTGGGGATTAATAGTCTTTTAAATAGTTCTATGGACTATTTTTTTTTATCATTCCTAAAACTATTTATGAGGGATTATATAATCTCATGAAAAATGTGAAATTTATAGCTCCTCATTTTAAGTTATTAAATAGCTTTATGAGATTAATAGTCTAACATTAAAGAACTAATAATTATTTATCAAATGATTAAATAGTATAAAATAATATTAAATTAAGACAAATATTTTAATTCCAAATATAATTTTTAAAAACAAAAATAACATTTATGTTCACGAATAGCTAATAAGGGAACTCTTCCATATCCTTAATATATTTGTCCCTTGCTTCTCTTAATTAAATGCATTTAACATGTAAAGGAAATAATGATCCTTTCATTATTTTTAAGACATTTGATATTATCAAAGCAAATAATATTGTTAAAATAAATATATTTAAGCAATTGATATTTTCACAAGTAATATTTGATATTTTAACAAATTTTCTCTCACGTAAGTGTGAAGTCTATTTACTATTCATGTAATAATAGTAATTTTTAAATTTTTAACAAATAATAATAATTTTTAAATTTTCAAAATTTAATAAAATCTCATAATAAATATATTCAAAAAATTTAATAAAATTAAGTAAAATTTAAATTAAACAAAGAGGAATTAATTTTTTTTCTTTTCTTTACCTATTTTCTCTCTCTTCTCTAAACTTCTTTATCTGGATTAATTATTCTTCATTTTTATTTGGGTTTAATCATTTCTCTCTCTTTTTTTGCATATTCTTCTTCTCCTTCTGTAAGTTTTCTTTTTCTTTAATTCTTCTTCTGTAAATTTTTTTTTCTTCTCCATCTATTTTTAATATCCACGCAAGAACAAATTGCAACTGAGCTCTCAGCTCTCATCTCTTATCTCTCTCCCTCGTATATCGCAGGGACAACAGAAAGTCTAAGCATGTTTTGTGTAATATGAGATCTAATCGAATTTTTCGTACAAGTTTTACCGATTAAATTGGGTTTGTTCACAAGATTTTCAAAATCTGAGATGTTTTTGAAAAACTTAGAAGTTTTGTGCTTCTTTGATGATTTGTGTGTGTGTGTGTGTGTGTGTGTGTGTGTGTGTGTGTGTATATATATGTTCTTAAAGCATGATTTGAATCAAATTTCACCAAATAAACCATGTTTCAAATGCATCTTATTATGTTTCAAAGATTTCTTATTTTGATTTAAACAAACATTTCAACTCTGAGGCATGTTTTGATCTAAACAAAGTTATGTGCTTTACAAATCTAATTGAACATTTTGTCAATGTCGGTTTATTTTTTTAAGTTAGTCCTAATCAACCATTAAATTGAATTCTTAATTTAATAAATTAAATATGCATGTATGTTTTGTGTTCAAATCTGGGTATTTGTTGATATATTGATGAACATATATGCTACCTGCAATTTTTTTAATCTCCTATTTCTAGATCTGCTTGATCTTTGATTTCCTTTTGTGAAATGAATAACATGTTATAATAGATCTCATTGATACAAAAAATTTTGATATATTATTTGTATTATTTGGAATTAAAACAAGAGACTTATGACTTTTGACCCGTTTAATATGTGTTCGGGTAGGGTTGAATCGGCTGAATGTTGAAGATGACAATATTTTTGGAGGCACTTAATATTTAGAAAATGAGTGTTTACTTTCTTTTGACTTAGTAGCTCATTTGGTTTCTCATTTTTTATTTTGAGTCCAATTAGCCAAATAAGTCATTTCAGCATTTATCTATATTTTCCTTTTTCTTTTAAAAAACCACGTTTGAAAATAAGGGAAGGAAACTGAAGTCCGTCTACTAAATTGGACGAAATGGATAAATTTATAATTTTTTTAAAGTATAGTGATTCAATTCTATTTTTTAAAAGATTAGTGACCAAATACTTAAAATGGAACAAGTTCAGTGGTGTAAACCTATGTTTTGTCCATATTTTCCTTAATTTGAACATATATAATCCACTCACATTATATTTGAGTATAATATTTTAAATTTAATAAGGAGATTATTGAAATGATAATCTTTTCTATACAAGGATCCCCTCCATTAAATAATAGTGAGATAAACTTAAAGGTATTGTATTATTTTATACTAATATCAATAAAAAGGTGATTTTTTTATGCAACAAAACAATTAACAAATTTTTTTTTTTTTTTAGCCAAACAGTGGTAGTAATAATTTCTTTACTGAAATCCAGCCCACCACATAGTTTGATTCCCCATATATTACGCAACATCAAAATCTTGAAGGCCCATATACTTTTGAGGGCCTGTATTAAAAACCATAGACTGGCCTTGGACCAATGGAGGCATCCTAAGTCCTAACAACTCCTAGGGCTTCACTTCTTTTTTCCCCTCTAATACTTAAGGGGAATTTACATTTCCTAGTACATTTTTAAAAAAAATCACAACAAAAGTGTATTCAGAAAATATTTACAGAATTAATACATTTTTAACATTTTATTTACAATAAAAGTACATCTAGATTATATCTCTCATCTTCACTTTCTCTCTCCTCATCGTCATCTTCTTACTCATCTATTTTTGTCATTGACATTACTTCCTCCAAATACACCTTCGCTGGTACCTAAATGTTGCATCACCAGTTATTATACATACTACTTATAAAAATATTTATCCAAGCATAACAAGTAATGTTAATTTTAGAGAGAGAAATACAAAGAGAAAGAATATGAGCTAGTGAATTTGTTGTATACATACAAATGAGATCGCCGACAAGGAAGGTGTGGTTGTTGATCCAGAGGGTGTAGTTCACGCCGGGGTTCCATCCGCGGTTGGCTCCGACGATGTGGTCGGTGGCGGTATTCAGCTTTTCACAATGTCACTATCATGGTTGGTACTGGTGTTCTTGGTATCCCTTTCGCCATGTCTCAGCTTGGCTGGTACTAGTTTAGGTAACCAAACAATAGAATAGAGGTAACCAAACACTAGTATGGAGGTAACCAATTCCTGAATGTGTAGTAACTAGTTTTTTCGTTTGGTAAATCTAGGTAACCAAATACTAGTCTTCTTCCTCCTTTTATTTTGTCTTTGTTAATGTGAGTTTGTTAATATGAATTTCATAATGCAGTTGGTAACCAAACATTCATATCAAGGTAACCAAACCTTCATACCAAGGTAACCAAAACACAATCAGCAGGTTTTCAAAACGGTGCTCTGTTTTTAAAACACAATCTGCAGGTTTCTGGAGGTAACTAAACACTAGTATGGAGATAACCAATTCCTAAATGTGTAGTAACTAGTGCAATTAAGCATGTAAAAAGCAAAATTTACAAGAAGAGAATGGCATCAAGAACACTAAAATTAAAAAATTCAACACCCAAAAGATAGCGTCTGCAAGAGAGAATCTAGGGTTTAAGCCAATTCAGCTTGTTAAACGAGAATCATGTTGGGATAAAGGAAGTGGCGAGAGCTATTTAGAAGGAATGAGAGAGAGAAAATCTGAAGGGGAAATTGTGGATGATCTCTTTTCTGCGTATATGAATTTAGATAACCTTGAAACATTGAACTCTTCTGGGACTGATGACAAGCAGGGTACTGAAAATCGTGAAGATTTAGATAGTAAAGCTAGTGGTACCAAGACGAACGGTGACAACAGTGATAATGATTTAATAGGTTGGTTATTGTTTTCCTTGATTTAAGGGATAATGATTTAATAGGTTTATTCTTGTTGTACTCTTTTTGTAATTATTTGTTTAGTGCACTATTCTTATAATTATTTTATAAAAATTATATACTTATGTAAAGAACCCAATACTTAATGAGTCGTGTATGCGGTAAAAGTATATCTAATTTTATTGCAACTATTAAAAAATTTGAAAATTAATAAAAATATATAAATAATTGATTAATATATTTGTTTGTAGCAAAAAATGATTTTTTTTAATGATAATATATATATATATATATATATATATATATATATATATATATATATATATATGATTTGGTTCAAGGACATACCTCCTTAAAGAGCATACCAAGCATACTTCTTTGAACGACGGACCCGGCGACAGTTTGGCACGTCACTATAGGTTCGTCCGTCACCAAAACTTTTAGCGACAGACAACATATCGCGACAGATAAACATATAGCAACGGACAAATTTATGGCGACGGATCAAACCATCGTCGGGTCCGTCGCTAAAGGAGGTATGCTAGGTATGTCCATTAATAAGGTATGCTCTTGAACTTTACTCTCTCTCTCTCTCTCTCTCTCTCTCTCTCTCTCTCTATATATATATATATATATATATATATATATATATATATATATATATATATTATAATTTATTCAATAATTAGCTAAAAAAGTGCGGATCTGTTTTCTTTTTCAAATTTAAATACATTCAATTTTATTGTAATGAATAATAGCTTGAGACGTGCATGTTCTAATGGAAACAATTAATGGTCAACTCACAAATATAATATGGTGTATTTAAATTTTAAATATTTATGAATTAAATAAGTTATGATTAAAATAAAATAATTATTTCAAGTACAGTTGATGCTTTAAAGTCCAAAAGCATTAAATACTTCACAAGTATTAGGGGTCAGGATTAATACATTGCGTTATTTTATAATTTTATCTTTTTTTTATCTTATTATTTAGTTTTTAAAATTTTATAAAATTTTAAATTTATACACATAATGCATTTGTCACCGGGTGATAATTGTATATCTCTATTAATAAAATGTGAGGTAAAAGTACGTAACCGCTTTTGATAAAAATAACTTTGTGAAGTTTTTTTCATTTATCTTTTTATCCTTATCATTTCTATTAATTCTCTCGAATAAATAATTATTTAATTTTTATTATTTTCTCTCTTTTATTTTTTTTTTTTTAAAAAATTATCGTAAATTACGCACTTTAGTTAAGAAACAAGCGTTGAGCGATGTGTTGATCAACTATCCATACTTTTGTGTATAGATTTAAATTCTACCGCTGTATTATAATGATAATGTAATGTGGTATTTTAATGGTGCCAAAAAAATACCAGTAAAAGATATGGGTAGACGAACATGCGAACCACCAAATTATGAGTTGGCAACGTGTCAAAAGAAGGAAAATTAACTAGTGTTGCCACGTAACTTTTAACATTACACGTGGCATAACACCCAGTTCCTGCTGTCTACCTTAACCATGCAAAGTGGATCAATCTCTTAATTTTCCTCCAAATCAAGTTTGTGGTTGAAATTAGTAAAAGAGAGTGGGTATGCAGGCCGGAAAGGGTGTAGCGGCATCGGTAATGGAAGCGGCGGCAAACGTCGCCGCATCAGCCAAGTCTGGTTTGGACAAAACTAAGGCCGTTTTAGAAGAGAAGGTTTGAAATTAATTTTTCGTCCTACCATTTTATCTGAATAACAGTTGATCTCTTTCATGAATCTTTGACATGTTCGAATAAAATATATTTAAAAACAGTTATACGCCATATGTTTCTAGGTAGATAATATTTCACCTATTCCATAAAAAGATCTCATTTATAATATTCTGAATATGATTGAGATGTTTTTTCATGTATATCTTAAATAGTGATATGATGACAAAAGATATCATTTTATATGACTTCCATTACAATGTCTGTGAAATAACTTAATTTTGTTGTAGGCTGATAAGATTTAATCAAAGATGAGTATGGAATTTTGATGTTATCCTCACTACTGCATGCGTTGTAATAAATTAATTTGACAGGTGGAGAAAATGTCGGCAAGTGATCCTGTGGAGAAAGACATGGCTACCCTTAGGAAGGAAGAGAAAATAGACTTGGCTGAGATCAGAAAAAGGGAGGCTTATGCCCAGAATGCGGCTGCCTCCACTGGAGCTGTGCCTCGAGGCTACACCGATGGCCGGGACATTGCAATTGGCTCGCAATTTCAGTTGTCAATTGTGTCTTCTAGTACTCATGCCAAGCCCACTACTGACTTCGTTACCGAAGATGTGATCGGGTCACACTACCCGGTTGGAACTACCATCGGTGTGGTTGGGTCCGAGAGCCCACCCGAAACCAATACTGGAACTGCTGGTCAGACCCATGTGGTCAATCCCAACCCTGTTTCCGGGGTTGGCTATGATAAACCGACCCAGACCCAAACCGGGGTCCATGCGGTGAATCCCCATAACACTGCTGTTGGGTTTGGGTCACAGTACCCGTCCGAAAACAACATTGGAACTGGAAGGAGCCCGGTGGGTGATTTGGGCACTGGTTTTGGGACGGATGGCACACGTAGCTAGGAGGGAGGAGGGGATGATGAAAGGTTTGTAGTAGTCTAGTTTTTGTTTTTCTGAAGTATATATGTTATGTTAGTTACACTGCTTTTAGTATCTTCGTTTAATATCGAGTTTGAGAGTATTTTTGTGATTAATAAACATGCTTATGAATGGGTTCAAAGATTATCCGAGAAGAATTAAAGCGAAACAAGAGGCACATGATTCAATGAAGTTAGTCACATGAATTTGTCACTCTCTCTTGAGAATACGTAAGTTAGATTAAATATTGCATTTGTTATAGTAATTTCTATATGATATATTTGTTATAATAAATGTTGTCTGATACTCTTTTGAGCATACGTGAATTGATCTCTGAGCATACGTAAGTTGATTAAATGTTGTTAGTGGCGAAAATAGAAATTTACACAGAAATAAAGTTTAGTGGGATTAAATTTTGAGTTTAAAAATAATTTAGTAGGGATTCGGGCGCAATGCCCTCGAGTCAAATTTTTTGAATAATTTTATATTTTTAGGTTATATATATAAAACATAAATTTGATTACAACGATAATATAATAATTGTTAACTCTATATATACTTATATGTATGTATGTATGTATATATACACCATATTGACTTATAATAAACTTTATAAAAATAAATTATTTATAAATAATTAATTCTTGAAAAAATAATATAAAATAGATTATTAATTAGTTTAAGAAAATTATATGAATATACGTATGTAAAAGAAGTAGGAATGATATAAGATTGAGATTTTAATGAAAAAATTATAAATTTAATCTAGTATATTAAAAAATTTATAAAATTTCAATAGAATTATTTTGTATATAACATTTAATTTTTTTTTTTTTTATATATTATAAAATAAAATAAATAAATTCAATAGGGTCAATTGACCCCTCAACTTTCGATAGGGCTTCGCCCCATAATGTTGTTGTATTTGTTATAATAAATATAGTGTTTTTTGAGCATACGTAAGTTGATCTCTTGAACATACGTAATTAGTTGATTAAATACTGTCTTCATGTGGGGAAGAATTAGACGACAAAAAAAGCAAAATATAATTTTTACTATAGTAAATGTAATAAAAAGCTAGGGAGATCAAGTTCTGACAACAACTTCACAACACAATTCGGAAAGTAAAATGATCTTTAGTTAATTGGAATTGTAAAATGCTTCTCTACAACTTGCTAATATGATTAATTAATTATGTCCGAAGGTTACCGAGTTTTGCCCATATCAATAATCTATCTATTTTTAGCGTTAATTCAGACGATAAAGTTGCAATTATACTCTTTTTCCATAATTTCAAAACAAATTTAAGATGATTACCATACTATCAATTAGAAGTTTGCTGAGGACTTAAACAAATTATTCCCATAATATATGGATGAATGTGAGCTGCTATTGGACCTCATTTATTCACTCACTTATTATCAAAAGTTTAATCATTTTAATTTTTTCTTGTTCTCTCTAAAAATTGTATACTTGTTTTTGTTCTCTCAAAAAAATTGCTTTCTCTCTCTAAATTTATCACTTTTTCTCTATAAAATTGTCAAATTATTAGTATAAACAATATTGAGAAGTATTTTATAATAAGTGTGTATATCATGTACGTAGCTGTTATATATATCATATAGATGTCAAAATAACTCTAAATAATATGCGTTGTGATCTGATTTTCACAATTTTCCGTTAATTGTCCCAACGAAATTTCCATAATTTCCCGTTAATTGCCGTGACCATCTTCCAGACTCGTGCAATTTAGATGTACTAGTTTTGGCATGTTTCTACTGTACAAACTTCATACTTTTCTCCGCTTAGTATATTCCTCTATTTAAAAAGATAAAACTTATTTCTTGATTTTTATTTACGTTATTAATTGGGAAGTAACCCAACTCATCAGGCACCTCGTCGGTGCATTGGTCAAGCGGTTTGGTGATCATTGAACCCAAAAGTCTAGCCTATCCAAACTGTTAAAATTGGAATCACATGATGGTTTGTTATTAGCTTAGGAGCATATATGTTATTAACCCTCAACACTTGTGTACGCAATTTAATTTTAAATAGTTTGATAAAAATGAAGTTACATCTTCTAATTGTTAACCCCCAGTGATCACACGTCATCATGTGAAGAGGAGGAGGATCGTAAGAGAAATTAGAGGTAAAAATGATGTAAAATTTCTAGAGACAGAAAATTTTAGAGAGAAACTAAAAAATAAATATAGAGAAAATGAGGAATCTATATATAAATTAATCTATACTTGCACTCAAATTTGATATATGGATCAACACATATTCATTTTTGATTGATCACTTAACTCATTTAAACTCGACTCATATAAATTTAAACTCATGTATGTCCGTCTAAATTTGTCAATTTACCGAATCTACTTCATACCTATTTGTTTTTATGTTTTTAGAAGTTATTTGAAATGATATGGTTCAAAAATCAATTTTTTAAATTTATTGTTTTCAAGAATAACAATAGCCACTTCTTGTAGTAACCTTATTTTTTATGTACAAAAAATCCCAGTTCTCATCAAGATTTAGTTATATCAAAATCCACAATAATAGGTCTATAGTTTGCATAACTATAATTTTCAAGAATCCGTGGATTTGAAATCCATTATCTATTATATAATGAAAGAATAGTAAAAGTAACTGTTCTCTTAAAATTATGTCATAATTGAACTTCTTCTCTTATATTTTATATTTTTTAATTGCACACACAATGTGCAAAAAAAATACTAGCCATAATACAAAAGTCCACCATTCTAAAAGATCATTTATAACGTTTCGACTTAATATAATTTCGAATCAAGCCTGTCGACCCAATCTGAGTTCGAATCAAGCCATTCAAGTCTCAAAATTGAAGAGTACCATTGGTTGTAATGACTCATAACAAGTCCATTCAAAAAATCCCTTTTAGAATCCACATTAGCGACGGACAATTTCGTTGCTAAAAAAGTCAAATTCCGTCGCATCTGATCTGAAGATGGCCATTACATGTTTATAGCAATAGGTGGACGTTCAAAAAACAACTGTTCCCGACATTATCCACAAGAAATATACCACGTATTGGACACGCGTCAACAGGGGAATCCCCCATCCCTTAAAACTGATGCGTGGCACCGATAGACCTATTTGCTGTTAAAGGTTGAGATGATCCAAATTTAGAGTACAAATATCATTTCTCTTTTATGCCACAAACGTTAGCCAAAAAGAGTTTTAACGATCTATTTTTATATATAAATGTATGATTATTTCATGTAATTCTGATTTTAAAACTAATATTATTTATTTGATAATATTTTTTGAGAGGTGAGAAATCGATAAATGGGACTGCTTGTTGTGGAATAATAGAATTATTATGATTTGATGATTTTTGTGTGAATTGGACGGACAGGGAGAGAAAATGTCAACCCATGATCCGGTGCAAAAGCAAATGGCCACAGAGAAGAAAGAACATAGGATCAACCAGGCTGAATTGAACAAGCAAGAGGCGCGTGAACTCACACCCACTCCTATTCCGCTACAGGCACTGGGCACCCCACGGGCGGCGCATAACACATGCATGGGTGTGGGTGGTGGCACCAGTGACGCTTTCCGTTGAAGAATTATGTGTCTATGTATTGGAAGGGTGTGGTTTTTGTTTACTATATTCATTTTGTTTCTTATTTGTGGTTTTAATTTGCATGATCTACTACTCGTTAAGTTGAGACATTTTCTGTAGAACTTTTGAAGTTAATTCAAAATATATAGTTTGGTTATTATATGTATTGAATAATGGATGATATGTAAAGAATTATGGCTCCTTTGCACAAACTACTATTAGATCCAGAATTGTTTATTTTCATTTTTATAGTTTAGATGTGGATTTGACACGACTTATGCTTGAGCTACACTACCATCTACACTATTTTGCATTTTCTGTAATATATCATTAAATTAAGAATAACATAGATGTCTAACCACATAGGAGTATTTGTGTTACCAATATATTGATTTATAATGTTTCCACCGAAAATGGTACATTTTTTTTTAAGGAAAGTAAACCATCACAATTATATTTATAATCCTATTTATGCGTGAGCTATCGCATAAATAAAAAATACACTCCCACATGTTGTACACAAGGATGTTTTCAAAATTTTCAAAACAGTAGTTATTGTGAAGGACAGCTCACGCAAGAGTCCCTCTCGGACCCTCAACCTATTTAACTAAAGATCATCCACAGATGCACCAAACACAAACAAAAGCCACCACCTAAACTACCTTCAACGCTGCAAATACCAAAAAAAGAGAACCAGCATACAAGTAAAGAAAGATCTAGGTAAAGGATTTAACATCAGTAAGAGTTGTGAAGTTAGAGAAATGAAACCATATCTTATATTTTCTAAAACCATTCCCACAAAGGTGCACTGCACAGCCAAAGCGCAAATGAACAAAAGCATCTAACAGAAGAGTTGCCCTCACACACCTGACTTCTGCAGTTCAACATCCCCATGTGCAAAGTGACAACTTTCCCCGAAGGTGCAGGACCCCTTTGCAAAATTTTCACACAGTTTTGTCTTGTAGTTATTTACTCGAGGTGCAGGGGCTTCGCGCATTCCAGATGTTTTTGTGGGGCCAGCTGTTGAACCAATGCTTAAAATCAGCTGTTTAACCATAGCACTCGCTTGGTTGATTTGTTCAAATGTACCCTCGAGTTCAATGTTCCTGAGATTAGAATCGGTCTCATGTTCTCGGATGGCCAGTTTAACTCCTGTTTGCCTACAGATCTGCTTAGAATTCACCCCTCCTTTTCCAATTATAGCTCCAGCAAGGGAAGCATCAACACTGATTTTTGCCATAGACGAGGCACCAAAACTAGCTGCTGCAGGACCAGCAGATGGGGGATGTCCAAGTCTGCCACCAAAACCAAAACGACCTGGATTGGCTCCAATGGCACGAGGATCCAAATCGGACGGAGCAATAGGCTTCCCAAGTTCCCATTCGCCATGAGCAAAATAGCATTTGTCACCAAATTTACAGCCTTCAGCAGTGTTGTATTTGTTGCACAATCGGGATTTAACAGATGAAGAGGAGCCATTTGGCATAGGTGATTGCAGCGCAACATTTCTTGAAGCTGGAGTTGGCTCAAGGTTCATCATCTTGGCAACAGTATTGTAGCCACCTGGAAAATAGTGAAGGAAATGGCAGCTCTCACCAAACTGACAACCAGCAGGGCTGTAAAAACATGAACCTCACTAAGATCACAATGTAACTAACTAGAAATAGCAACCACATGCACCCAAAAATCCAAAACGGAGGAGTAACAAGACATGCCGATCCATACAGCATGCTGCAAATCAAACCATAATATATATATATACACTACAATGAATTATGGAAACAGGTTCAACCATCAGTCAATAGTAAAAACATTACTATAAATGCAGATTGTTTATAATAGAATTAACAGAGAATTAGATTCATTTAACATAATATCACACAATAGTAGCATATACTTAATTCTAGATGGACTAGTGGCTAGTAGTTACAACAAGGTTACAGTATAAGCAAGGCTAATTTAGATACTGCTCATGCAAGTCTCGTATCCCATAAGAAGATTAATAAGAGTTTCTCAACTGTGTTTTAGTTTTAGTTTATGTGAGCTTACAGCATTCTATAGGTTTAAAATTGAGGGGGTTTAAATTACTTATAATACAAGGGACTAATGAAAAGTTCTGCCAGAGTGATTAAGTATCGTATTTGACAGTCCTAGTTTTTATTCAGTAAGCTTTATTCTAATTTGCAAGAGTAATGCAGAAGCATGGAAAGCAGAGAAACGCAGAGTTCAACAAAACCTTTACTTAACAATTTAGGCAAAAGAAAAATGAAATCAATCTATAGGACTATTTTTTTATTGACAGCAACAGTACAGGTCAAATACTCAAATGCTCAGGCAGAAGTGCTTTAGGAGAAGGAGAATTTGAGGTTAATTATTATAGCTTCCAAGTATATTTATGATCAAACTTAAACATAACAAAAAAAAATGTTTTCAATCAAATTTAAGGTTCAGTTGCTCAACTTCACACCATGTATGACATTTTGACACAAGCAGTATATACAAAATTGCTTCTGTCACACAATAAAATAATCCTCTTTATCAAAAGATATGTGCACAAAGGTCAAAAGTATGCAAGCTTAAATTATAGTAGTACTCTTGCATGCATGCTAATCCGTTAGCTACTCAAATATGTTCAAATAGTTGAGGGTGCCCTAATCAACTGAAGGTCATGAAAAAAGAATGCAGCTCCCAATCTGAAAGACTAAATCTCTCAAGTGTCAACTATACTATACTGATTTTTATAGAGCAAGATCATTGCCAGAAGCAAGAGTAATCAAAACCACATGTGGATGAGGTTTAATACAAAAATTAAAACAACATGCTAGACGGATGCCTATTTATGCTTGCAGAAATTTGAATAGGAACTTGAGTAGTTGAGTGCAATATAGTACGAGTATTCTTATCGTATATCAAGCCCAAAAAAACTAAACACACAAGTTGATACCTTCAACAATTCAAACCAATATGTGATGTCACCAAAAGTGCAATCTATAGAGTAGGGTAGGACTAGGACTAGGACCTCGTATGCTCAAGTTCTAACGTAACAAGAGCCTACTCTTTGCAAATTAGAAAGCATTTCTATTTCTCTATTTTTCATTTTGGTACATAACAAAACAGGGGAGTTTGTACCTATATTAATATAGATACTTGTATATGAGGATGACACTGATTTTCATGTATGATAGATTTTATGCTGAATATGTGGAAAACATTTTAATGAAAATACATAAAATTATATACAGTAAAAAAGAAACTTATCTCAAATTTTTGAGACTGACAGGTTGCTATCTTACTCAGCTAAAACTCCTTGATTAATTGAAAAGGGCAAAAGGAATCATGAGTTTATCTTACACTAACAGCTGTGCAAGGTAAATTCACAATTGCAACTTTGTGGTTTATTTTGAGGATAGAGGAAAACGTTAAAATTGTAAAATCATTTAACATTTAAAAAAAAATTGCAGCTTTCGTAATAATATTAGATAAGTGAAGAAATTTGAACCTGAAAAACTTCGTACAAGGCTTCAATTTGCTTCCTATACCACTTGATAAGTAGTCCAGTTCTGTTACAAAACATTAATTAATTTCTCCCAGATAGAATTTCTGTGTATATTATTATCTAGAAAATTATTAAGTAGTTAATAGACATCACAATTTTTCACTACCGGTGAAATAATTGGGATGAACTAGACATAGTTGAAAGAAATTAAGTTGCAGAACATAACAAAAAGAGATGAACCAACCTTGCTTGGATTTCTTAACAGCGCCATTGACAACGGCTTCCGGTCTAACTCTCTTGCGAGTATCCATAACTGTATTAGAATTAAAGATACCTGAAATTGTAAAGGAAGCAGAAAACACAGAAGCAGGGAAGTCCTAGACCATCACTAGGGTTTCTCGGGGGAGATATTATCTATGGAATTTATAATTATATTCCGTAATTAATATTTAATCTGTATATATATAGTAGTACGGGGTACGGCCAGTGCTTTTCCTATAAAAAAATAAGGAAAAAAGAATGATCGGAGCGTGTTTGCTGCGTTTAATGTGTTCGCAAGTTTAAATGCACCTTAAAATTTTATTTGTCCAAAAAATATTTATTTTAAATATAATTTATTAAACTCATAAATATAATATTTGAATTTTAACACATTATCTATCTATTCATCTATATTATAAAATTACTACAAAGGTTTTAATGAATTTGGATCACATTCTTTACTATTTTTTGTCTCTACTGCTGTAATTATATTATTATATTATTTTTTTTAATTAAAATTTTTATAGATCTATTTAATTCTCTAAAATTTATTAAAAATTATTTTATCTTAAATAATTTACATACATAATACGTGTGTTATCGGATATTAATATTAAAAATTAATGAGATAGATTTAATATATTTACTTCTAAACGCATCAAATGATCGAAGAGTGTTCGGTGCCTCTAATGTATTTAAATTTACATATACCTTAAAATTTTATTTATCTAAAAATATTTATTTTAAACATAATTTATTAAACTTATAAATACGATATTTAAACTTTAACACATCATCTATTTATTTAGATTATAAAGTCTTTATAGAGGTTTTGAATTTAAGTCACTCTTTATTTATTTATTTTTTCCGTAAGTTTAATTATATTATTATTTTATATTTTTAAATTAAAAATTTTATATTTTTTTATTTAATTTTTTAACTTTTATAAAAAAATATTTTACTTCACATAATTTACACACTCATCTCTTGTCAAAAATGACCAGATGCATCTTGTGAGCAATAAGTGGGAATGATAAACGGGTTGACCTATATTTTTAAAAATTTTTATTATACGTAATGATTTATATAATAATAAATTTTATAAGATAATTAAAATAATAAATTTATTATTTTATAAAAGATTATTGTATAAATTATCATAAAAATTATTAGGTAAAATTGATTTCCAAGAAGGTAATGGAACTGTCTATTCACAAAACTAGCAACCCCCATCTTCCACCTGTCTACTCCGGCATTTCCATAGTTTAACTCGTAACCCACAGTTTGCAAACACACTGTCAGCACAGCTTCGATTTCATCAAAACCCATCTCTACCCCATTCTCTCTCTATATACACTCTTAACGCACAAAGAAGCCCTTGACTCCTACTTTCTCTCTCCTGTCCCTCTTTTTCTCGATAAGAACGAGGAAAATAAAAGGTAAGCTTCAAATCGTCCGATGAACAATCTTGAAATTAAGCTCTTCTATTATGTTTTACTAGAAAATGTAGTTTTGATTTGCTGCATTGATCTGGGTTTTGTAAAGTTTCGACCTTTACATTACTGATTTAATTGAATTCTTGTTCTTGAGGGGTTTAAGAGAGGGACAGAAATCATCCCCTTTTCCTCTATTATTTGAATATGCAGTATAATTATGAATGCTGTTTTTTTTAATTTTTATTTAATCAATTGATGGTTCTTTTGTTTTTTTTACCAAATCTGTTGTGGTGTGTTGTATTTTATAATGGTTGAGCATTACAATCATGGAGCTTCTCTTCAGAATGCGAAGGTGTGTGAAATTATTAATCTTATGTCATTTTGGGAGCTACAGCTGTTTAAAGTGCTAAGTTATTTTTCTTACTGAACAGTGATTAACACTAAAGCTAATTGAGGCTATTACCTATTGTTAATTATGATTTGAGTTGATATTTTTATTGTGCTAATTTCTTTTTGCAAATTACCCTCGGTGAACTGACATTGCTCAACTTTGCTTAGACGTATTTTTTTCAAAGATTCCATCCCTCCTAAAATAGAAGAGTTCCCTTTCTTTCTTACACCATGAAAATGGAATTCATTTTTTAGGATTTAAAAATGAGTTTAGATATAGCTATGATGGTCTTTTCAATGAATGATAATGTAACTAGTGGTATAAGCCGCCTACATTCATAAAAGTCAAAACGATCTCTGATTACAGTGTCGTAACTCAATTTTAAATTGCATAATATATACATACACACATGCCCGTATGTATGTGTGTATAGGAAATTGATATTTCCACAAGCTAATTTGATATTTTCGCAAGATCAAATGAGATCCATCAATTCTCATATGGAATTGATATTTCCACAAGCTAATTTAATTTTTCCGCAAAATCAAATGGGATCCACTTATAGAAATATTAAATTAGCTTGTAAAAATATCAATTCCCGTATGTATGTATGTATGTATGTATGTATATTGATCATTGTATATGACGAGAAAATCTAATGGAATGTATTGTTTACAATGATTAAATAATTCTACTTGTTCATTATCTTTGACTTTTGCCTCTTTCAACCCCCTTCTTCCCAACCAAGAAATTTAAATTTTAAACATGTTTTATTTGTAATTCTTTATAGTGATTTGGGTATCCCTCGCAGATCTGTTGTCTGTTAAAGTGATATAACTTGTTGGAAAATGGCGGCAACGGCAACACCTAGCATGCATTTTGCAACAGGTAAACTTTGTGTTACTGCTTCCCACAAAGTTTCAAAGCCAAGCATTGGAAATTTTGGTACGGAAGTTAGAGGGGCATCTTGGACAAGTCTTAAAAGCTCTTTCCACATATCATCCACAAGATCCTTCTCTCAGAGGTTCACATGCGCTCCCGTAAAATTTGAAAGGGTTGTTACAAAAGCAATGTCTAAAGAAAGTGAGATCAAGACCCTTCCTGGATTGCCAATTGATTTGAGAGGTAAGTCGTATTTGTTGCATTTGTAACATGTGCATCCATTGGACCATTAGACAGAATTCTGTATTTTTTTTGTTCTTTTGTGAAACAATTATATTTCAGCGTTCAACTCTTTGGATCTTTGTATTTGCGTCAGAGCCAAATGGCATGCAAGTTTCAAGTTTGCATTGATGCCAAGTTTTGGGTTCAGAGTCATAATTACATTCTTGAAAATGAATTGACATCACAGTTTTGAACTTTGACTTTGCAGCTGCTATAGGTAATTGTATTATCCTCCAGTTTTGCTACTTTTCTCAAAAAATATAAACTAATTATAGTGCTCTTTGTCCATGTTGTCAATAAGATGGGGAGCTTTTGACTGACCTTCCTTCTTAGTAACGAGCTTTCTCTATAAAATTACATTCTCCTCCTTACAAGGGCTTAGTTGATAATTCTTTATCAAATGGGAGGATCTTTAATGTGGGGTGGCTTCATCTTCAGTATATATTTAATTATGCCTGTAAACACATCAAAGGAAACCGGGTAGTTGGTCAGTGTCACACACTCACACAATGTGGATATGGTAGTGGACGACACTAACATAAAGAGGTTTTCTCTTGCAGGAAAGAGGGCATTTATAGCTGGTATAGCCGATGATAATGGATATGGATGGGCAATAGCAAAATCTCTTGCTGCCGCAGGTGCTGAAATTCTTGTTGGTATATGGGTGCCTGTATGTATCTTAATCAAGATTTTACAATGCTGAGTGCAAGATATTCAGGCCCTGCCTAACATGTGTTCCTAATAAATTAAGTAATGCAGGCACTGATCATTTTTTAGTCCAGTCTTCGACGTGGGAAGTTTGACAAATCACGGGTGTAAGAATATAGTGATGTCTTCAGTTCTGCTCAGATGGTTAGAAGTTTGCTAAGTGATGGTTAATGGGTTAGAATTGCTGTTGTAGGTTGCCAGATGGTTCATTGATGGAGATCACAAAAATTTACCCCTTGGATGCAGTTTTTGACAGCCCTGAGGATGTTCCTGAAGATGTAAGCTAAAAGTACTCATATAATTTTCAAAGTAAATGTTGGCAAAATTATCATTGGTGAATTCGTTATATATGTATGGATTATGCAGGTAAAATCAAACAAACGTTATGCAGGATCGTCAAAGTGGACGGTTAAGGTATCACTTTTTGATTTTAATATTTGTGATAGAAATAAGAAAGTAACCTGTTGTCTGCTTATTTGATGGTTAATCCATTATGGATTTAAATAATGAACAAACAAACTTTGTCATTTAGTAAACTTTTTGCATTGAAATAACTGATTGGCTGTTGTGTATACTCATGATTTCGAGGTAGCAGATAGAAAGTGAGTGACAACTTATGATGTTATTCCCGAATGCTTAAATGCAAAACTCATACAAGCCACATATGCGCTCATCAGAAAAACCTTAGCAAAATTAAGAGGACTCGAGCTGACTGATAGCGTGTATTTGTGTATTGGCTAAGAGCTTGATTGTGTTTTGACCTTTTCTTTAATAATACTTTTCCCGATTTATGAGATCTTGATGGGTAAATATAAGTGTCTGCAAAACTACCTTATTCTACTTTTGGGATTCAATAGTTGTTGCCCTTTCAATATGTGCGGGGACACTATAACATGGTATCAAAGTTGGGGCTTTGGAGTCTCACAAGCCAATCCTCGTTGTTGCATAGTTTGTCAAGGTTTTTTTGCATGCTATGCATCATTTGCATCTGGTATGCCAACTCTCAGTGGGGGGTTGCATCTAATAAGGTGTATTTGAGAGGTTGTCTCAAATCAGTAAGTAGTCAAGTGAAGCCACTTCACTCGAGTATATTTGAATTATGAATATTCGACACTGAAATTGGCTTAGGAGGGATAAAGCGTTTCAATAACAGTCATCTGATTTTTTTCTCTTTTTGTAATATGTCTTGAGTCAGTTTAACGACTCAAGTTAATTCCAGCAAAAATTACCACGGAGCAGTTGAGATGTGAGGCACATGGTAATTGTTGTATGAATCATTCATGTCTTGCAGGAAGTTGCTGAATCTGTGGAGCAGGATTTTGGCAGCATTGACATCCTGGTCCACTCACTTGCCAATGGACCTGAGGTATATTGGGGTGGGTGTGTTTGTGTTGGTATTTTACCATTTTTACGATGAAATATTAAAGCATGCCATGCAGGTTACCAAACCACTTTTGGAGACATCAAGGAACAGATATCTTGCAGCCATCTCTGCTTCTAGTTATTCGTTTGTTTCTTTACTCAAGCATTTTGTTCCAATCATGAATCTAGGCACGGTTTTCTTCTAATATGTGCATCTTCTCTAGCTTTCATCTTTATATTTGTGCGAAAGAACTGTTATTTTATGCAGCATAAAGATTCTTGGCAAAGTTTTAGATTGTCTACTGATATTGCAGGTGGTGCTTCTATTTCTCTAACCTACATTGCTTCTGAAAGGATTATACCAGGGTAAATCTCCTTGCTATTTACTCAAATAGAACGTGATTCATTTCTGATCATCTTGTATCACATTTCTCAGTTATACCTTTTCCTGCATGCAGATATGGTGGAGGCATGAGTTCAGCAAAGTCTGCTTTAGAGAGTGACAAGAGTGAGTTCTTTTATATTAGTAATTTTTTTCACCCTACCATGTTAAGGATTTATCTATTTATATTTACCCATGACGGATTATCAAATAAATTTATGAAGGTTCTGGCCTTTGAAGCTGGAAGGAAGCATAGAGTCAGAGTCATCACTATATCTGCAGGTATTGCCAACTGATTAAACCAAACTTATTAGTTTAAAACAAATGCCAGTTCCTGAAAAGGCCGTCTCCAATTTTTACCTAACGAATTAAAATTATGCATCAGGCCCATTAAGAAGTCTTGCTGCAAAAGCTATTGGTTTTATTGATATGATGATTGATTGCTCCACGGAGAATGCACCCTTGCAAAGAGAACTATCGGCAGGTTAGTAATCAATTTGGTCCCACTTTTGGATATTGTTAAATGGCTATTCAATACTGCTAGTAAACTGAATGTGAGAATGCCATGGTGTAAGCATAACAAGTCACTGTAGCACAGTGCCACAGCCCATACACAAATTTTAAAGTCAAAACGAAGTTACAACCCAATGCTACCTTCACATCTATATGCTGCATCTTTTTTGCTTGCCAATATTAATTCTGATCTGTGAATGCAACAGAGGAGGCGGGGAACACTGCTGCTTTTCTGGCGTCACCACTGGCTTCAGCCATCACAGGTGCTGTTGTGTATGTTGACAATGGTCTGAATGCAATGGGCGTGAGAGTTGACAGCCCAGTATTTAAAGATCTTGACATTCCAAAAGACAACAAGAGCTGAAGGTAGTGGTCATCAGTCTTGTAGCATTGCCATCAATCGACAATCGGAAAATTTTGATTACGTAAACAATAAATGCAAGCCATCCCTTCTTTCTCATATCGTTCGAGAATAGATCAGTTGATGTCAATTTGTGATATGAGTGATGTTTAGCCTCGACATTGTTTGTTGTAGTCGCATTGTATCATTTTGTTATGGATGTAGACATTGTCACCTCGGACGTGTGTAGTGTGTATAACCATTGGAGCCAACAACTTTCACCTTGTTTATTTATAATGTCTGAAAAATATATGATCATGGAGAAACTGAAGTACATACAACACCCTAAGCTAAACTAGGTGATTGTCTCGACAGTAGAACATGTATATTTTTTTTGATAAATAACAGTAGAACATTGTTTGTCAAGTGTTATTTACAGCTTGTTAATAACACAATGCTCTACTTGCCGAACAATTGGGACCTTTATAAAGTTTATATGAAGCAGCTATTAGTGACCTTTATAAAGTTTATAGAGGCTATAAACATATTTACCATATCCTGAAAGTTATATAAAAAGCAATTTTAAAAAATTGCTGTTTAGGCAGAGTCAAAACTGAAGAGAAGTAAGCTTGATATATATGCAAGCAGGATTTTATTTTTATTTTTTACTCTGTGGAATACAATCTTTCTTAATACGTTGGATCATGCAACCTTCCACTGTATCATGCTTTGTGATACGATGATGTCTCTTACTTATCGAAAAGGCTATAAGCCCAAATGCTACTCCAACAAATTCTCCAAAAAAAATCCCCAACACATTCATATTGTATGTGAAGTGTATTTCTTCTGATTTCAATATTGATATTATCATAATGATTATTTACTTTAATACAAAAGGGGACTCCAAATAAAAAAAGGAAAGAAATGAAACGCTAGGGCCACACCCGAGGCCGAGTAGAAATTGAGCATCATAACTTATGCTCTGATTTCGGGGAAGAGCCTTTTGGAAGCGCTCTCAACCTCACTGATCAGTCCCCCCAGGTACCAAGAACATTGTTTGTTCAAAAATGAGGGTTAGTTTTACTTGGGGAGCTCAGAAGTTCTGTAATTCATATTCTGCATTCGTTCCAGATCCAGCTGATAGTTCTGTCGACTATAGGAAGCACGTTGCTTCAAAGAAAACTCAAACTACAAAAAAACATGAATTTAAAAGAGGCACAAGTTAAGCACCGATTATAAAAGATATAGTATCCACAACTATAAGTAGACTACGACCAAATAAAATCATGCAAAATCTAATCAGGTGCCAATGAAAAAAACAAGAATGCAATATTATTTACTCAACCGAAGAGTTATTTGGCCTAATCACAACTCCGTCAACATATAAAATAAGTTATAAATATAATTAATCAGTGCTCCTAGATTTCTACAACTGGGGACGACATCAATATCATCTCAACTTCCGCTTCCCTTTGCGTATTGCAGCAGCTCTTGCTGCCAAATCATCACTTTCTGGCGAGTCTGCCACAACAGTCTGTTCCTGCAATACAAGACCACGATTCCTCGACAGCTTTCTGATTGGTGTCGTAGGCAATGCAGCTTGGGTTTGTTGTGGTGATGACTCTGGTTCCGAATTGCTTATTATGTTTGCAGAGTTTCTGTTTGGCACAAGTTCCTCTTCAACCCCAATAGAATCCATCATTAACTGTGAATTCAATAAACTACAAAGTATTACAACAACACCAACTTCAAATAAACCACAAACTATTGAGAGCATGTAAAAAAATTAACATAAACACAGAATCAAGGAGCACATCCGACAACTACTTTTAAGAACATAAAGTCAAAGAACGACTTCAAAAGCTTGTTCAGTTAAATAGCAGGGTGCCCAAAGTTCAATTCTAATTTCTTGGGCTGATTCCAAAAGAAACATCCCCATGTTTTCCTTGCACTTTGAACCTGGATGGGAGAGATGGTTTAAGTGTCAAGCCAGGTGCTTAAAAGGCAACCATTTCTCCTTTTAGGAAGAAAACAATGACAGATCATTACTGGTAAAATATTATTTTAGATCATAGACTTTACACAATGCCTTGATCAAGTACAATGCCAGAAATAAGTGTTGACCAGAAACTGCAACTAAAATGCTCCCAACAGCAAACAAGATAACAAAAACTAAACAACAAGCTTTCCTGTTCAGATACCTTCCAATCCCTAAAGTCAAATCTGAAGATGAAGTGGTTGTAAGTAACCTCCCCAGAGGCAACTGCATTGGCAGCAGGAGCATTCCTAGGTGCTGAGAAATAAGCACTCGGCAAATAAATAAATAAAACATATATTACAGGTATAAACAAAGCCAACAGATATGGAAACAAAAGGAAAATAATTAAACTAAAATTTGATTATTTGTGAATGATCTTACAAACTAGATGACATCCCTTCTCATCCACTGTTATCTCAGCCCTCCCATCTTTAACCAGAAATGATAGAGCAAACAAATTTTCCACTGTCTGTGCAAAGGAGTTTCTGTTCAACACTAACTTTTCAAGCCTTACCCTCCTATTCTTCCTTAATATATCAAACATTATTGCCATATTCTTATCAGTCTCTGTTCTCTCTTCTGTAGAGGCTTCATCAAGCTGCACAAAAAGGCAGAAAGTAAATACAATTTTTAAATAGAATCCCACAATGTGTATATATGAAATGATAACTTAATACCCCTTCATCCCATAGAAGATGTCTTAAGTACATCTTTCACAAATTAAAAAAGAATCAAACTAGATGATAGAGTAGTAATAAGTTTCAATTCTACCCAATGGACCCCAAGTAAGCATGTAATGATTCTTTCTCTTTTGTAAAAGGAGTGGATCCTATTTAAGTATTTCGAGTAAAATAATTTTTATATAACATTTTGAATTTAAATTGTGTACTTACATCTTTTGGGGGACAATTTTTTTTTATAGTTTAGACATCTTTTGTGAGACAAAGGGAGTATTATATAAGAAAAAGTTAGCCATGTTAAAGATATAATTCAAAGAAGAAGATATAATTTCAATTAATAGTCTGTTTACCGTTTGCATAAAATCATTGGGCTCCCCATAACAGCATCAATAAAGTACTAAGAGTAAGAGAACATTAATAAGAGCCACAGGGAGATTAAAGCATCCTGCGCTATTATACATATATCAGTTTATTGACTGACTTGCATGAACCATTCAGATTAGGCCAAATATGATTAATGTCTAATGAATAGAAACCCTCGTACTATAATCCACTAACCTAATGTCTTTTTCACGTTAGATGCATAAGGTTATCACTTATCAGTCATTAAAAAATCAACATCTCAGATCGCATAACCTAGTATTATTGTACTATACCTGTTTCCAGTTGTAGTAGTATTCTATTATCTACTTCTAAGTTCTAACATCCAACCTTCCACTGATTTGTGCAGTTACAACTACAAGCCATATTCAGTAATTACTATTTACAAAGGTATTTCTGACTAAAAGAAAGAGTAGTAAGAAAAGAGAGGCAAGGATGCTGCATTTCACCTCTTCAGGACGAGAACTTTCTGTTGGTCTCGTGTGTTTTTTTCTCTGAGTAATGACTTTGCGGTGCTTCAATTCAGTATTCATAGGCCCAAGCCTGTAAAAAAGGTGTACAATAACTCAATACTAATCTCATGTATAATCACAGAGAGAGTGAGATGCAATCATGAAATGGTTCTTACATTGTGAAGCATCCAGGAGCCCTATGTAAAACATGAGACACAGTAAGCCCAATGTTTTTCCAATCAATAGAACTTCTATCTTCGCCTGTGCTAGTACTTGCCCCACCTTGTCCTTCAAAATCCCTAAGCAGACATGTGACAAATTCTGAAGGGGTCACTCCTTCATTGCAATGTGCCTTTACAGAAGTCATCAAAGTGTTTGTTATGTCTAACAGAGCTTCCGCATCTGCTACCTGTTCCCGAGGTTTTTGTACTGAAAACCAGATTGAGATTCCACACTTAAGTAAATATGCAACACAAATATGTTCATAAAGAAAATAAGAACCAGCAGGAATCCATTTTAGAAGGCAAATACACATCCGGAAATGCAGAAATACCACAAAATTAAGTTATGTACACACAATTTAGATGCAGTCAACATAAATTTTACAAGAACTATTTAAGCTGTATCCAATGTTCTAAAAATTGTTAGGCGGAATTAGGTGGCAGAGGGGATGTCTAGCGCCTAGGCGATGCCTAGGCGTTTTCTTAGGTGAAGGACTAGGCGTTTCCTCAAACGGTCTCATTTATTTATTTTTCTATTGTACATACATATTATATATACTATACAAAACAAAAGATATAGTAATTTTTTTTTAAATATAACATGAAAGATCATAAAAAAAATAATATTTTTAAGCTAAACAAATTCATTTTAAGTAATGTAGAGTTTTAAAGAAGAGATCTGATTATGTCTAGGGAGCCCAAGCGCCCAGTCAAATCAAGGTGGTAGAGGACCATGCAACACCTAGGTGAGAATTTCTGGGAACAAACTTTAATATATATCAAGCCAAAAATATACATTTTATATTATCATATTATAAACTGGAAAAAAAAACAATGGTATATAGATAAATATATACCGAGCTGATGCAAGTTC
This sequence comes from Hedera helix, assembly GCA_947179155.2. NCBI lineage: Eukaryota > Viridiplantae > Streptophyta > Magnoliopsida > Apiales > Araliaceae > Hedera > Hedera helix. The sequence continues at coordinate 28,064,270 of OX359283.1, forward strand.
TCGACTTCATCAATAATACACTTGAACTTATCAGAATCAACCCTTGATATATCATCTCTCTCATCTGCAACACCAATATACGTACGTAAAAATATGCTACACACAGATTATATATATATATATATACACACACACACATACATACATGCATACAAACATAGAGAGAAAATTGAAGTAAGAAAGAACAATTGAGTGAATAAATAGAAATAGCGACCGCTTATAAGATTTTTGACGGCGAGATATCTAGAACGAAGAACTCTGCGTTCAATCCCTCCGGAACCGTTGGCTTCTGCGGCTGCTTCTTCGCTCCCACCATTGTCTGCTCTATTATAATTATTATTGCTTCTACTATTACCAACACCATTAGTACTACGACTACTGGGCTCGCCTTTTACGATTCGAGGCATTTCTTTTATTGTCGAAATTCTCAGAAGAATCCAGGATCAGAATCAGAGCAAAACAAAATAAACGAATTCAAAAACCTAGATTCGGATCTATGAATTGATGAATCAGAAGTTTTAGAAAAGAGGGAAAAGTTGAAATGGTTTATATCATTTCTATGGAAAACCCTAGAAAAGAAATAACGCCCAAAATTTTAAAAACTGCTGAATTCCCCCCTCTCTGTGTATTATCATACACTGGCTCTACGGTGTCACGTGACCAAGCAAATTACCATTTTAGGTTTCTTGTTTTGAACCATTTTCATATTACTTCTAAGAATTTTAATAAAGATTTATATGTACAAGAAACTTAACTATTTCATTTATGCATTTACTTCATTTTTTGTCAGAGAAACATAAGCTTTATGTCAGATAATATCATTAAAATTATGACAATTATAACTATGCATGTGAGAGTGGCCACATTGAATTGCATGTCAAGCGAATTCCTAAATCACTAAATCAACCATCCATAATCTATAATATATATATATATATATATATATATATATATATATATATATTTTTTTTTTTAATTTTTTTTTTTTGAAGCCTTATGACTTTACTTAAAATGCCCAACAATTTTTAAAATAAGACCTTTTTTTTTTGTTACTATAAATTCAATGATTGTACAATTCATTCGAAGATAATTTTTTTTAGCGTGGACAACAATATTCTTCTTTGTATGGAAAATATTGGAACCCAATTCAATTTTCATCCTAATGTGATCCGGAGTGTTAGGAATTTTCATCTTTATAGCCTTGACATGTCTTTTTTATATATATATATATATATTTTTTTTTAATTTTTTAAATTTTATAAAAAAATTATTTGATCTCATATAATTTACACAAGTAACACATGTGCCACTAAAAACTAATGTATAATAAAGTATAAGAAAAGGTTTTAAGTCAGTCATAATAATTTGTGTGCATCAGAATGTACCTATATATATACCATATTTCTTTTGAGTTGATGAGTACGTTTAGTTTTGATCCAGTAATTTTTCTTAATAAGTAATGCTATGTTTGGATTTGATTAATGAAATGGATAAAAGAATAGAATAGAGAAATAAATGATATGTAGAGTAGAATGATTCATTCTATTCCCGTTTGAATGAGTCATTTTATACTCTTTTTTAATGAATAAAATTTATAAATTTGAGAGAGATGAAAATAATCCATTCTATTCTAATTGAACAACCAAACACAATTTTTTTATTTCATAAGAATGAATCATTTCATTCACATATTTATTGCTTCGATCCAAACGTAACATAATATAACTGTTCTTGGTTTCAAAGGTAAAACTAGAACATTTGGAAGCGATAATTTTTTTTTAAAAAATATTAACTAATTATCAGATTGAATTGAACAATTAATTAAAGAGTTTGTTTACTGCAAAAATTATGAAAACTCCTTCAAGTTTTTATGAGTAAAATACAAAAAGAGTTGGTTATGTATTATTTGCATTATAACAAACAATGATTGACTAACTAATAAGAGTTTTTTTAGTGGTTTAGAGAAAAAGATCCTCCACTAAAATTGCATTCACCTATAATTTAGATGTACACTGGGTACAACAGACAGTTCTTCTATAATCAGTGAGAAATTTCAAATTGAATGATCATTAATTTGTGTGTGTCTCGGTCTTGACCTTTATTTTTTTGAATTACGTAGAAACTTCGTTTATTTAAGAATATTTAATCTTCGAATTTGATCGTAAGACATACGTCACATGTCAACTGTTTTTGGGTTAAAGTACTATACATCTTTTTTTGAGTACGAATTAACTATTTTAAATAATGTCTTATTTGCCGTTCTAACAAAATAAATTACGTGAAATTTTTTTAAAATAAAAACACTCAATTAAGCTTCTTTTCTACGCCCATTTTCCCTCTCCTAGCGCCGCCTTCTTTCTTCCGATTGGGTACGTGGCTCTGGCCTAAACATGGAAGGAACATCTCGACTATTGAGACTAGACCTGCAAACGAATCGAATTGTTTGCGAATCAGTTCAGTTCTAATTTGATTCGGTTCGAATTTGACTATCTGACTTTTTTAAGACGAACTCGCACATGATATCGAGTTCAATTGCTCGATCGAACATGTTCGCGAACCATGTGGTTCGGTTCGACAATGTTCGAAACAGTTCGGTTCGGTTCATTAGCTGCTCGAGTTCGAGTTGTATTTCTTACATGTTTAATGTTTTTAAATTTTAAATACAAAAATTTAGTTATTTCATATTAAATTTTAAAGTTTGTCTTATCAATAATTGTTAAATTTTTAGTAATTTTCTTATTTTATTACTTAAACATCTTTTTGCTTTTTAATAATTGATTAGAAATACACATTTTTATTAAATAATTAATAAATAATAATGTGTACTTTTTTACCTTTAATTTAATTAAAATAATTAAAATATTTTCATAAAAAATTTAATAATGATTGTTAGATTATTACAATTTATATCATTGATAATTTAATAAATTATAACCCATGTCATAAATCACATAAATAATTTCATTAATCATCATGCAATGACAATTTGACATTAATTAAAGAATGATACAATACAATTGCTTATATTTGCATGAGTTATTGAAATTGCCAAATCAAAATAGAGAAATAGAGAAATTAAATCATCAATGTACCGAAATTTCACTAATAGAGTAATAATTATTGTACAATTATTATGGTACATTACATCAACTTATCGTCTATCAACCATATAATTAAAAGTGCAAACTTTATTTTAATAATTTTAAATTTTTTAGTTTTACAGACTTACAGTGTATATGTGAGATGATGAGAAAAAATAATTGACTAACTTTGTTTTATTTAATTAAGTAATCATATTTAGTATAAAAAATAGTGTTTAAAAAGTTTAATAATCTAATAAAGCAATGTCACAGTACCGTTTGTATGAAATTGAGAGTGGGTGAAGTGGCGTACGAGGTAGCTTTACCTCCTGAACTGGAGCATATTCACAATGTGTTTCACGTATCAGTGTTGCGACCATACAAGCCAGACTACAAACATGTCATATCCTATGAGTCAATACAAGTCGAGACAGACTTATCATACGAAGAAATTCCTGTCCAGATACTAGATAGGAAAGAGCAGAAATTACGGAATAAGGTTATACATTCTGTCAAAGTCATTTGGAGGAACCACAACGCTGAGGAAGAATGTAATGACAACGTTTAAATTTATAACCGTTTTGACCACAACTGAGGAAGAATGTAACCACAACTCGTTTTGATGATCTAGAGGTATTTAACTATGTAATATATGTATATTCATAGATCTATGTGTTTATAACATGATTTGGTAGGTTAGAAATGCATAGAAGTTAAAGAAATATGTGTAACATGATTTACCGGTAAACCCTAACTATGCATGCTAGGTTTATGGTTGTATTTTGAAATGTACAAATCCAAAATTGGATTTTTATGGCTAGAAAGCTAGATCTATGAGTTTTAAAGATAAAACATTTTTGAAGTTTTCAAAAATAATGAATAACAAAGAAGTTATAGCTTTTACCAAAAAGGATGTCGTTTTTCAACCCTAAGTGGTTCGATCCGTAAATTTCGTGGAAAACGTTTTCAAAAAGACGATCGAACCATGGAATATTGTAAAACATTAAGTTAGGAACACATCAACACTGATTTGGTGTTATTTGGATGTGTAGATTTCATTTAATCAAGGTTTGATTCAAAGTATCAAAACTGTCCAGAAAAATCACAAAATTGGCACTTACTGCAGTACGGCGCCGGGGCGGTATGCAGTGTTAATCACTGCGCCCCGGCGCAGTGCACTGTTCGGTGAAAAAAAATTAAAACCCGAACCGGGTCAGCCGGGTCGGGTCAGGTCCGGGTCGGGTCAGAAAATGAAAAATGTTCCAAAAATCATTTTAGTATTTTTAGACTTAATAAATATATTTTTAAATATATATATAATTGATTTAATGGTTTAAAATCGCATAAATATTATTATTGAAATAATAATATAATAATGATAATAAAATATTATTAAATTAGTAATAATATTAGAAAATTATTAAAATATTATTATGTGTACAATAATATTTTAAGGTCAATAAAATATTATTAAATTATTAATAATATTAGATAATCACTAAAATATTATTAAAGGAATAATAATATTAGATATATAATAAAATATTATCAAATAATTAATAATATTAAATAATCAATAAAATATTATTAAATGGTTAATAATATTAGATACTTAATAAAATATTATTAAATGATTAATAATATTAGATAATTAATAAAATATTATTAAATGATTAATAATATTAGAAACTTAATAAAATTTTATTAAATGATTAATAATATTAGACACTTAATAAAATATTATTAAAAGATTAATAATATTAGGTAATGAATAAAATATTATTATATGATTAATAATATTAGATACTCAATAAAATATTATTAAATGATTAATAATATTAGATAATTATTGAACTATATTAAACAATTAATATAAGTTCTTTGTGTTTGAAATATTATCAAATAATGATAGTATTTCCTAAGTGTTTATTTACCCATAATTAATCAAGTATGTGGTTCGTAAGGTTTATAAAGGTCATTATACTTACAAGTATATGATACTAATTTAAGATCAAATTGATTTAATTGTTAGGTCCGTACAAGGATTGTTAGATTAATTTGGTTAGCAGTAAACGACGCACGAGGCAAGTTTTCTAACTTTAACTTGTAATTCCTATTGCAAGTCTTCTACCCTTAACTTGTACTTATTGTTGCAATTATTATTCAACCTTAATTACATTGAGCAATTCAATTATTATTGAGCAAGTATTCTACACTCGTAGATATTTGACATACATTTGAATGAATTAATTATCGAAAATTACTTCACATCGTTATTGATTATTGTATTCGCACGTAGTGCTTTTGCAACTGTTTAAGAATGCCTAAGCTAATTGTTTCGGCTAGACAAATGCATGTTAAATTCATTTAATTGAATATTATAAAAGCTTATCCAAACCATTGGCTGGTGCGGATTCTTACAGTAAGACTGAGATAGAACAACCCTAGTTAAAGGGGATTTTTATTTGTCGGAAGACCGACAGCGCGCAAGAAAACTAAATGTGATGCATATACATAGGACATGAGAGGACTGATCCCCTCAAGTGTCCCGATATTTTAACAAGGAGTCAGACATTGTATGTCTGTTCTACCTTAGTAGCAGTTCATGGTCATTAAAGACCACTCAGCAGTAAAGAGTCAATTCCTTCTTTTATTGAACATTGATTCTTGTTATCTTTCACAATTGCTATTGTTGAAACCTTGAAGTTATTTCCCTTCATCATGATATATCGTATGATTGTTGTTTATAAACTTGCTGAGCCATTTAGTTGCTCATTCTTGCTATATCATGACTATATTTCAGCCATTCCTGAAAGCTCTAAATCGGACAAAGGTAAGGGGAAAACGAATGTTTAGTTTTAGTAATTGCATGCTAGTTTATATTACTGTTATGTAATTACTATTGTAAATCTTTTGTATTTCCCTTAAGATATGTAATGTTAAGATTAAGGTAATAGACCTTGGGAAGTGTAGCCTTTTGATTAAGGAACCTTTTGTATTATTCCGCGAAGTTTGAATACAATATATGTATTTCATTGTTGTTATGTATTGTACAGTGAGAACCAAACCCAAGGTTAAAGAACCCGGATTTGGGGTCGTCACAGTAATATCTCCCTTTTTTGGGTTAATTGAAAGTAGTAATATTTATTTATTCTAGACTAATTATGTAATTAATAATAATATTGACCACTACTATTAATTTAATATATGTGAATATATTATAATATGATGTTATGATATATTATATCTTATTTGGCTATTCTTAATTTTTAAATAAGCTTGAGTATTTAAGTCTCCTTAGTCTTGTAATTAAAGTTTAAATTTTTCAAAAAAAAATAAAAATATTTGGCCTAATTTTTGCAAACTCGAGTATGCTCTTGAACTCGAGCATTATAGTCGAACTCGAGCATTATAGTCGAACCCAATTTGCTCACAAGTACTAACGATCCGAACTCGCACATGTGCATTGGTTCGATAATGCTACTCGAACATGTTCGAGTTCGACTAGTGAGGTTCGAGTTTGACAATATTCGGATCGGATCGTTTGCAGTCCTAATTGAGACCATAAGGATCTTTTTCCATGCCAGCATGGCGGTATCCGCTAATATCGGTATAGGTTGGACCAATATATTGAACCGGTTAGCTAGTTCGGTACCGATTTTAACCGATTATTATTTATTAATAATAATAATAAAAAAGGAAACCGATACGGTTTGGTTCAGGATATATTGAACCCCCAAATCTTTGAACCAGTTGGACTGGCATATCAAACTGATACTGGACCAGTTATTTTTTTGTACCGAATCGTCTAGGTCGGACCGATCTAAAATATACTAAATACCGATTATACCGAATTTAATAAACAACCCTAATTACAGTTCTATTCATTTGTCCTCCCAAATATTTCTGTTGCCCAATAATATATTTTTGGTTCAACCCACAGATTACTTCAATGACAATTGGAATTTCTGTTTATTAATATACTAAATAGGACAATTAATCTAACAAATTTGAGTTAAGGCCTTAAATTACATGAATTGAAAGAAAATGAGGCTTTAATCACTGAATTGGAACGACGAGCGGGAGAATTGGCGTAGAAAGGAGCAAGCCTTGGTTGGCTCTTTTTTTTACCGAATCTTTTTTTTTTTCTTATAAAAAAATTAACACATATCCTATTATTTTTATTAAGACAGAAAATAGAAAATAAGAGACTGCTTGAAATAATTGATCTAGACTCTCTTTTTTTCGTTGTTCATATGATATTTGTTATACACACACTCTAACGTTTAGAACCTAGTATCATATAGACTATAGAGGTACACAAAAAGCCCGTGGCCTGCAAGCTGGCCTTGGCCCGGCCTAGTCAAAACTTGACCTGGTTAAAGCCCGGCCCAATTAGGCCTGACCTGAAGGCTGTAAATAGGCCGCCATCAGGAGAGAAAAATCTGGCCTGACCTGGCCTAGCTAAAAACTTGGCCCGGACTGCCCTGTTGCCGTGGCCTGGACTGGCCTGTGACCTTGAACTGGCCAAGGCAATAATAGCCTTTAGCCTGCTGCAGAGCTTGGTCTATTGGCATGTACATTTTCAAAACTGAACGAGTGAAACTCTATTTATAGAATGAGAGTTAGGGGGTCTTCCTCTTGTAGGCAATGTGGGACTAAGTACCTGGGCATAAATTTTTCTGCTGAAGCAGAATAACAAGAAGAGCAAAAGTTTTCTTACATGCTTTATTATATGTAGACTACAGTTCGACATAAAACTAAAGTATGGGGCAAGAACTACAAACATAAAGTGATAAACTTAAGGGTCCACCACTAGCCATCCTTCTATTCCTAGCTCCCTGCCAAGATGATTATTAAGTATATCTATGTATATAAGAAAGAATGATTATCTCAATCAGTCAATACTCTTCAAATCCATTATCATCGTTGTAGTCATATCATTCGTCTACATTTCTATAATACATGTCACCAGCATATCCTTCCACAAAATCCTCAGCAGCTAAATCTTCATATTCATCTTCGTTTTCTTGGGATTCTGTGGAGCAAGCTGTTAGGACAAGTGAATTCACACTCATAAAAGGATCCTCATGTAACTCAATAATGAAATAATTTATAAGATGCTTTTACAAAATCTAAGTGTCGCATCCTAAAGAAACTAGAGATAACAGAGTTCTAACTAAAACAATATATATGTATTTCTTCCATCCGAATAGTGTTTGCATGACAGATTATGTATATTCAGCAAAACGGTAAATGAGTATCAATTACTCATCCTTATTTATTCTGAAGAATACTTACTTCCAATGGTACAAGAAAAACACCTACATTCACCTTAATCAGCCACAAGTTTTAGCTTAGTTGCACTATAAAATGAAAAGTTAATTAAAAAAAATAAAAATAGCTTCAATTTTTTATGCCACTACAGGTTAAGTTCTGGTACATAATTGGCAAAATATATGCTCAGGTTCTGCTATAAAACAATTTTAAAGTTGGGAATACTCCAAAGCCATACGCTGATGCAGATATTCACCTTGTTTACATGTAGCATATGCTGATCACATATTAAATGTATGTTAGATTTGTTATGCTCTCAACCACAATGTTGTTGCTTATGAATGATACGTGCATAATTGAAGCCGATGTTGTTGTACGTAAGATCATTAACTACTGGACACATAACTCAAAAAAGGAGACTACTTATGTTGGACTCAAAAACCAAGGAATAACTTGTTACATGAATTCTCTCCTTCAAACTTTGTACCATAACAACAGTATGAATTATTTAGTATTAAGTTTTAACTCATTAGTTTTAGTTCGTTCTTTTATATTATAGATTTTTTAGAATAATTTGATCAAATTTATAGCATTTAATAGGTAAGCCCATTCAAATAATTGTATGAATAAAGTTCTCGTGTTCGCTCTTACAAAATCGAACTTTCTCATAGAGTCCAATATTTTTAGATAACTAAATAATTGTAGTCATTATAACATGTTAACGATGACTAATTAATCCCATCTTTTTGAATTTGGTATCGTTTACAATCAACTTATCAATTTAATCTTTTATAATGTAAACGTACTGTGGTCTACTCTATCGGAGTTTGTTATGTAGTGTAACATTAATTTTAGATATAATACACTTCCTTCGGCATTCATTATGTTATCATCTATGCATCGATAAAAGTCGATTGATTTATGTAAGCGATGAAAATTATATTAAAGAAAGTTATATCAAAATACTCATTTGACACTTAATGTTAATCACATAGTGACGTATCTATCAATATGTTAGTATCTTGATACGCTTCACGTGTATCAAATATAAATGTTGATTACGTCACATTTTATCAAACATGTTAATAGAAAGCTTCCAAATCAACTTCCAAGTTTCGACAACTGAACATTTAATCAACTCCCAAAGTTTCTAAGTAATCAACTTTAATCAACTCTAAACATGTAATCAACTTCCAAGTTTCCACAATGAAGCCCAATCTTTTGCTACAACGATCTTTCAGTTGTATCTTTAAATGATGGAAAGATGAAATGTTTTTAATGGAATTGGGATTAAGGCTTGTTGAAGGGTGTTTACATATCCCTTGAATCTATTTGCAATTTAGAAGATAATTTTTATGTTAGTGTTGTCTAAAATTCTATGTATTTGTATCAATTTTCATAGCACTTGCTTTAAGGATAAATTCAAGAATCATTCTTTATTGAAAATTACAACTCATTTCAATTCCAACATAACTATCAATTATCTTCAATTATAAAGCTTAAACTAAATCAAATTCGTATGGAACAAGAACATATAATTTTTTTTTTAAATAATAAAGAAGCAACTAACATTGAGAGTTTATGGTGTGAAAATGCAATAATTTAGTTGCCAACAAGTTCACAATTGGAGGTTCAAACAACAGGTTATTCTCTTAAAACCACCAAGTTTTTTCTCCTCTTATTTTATATACTATTATTGTTGTTGTTGCTTATCCCACATCGATTGCGAAATAGTATAAGAGTAAGTATATATATGGAAATTGCTAATACATTAGTCGCAAATTACACAAGCTCCACATTTGTATACAAACAAAAATACAATTGTTCATGGTGGATTCTTGACTCTGGGCTGCCTTGTTTTTTATCGGTTTCCACATTAGTTGCAAATCAGATTACAATTACGTTCAGGTTTACACACATGGAACTTGCATTTTGCTCAAGACCCAAACAAAAAAAATACACCAACTGAATCCCACATCGATTGAAAAATGGCATAAGAGTAAGTATAAATGTGGAATTGTGCATGCATAAGGTGTAACTTGCACAAGCCCCACATCGATTGTAAACCAAAACAAATTTCCTTCGGCAGACTATAAACAATGGCTGCCATACGTTAAAGGCTTCCACACATGAATCTTGGCATTTTGCTCAAAACCTAAAAAATAAGGGCTAAGGGCTGCCTTGATAGGACCAGACAAGCCTGGGTTGGGCCGTGACCTGGCATGGTCTGATCTGCAGGCCTCAACGGGTCACAAGTTTGAGCGCCAAACCTGGCCTGGTCTGGCCCGACAGTGTGAAAGTCAAGGCCGAGCTTGGTCAATGATTAAGGTCTGTCAAATTTAAACCAGACCAAACCGACCTGTTGTTCATGCCTAGACTATCATATGTCGTTTAGTGGCGTAGTACTCATATTCATAGTCATCATTTAAGCATCACTATCCTTTTGGTAAAACGAAAGGGTATTTGTGACAATATACGTACGATGCACATTCCAAATTCAGATCCCTCGTACGATGAAACACATCCCAAGCTCATCTTCTCCAAATCAATTTGAAACAGTACACTTATCACCCTCTCTCTCAGTAGTAAACGAGTAGGGTTTTGTTTTGAGAAGAAGATGAAAGCATCATTTAAGTTTCGTGATAAGCAAAATCCACTGATTCGAGCTAAACTACCATTGAGTATCTTAGGGTTTCCTTTCCAGTCAGGAATCGTAGGCGGAGAATCCAAAGAGCTTTCTTTAAATCTCAGTACTTTCTTCGATTCAGGCCCTTCTTTGAAGCTCTCTTATCGACCCAACGATTCATTCAATCCTTTCGGTCTCGTTTTCAAGTCTGGGATTGGACACTTCGGGTCCCCAATTGCAAGCTCCTTGACCATGAGCGCCGAATTCAATCTCATTGGACATCAAAACTCTCGATTTTCCGTTCATTTCAAGCCTCAGTTAGGTGATTTTACTCTGAAGAAATCGCAGTCGTCGGATGTTATCAAGAGTTTTAAATCGAAGGGGAACGGCATCGTTTCTGGTGAGGAAAAAACGGTGGAGGTTGTTGAGACACCGGCGGTGGTGAACAACGATTACTTTGTTGATAACGAGTTGTTTCCCGGAAAGGAATTCGCTGTTTTGTCGCCGAAGTTACCAGCCGCCAGCGTGGTAAAGGACTTTTTTTTCTCGGGGATCGAGCTGAGCGCGAGGACTACTCTGCCGGTGAGTAACCGTGCTGTAATAAACTTCCGGTGGGGCGTGAGGTTGCCGGTGGAGGACGCGGCGGCGGGGTCGTTGCTGATGAAGAGTAATCAAACGGCTGGGATTTCGTTGAAGAAGTTTCCGGTGCTCGTGATGAACAAAATTGGGCTCGAACGCGTGGCGGAGGAGGATAAGAAAGATACTAACCAGGCGGGACCAGGTTCAAATGTGCAGGGTTATGCTAACGTGGCAGAGGCGTGTATGGATGTGAAGCGCCAACTTGAGGTAATTCAATTAGAAAATGGAATGCTCAGAAAAGCCATGGACGATTGGAGGTCGGAAATTGTTGGAGATAGAAGAGAAATGAAGCAATTTTTGAGTGGCAAAATTCAGTCCCGTAGCAGTGGAGATAAGAAACCATCTGAATTGAAAAGTTTCGGGGATAAGAAATCCGAGGGGATGTGAATGAGGAGTTGAAAAAGGCTTTGAGGGGTGCCTGAATTTGAGGGCATTGCAGATTACAAGAAGATGACTGTTCCATTTTTAGGGCTTTTGTGTTCACTAGTCTTGCTAGTATACTTGTATTCGCTTGCTTGCTTCTTTTCTCGTATTCAAAAGGTCTGTAAATTGCCTTTTTTTTCCCCACTCCAAAAGGTTTTTTGTTTTACTGGCAAATGTTTTGTAACATAGATTTTCAGTACATTAGATATGTAGATCTCTCATTTCCAGTAATGTAGAAGTACTCAGATTATTGATGGTCATCTTGATAGAGCGTGTTCCTGATTGCCTTTTATGTGCTAGTATTTTGTTTTTACTTTGAGGGTCATTGGCCCAGCACTGTTATATTGTCTGCTGAAAAGCACACTTATCATCATCTTTCAAATATATAGGAAATTAGCTTCTAACCCATGTCTTTGACACTATCAAGGGTGAGATTTATCTTAAATTTTAAATTTTGAACAGTTCTGATGCTTTATTAATTGAGCGGGAAATTCAAAAACAGTTGTGTTTTGTTATATAGAATTAATATGGAATGATCGGGATACAACAAAATCCCAAGTATGATACAGACGAGGGAGACACAAAAAATATATATATTTTTTATTGTAAAATATGTCCAATAAACTCATCACAAGTAAATCTCATATAATGTATAGCTACATATATTATGACAAACTATTGCTATTTTTTCTTTGTAGCATTTAATAACACTCGACCAAAATAGGGTATGCAACTGCTGCATTCATAAATCAAAGGTTGTAGTTGCTGCATTCATAAATCAAGGATGAACTTGGTGGTTGGCAAAAAATTAACAATCTAGTTGTGCAAGATTTCGGAACCTTTTTTCTTGATAATACTTCAAACATATGATGCTCAGTCATTACATATTATGTGTTCTTAAACTCTTTGTATTGAAACAGGTTCACCTATTGCTGGATCCGCAGTTGAGATCAGGTTGAGGAAGTTGTTTGGCCATGTTAGTTTGGGATATCCTTTTGGCTCAACTGCTTCTGTTCTCTTTGGGAGACACCATAAGGCCATATTACAATCTCCAAAACCAAAGCTATTTGTTATGGGGACTAGGGATGGATTCACAAGCGTGAAACAGTTGGAGAACAAATTGAAATCTGCAGCAGGCTGCATTGAAACCCACCTAATTGAAGGAGCAAGTCACTTTCAAATGGAGGGCCCTACTTACGATGCTCAGATGGCAAACCTCATCGCAACATTCATTTCATCATTGTGAGCCTTTAAGTTGTCAACTTGCACATAGTTTAGTTATCAGATCACATGGTTCATAACACAAGGTGAAGGTATTATACCTAAAATATCATTGCCGATCTGCTTGTACTTTTTTTTTTCCACCAAAAACTTCAAAAAGAGAAGTCAGCAGCTACTTCATTCATAGGACCTATGTAAGTGCTAAGAAAAAGTTAAATTGCATAAAAATGGCTACGTGAATTGCGTTGGTTGCCTGCATCCAATTCTGTTCAGAGGAACATCATTATATTGAGCTCAGTACAATATCTTTGCATTATACAACGTCGAGAACGAGAGATTATTCCATACTCCTGAGACAAGTGAATAGTATGCTTTCCTCTCTTACATACCTGTGGAGCCCGCCTGTGGTGGGGCCCATAGATATGTGAGAGAGAGAAACATACTATTCACTTACTCTAGGAGCGTGGAATAATTTTTCGTCGAGAACAGAAAAATCTTTAAATTGATACAAGCTACCTACTTTCCAATACATAATTTTGTTATAGAATCTATCTTTACAATAAGCATAAATGCAAAATTCAGTCCACAGCACCAATAAGATGACTGAGGTGTATTTTTCAACTTGGACATGAAACACTACAGGTACTTCTGAGGTGTTTTCTTTCAAGTTTCAACTTGAACATTAAACAGGTAAAGTAACTGCGTAAGCGAAAGAAAACAAATAAAAATACATGTAACAATCATATGTCAACAATATCATCTTGCTGATTATCTGATGCTGTTGGACACCCACTTGCCATAACAGATCCATTTGCTCTACCTCCCCTCGTCTCAACTTCAGAGCAAGGACCACGGCTGTTACCACTGTATAGGGCATTTCTCCATCTTTGTTCTCTGTCGATCAATTGTCCATTTGGGGATCGCTGCACTCCATCTGATTTAAAACCATGGTAACAATATAAAGGAAAAGAAACTTTAGACCCTTGACTGGATTTCAGGAAAGAACAAGTCTAAATTTCCCTCAGAAACTAGCAATAAAGAGAATTTAACCCTAATAAAAAAATCTAAACATCAAAGGTATTTCACTGAAATATATATGAAGTATGAGGCCACATTGGAATCAATGTGGATTATTGACTATGTCTTCAATATCTTTTAACTTAAAATTGTATTAGGCCTAGTAACTTTGTTTTACATTCATAAACCATATGGCGCAAAAAGTGCAAAATCAGACTTTCATGGGTATGAAACAAATTGACAGTATATCCAACAAAGTTCTACTTAATAAAATGAAGTAGAAAAATCATACGTAGCACAAACAAGTGAAGTTTTCTCACCAGAAGAAGCAATAATTCTATTACATATGCAGCGACACAATTTCAACTGGTACAAGGGTCAATTTATGTGCAGAGTATATAAAACAAAGTCCAAATGAACTAGTCATATAAAAATGTATTTATTACCACTTTCACTATCCGATGCATCTGCAAGCTTTGAAATGACATCCATTAGTGCTTGTTCATGCTCCTGCATTATTAGTAACAATCAAATGATCAGTTGACAAATGACGAGGAAAATAATGGAAAATTGCATCAAATGTAGCAGTTCCAACCTTAAGCATTTTCTTTGCCTTTCCAATTTCAAGCAGATCAGGGTGATTTGCACCCAACACATTCTGCACCTGTGTTATTAAAAGGAATGGCAAAAAAAACATGAAAATTGACATACTGTGGTATGAGTAGGCTCAAGATCCTTAAAAGAAATACCTCCTTTATTAGAGTTTCTGTGTGAAGTATTTCAATATCATCTGAAGCCTTCTTTACGCCACCATTCTGTGAGGGTGGGAGTTCTTTCTCGAACTGATCCGACATGGCCCCATTTCCTCTTCTAGAATTTGGATAAGTACCAGTGCTCACGCGATTCTCATCTCCAGAACCTTGTATACCAAGCCCACTTTGATGAGATAATCCTGGATCCTCATCAACCCACCTAATATCGTCAACAGGAATCTGCCATAAGGAAGATATCGTAAATCAAAAAAATCATAGTTAAGACTTCATCACTGGAAGTACATGCCAAAGAAGAAATGATGGAACGCAAAACCAATCAAGCCAAGTTGACAATGGAAAAAAGAAGAAAATGCGAATGAGGGCAACCCAAAATATCGAACAAGATTAAAAAATATCTGAGAGGCTACAAATTCCACGTTTCCACCTGTCACATTTCCTCAACATTATTGTCAATATTGGAAGTTATTGGTTAAAAAAAATTCCAATAAACACCAAGGTATCTCTTCCATGAAAGAGGATAAAAAAGAGACTCTCATGTCTAGGTCAACGTTTACTCACTAGAAGAGGCAGAAAGATCTAAAACATATTAAGTTACATATAACAGATTAGCCAGAGACTAAGGAATTTGGGAAGATTTCAAAAGAGATTGAGCTATCGAGGATATATTGAGAATAAGATTGCTTGCTACCACCAAGTTTTAAATTTATTGGACCAAATTTCACATTTTACTGTTTCTAAATTTAGACAAAATATGTCAACACATTTAAAATCGCAAATCAAATATGGAAAGAGTATGGCAAACTTGATGCATGAGAAACAGATTACCATTAAATCTTTAACAAAAGAAAAGAGTAGATGGGGGGAGGGGGCGTAACATATGAATTTTTCAAAATTGAAAAAGCACCAACATTTCAAATGTGCAAAGGTGCAAGAGGGGACCTGTTAGAATTATTATAATTATAATTTTAAAAAGATGGACATTGGATGGATTAAGGCATCCAAACCCAAACCAAGTGGCAGTGGGTAACGAGGCGTACCCACTTATGTGTTCTCAGAAGGACAAAACCAAATGGCTGTGAGACTGAAAACATGGGCATCCATAAAATGCAGTTACTACCATGTCATGGCATCCAACCAGAACTACCTTGCAATAAGTGGAGAGGCACTTCAAAGTTCATATATCTTGGAGAGGCCTCAAACTCCCAATATAAGACAAGCTTTCACCATAACAACAGAGCTAGATGAAGTTGGAGAAAATATGAAGAAATGGAATACAAATGAGCAGCGAAATTTTTTAAATAGGACAACAATGCATGAAAGGCTGAAAAGTCCGCTTATAAACAAACAATAAGTAAATGTAAACATTTGATTTCTCAACCAATAACCTAACATATACAAAGTTATGGCAGTAACCTGCTCATCCGCATTCAGACTGTAGCAACAACCAAAAGCTTCAAGACTGGTTTCACTCAATGACTAGATTGCAGTATTGCACAAGGTGATAAAGGATGCATATCAAAATTATCATAAATCCTCATGGATTCTACTTCAAAATGATCAGGGTTAGGCAAAAAAATTGGTTTTATTTATGCAGTAAACTTCAGTTATTAGGGATTTTTAAGTGCCTAGAGTAGTTTTGTCAATTATTGTTCTTTGGGTATTTTAGTTTCATTACTTAATCATAATCTTGAGTTATAAGTTTTTATTCACTCCTATATATCTGTTGTAATTTCCTCAAGTATTTATTAGATGGAGCGAGAGTGGGAGAGATAGTTTATAGCTCTTTAAAAAGAAAATAAAATTACTCCCGTCTTAGAAGCCTTGCCAACCTTACAAGAGGTCAGCAACATGGATTTAGTTGCCAAATCCAGGCTGATGGTTTGAGGCATCTTAGAGTCTTAGTTGAAGATCATATTGATAAAACTGCAGCAAGAAATACTAAAATGTAAAATTTCTTATTTTTGAATTGCTTGATGCACAAAAGTAATTACCAAAAAGGGGTAAATAGATGTTTTAGCTAATGCAAAAGAAATAGCACTTGCCTCCTTGAGATCAACCCATTCCCAAGCCTCTTTTGGAGTATTTCTGTAATAGACCAGAGCATGCCGACCCTGAAAAACAATGAAACAACATAAAATGGGGATTACTATATGATTTGTGCAGTACCGGAAACATGTTATTGAAAATTTGACAAAGTGAATGTCTGAAGGAGAAAGTAAAGACATCTTTGGTGCAGTGATGCAAACTAAATCACATAAGAAGATGCAAGTAGTTATCGCCCACTTTATGATTAGAAACATACAAGTAACAAGACGACAGAATGTTAATCGTGTGCACTCACACAGAAGGACAAAGGGAGGGAGCTTAATAAACATTGCTTCTTCTAAAATACACAACCACACACACACACACTAGTATTTGCTTAAAATTGTCATTGAACACTGCTGAGCCAATGTAGTAGCCGATTTAGAAAGATTTTGAAAAAGCTTTGTTAAAGTCTAACAAAAGTGAATGACATGAAGAGTATAACAAGTACCTGTACCCAGAAAAAAGAAGAGATTTAAAGAATAAATATGCTAGAAGATTATACTATGATCACAATGAGTATTACTCAGGAGTCAGGACAGTTGAGTAAACAAATACAATGATTTTAGTAATAACCAATACACCGTAAAGGGTGGTTAGTTATTTGGAAACGTGAATAATGTGCTCTATTATCACCATGTCCAAGAAGAGAATATGGTGAACCCGTCATCATTATTTGAATCTTGAACATACCTCTTGAGGGTTGAAATCAGTTATGACAGCCTCGTAAAAGTTGTTGTCTTCAGGCCATCTGGTCATCACTTTCCTTCCGATTAGTGGATCATGTCTTGCTGCTTCGGCATGGTCATTCGTCAAAAGAATGGAAGAAGATCCATAATTGTTAGAGAGCAGACCCCTTGGAGTTGGACCTGTAGAAGGGTACTGTGTGTTCATCATTGAGGATAAACCAGGCACTTGATGCCCCTATTAAGAGACAAGATCAAACAGGCGTCAATCTATAGTCCTTTTCTTCCTGTCCTCTCACCAATATCACATATGAATAACATACAGGCTTAGGCTTTTTCCCACCAGCACCAAAAGAAGGTGCCCATTTTGCAGCAGCAGATGATGGTTGTGTAATTGCAGTATTTGATTGATTGTGTGAACCATGAATTGGTGCACCAAATGCTAGAGGTACTGATTGAGATGTCTTTTGTTTCTTCCAAGGTGCTGAAACTGTTGGACTAGGTAGCAAATCATGCATAGGTTGGGAAACATTGAACAAAGTGTGGTTCTCACCTGCCTTTCTCCACTCCCTTATCCTAAAAATGATGTCATCAGCATTAACTTTTGTGAGTAGCTCCCTATGTTCATCATCTGACACTCTTAGCTCTTTACGAAGTTCTGTTATTAGTCCTTCCTTTTCCTGAGGAAACATAACATGAAGCATTTCAGCTAATCGATAATACAAAGAAAGACCAAAAGTATATGAAAAAACATGCGAGGAAAGAAGGATTTACCCATGATATGGCATCAGACTGTGCTTTAAAGGCCCGTAGGACTGAACCATATGCTTCTTGCTCAAGCTGGTGGATTTGGGATTCCATGTCAAGATGCATCCTTGGGTATGAGGCTGAGTTTAAAGCAGATCTTCCGTTTACTGTATATTGTCCCCTTATAGGAACTCTATCACAATGTGATGGAGGAATTTCATCATTAGTACCTGCAATTATTTTTAATATGATTTAACAAGAAAGTTACGGGATTACCCAGAGTTTATATAAAGACTCAAGGTAAAATTTAACCAGGACATCCCCTTCCCCCACCAAAACAAAGACAGCATTCTGCCTGCCTTTTCATCTATACTCTTCTTCTCCAAAACTAGTTTATTTGCTATAACTATACTTCTTATAATAGTAAAGCATGTTATTTTAAAAGATCAAGGTGCACTAAATGAACTACACATGTTGAAGATTTATATGAACATTAAACTATACAAAGCATGTCTCCAAAACATATTTAATTATCAATTGAAGAGCTAATAGCCTAATAAAAAACATATTTAACTCAAATGAAGAGCTAATAGCCTAATACAAAGAGAACTCACTCAAAGTTGGTTACTGAGAACGTAAGCAGTAGCCGCTTCATCATAAAACTTTCCATGGCCTATTAATTCTGGATAATTTAACCAACCATATCTTTCAAAAAAACATAGAAAAAAAATATTAATAATAGCTCACCACAGTGGTCTCGATCATGCAACAACTTCACAATAAGAGGGAATAGTTTTCAAGTCAAATTATGGGGGGAAACATATCCCATAAGGTAAAGTAGAACTAATCAGTAATTTATCAAAAAAGAAAGCACAACTAATGTTAATGAGCAATGAATTAGGGTATGTAGGAAAAAAGCAAAGGAACAAAAAAGCAATAAATAGGGGGAGGGGGAGGGGGGGGGGGGGATATCTTAAGTCTAATTATCTATACTTCTAAAGAAAATAATATCAAGATTCAAGAACAATGTTAAAATGGTTAAGAAAGATCCAATAAATTATTAGATTTCATTTCCTTTAACTTTCTTTCCCTCAAGTTTTTCAAGTTACAAACATACACTTAGAAAATTATCAAGACCCACTTTGTGCACTGTCCATCAATCTGCAGTTGTAAATTATAATTACAGCCACACATAAAAAAATAAAATAATAAAATAATAATAATGATAAAGGAATGGAAGAAAGCAAGAGAAAGGAGCCTGAATGAGAATATATGGACGACAAACCTAAATCTACTATTTATGGATTTGATATCAACTAAATCACATATAAGAGGTCAAATTTCAACTCTTGAATCAAATAACTAAAAAAATAGTAAACTACTCAGGGATGCTAAACCAAGGGAATCATATAACACACACGGATGGTACTTTAACATCCAAAATCATGTGATATAAGGTAAAAGACTTACACAGCCTTGTGAATATGGAACAGAGGAACAAAGAAGCTTTTGGAATATTGAATTTGGGTTTTAAAAAAAGGAGAGAAAGATATAAATATAATTCGAATTATCAAAACCCCATCGTAAATTTTTTTATCCTTAAAAGTTTAGGAGTGGGAAGGAAGGGATGTGATAACCCATTTTCCCCCTAACTTCAAAAGCACATAATTTTCCATTTCTTCCCCTTTTAAACACATAATAATACAATCATTTGTGTTTTTACCTTCCCTCAGTTCATCAAACTAAATCTACCGTCGAACTCAACTTGTAAAACCCCATATTAGTTTCTAACTTCTGAAAAGTTTAGGAAGGGCAGGGAAGGTAGCTGTGATTTCCCATTTCCCACTAATCTCAGTAGCAAATAACTTTCCCTTTCTTCCCCTATTGATTAGAAAATAAATGTTTTATTTTTTCTTACTTTATCTACCCTCTGCTCACCAAACAATTGTACTTTTTCCATCTTTCTCCTCAGTTATCACAAGTGAAGAAATTATAACTGCCATCTACCTAACTCTTTCCTTCCTTTCCCATCTTGTCAATCCAAAAGAGCTTTTAAAGGCATTTGATGGCACAAAAAGTCATGAATTACTGAAATTGACTGAAATCTATTCTAGAAGGAAAATATCTTTAAAAACAAAATGAGAAAAGGTCAACTTTTTGTTGGAAAAGTCATGAGTTTAGAAAGTACATTTTAAATCAGTGTTAAAGGTTTCCATTGAAAGCCATATATTTTCTAAGAAAGGATATCTGAAATTCAAAAGTATATGTATAAGTGATTTTATCAATTAATGTCTACTTTGTAGAACAAGAATATTAAGGGTGGATTCAAATGCCTTGCTACTTGTGCTTGTAAATGTTCTTATCTTCAGATAGATCCTCAAGTACAAAGAGATGATGCTCCCTTTTGGTAGCATTAGTTTCAGAGTACATCTTATGAAGGGATGCATGTGTGAACACACAGAAATATAAACATTTATCTTCTAATCCTTATAAATCATTAAAGGAGGATTAAAATGACAAGTAAACCTCTGCAAACTCTACGGCAATTTGCAAGCCTGTGTATGGTTGTATGCTGTGGTACTGTCCCTGTGTCAAATTCTCACCCAGTTTGAAGCTCTCATATGACATCTGAACTATTGGGCACAGAGTCTAGCAAAGCTCTCATTGACAGATTTCGATAGCATTAACTGGCCCATGGAACATTTTACCCTACTCTAGTTGCACCTCTCTATAAATACATTCAATTTCACCAGTTGTCTAAAATAAGCTTCACCAAAGTTCAAGAATCATTTGACATTCCTGTTCCTCTAAACAGCACATCAGCAACAAGTGAACAAACCCCTTTCATTTATCCATAAACAAGTAACTAAAATAAAACGTGTTTAGTTTTATCAACCCTCCTTTTCAATGTGCTCAAGCACTACGAATTTTTAGGTTACATTAAAGAACTGTACCTAGGAAGATTCTTATGCGAGCGTAAACGCTCACTAATACAGGTACAAGCTATGATAAAATGAAATCCAGTATCTTTTCAACTCAAATTACACACCAGAAAAAGAAAATTAGATTAAATTAACACATTCAACCAAAAAGGGTTGGATACAAATTAAATGGGCAGCTAAAAATTGTTGCACAAACTCAACAATGCAGACTGACTAGCAATATACAAACACATGTATATAGAGTACTGTTATGATGAACTCACCGCTGCTGTTGGGGTGGTCATATTCCATAGACAAATTGCAACAGCTGAATTTCTTATGAGAAGTCAGAGTATCATGTGTTTATATGCCTTTTCTGAAGAAAGATTTTATCCTGAAGCAGCTGAAATTTTTGGAGTAAGAAGGGAGAGAGGGTTTATGAGCGATGCCTTTGGAGAGGGAATTGAAAATCAACAGCAGGGAGATTCCTCGGACTTGAAATCTATATACTAGTATTTTTTTATTTTTTTTGCCTGCCTAATTAATTGGCCCTTGTTTTCAACGGGGAATACTTTGGATACACAACATCTGACTATAAGAGTAACTATTATATTTCATCTTATTATTAAAAAATAAGATTTTACATAAATTTTTGTATCAAGATTCACTTTTTAATAATAAAATAAAATATAATGATTAATTTTTATAATTAAATATTGTGTACATATATTCAATTGTAATAATATAGGCACGAAGTACTCTCTCTCTGTGAGTAAGTCCGTCGGTTACATATAGCTGAGAACTAAGGAGGGTAATTTTACGAATCGGGTTACTATGAAGTGAACTTTATGGTAAGTTCACTTCTATTCTAAAAAAATTTCACCTTTTTTCAATTTTTTTTTTTTTTTACCATTTTTAAGGAAATGTTTTATTAGGATTTTTCTTTGCTAAATATTATTAGGATTGTTTGGTATATAGGATGTAGAAGTGAGAATGTAATTTTTTTTATTTGTTTGTAAAAAAATAAAATTAAAATATAAAAAAAATAATTAATTAAGATTAAATTTTTGTGTTATTAGGGTTGCTTGGTACGTAAGAGTTTTATTTTGACTTTAAAAAGTTAATTTATAAAATTTTAAAATTAATATGAATATATTTATTATTTGAATAAAATAAATTTATAATCAGCGATATTTTTATGGATTACTTTACAGTAGTATTCACAATTTTTTTGATAACTAAAATCAAATAAATTAACTTTCAATTTTAAATTTGGCGAATTGGCTTTTAAGAAAAGGTAAAAGATGATGAAAGGAGAATCCAAGAGCAGAGGAGAACGAGGCTCAGGGGATCGGACATTTGGAAAGGGCCCAAATTAGGCCCAATGTACTTCCTTAGAAAAGAAGATTCACCTAGTGAACATGAATGAAGCCAGAATTTGATCTTTTGGGGGGGCAAATTTTTTTTTAACAACATAATATATATTCATCTTTTAAAAGTAAAGTTCCACAATTACAAAACATATTTTTACAAAAAAAAATATGATGTAGTAATAGAATTTGTTTTGACAAAGACAACAAAACATAGCAAGAAAAAGTCTTCAAGAACATATCAAAACTTTGTCAGAATTGCACTCGACGTTCTTTCAAATCAGGGGTAGGCAGAGATGTTTAAAATTAGGCTAAGAGGTAAGTAAAGATGTGTTAACATGATTTGATTGTTTTCTCTTGAAAAATGAATCAATAGTATGTGATTTTTCCATGATTCTAAAATAAAAAATAAAAAATTCAATTAACTACAGTACAAGAATGAGTTAATCAATATTATTGGACCACTCATTGAAATTTTTAATAATAAAATTTTCATAAATTTACAATCAAATAAGTAAGAGTTTTAGTTAGTTACCGAAAAACAAATTAAATATGCAATTGGAATTAACATATACAATATTTTGATCACTCATTAAACTTTAAAAAATTAAAATATCAAATTTCATAAAATCAACAAAGAATAAAAAAAATTAAATAAAGGTTTTAGTTGGTTACTTGTTTATAAATGTATCATTTATTTGGAATAACACATATACAATATTATGACCCAATTATACAAACCTGCAATTATAATGAATTTAATAATAAAATTAGTTTGTAATTAATTCTTACTTTTCAACTCTTATAATATACAGTTATTCAAGTTCTATATTCACATGTAGCATTTCTATTTTTTTCCATTTTTCAACACATAGGCCTTATAAAATTTTAAAACCTTAGGGGGGCGTGGCCCCCTCCAGTCATAGGGTAGCTTCGTCCCTGCTGGTGAAGATCTGCCGTTTAACCATCATCAAATATAATATGACTGTTAGTCCATTCGTTGTTGAAAAAATACTCTTATCTAATAGTACTTGCTACATCTAAGAGCTTCTTTTTTATTCGACAACAAGTAGTAGTAGGAGAGAGGTTCTGCTACGCTGCTAGTTTTGCTTTACTGCTCTAGTATTTGAGGTTTGGCTTGGACCGCCGTTTCCAAAATTGTGCATGGCCCAAAATAACATGCTAGTTAGTACATCCACTTGGAAAACCTCAACTTATGTACATGTAAAGGCAGTTCATACAATTAAAGCTGAAAAGGACTCATCAAAAGAGAATTGAAAAGCAAAGGCTAGGATACCAAAGGAACCAACTAGGCTTAAAGCTACTTCTCTCTCTCATACATATATATATATATATATATATATATATATATATATATATGTACCATTTGCACAAATAATAATTAATATTATGCGTTTGCACAACAATAATACGGAAGAGAGTAACATATCATCGTAACAATTAATTGTATGAACGGTTGGATCCATGGTGACTCTGAATCTCACGCACAGATATATATGTGTTTGTAGGAAGCAAATTAAAAAGAAGTTTTGGAATAAAGAAGCAGTAATTGAGATAAAAAGTGGCATCAATAACACCCCCACCTCTTTTCTTTAGAATAATCATTCTTCTTAAAGTTCAAAAATATTCTTGACTGAGTTTTAGTTCTTCACTCTTCAGTGTCCGTAAGCGTTAATGGTCTTAACTGCATCATTCATATATTGTATGTTAATAATTATTTCTTCATGAACCTGAAAGACAATGCTAAAAACCTTTATAAAAAAAAAGCATTATGATTATGAACAAGAAATTATTGTTATTGTGCCTTTAAAACGCTTTATGAATTGCCATTAACATCTTGGACTATGAGTAATATGCAACATACAGAATACTTACCCACAAATAAAAAATAAAGAATCAGAAGCTCACTGCAGTACATAAAAATAAAAAAAAAATAAAAAACAGAAGGTTTCTGGCATTGCATAACTATCAAAGTGAAGTTGGTATATCTGGTCGGTGTTGTCTAATGCACACAATTGAAGTACGATAATGACTAGCCAACAATTCATTTATTACAACTTTTGATCAAAATTCTAAATTAAACTGAACACGTGGCAAATAAGTCAAGACAACTATAAAAATGTCAA
This sequence comes from Hedera helix, assembly GCA_947179155.2. Taxonomy (NCBI): domain Eukaryota; kingdom Viridiplantae; phylum Streptophyta; class Magnoliopsida; order Apiales; family Araliaceae; genus Hedera; species Hedera helix. The sequence goes on from OX359283.1 coordinate 28,089,282, forward strand.
TTATCAATTGAAGTACGATAATGACTAGCCAACAATTCTTTTATTACAACTTTTGATCAAAATTCTAAATTAAACTAAACAGGTGGCAAATAAGTCGAGACAACTATAAAAATGTCAATTATCAATAGTTAGATGATTACTTGTCAAATGCTAGATTCTGAATATTCAATTATTAATTCTCTTAGATTTTTGGTCTGTATTTATTTTTACACCGGAGTTATCCCCAATGACACAAGCCGTCAGACTCCTCTCAGTGTGACTGTTAATTGGACATGTTGTTTGTGTTTTTCAGTGATTTTCGGCATGCATACAAAATTCGGCATTAACAATATTCAATACAAGTAGTATGTACTGAATTAATTATTAGCTTACCCAATATTGTTCTGGTCTTTTTGTATACTTAATCAATAGGTAGCAGATGAAAAGAAATGAAAGTACTGATTTGGATGAGAAAGTATTGATTTGGATTAGAGTCGCAATCAGTTAATGAAAGGTAAATTCCACTAATGGTACAAGCTTTAAGCTTTCCGTGCACTTATATATATACACAAACAGAGACAGATACGTATATTTTAATATGCCAACTAGCTAGCTAATCACCTCCCAAGGCACTTAATATCATTGATTGGGGGAGAGAAAATTTTGCATGTTCTAACGTATCGTTTTTCTTGAAATATTAGACAAACTATGGAAAATTATTCATATCTCGAAAAGAGAGTACAGAAAGTTTAGGAAAATATTGAACAATGCAAATTTGGGTTAAGATCCAAGAGGTTGAAATAGAAACTTTGATTTGGGTTGTTAGATGATGGAACATATTTCTAAAACGTGGAACATATTCATTGCATTGCATGAATAGTGATTAGTAATTTGTAAAGCGTGGTCCCTTGGTCCTGATTTAAATTATTGTTCATGGAGTAGTAGTTGAAACTAGAGATATGTATGAAGATTTTTCACCTTATGTGACTTGTTCTTCACCAAACCATTTAAGTATAGCTTTCAATCTACTCCAAGTCTCAAACCGTATAGGATTCAGAATTTTGTCACAACCAAGAAAAATTATTGGTCGTGATATTCAAAGCAATTTTGCTCACACACAACTATCATCCTTTTGGGCGTACATAATATTTCATAAATTACACACACCGATTCAATTCATAGTAGATTATGTTATTAATTACTGTGGTACAAATATGCAACACATTCAAAAGAGAAACACCCAATGGAATTACATAAGCCACACACTGAAATACAGGTTGCCTTAATTTTTTAACACACGATAATCTTTAGTTTTGTACATAAAGGTTGTCTATGGAGTAAATATCATTGCAATTAAAAATTACCGCGTAATATCATTGATTCAGCGCTTCTACATTACACGTTAGTAGTAGTGGCTGGCATATCTAAACAAATAGGGACGAATGTTATTAATTACAAAAGAATCATTTGGGCCCCATACTGCCGACAAGTTATGCATGAAAAAGAGAAAAAGAGAAAAAGAAAAAAAGATAATTTAGGTTGTGTTGGATAAAATTAAATAATTAAAATATTTTAATAAATTAGATCATTTGAGTAAAATAGTATCTAAATTTAAAAAATTATTTAATAATTAAAAAGTGAGTTGCTTTTTAATTATACTATTTTACTCTTTTAAAAGATAAAATTTTATTTAATAATTTTAAATATTTAATTTAATAAAAATGAGTGAATAATATTATTAAATATATTTAATAATTTAAATTTAATTTTATGTCTTATCAATTTAAATATGATTACGTGAGTTTATTAAAAAGTATTAAAGTATAAACAAACATCACCTTAATCTAAAGATAAAGTCTGTTGTGTACGACTTATATAGAGAGAGAAATAATCATCAAATCTCCCAAAAAAGGGGGAGCTGTCAGTATACTCTGTCCAACCTTAATAAATACCCCATGATATGTGGGCGGATGGACCAAATTGATTGGCATATTCAGTGTCGTCTAACCGAGGGGAGAGAGAGAAAGCAGAAAAGGGAAAAAAGAGAAGGTAAAGAGCTGTAATTTGAAATTTTAAAATGACATGGTGGTGGTCTATGAACCTTAAACATGCAGAAAGAGTAGTTTAAAACCATGGACTTCATACAAAATTTCATGCCATAACCAACATATAGGATAAGTGAAACAATTTCATGTGTATATAACTATATATATACACACAAAATCTGAAATTAACATATGAAACTATAGAAGAAAAAATTAAAATTAAAGTTAGAATTCCTATCAGAAGAAGCTAGAAAGTTAGTTCAAGGTTTATTAAAGCATGAATTCCACAATTTCACCAAATGTAACCTTACAAGCACCACCTATCAAATAGCACAATAGAGGAATTGCACAAATCCAACACCCCCATCATGTACAATTCTCTGAAGCACATCAAGAAAAGTAAAAGAAGCAACTAAATAAACCCCAACCCATGTTCCCAAATTGCTAAGACCACCCCCACCCACTCGATGTGAGAAAGAACTCGAAAGAATAAAAAGACCCTCAAACACTTCTAGCCATCATTTCTTGAAACATCCTGTAGGACTCTTGTTTCTCCAACTTGAACTTCTCATGGCAGTTTGCAATGAACATATCAGCAAGCTTATCAATCTCATTGATATCATTGGTTGAGTCCTCATGAACCTTCTGCTCAAGCCATTGGAGGTAACCCGAAAGATGTGATTCTTCCATGTCATCACACCCCGGTGAGATGATAGAATTCCACGTGGCATCGTAGTATGAATGGCTCGTGGGGATCCCGTTGAGTCCCGGTGGGGGCGGCACTGGTAACACACGAGAGGAGCACCAATTGTAGTGTAGTCTAAAGGAACCAAAAAAGAGTTTATTCTTGTTCTTGTGCTTCTTTGTGGGTTCTATGAAGTGTATGAGCTGGATTTCTTTTAGGACCTCAATTAGGATGGATTTGGCTTTGGTGAGAGCACGAGAGATGCGGCATAAGTGTGACAAGATGAAGGTTTGAACTAGAGTTCTGAATTTCATGGAGCTTAAGGCTGTAGAAGAAGAAGATAGAGATTTCATGGAGAAAACTTGAAGGGGTTTTAGATGAGATAGACCAGCCATTTCTGTGAGAGGGGGGATAATGAGTCTTGTTCAAATGGATTTATAAAGGGTCATGTTTACCAAACTACCACTGGATGTTAGGTAATTTCAATCAAGTGGAAACAACTTTGCAGATTATAAATGAAGTTGGATTGTTTCCTTTGTTTTTCTTGGGTTTAAACCATGGTTTTAAAAATCGGACAGAACTAATGGTTTGACCTGTAAAAATCGAAATCAATTTGGCAAAAAAACGATTTTGACGTGATTCAGTCAAAATCTGGTTGACTACTGATTCAACCGATAAAATTAATCCAGTGAACCGATTTTAAAATATTTTTTTGTACAAAAATATTTTTTATTTTTAAAATTAAATATTTTTAATAATATTATAACATAATTTCACTATAGTTTAATTAACAAAAATTAGATGTTTTAAAATTTTATTAATTATTAATAATATTTTTTTTTATGTATTTATGACATCACTAGGTCAATAACGGTTCGATCACTGGTTGAACCAGTGTCCCATCCACCCGATATTCTTTTTGTTTGATGACCGATCCGGATTTGAAAACCTTAATTTAAACCATCTGGGACTAACACATGACTTGTTTGGTTATTGCAGGACCACTTTTCTAATGGGTAAAACCAAACAGGCCTTGGTGATCTTATAATAAAGTATAAACTTGTTTCTTTTAGCAAATTAAAGTAGGACTTTAGAAAATTGTGTTTATCTCTTCTTGAATACATATATATAGTACCTATAAGTACTGCAATATGGAAAAAGATAAGGATCCGTTTGGTAGCTTTTTTTAACTTCTTATTTTTTGTTTCTACTACTATTTTTTAAAACTTGGAAGTAAAAAATAGTATTTAATAACTATTTCTGCTTTGAAAAAAGTGGTATCAAAATTCACTTTAGTAGCAAAAAAAGAAAATACAAAATAATTGCTTCTTCAATTTTGGCAACATGAGGAGCTATTTCAATTTTAATGAAGTCCAGATATCGAACCTTATTAACAACAAAATTTTAAACTCCATCTCTTTATAAAAGTAAATAAAATTAACAAACAGCGTTGTCTAATTTTTATTTTTACAAATAAAAGTAAATAAAAGAAGAAACATATAAAAACAAAAATAAAAAATAAAAAAATGAAAGTAAAAACAGTTACTAAACAAACTCAGCATTAAGAAAACTTTAATTAACAACTGATAAGGTATGACCTCACGCGTTAACAAATATCTAGAAGTGTTATAAATTAGAAATCCGTATAAATGAACTACGAACATTTCCCTGTAGATATTATTTGTGAAGTACCTATAGAGTAACATAAAATTGCACAAAATACTTCAACAAGAAGTTTGTTTAATTTATTTCTGAAGAGGTTTATGTCTTATGAAGTCTTTGACTGCCCAATTGTTGTTTCAAATATACCCTCAAGTACCATAACCAATTCCCAAAAATAATTTGCTAGTGTCAAGTGAATTAACCTAATGACATAGAGGGGTAGAGGAAATTAACTTTAATTTCCAGTGCCACCCGCTAAATTTATTTGAAAGTGTGACAATCTTGGGTAATTCAAAAAGAAGAAAAAGGGTGGTTTAGACAAAGTGCATGGTCCATGACAGACGTAGGAAGAGAGGGAGAGATCAGCTAAGGATGGGGGTATGGTTGCTTCTGTAGGTAACTGGTTCCCAAGTCTAGCGGAGGATTTGGAATCCGATCTGAGTAACTCGAAGAGGTAAACAAGGCCGATTCCTCGCCGAAATTACAACCCCAATGATATTAATTTATTAAATCAATACATATATTTAAAAATAAAACTTGAGTTCACTTTTCAATCATTTGATTGAAAACTCAATCGAATTAATTCGGTAGTGATTCATCCTCTCCAACTGAGTTGAGAGTTGATTCGATATATTAAATGTTTAATTGAATTAATTTTTTAATTATCAATGACGGGTGTGAAAATCTTAGCATTGGTATGATACTAATGTCTCTTTATTTTTCAAGTTTCATGAACATCTAATTTTTAAATTGATCAAAATAGATTAAAACGACAATTGTTCATTAACCAGTAAAACACATGCATGTATCAGTAATACTAATGGTTACTAAGCATTTGATTAAAACTTTTTCACATTCTGATAATATACTTGAATAATACTATTATTTTTATATAAATTGCTATGATATCTATATATTGATATGCTATTATTTATTACATATTTAATTATAAATTTTTTAACAATTATCATACATAAAATATTTTAAATTACTTAAAAAATTTATAAAATGACAAAAAAAAATAATGCATGTGGCTCGCGCGGTATCGAAGATCAAACACTGGTAATTAAAAACTCAAACCCCTTTTTACCTCGTAAACATCAATATGGCAAATGACATCATTCAGACCCTCGACCATTTCCGCATTTTCAACCCACACACTTCATGATTTTCAGGTCATTCATTATCTAAACATTGTTTTTTACTTTTTGTTTTCATGTGATAATCGAAGAGTTGTCATGTTAACATGATTAGATAGGAACATTGTTCGAAACCATAAGGAAAACTTCAATGTAAGACAGTACTGAAGTGCGATGTTGGTTTCTTCCATTAATATCCACTACTAATATGTTGGTGCCAAAACGCCGTATTACCTAATCCATATTATTCAAACCGACACAATCTTCGTTTTAATTAGGACAATAATATTATCATGTAGGAGTATTTTCTAATGAAGTTCCTTCTTTAATATAATTCTTTTCTTTTCCTTTTCTGAGGCCGGGGGTGGGGGTGTCAACACATGGTTTCATGGTACTAATCCTCTAGGTTTTTCTAAAGCTGTTGAGAAGAAGAAAAACTGTGAGGTAAAGATTCTGGGGAGGTGGTTTCACCCGACATTATCAGGAGAAGGGGAGAATCTGGAACAAAGGAAATAAAGGCAAAGGGAGTCTGTACCCAAAGATACATTCAATATCATACTGGAAGATTGGGAATACCTTACCTTTATTTTTCATATATATATATATATATATATATATATATATATATATATATATATATATATATATATGTACTCCCTCGAATCATTTGTCACCATCAAGAAAGTCCCCTGTAACATTTCGACTTTCTAGGCTTTTGAAAATTTTGAATTCCTCTTTTAATTGGACTGCTGCTTTATTTTTATTCGGAATAACTCAAATAAAAAGTTGAAAATCTATGTTCCAGCACTTGGTAAAACATATGCTGGAAGTCTGGTGCGCAGTACTTTAAATTACCAGAAAGTATTTCATAATTTCTTGAATTCCAAAAATGAAAAAATAAAATAAAACAAAATGAAAATAAGAGGCTACCGTATCAAAACTGCTAGTATTCAATCAACATGTGCCCTGATCTACTAAGTTCCAACAGAGCGTGAGCTAGTAGCAACTCATTTTATAGGGTGGTTCAGATTATCCATTTAAGTGTAGCTCTAACATATGTTGGCTGTGCAGTGTTGAACGTATATGAATGTGAAGGTGAAGGGTTCATGTAGCATGCATATATCACAGATGCAAGGATCCAAGGTTCATGGGAATGATTGTAGCTTAATTTTTACTTGGGGCCTATATTGTCTGTCTCCCTTTTTGTCTTTTTACAAGCTAAAAAATAGATATATAATAGAGTAGGTTTATTATACAAGTATTCTATTTAGGGTTATGCCTACTTTTCCCCATGATTTTTTTTTTACTAGTTATGGATCAACAAGAAAGCATGTCGTAAACATGAAACAATTGAGCGCAGAGCTGCTTACTATGGATGACAAAATGCTCTCCAAAACCCAATTGTAAACCTTGGGCGTTAAGTTGCTTACCATGCATGACAACGATTAGTTGATGATTTGATGACAAAAAAAGATCTCACATTTTCCATTGAAAATCTGTCAGGATCCACTGAATCATCTTCCTTCCGCAATGCAAGATGCAGCTCACGTATGAGCAAATTAATGAGTGCGAGGCTCAAACATAAGCTATCCACTCTCATGTTTCATTTGATAATGTTACTGGGAAAAGAAAGATTCATAATCATTAAAAGCTTTAATGACTTCATTGGGTTAATCATTTGCACATGGAAGGTATAAAAGGAACCTTGCGTGACGTAATCCACAACCCCACAACTCATGTTTACGGTTTATGTATGATGGTGCTTGATTAAAATGAACATGTTCATAAGTCATCATAAGTTCTGTATTCCGTGTGAATGCAGGGAAAAATATATGGAATAAAAAGCATATATATATTAGACCTTAAAGAGCAAACACAGATTAACAAGTCTGATAGCGTTGACTTAGAATTTGAGGTGCTGATAGCATCATCCTAATCAAATTCGAGCGTTAACACTTCCTAATATGGTTTACAATTTGAAAGACAACTAGAGTTTTTGTTTTTACTGCCTAAAATTTGGGCATGCAACTAAGGATATACACCTGTTACTTGAACTTCTGGATCACGTCCCGCGCTGCCCTATGTTCCACAGCTAAGCAAGTCACATATTGAAGGCATTATAGTGTGAATGGTGCATCTTCAGTGCTCATTTAACTCAAACATATCTCGATTCTCCTACGATAAGGGAACGCCTTGCAATTCCTGACCCCAATAGAAGTGAAATAGTTTTGCCAAACTTTGGAATACTTTAGCTTATGACCCTTATATGTGTGAATTTTCCTTCTTATTATAATGATAAGAGATGCACAAGACATTCAAAGTGAGGTACCTTTTAAGTTGAGAGCAAAATACCAATTTATCTAAAAGGAAATAATATATGAGTGCCTAGCTTGTAGGTTATGAATTCTAATACCGATAAACCAGGTTGATCCCCATCAGAAAGAGTATTATGCCACCATTTTTGAGTGGCAGAGCAAGGATCGGGTCCATGAGTTTCACTACAGAATATACTAGCTATGATCAATAGCTTTTACCTGAGTTTTTTTTTTTTTTTTTTTTTTTTTTGGGGGGGGGGGGGGCGGGGTTCTTTCTTAACTCAAGAAGCTCAATCTTACAACTGTAGGCTTGTAGAAAAAGGTTATGAATAAGCTTAAAATCTTCGAAATAAAGAATGAGGCTCAGCACCTGACATGCTCAATTTCCCAAAAAGAAGCTATATCAAGTGATGGATTGATCTTATAATAAGAATCGGAAACCGAGCATTAAGTAATAAAAAATGGCCAAATCCGTAACAGAACAACTGAGTGCTGGCAAAGCATGTAAACAGAGAAAAGCAGAGATATTTTGACATAATCCTAACACAAACCTTACTTCACATTGTACAACCTTCATTATTTAAGACAACAATTTAAGTTGCTTAATTAATTTGTCTCTAAACAAGCAATCACAATAATATTCTCTCCCATTCTTTTAATATTTTATAGTAATCACATTCATTTCCTCAAAACCACAGAAGAACTTAAAATCACATTTCAATTGCCCAATAATCTTTCAAATTACATGGTTTAAAACTATATATCGAATGAACAATAATAATTACAAATTACAAATAATATTGTAAGTTTCACAATTAAAAGTATCATCGGTATTACGTATGTATATTAAAAGAGGATAAAAGGCACTGACCTTTTCCTTGACAGTTTTAATTATTCTTCTTCTTCACCTTGTTATGAAGAATTAAAACATGCGTGTGGGAAATAAGGAAGTAGTTAGTGAGGTACATGTTTAAATAAATATGAGGAAGAGAGCTGATAGTAGGTCGGTATCTATTAGAGAATATAACTATAATTAGTTAATTCTAGATAATTATAATTTTATCTTATTGTTATATTAGGATTAGGATATAGTAGACTTTGAATTGTGAGATAATTATTCAAGTATTTGTATTACTTGAGAACTCTCCAAACTCATGAATATATATTAGCATGATGTACTATTATTTTATGCACAATAATATAATATTCATTCACTCTTATTTGGTGTTCTATTATGGTATCAGAGCCTTAATGTCTAACGACAATTTATCTATTTTTCGATCCTTCGTCAGCCAAGCTATGGTTACATCTTGATATTCAATAATCAAAATATAAATTGAACAATTAAAATAAATTAGATCTCACAGTGGATACATCTTGATGGCTTCAATCACTTAAACCAAGAAAAAGAATTTAGCTACTCATAATAATAGAGAACACTAAAGAATAGAAGAGAGAATTTTTATACTAAGAAAAGTTGTGTATTACAATGTGTGTCAAGCCCTCTATTTATAGGCTCCAAAATCCTCCTAAACCTAGTTGGAATTAATCTTTCCAAACCCTAATAGGATTTAAAATACAAATAAAAATAAAAGAAAAAGAAAAATAATTATTATTCTAACCCTAGTTGGAATTAAAATCCAATTTGGAATCAAAAAGTAGCAAATTCGCGAAATAATCTGATTTGGGAGAATTAACGCGCCAAACAAACGCGTCCTTCGCTACAGTGACCGGCCGCGTCATCAGCCCGCGCGCATTGCGCGGTATTGGCCTCAAAACGACGTCGTTTTTCTTCCGGTTCCTGCTACTGTTTCGCGACCGCGCGCATTGCGCGTACGCTGTGATGAAACGGCGTCGTTTTGATGACCGGCAGTCCATCCCCGCGCATTGCGCGGTCGTATCTTTTTCCGGAAATTACAGAAATGCCACCGGTGCTGGTTAATTACCATTTTGGCCACAGATTTTTGCGGAATTTGCAGATTTGCCCTCCGATTTTACTGTTTTGACAGTTTTGTCCCTCAAGCTTTGCTGAAATTACAAAAATGCCATTAGACTTTTATTTCCCTACAAAATCAAATATAAAATAAATAAAAATAATATAAAAATCCTAAAAACACATAATAATAAATAAAACACCTAAAATACTAAAAATAAATAAAAACACATAAATAAAAATAAATATAAAAATACAATAAAATTACCTAAATTAACATAAATTAACTAAAATCCTATAAAACCTATTAAAACCAAAATAAACTAAATAATTAAATATTTAAGCACACAATAAATATAAAAACTAAGTATTAGAGAATAAAAATATCATATAATTTAGCCCTATCACTAGGGGTGAGCAAGAAACCAAATTACCTCCGAAACCGCACCAATTAAAACCGCACCAACGGTTTCGGCGTATGTGGCGGTTTTAGGTGGTTGAAAAACCGCAAATGCGGTTTGGGTTTGGTTTCCGAGCAAAACCGCATCTAAGAAACCGCACCGCACCATACACTATTAAATGAAGCATACAAATAATTAGAATTATCCCAAATTGTAATTATCTCTATTTAGAATTTTCATATATAAGGATAAATCATTATTCATATTTTTAGGTTATATTTTGCTTTTGTTTAGACAAAACATTATAAGTAAAATTGTGTATTATCAAAGTAGTATTTAATATTGTGTGATGCTAAATTGTTAATTTAAATTGCATAAAATTTAATTATTTCAATTGGTTTTGGAACCGAAACCGCACTAAACAAAACCGCACCAAACGATTCAAAACCGCACCGCACCAATCATAAGCGGTTTCATGTGCGGTTTTCAATTTGTCAAACCGCACCTAAGCGGTTTTATGTGCGGTTTGAGCTTCAAACCGCACCAAACCGCACCATGCTCACCCCTAATGGTTACCACCTAAATTCTAGTTCTACAATTCTGCAGAATTAGAATTCTGCAACTCTGTCGTTTTCCAATTCTGTAGATTTCTGTTTCAATTCTGCAGACTTCTGTTTTTGCTGATTTCTGTTTCTCCACTTCTGTTGCAACATAAATTCTGCAACACAGTTCTCCACTTTTTCAGATTCCATCTCTATGGAAGAAAACACTTTTTACTCATCTCTAGATTTTCAATCCTCTCCATACGATCCCAAATGGTGGCTTGATCCTCCATCTTATTCAACTATCTCAGATGGTTTGCAAGATAAATTTTTCATAAACAGTCCCGTCTCCATGGCCGATAAAATATGCGGTCCATTTCCAGATTTTGACGACTCTTTCGTTGATGAAAATGATGATTGTGAGTTTCCAAATGACACAATATTAAATTGGTATATAGATGGTCTTTTTGATCAACTTGATTGCTTACAAAAGCTACCTACTCAATCTGTCAAAAATTATCTTGACGAAGTGACATCACTTCTTTATGCGCTTGAAAGCGCAGGAGGTTCTCTGAATGAGTCAGAGTTTACTCATTTTTTAGTTCACGGTCTTGATGAAACTCTTTTCAAAAGAGTTCATGTTTATTATTATTTGATGAATCCTTCCTTGAATGATTTGTCCACTTTAATCTTTGGACATGAAAAACTGCTACAACAATTCACTTCAACCCCATCCATCGGTACACATCCTAAGGAACTCTCTTCTATTGTTGATATTGATATACCCAACACTTTGGATGTTGATCGAGTGCTAGAAAACACCGACATTGGTATTATACCAAGTTTGATACATCCTTCTTCATTGTTGACTAACACCCTTACATTAGTGGTTCCCACAAGTTGTACTAGTCTAAAATCTGAGTTACTATCCTCACTTTTCTTCGCAACTAATGGTCATTCTCATTTTCACTTGAACATCTTCAAGGTTTCCTTTTTAATTTGGTCATCAAATAAGAGAATGTTTTCCCTTGATACATCCCACATTTCATATCTTGATGGATTAATGGAATTTTCTAAGTGTGTTCATGGAGGTCTAATACAAGAAGTATAAGAAAGTCCCTATTTATTGCAAGTGTGCAAACAACCAAGAACATTCCAGTCTTATTGGTTATATGCAGTTCTTATCATGTATGCTATGTTTCTATTTAATCTCCCGTGCCAATTGTTTGTGTTCTTTAGTGTTCAAGGATTTATAATCTCGCTAGTAATGCAACTACATGGATGTTCTACCACATACAAGCGGAAGCTTCATTCTACTACGTTTCGCTTGAGGGGGCGTATTAGAGAATATAACTATAATTAGTTAATTCTAGATAATTATAATTTTATCTTATTGTTATATTAGGATTAGGATAGAGTAGACTTTGAATTGTGAGATAATTATTCAAGTATTTGTATTACTTGAGAACTCTCCAAACTCATGAATATATAATAACATGATGTACTATTATTTTATGCACAATAATATAATATTCATTCACTCTTATTTGGTTTTCTATTAGTATCGATCGAATTGTATGAATCTTTTTCTGTTTCCTTGTTCTTTCATTCATTATAATCTTTCTGATCCTGAAATCAATATCAATTCCTAACCTTTCATCATTTCTTCTTCTTGCTCTTTCTACCACCTTCTTTTCCTGTCATATTTAATTAATGAGCATAACTCATAATACGAACAAATAATTTAAATTTTCTGTCTGATTATATTGTTTTTGAATTTTGTCTAGATAAACCAGTTTATCTACCTAGCAAGCATTACTTAATCCATGTTCTTTCGAAGATCCTAAGTGCCATATTGTCGTCTGCTAACCTCCAACCAAGACCTACAAATAAACATATATATATATATATATATATATATATAAGGACCCAAGATGCTATCATTAATACCTCCAGTCATGACATTTTGGGTGAGTCTTTGGTGAGCTAAGATAACCCAAAAAGATATTATTGAGACAGTACATTGGGCATTATTCTGCTATGATTTGATTCGGACTCGGGATTTGACTCGGGTCGTTACATATGGTATCAAAGCTTATTCTACTATGATTTGATTCAGACTCGAGATTTGACTCTGGTCATTACATATGGTATGAGAGCCGACTCTTGAAAGCTTAAGTCGGGTCATCCGATCGAGTTTGGATGTGTATATAAGAACCCAAGTTACTAGCATTAATACCTTCAGTCATAACCTTTAGAGTAAGTATGTGGTGGGCTAAGATGACCCAAGAAGATATTATTGAGACAACGCATTGGGCCTCGTTCTGCTATGATTTGATTCAGACTCGGGATTTGACTCGAGTCGTTACAATATATATATATATATGACGGATCTAAAGTATACCTTTTAAATAACATACCTTTATCAAAATGACGTCATTTTGAAGATTTTTTTATATATAAAAAAAATATTAAAAGAAGATGTGACATTCCACGACTCCGCCTCTTTTTCTTTTATTTATGAAAATTTCATCAAAGAATCTTCAAAACGAAATTGTTTTGATAAATACATGCTACTTAAGGAGATATATTTTTGAACCTTCATATATATGTGTGTGTGTGGATAACCATCCACCGCAACCAGTTGTTGTTAGCAACCAAATCTAGACTTGTGGCAACAAGGAGTACTGGCTGGGCCAAATAAACAAAAAATTTACGTGCCGAAATAAGGAGTACCAGCATGGGCCAAATTTACACATGTCACAACAACTTGTGTGGTAGGCAAGCTTGTGCCGACACTGCCTGCCACAACAGCTTATTGCGGCATGACCAATCAACGGTAAAAAATGTTATCTTACATTGGTTGCCGAAACAGTAACCCATCAACCAATTTATGTGGATGGGGACACATCCATAACAAACGGTACTGTTGCAGCAATCACATGCAAAGGTAAATTGACTTTAACAGCTAGAACTTATAGCGACAGGGCCAAATGTATTTGTTCTCAAGCTCAGCAATCATTTGTTGTGAATACTTTATATATATATATATATATATATATATATATATATATGTTTGCCTTTTTTAAATTAAAAATTATTTTTCCCTCTTCCACATTACATAAGCCACCAAATGTAGTAGTAGTTGTAAATTAAAAATTATTGAAATAATGGTCCTAACTAGTATTGAATCATATGGAGCACCTATTTTGGAAACCATTCACACCTACCCATGATCTTTCTGCTACGTATGAGAATATTACCAATTATTTAATATATACTACTTGTCTTTGGATAAATACGTTCACAGTTGTACTTATGGCGCTATTAGCTAGTTCTGAAGAGTAATTAGCAGAGTAATAACGATATAATAATAGAGTTTTGGGATATTAAACTGACCGGCGTTGTACCAATATATCCACTAGTACAAATTGACCAAATATATATCCAGTTGTGATAAATACTTTTGTTATTTGTTCATGTAGAAATGAGTTTGGTTAAAACAAATACTAAAAAAGTAATAATTAAAGGATCCCTAATTTTGTGACTCTAGATAGCTACCAAGATCGAGTGGTGACTCAAAATTTCAAACCTCACTACACTACATGATGTCTCCTTCGATGCCATGATGCTTAATTGAACGTCTAATATTCATATATAGCCCAGCATAATAAATAAATAAAGGGGAGGAAATGCTTTGCCAATTCTAAGAAGCACTCATTTCTACCTATATATCAATTTTCCAATACATGATTTTCTCAAACTGCTTTTAATCAATTTTGATTTTGAGCAACTCTTAAAAAAATTACACCGTAATTTGTTTCAACAATTACTATTTTCTGTATAAAGCTTTTTAGTTTTACTATATACGTTCTCTATTTTTAAAATAGACATATATTTCTAAAATGATAATTTATAAAATAAAATGAAAAATCAAACTTATCTTTAATATTAATAAGGTAGAAATATAGTAATGGTGACATAATAACATTGAAGCAATCAAAAATGAAATATTAAGAACTTTATATTTAAAATATAAATATGCTTTTAATTTTAAATCGTATTAAAAAATGTATATATATATATATATATATATATATATATATATATATATATATATATATATATATTCATAATTTTGAAACGAATGACGTAATCTAAAATACATTAAACCGAGACTTGAGAACAAAAATGAATAATTTGTAGCGCATGGAACTTTTCATGCAAGTACAAGCGTTACATACCCAAGTCCATGTCCGTCCGTCCGTCCTCCCTATATATATTCCCCGCACGAGAATGCAGGTGTCATTCCTTTTCGGCTTCATTTTTTGTCCTTTAGGCATAGAAGGAAGATCCATAACATCTAAAGCGCTCTTGGATTAAACAAATATATATGGTCCATTTTCCCCATCAAAATTAACGTGGAGTGTTTTATATATATATATATATATATATATATATATAGGTATGAGATTACTTATTTGTAATTGTCGTAGCTAATTGTCTATAACAGCAATTATTATTATTGATTTCATTAGTGACAAACTGACAATTTATCATTTTCACCAAATTACGTAAGACTGTCATACTTGTAACCAACTAGCCCGACTGTCGCATGTAAATGTGTAGTCATAGTAGAGAGAAACAAAAAAGTTGCTTAGTTTGCTTTAAAATTGAGTTACTCTGTGATCCGCCGCATATCAATCTCATCCTTGTGTAATACTACTACCACTACAGTACAAGAACCGCCCAACACTCCGAAGCTGCCGATAACAGTAGAATATTATTGTGGAGGTCCATTCATCCACTGGCCCTCCGTTTCTGGAACAGACTCTTCACCTTTTGACAAGTATTACAATTAATTTTGAATCAAAATAGAATCATGACTCACTAATAACACTAGCTTAGCAACAATACGGCATGCATTTTTTTCCAACTATATACATTCGGAGCACGTTTTGAAATCATAACTCATGAGATTGTCTAATCTGCTTTATTTTTTCACAAAATTATCATGGGAGCTTTTATTATGATTCCTTTCAGATGCGATGCAACTAGTAACCATTCTAAGTTGAATTGTAGCAGACAAAGATTTGGAACTGGATTTATGTCTTGGGAATATAAAGTGACTTTCACCTGTATCAATCAATAATTAGAATAATTTAAACATCTGTTGAAGTTGTGAATATATGCCACTATCCATATGAAAATTATTAAGTAATGGATGCCCACAAGGCCACAACTATATTCTTCTATTATCTTTTGTCTAAAGAAAATAAAAGGAAAACCAAAAAAACAGAACTTCAGGAATCATGGTATTTGCCCACTTTCTTTTTTATTATTAATATTCTCTTTTCTTTAATCCAATTTTTATTCTCAATGGACAGATGTTGGTGCCTGGTGGCATGGTTTAGTTGGTCAAATAAATCTTAATTGTGACACAAAGAATTGTTAAAATCGCAGTTTATACGGGAGAGATTTGTTTTATTTTACAACTATTGCTCTTTGGAATTGTCAACAGAATAGTTCTTCATTCACATCCATACAAAGAATAATTTAAAGGCCTCCACTGGATTGTTGATATATTCATCTATCTTAATTCTTATATATCAAGTCTTGTAGCATTTTATATCAGAAAGAGCGAAACAATTTTGGTGTCATTTGAAGGCAACTGTTATATCCGTCAACTCTGCATATGTCTTCCTGTTCCTTCTTTGATTCTGCATGTGATTTGCACGGCTGGTCATACTTCTATGGATTTCAATCACAAACTCGATGAATATTTGTACAGTTAGGCGGCTAGCAATCAAGACAGTTCAACAGAATTCGCTTTGGTTGCAAATATTCTGATCATTTGGTAAATGAACATCCACAAGTTTGGTTGCCAAGGAAGGATTCAACAAAATCATGGGTTAGTACATGATTATGGTTTGGATTACGCGAAGAAGTTTTCCCAAGAATTTGATTCCCAGGAGAAGGCAAATCAAATGGGAATTTTCCAAGGAGGGACACCGCAACATAGCTTTGGTCCTGCTAATTCATCCAGCACCATTATGAGTCACATTGGATCACCAGGATCTGCTTTTTATGCAACTGAAAGATACATGGGTTTAACTCAATATGATTATCATGATGGTAATCCCACTTTTTGCCCTGAAATTTCCAAGAATTTTGATGCTCAAATTCCCTCCTATCCGCAACCTGGGGATGGCTTCAATACTGATCAATCATTAGAACAAGCCAATCCAAATTATCCGTCCCTTCTATCAGCTGCAGAAGCTAACTCTTGTAGCAATAATCAATACAACACTGCTTCTGACAAGTACTCGGAAAGAGAGCAAATTTTGCAGCTCAAAAGAAAGTTGCTAGGGGATTATGATACTCCGGATAAGAGACCAGCATCAGTTCCTTTTGATGGGAATAGTGATCTCAGTGTAAGTCCTTAACAATTTTGTCTTTCGTATTATTTCTGTGTGTAAATAACCAAAATTTATTCTGATCGAAGCTGGTTGAACCTTACAGCTCTCACACAATTCGTATGGATATCAACTAGCACATGTGAGGCAATCTGCAGGAACTTCTTGTAATGCTGCAGCCCCTTCTGGTTCAGCTGTTACATCTAGTAAAACTCGAATTAGATGGACTCCAGATCTTCATGATCGGTTCGTTGAGTGTGTAAATCACCTTGGTGGTGCTGAAAGTATAGACTATCTTTCACGATAAGTTCTTAATTTTGTCTCAGTTTGAAGAAAGAACTATTTTTTATTGTTGTTTCTTTGTTCATCAATATTAGAGGCAACACCAAAGGCAATACTGAGGCTGATGGACTCTGAGGTATTGACTATCTATCATGTCAAAAGCCATTTGCAGGTACTAATTTTGTCCGAAGAACTTTGTTATTTGAGCCCTATTAGATGTTCTCTGTATGAAAATCAGTATTAATGTTCTGCTCTCTATTTGTTTTATAGAAATATCGAACTTCAAAGTATATGCCAGATTCTGCAGAAGGTAAATCTTTATACGAAGAAATGCTACTATTTTGTATTCTCGGATGCTTTTAACTTTTTGAGTCACCGTCAATAACAACAAAAAAGTCATTAGAATTGAAATAAATTTTACCTGGTTTCCTCGGGAATCATTACTATAATCTGAAGTTTTATTTTGTTCATTTATTTCAGGAAAATCTGAGAGAAGGACTATCATGAATGATGTGGAGCAGATTAACACGAAGACGTAAACCTTGTGATTCTGCTTGCTGGCTTTAATTATATAATTTCATCCTGATTTTATTTTCTTGTTAACCTAAAGATTAGCATTTGACTAATTGCAATTTGTTTTTTTTCTCCTTGGTTGGTTAATTTTTGGGTGAGCCTCACATAAGTACTATATATTTCGCAGTGGCATGCAATTGAGGGAGGCACTGCAACTGCAACTAGACGTCCAGAGGCGTCTTCATGATCAGTTAGAGGTATAAATCCAGCAAAGATTCAGTTAGTTTGAGTAAAAACATTATTAGAAAATAGGGGGTAAAATGAGCCACAAGTAATTTAATTGTTCAAGAGCCAAAATGCTGCTACTAATCAAGAAATTGATGATGTCAATGATTCTGTTTGATTTCTTTTAAATCATTCCAGTAGAACAAATTTTATTCCTCTACTCGTTGTCTCTATTTTTCTTTTCAAAATCAAGATTTGACTAGTAAAAAAATAAAATGTATGTGCATTTTGTTAAATCAGATTCAAAGAAATCTGCAGTTGAGAATTGAAGAACAAGGGAAGCAGCTAAAACTAATGTTTGCTCAGCAGCAGAACACAAATAAGATTGCTTCCGAAACTCAGAATTCAAGTGACAAATCTCCCGATGACCTTAATTCCGCTAGTCATGAAGATGTGCAGGTTTTGATCGTGTAAGGTTCTGAAAATTCACAATGTCCATCCAAGATTGATTAGGCTGCTACAACCACATTCAAATTTACTAGCAGTCGTGCAGAATTCCCCAACAGAACTCAACTGGATCAAGAATCAGTTTTATAGGGATAAGAAGAGCAAGAGAATGTATCAACTAATAATCCTTTTGAAGCAAATTTTACAAATGTATGTATGCTGTCAAATGAAAAGAACGAAGTGCACTTATACACACAAATACCGACTACTACAATTCAAATACGATCCTCCCACCTTGATGTATTTTGTTGGTCTCTTATTCTTGTGGCAATATCAGGCTCTTACTTAAAATCTTTATATAGTTTTCGACTGTAAGCTATAATGAGCAAATGATGCCTCTTGAGACCGAGACTTGAGCACAGTAGTTTGTACATAGGATGAACAATTGGCCATATCTTTTTTTGGCTAAATCTTGGAATGGAATGCTATTTAAAAGTAAACTTGTTATGAAAAATGGAAGAAACTGGATTATGGAGGAGGGGAAGGAGAGGAGAGGCTAACTTGTTCATATTTTCCTTTGAGAAGGAATTAAAAAATGAAATTTAGTTTATTCATTAGAGAAAGATACAAGATATGACAAAAATAAAATAAAAGAGGGTGCTGTCATGTTATGTAAAATATTCAAGTCTACTACTAGCAACTTTGTTAAGATATTGTTTTAGTATTGGGATTTACTTTTTAAATCGCAGACTCATGCCTCCGTACCATGAGCCAGCCAACTTACTAGTATTAGTCCCGATTATTCCTACGTTATAACACCATTGTTGTCTATTAGCCAGCCTTTCTGATTCTTTTTCTTTTTTTATTGGTAAGAGAAATTGATTTTATAAAACCGAAACTCAGGGCATTCCCCTGAAGAAGAACAGAAGGATAACAACACACAAAGCCTGATTTACTAAACAAACCAATAAATGTGACGATGCTTCATTTTCTCCATCAAAGTTAGTCGAGTTAATATATATATATATATATATATATATATATATATATATATATATATTCGCGCAGTGGTAGGGTTAGTTTGAGTAAAAACATTACTAGAAAATAGAGGGTATTAGAGAAGCAGTGTCGGATAGTCTTAATTAATTAAAATGATTCAAAGTAAAATTTCTTTAAGAGCCTAGTAAATATATATGCTTCCATTAATCAAGAAATTGGAAATGAGACGAAACCAAATGTCACTGCAGTAGAACAACATTTTATTCATCTAATTAGACAAATACAGCCCAAATTAATATTGAAGATTTGCAGGTTTTTATTGCAGAAAATCAACTGAATCAAGAACCCAATTTAACGCCAATTAATTCAAATATGAATGTATGTACTAATAATCATTTTGAGAAAAACTTGTATAATACACTCATAAACAGAGCACCAATTCATTCAAATGTGATCCCAACTTTGGAGTTGCAATTCCAATGGTTTATTGTTAGTCTTATATTCTTGTGCCAATATAAGCTCATACTTAAAATCTCTGTGTAGTGTTTGTGTTCCAAACTTCCAATCTACCTCTATTCAAATACGAGCCAACTCACTAATAAGTAATAATTATTTAAGACACTATTTAAAATTTTAAAATATATATATGAGATCTTTATCACCACGCAATCTTAATCTCAGATCAATGAGTGAGCCATTCACTTGGCTTAAAATGAAATTAAAACTTTAGGAGTCAAATAAATAGAAAAATAAGACTAGCGTTAATGCTCTTCCTCTTCAAAGAATCAAAATAAGTCAATTTTAATAGGGCAATTGGGTCATGTCACATTGCTCAAAACCCTAGATTCTATGGTAGGAAAAGAGTACTTAAATCTGAAAATGGTAAAACTGTGGATGAGATATCAACTAAAGTGTCTCGTGCTGGCAGGAAACAAGCTCGGGCTGCTTTATTAGAATACCTTCTCTCCACTAGAAGTTTACAATTTATGGATACAGAAAATATGAGTCAGAATTCACCACGATTTCTTGAAAAATTATTGAAGAGACTGAGGAGAATATTGGACAGTCAACAACCTGGTTTTTGCGATACCATCCCATTAATGAATTTGAACCATTTTTTTGAGAGCTTGGGTTTGATTCCTAGCCAGTACTCTTCACTCCTGTCATGCAACCTAATTTTCCTTGATGACGATAAATATGTGCTAGAGAATTATTATGCTTTATGTAATTATGGTATTCCGCGGAATAGGTAGGGAAGATTTACCTGGAAGCGAAGGAGGTTTTCATGGGATTTTGCAATGAAGGCTCAAATCTTTTGAAGAAATGGGATTGAGTCAGTCCACTGCAATTAAGATTGTTGCTTCAAGCCCTTGTCTTTTGATGGGAAAAGTTAATAGAGAATTCTTTAAGGTTTTAGAAATGTTGAAAACTTTTGGGATTGAGGATGGTTGGATTGGGGGCATTTGTTGGAGGGAGATTCTTACAACCGGAGCCGTATGCTTGAGCTTTTGTGCTTATTAAGTAAAATGGGTTGCAGTAATGAGCAATTAAGAGGATTAATCTGTCAGCATCCAGGACTTCATTTTGAGCACTCAGGAAGTACAGCCATTTCTCTAATTGGGTTCCTGCTGAAATTTGGAGCCGCGGTGAGTCGGATAATTTCTATGTTTCTGCAGTTCCCACAAAACCAAGTTGAGAAATATGTATGGAATTTGAGACAGTGCTATCAGTTTCTTATTGAGGTCGAGATGGATCTCTCAGAGATTGGGAGGATTGTGCGTCCACACCCTGTATTGCTTGGTTCATGTTCCTTGAAGAAGGTTAACAGCTTACTAGTTGGCTTGAATAATGGTAAAAAACGACTTTGTGAAATTATTCAAGAACTGAAGAATTGGGTTCTTGGATCGAGAGTTACACCATTGAAGACGGTAGAAAATAGTACACAGACGGAGAAGAATAAATTCTTGTTGGATTCGGGATTTGTCAACAACTCAAATGAAATGGGAAAAGCTGTGAAGTTTTTCCGAGGCAAAGCAGGGGAACTTCAGGAGAGATTTGATTGTTTGGTGGATGCTGGTTTAGACCACAAGGATGTACTAGAAATGCTTAAAGCAGCTCCTCAAATTCTTAATCATACAAAGGATGTGATTGAAATGAAGATAGATTTTCTTGTAAATTATCATGTTCAAAGTGGAGATATGTGTTTCTGTAACTTCATGTACAATCTAACATCGGTTATATATTTGTGCTGTTTTCCACTCAATTCAACACACAGCAGCTTGAGAAAAGCAAGGGGATTTGAGACCAGGTATTGCACTTAAAAATCTTTAATTAGTTCTTGCTTGTACACTAATTTCAGTGATTGGATTTTTACATGATGCAATAATGTAAAAGGGTTGTTTATGTTCCAGATAAAATTTGAATAATAGATTTGTTGAGTTTTAGTTTGTTTGTTCCACCTCCACCTTCTTCTCCCTTCTTGCAAATTTTGTTATCTATCAAGTCCTTTTGATAAGATCAACGAAGGACTTTAAATCGTCCTTTCCTAACTACCTGATATACACTGCTGCTGTTGAAGAAAAAAGGGTACTTAAATATCAGATTCAGGATTGAGTTATTTGCTCTCTGGTATTTGTTAGCCTTTGCCAGATGTGTGTTATTTATATTTAATTTGTAGAAGTATTTCCAATCATTATTTAGGACAGCTCCATTGAATGTGGTAATGTTTTTCCGTGTCATATCACATTTTTGCCGTATCATAACAATAATCTGCTGATTTATTATTTTTCACTTAAAACATTTTATTTCCAAAATAATTCATAGATTTTAGCGAAAAGTAAGATTATAATGCATATTGAGGCTTAAACATGAGGTCGAAGAAACAAGATTTTTGTGTTGGGAAAATTAGACATGCTACTTGTAAATGGACCATTCATCGAATGAATAATTTTGTTTCTAGATCCATAAGAGCATCTTCAACAGTAGACTATCCGATGGACTATATTTAGTCCATATGACATCATCAAATGTCCTTTAGTCTTCAATCATTCCAGCAGATGGACTATCCCGTGGACTATAATATCAAAAAATTAAAATAATCAATAAATTTAAAAATGCTCCAATCATCTTTCACTCTCTCATTTAAATATGATTAAAATAATTGCAATATAGTCTAGGACACAAATTTGGTTCCTTGATTTAGTCTCTTTACCTTGTCAATATAGTCCATGGACTATATTTAGTCACACTGCTGGAGAGAAATTATGATTCCTAGACTAAATATAGTCTAGGAATGAACTACTAGAGATGCTCTAAGTCCATACCCTAAGAACCTGTTGGGTGGAGCAATGTGTTACGGTGAGATGAAGTATTTTCAAATATATAGATTTAGACACTAATGTTTTCATAAGAAAATTAAATAGAGTTTGGTCACACGATTATAAAAGTTCTTTTAAAAAATAAAATACAAATTATACAAAAGTGTGCCGTTTGCACTTTTAATTTTTCTACAACAATTTAAGTACAAATTTATGAATTGTGTTTTGGCTATAAGTATTTTTGTCAAAAGTATAATTTTTTGTCGAAAGTATTTTTAAAGAGTCACCAAATGTTATAATATTTTTAAATTAAATTTAAAAATATTTTTATTCCATATCATTCTGTCTTGTCTCGCCAAACTGGCTTTAATGATCTTTTGGGAATCGAGAAGTAATTGAAAGAGTTTGATTTATAAATTTGTAAGTATTAAAAAAATTATTTATATTATATGTTTACTTTTTAAAATAATAAGTTATTGATTTAACAGTGACAATATAATGAAATTATTGCGATTAATTTTAAGATCTCATGTCATTTTGCATTACTATTCTAAAGAATAACTTATTTTGTGAAATAAAAAAAATTATGGAACAAATGAAGTATGCTTCTGGTGCAATACGATTTCAAATCGATATTTAAGGAAATCAAAGTTATTTGATGGTACTAGGATAATAGAAATTAGAATAAGATGTACATCTCTTATAGGGGGGGGGGGGGGGGGGGGGGGGGGGGGGGGGGAACTAATTGATTTCTGGTGGAGTTGTGTCATATTTTAAAATAAAAAAATTAATTTATCTTTTTTTTCTTCTATTTTTTATGTCTATTTTGTTTCCTATCTTCTCTCATTTATGCTTTTCAAATTTTATTCAAATATTTTTTTTAAAAATCTTAATTACACACGTAGTAGTGTGTGACACTAGACTCGGTAAAAACTGCTTAAACTCACAGGCTAGCCCAATATGCCCATAAAAAAGTGGGTTTAAAATTTATATTTTAAAACTCAATAAAACCTTGGCCTTTTTGACCCAGCCCAAAGCTGCTCAATCCCACCCATGGTGTCTTAGCCTAATCCATTTCTTAATAGTAATCTAAAATTAATTTATTTCACTAACTATATTCACTGTAGCACTACTCTAAAATAATAGTAAACTCCAACTCTTTTGGAAATTTAGAAGTAAGTAAACAAATAAAATAAAATAAATATTACTTTTAGTTATGTTCTTTTCGACCTTCATTCTCACGTATTCTCTTTGTCTTCCACTAGTCTTATTCAAATTAATTATTTTTAATTTCAATTCAATGTTTTTATCGAAAAGCTATTTACATCTCTTTATATATATTTGAATTAGAATTTGCATGATATAATTATTTTAATTATATATTTATTACTTTTGAATCGAAAAAAAATATTATATTTTTTATTGATATCTAGTGTTTTAATTTTTGTAGTCAAACTATTTGGATGAATCGAGAGA
Organism: Hedera helix; assembly: GCA_947179155.2. Lineage (NCBI taxonomy): Eukaryota > Viridiplantae > Streptophyta > Magnoliopsida > Apiales > Araliaceae > Hedera > Hedera helix. Next base: position 28,113,658 of record OX359283.1, read on the forward strand.
AATCATTACTTATATTTATTTTAGATGGTATTATCATACAATTAAGATGTTCCTTAGTTCTTATTGTATTTTTTATGAATGTATTATGGAAAAGAATAAGTCCTCTTATAGAATAAATAGATGGATAGACTATACTATACACTATAAACTATATATAGTTTGATAAATTTAATTATTTTTTTATAAACTTATACTATTAATTTTTTCTTTTTTTAAAATAAAATTATGATATTAATTCTAGTTTTTGATTTGTATTTATATATAATAAAGATTGACTAATATACAACAAATCAATGATCGAACCAGCCAAGAAGAAGACAAAAGTTAATGATCGAACAAAAAAATTAATTAAATTATTTATTTAATTATAGTATAGATATATAGATAAATAGGTATAAAAAATTGATATTTTCGTAGTATTTTTTGTTATTTTCGTATATGGATTTTATTTTTTACCTATAGGGACGGTTTTAAAATCGTCGTTATAGACCTATGGTGACACTTTTTACATGTAAAGTGTTGCAATAAGTCTATAACGACAATTTTAACATATTAAGTGTAATCATAAAGATATAACGACTGTTTTAAAACTATATACGTAAAGTGTCGCAATAAGTTTATAGCGATTATTTTAACATATAAAATATAATCATAAATATATAACGACAATTTTAAAATCATTGTTATAAATAAAAAATAAAATATACATATAAAAATAAAAATAATATTTTTTACTGTAGAAATAGTGAAAATAACAGTTCCCTAGATATATGCCTGGAACGGTCCATACATAACAGGACAACAAAAACAAGGTCATTTTTGGAATTAGCAGCCTAAGAAATTTAAATAAAAATAAATTTATGAAAAGCAGTCGGTTTTACATGTATCCGCTATCAATTCCAAGTCCCGACTCTCAAGTAAGGCATATCACAGCTAATATCCATCTAGTAAGTTGGTTCTTTAGTGGGCTCCATAGCCCTGCAAAGACTATTATACCCTTAATCAGTAGTGAATGAACTTGAAGTTTACGGGTTAAGGGAGATTCACACGTCTTCGGCCCCGGGCCCCACAGTGAAGCTGGATAGGCCCACAAATATATTTGGTGTGTTCATAGAATTTGGATATTCACGTGCTTTATTATGAAAGCGTGTAAACTATTAACCCCACCCCACCCCACCCCATTTTATTACTTTATTCAGTATGGAGGAAAATAAAAAAAAAATAGAGGTGCTTAAGAGAATTAGAATTAGACCCAAATTAAAATCAAGCCTCATATTCACTGTCTTAAAAGTATTATTGGATGATCCTTCTAAGAGAATAACAAGGATACCATGTAAAATTAATATTTTGTATTATTTAATAACAACATATCATGTAAATAATTTATAAAAAAAATGAGGGATTTTAAATTCGCTATGACTAATTAAATAATTTGTTCAGATAATTAATAATTACACAATCTACTAATACAATTCAAATGTTTTAATATTTTTTAAAAATTTTAAAATTTACCCACATAACATGTTATTTTATGGTGCAGTACAATTCAAATGTTTTAATATTAGAGATTGTTTTTCATTGTAGTACATTTCTTCTCCACCCGTAAGCCTGTGAGCTCTTTGTTGTTTTCAAAAGCTTATTAAGGTGTTTCTTCTCCACCAATAAACATCCACCCATTTATATCTACCTCACCTCAAAACTTCTTCTGTAACATCCAATTAAGAGAAAGAAAATCAGAATTTGAGAAGAAATGCAGCCCAAAATTTGGAGCTTGCCTCATCTCCGACCTTACATCCTCATGAATATGACGACCAACAAATCAATGCAAATTTATCTCAAGATTTTAACTTTAAGCTTAATATCGTTTCTCTTCCTCAGATGAGTCTCAATTCCAAACAGAAGAATATGAAGATTGTAAAGAAGAGGTAGATGATGATAATGAGGAGTTAGAGGAGTTTTCATTCATAACTATGGGATCTAAGTCATCACTGATCTCGCAGAATCTCACAATGGAGCTCTAATTTTTCTCCCAATTTTTGAACTCTGCACCATCATATTAGTATATAAAATCATGTGCACATGATACTACACATGGCAACAAGTGGCAAATCAGTAATAATAGACAGCCAAATCAGCACTTAAGAGTCACGTGATATGCACGCTCATTAATTTCCGTCATTTTTTTAGACTGAATTTTAATAAGTAACATTTTTATAATATTTAATGACTATAGTAATGCGTTTGTCACCAAAAAATAGTCGGTAACCACAATAAAAAATGATCCCTAATATAATAATCAAAATATATATTAACACTCAAAATTACATTTCAAATAAGTAAAATTTCGACTTAAGTACAGATCAAATCCTAAAGTATACACTATTTTACACTTCATACTCCGAAGTTAAAAAGCTATCATCTCGTTATCTAAAGTACCATTAAGTAACTTTTACATACTTTTCAGATTTTCGGCCAATGAAATTATGACACGTGACAATTTTTCAACAAAAAATATGAATATAAATTTAAAAATAGTTCGTAATGGTTACTTAACAGTACTTTGAGTAGCGGAATAAGAGTTTTTATATCTCATGATACAAAGTGTAAAATAGTATATACTTTAGAGTTTGATATACAATTAAACGTAAAAAAAATCAATTTTTTTTATTTAATTTTAAAATAAAGAAAGCATGAATATTAAAATGATCTCAGGAAGTAGAATGGCCAAATTCATTTCTGTGCAGAATATCGCATTAATTCTTGAAATTGGCAGCATAAAAATTCCCATCATCTTCAAGAGGCCAGCTTTTATAGTGGGCCCTAAAGCCTCCAATTAATAACGAAAAGTGGCCTCAACCAAGGCTTTGTGTAGTAGGCAAAACAGACCTTTGCTTCTTTTTTAACCAAAAATATAAATAAAAGATAATTAAAAAATAAAAGAAAAAGAAAAATATTTCCTTTGGGTGGTTTGGGTAAAGTTTTTTTTTCTCTTTCTTTTTCCCCTCTACCTTCATTTTACACGCATTTCCCCCTAAATTCCCAAACAGCCCATTAAAATAAATACTAGTAGTGTATTTTCACCACTTTCTACTTCATCATATTTCTTCCGGCTGTGTTCACTTCTATTCAGTCCTCTCTGCCTTTTGCCTCTGCTTATTGACTATCACTTCCTCCCCTGTCTAATGACAGAAATTAGTTTCTTTAAATCTTAATTTTTTTCATCATATTTTCTGTTAGGTTATTTATATTTCTGATCTGTGTAAACTTTTGGGCCACTGTTGTTGTAGTTATTCATTCAAAGGAACCAATCTGATTTATGGGTTTTCAGTAGTTTTTAATTGGGATAATCAGATTTTAAAATATGCGTGTTGGGTTGAAGATGCAAACGGAGGCTGTTTCATAAGAGTCCAGCTTCATTTGGTATGTTGCTCTCTATTTTATCTGTTTATACAATCGCTATATCCTTATATGACTTTTGTGTTTCCTTAAAAGATTCATCCTTTTTTATGTTTATTTTGTGTATTCTGTTCAAACAACCATTTTAGGTTTGTAGTTATCTTTGTCAGTGTTCAAGTATAGGTAGCATGATTTTGTTTATTGTGGGGTTATGGATTCATTTTTGTTAAATAGTTTTCAGTTTTAATCTATCTGGGTTTTATTTAAGGTATTGAATATAGTACTCTAAAGGGGATAGTTCTGGTTGTGATTGTTTTGCTTGATTATGTGTAGGGCCTGATTTTTCGCTTCTGTTTTGATTTGATTGAATGAACTATATCTTCTTATAACTCGTATAAGAAACTTATGTCGTATGAAAGTTTCAGTTTCCAATGATTGTATCGCTCCCTCTATAGATTAAAGTAAGAAAAATACAGATTGGTATTCTTGTTTTGAGAAACAGCTTTTGGGTTTTGTTTGAATTCATTTTCCTTGTTGGCAAGTTTCGGGATGCTCTTAAATTTGCCAAGTTGAAGTTTTTAATTGCTGTTCTCATCCTCAACCCAATCTAATTCTTATTGTTCTTTCTCTCTTTTATGGGGAACCTTGTCATGAGTCAGGACTGAATCTTTCTAGTGGTTGGTTTGGTAAATTGATTTATATCATAGTATGTGCAGTTCAATCTTCGGTATTCATGTAAAATAGAATAGCTTGATATCAATTAAGGTCTTTGATTCCATTTATCATTTCTTGCAGATACCTTTGGTTGGTGTTTTTGAATTTTTCTTTTGAATTGTTTAACAATGGGTAGAGGTAGAAAAGGGAAGAAGCAGAACATAATCGCCACTCGTGAAGATCTTGGGAGTGGTGAGGAAGAAAAGATACCAGCTAAGCGAAGAGGAAGGCCACTGAAGACTTTGAAGAATGAAATTCAGGAAGAAGAAGAAGAACAAGAAGCTGAGAAGGTAGAAGAAGTGGATGAGGATGAGAATACAAATGGCTCTCTCTCTGACAAAAATATCAAAACACAAGTTGCCACGGAGAATGGCAGGAAGAGGAGGAGGCCTTCACAGATTAAGGAAAATCATGAAACGGTCAAGGAAGAAAACGGTGTGGAAACTAAAATCAAAGCTAATGATTCGATAAAGCCTGTTGGGTTCAGGCAAAATGGAAGCAGACGAAAAAACAAGCCACGGCGTGCTGCGTAAGTTGGCGTTGAGTGCAAATGAAGTCTGTGTTAGTCATTGAGAAGCTGAGGTTTTGTTTTTCAATATATGATTTATTATGTTTCTTTTCTCAAATGTTCTTAAATTTTGGTAATATGCAACTATCATTTTCATTCAAAAGGATGCTTCTCATTAAGAGTTTTGCAGCTGTTCTATAATTAAATTACAGCCACAAAATCGTTCTACTAGTCTAGGGCTGTCTTTCCTTTTTCCTGCAGATATCTTATACAAATGTTTGTTTTGCGATCATATTAACAGCACCTGAAAGGCTAGATAGACGAGATGAGATTCAGTTAGCTGACAAAATATGGGGTCGGTAGAGGGCTTTAATGAAAGGCTGATGCTTGAGTATCTAATTAGCTTGGAAAGATAGAATAGGTGCTGAAAATAAATTTTCAGTGATACTCTTTCTGACAATTTAGGAGATTAGAGGATGAAGGTATTAGAATTATATGTTCTTTTGTTAGTTTATATGATAGTTTAATTACATAATCTACATTATATTGAATTTGGGAGCAATGTTAGACTGTTAGTTCTTTGCATCTACCCGAATGATGAAAGTTGGCCTTTTGATGTCCTAAATTTCATAGTTCTTTTCATTAGACGTATATGTTGACAATTTACCTCTTTTTCCATAAAGACTTCTGGACATATTTTTTTTGTTCGAGTACCTTTTATATTACAATTCGATTATGAGGATACATTTCATCATAGGGCCGCGGGGGGGACCTGGGGAAGGAACCACGAGGGGAACTAAGTGGGAAACTTAGGAAAAACTTACCTTCTTTATATAGTGCCTGGTTAATTTTGACTTTTTGTTGGTCATACTAGTTTTATTACTTGAAGATATTTATTTGTGGTTTCTTTGCGAACTAGCTACCAGATGCTGATATATAGTTGTAGAAATGAAACCTATATGTGTGTGTGTGTGTGTGTGTGTGTGTGTGGACATGGTTTTGGAGGATCTTGGTTCCAATTATTCTTAACCATTGCACTTGTACTGTTGTACTGGAACAACCTTAATAAGGTGAAGAGTATGGTAGTAATGGTATTTATAGATTATATAACACTGTTTATTTATAGGTATTTAAATCATACTTAAATTACTGTATTTTATAAATAATTTAATTTCAAAAAATCTAACCTATTTGTTGAGAGTTATTTAAAAAAAAATAAAAATCGATGGCTAAACTAGTTCCCATTTTTCTGTGCCCCTAGACTTTGTGTAATTTAATTGAGATGGACTGGATTAGACTGGACTGGACATGCAGTAGTTGGCATTAATAATTTTGTATTGCAACTCCTCGTAGTTAGTTGCAATTAATAAAATGGGAGCGTGTTACAAAATTAAAAGCATTAGCTGGCTATACGCGTGGTTAGCAGTCGGCATTCCTTTTATTCGTGTATGGTGTGTTTTTATTTGTAGAGTACATAATCGCCGCAAATTAAAACTTTTCAAATATACTTTGAATGATTTCATAATGCAGAAAGATAGATTTGGTATTAAGTCGCCACCCTATCCGACGTGGGTCGCAAAAACAATCTACTTCCCGTACATTATGTTTTAAGGAAGCACTGCAATCCTCTTTCCTGTCTCTCTCTCTCCCTCCCTCTCTCTCTCTCTCTCATTCGCTATATTCATTTTAGTACATTATGTTTAAGGTACAAATATTATATTTATAAGTTAAATAAATGTATTTAAAGTAAATTATTATTAAGTAAATAAAATTTTTAAATACATTTAAACGTACCAAACGTGGAGTAACTAAATATATACTATATATAAATGTGTATTTATGTTGTACTAATAATACTGGATGGTGATAATTGCAATGCAACTTACAATATTACAAACTCATATTGCATATATTAAACTCATGTCGTAGTTGATGTGTTCTTAGTCTAGTAGTTACGCGAGTGTTAAATCTCACTTAAATGAGTATAAGTCTTCTTTTATCATGTGCAGTTTATTTTTTTTATGTGAAATTTATTTGAAAGTTTTTTATTTTTTTTAGTGAAACTTGATCAGTTATTAATATTATAATAATAATTATATACTTAATTATGAGATTATAATTTATCTTCAAAAAAATATTAAAAAATAATTAATAAATAAATAAATTCGTATTGTATATATTGTGCTAGAAAAATTACTTATTGAACGAGAAATATGACTATTCATAAGATAAAGGGCGTATTATCTAAAATATATTTAATTATTGAATATTAAAACTAATAATTAACTTATAAAAAAATTGACTTTGTAAAAAATTAGTATTAAAATTAATTGTTTAATGTTCGATTCAATAAATTTTTGGACTCTTTACAGTAATATACAATATTTATAAATTAATTACAAGATTAGTGTATTCGCAAAATAATTACAAAAAGAGTACAACACAAAAATCACGTCATCTTCATCTTTCACCTTCTCCTCCGCCTCCACCTTCTCATTTTCTACTCCTCTCTCCTCCGCCTCCACCTTCTCATTTTCTCTTCTCCGCCTCCACCTCCTTTTCTCTCTCCTCTCTCTTTCGCCTCCACGGCTCCACCTTTTTTTTTCTCCTCTCTCATCTGCATCCACCTTCTCTTTTTCTCTCTCCTCTCTCCTTCGCCTCCACCTTCTCCTTCCATCTAGACATATATATATATATGCATCTTTAACATGAATTATTGACAGGGGGCGCGGTCTGGTTGGTCCCTCTCTTTCAAAACCACCATCAACAAGAAACTCGAAGGATTTGGTTACTGACTCGTAGTTACTACACAGTCATAAATTGGTTATCTTCATATACGTGTTTGGTTACCTTCAAGTCTGGTTGTGCCTAAGCGTCTAGGCGCTTGAATTAGACCGGTTGCAACTAACTGTATCACATTCAAAAATTACAGATGTGAAAGTAGATTGGTTACCTTGGTATAAATGTTTGGTTACATTGATATGAAGGTTTTGGTTACCTTGGTATGAAGGTCTGATTACCTTGGTATGAAGGTTTGGTTACCTTGATATGAAGGTTTGGTTACCAACTGTATTATGATAAAACTATATGTGTGAAAGTGAAAAAACTGCAATTTTTTCTTCTTCCGCCACAACCACCACCATCTTCTTCCGCCTCCACCACCATCTTCTTCCTCATCCTCACTTTCTCCCCCCTCGGAAAGTATGGCTTTATGAATCTGCTCTATGAAAAAAATGCAGGTGTGGAGATGGATTGATTATTTTAGTATGAAGGTTTGGTTACATTGGTATGAAGGTTTTGGTTACCTTGATATGAAGGTTTGGTTACCTTGGTATGAAAGTTTGGTTATCAACTGTATTATGACCAAACTGCAGGTGTGGAGATAAAAAAAAACCACCATCATCTTCTTATATCATCCATCACCATCTTCTTCCTCCGTCACAACCACTACCATTTTCCTCCGCCACAATCACCATCTTCTTCCTCCGCCACAATCACCATCGTCTTTCTCTGCCACAACTATCACCATCTTCTTCCTTCGCCACAACCACCACCACCTTCTTCCGCCTCCACCACCATCTTCTTCCTCATCCTCACTTTCTCCCTCCTGAAAAGTAACACAAAGTGATGTTTTGACTTTTTAAAATTTAAATTTTAAAATCACACAACGAAATTAAAGAGATAAGAATGCACTAATTTTGTAAATTAAATATTAAAGATGCACTAATTTTATAAATATATTATGTATATACTTTTATTGTAATATTTTCTAAAAATATATTAATAAATGTAATTATTCCTAAAAAAAAATTGTCCCCCTAGGCATAATGGTCCGTCCTATCGGATCCAACATCAATTATAGCTGTACCATCACGATCCATCAAGCTTGGATCAATTATAGATGATATGAGGCCATGATATGGACCAAGGGCTACAACGCTCATAATGAGAGCTGTTGGTCGAAGTGGACCTCTACTCACCAGCTACCTGGATTAGGTTGGGTTGGGTTGCCACATGCCTAAACAACAGTTTTAAATAAAAGCTCATTAAAAAACGGATGATTCTATAACAAGACCTAAAACATTTTTTTTATTTGCGAAAATATCAATTCCGTAATTTTTTTAATTAATAAAAGTAGGATTTAATTATAAAAATATCCAAAAAAAAAGCAAAAATATCTATTTTCTTTTATTTAATATTTACGTTATTAAATTATTGTTCTGTACTTCTGTTTGAGAATTCTCTCTTCAGTCCTCATCAATCCTGTACTTGTCTGTGCGTAATTAATTAGGTGTACAAAATGTGAAGATTTACGGCCAAGTCCAGCCCAACTCAATACCTTGATACTGGTCATATTATTATCACAGCATCACCAGTACTGATCTATTGATGTCACACTGCACTCGGTTTACGTTTTGTGTCACAAAATGAGTTAATTTTTTTTCAAAAAGAAAGTACTATATTTTTTATTGTTAGCTGTAAAAATAACATAACATCGTTATTATATCATTTCTATTAAATAATTATTATTATAACGATGCATACGAATAATCTTCTTTTAAACATTCCCGTTCGTTAAATTTGAAAGTTAATTGTACGAGAAGATGAGTTAATTATTACACGTCAAAATCAGCTTTATTTATAAATGATTGCCTACATAGATATATAATTTTACTATACGTAATGACTTATATAATAATTCTTTGTAAAATAATAGGTCTATTATTTTAATTGCTCTACAAAATTTATTATTTTATAAAAGATCATTGTACAAGTTAGTCATTACGATAACAAATCTCATAGATATATATGGGAAAATGGTATACAAGTCACATCTTCTTTCATGAGTGTGTGGTTTGAACGAGGGCACATCTTCTTTCTGTAAGTGTGGTTTGAACGAGGGCACGTAATCTTTCTTAATCTTTGATTGACATAGTGACAATAAGCATAGAACAGAACCATCAAGCGTGCTATGAACTTTTTGGTAGAATGGTTTCAGAAGATGGTATTTATACAGATCATGAAAATGCTTTGCATGGAAACGTCAAATGCATGTAGACGGTCAAGGGCCATATATCTCCAGTTGAAAATGTGGGATGTACAAAACTCTATTCAAGATCTTTACTCTTGCTGCTAATGGAACTAATAATTTATCACGACTTTTTTGTAATTAAATATTCGAGATCACTTGCATAAACATTAATATAAGGTGTGTGAGACAACAAAAAATTGGAACAGTGAAAGTTGAGATCTTTCTTGATAGAACACAAAATCTTGCTAAAAGCAAAACAACAAAGACGGTCATTAATTCATCATGTGCCCACGCACCCTGGTGCTGTTGTTGTTAATTTCTACCACCCACCCTACCCCCCCCTGCCAGAGAGTTAAAACCTTAATTGTGGTGTGTACAAACTATCTTTAACTCACTCGGTACTTTTCCTGTTAGGTTCCATAGCATTCTGAGAAAAGCTTTTTCGGCTTCTCAGTCTGCTAATTCATAAAAGCCTTTCTTAGAAAATTTTGGGACTTTATATTGGGACAGAGAGGAAATTGCAAAGTTTGTCTGCTAGTCTCTGCTAGTCTGCTCTAGAGCAACAACAACACTTAATTGCTGGTGGGAAATTTTTTGGGACTCTAAAAAGGGACAGAGAGGAGATTGCAGGATTGGTGCTGCTAGTGCTCGAGCAAGAACAACGTACGTATGGTTCAAGGTTGACCAAAATCTGCAAAAAAAATTTAGTTTTGAAACCTGCCCTCGAGTATAAAAGAATTGAGACGCATATTTATATGAGTGATTTTTTTTTATAAAATATCTAATATTTCTTCTGAAAAATTAAAATAATATTTTTTTGAGAATATCATTTTCCTAACAAAGGACTAGCAGACGACTGTTTTTTTTTTTGTGACACCCCACTCCCATACAACCTTTGTAGCACAGGAATCTTTGGGGCCAAAATAAATGTACGTAATCCATATATAGATAGAGAAATGAAATCATCTGAATATAAAATTATAAACTACTCATATATGCATTCTATTTATTGAGCGACTGATTTAACAGTTTTTAAAACTTAAATATTTACTCTATTTGTCTTCAAAAAAATAATTAAAGTTATAAATTTTTTTATTTTTAAAAAAAGAAGATAAAATACATAAAGTGAAAAAGTCATTTAGTCAGATTTATTAGTATAAAAAAATTACTGAGTTACTAAAGATAAATTTAAAAAATATATATTATCCTCTTTTTTTTGTTTTTATTTTTGAAGAAGAGTATATATTTGTGGTTCCACGGACAGGACTCCACGAATATGCCACAGACGGACTTTACTTGTTCGAAAGTAATGAAATAATCTATCCAGAAGTACTTGATAGAAAGAGACTCAAATTGGCCCCACGCCTCCCCAAATTAGAGACCCAACCTCCAATAAACTACGAGATACTATTAGTTTGGATTGGAGTGCTCTTAGGGGATTGAAAGTTGTGGCCGATCTAAATATTTTTTTTGTTTGTATAATTTTGATATTTATATATATTTAAATTATTAAATTTTATAAAAAAATTATTAAAAATTTTATATATATTTTTTTTTTGCTAAATTATTACGATATATTTATTTGAGCAATTTTTTATATTTGTGTAGTAATTATAATATTATTATATTATATTCAATATTATATTTAATTTACTAAATTATATAATTATATGTAATTAATAAAGCAAATTATAAAACAAAATATCAAATCAATTATAAGCATTATGACTTATTATATTATAGACTTAATGAGTTAATATATCAATTGAATGATGTAATGAAAACTTAAAAATTGGTAAAATAGTATTATGCCCGTTATGAGATAATGCATGTAATAGTTGAACCAAACATAATAAATGACATATCAATGTAATAACTTGTTACATTATGAAGCTATATTACATTAATTTAACGCGAATCAAATATCACCTTAAATACGTATGCACAAAAGGAGTGTCTGGCTTGGTGCGGATGAGCCTACTAGGTTTTGATTATTGACCAAGTCATGCTCAAAGTTGATCGGGCCAAGCTAGGTCTAATTTTTTGGCCAAAATTGAAGACCTATGTGAGGCACCTTTCGGTATGGGATGCTTGTGGTTTGATGATGTCTGTCAACCTAGGCTAAGGCAAATAAACCTGACAGTTGGGTTGAACAGCCCGAATGAGTTGAGTCATGACTGAATTAGACTAAACATGGACTTAGCCAAAAAGGTCCAGTTTTTATTATGTTCTAAAAGTGAGGCACACGACCAAGGGCACAATAGGCAGTGCTAGGGAATGAGCTTTTATTAAAATAAAAAAAATAGAAAATAAGATTATTTTAATGTTATTGATTTTATTTTTTATGAAACAGAAAGTACTAAACATAAGGGAAAAAATGGGTAAAGCAAAACAAATAAGCAATTTCAATTGATTAACACAACATCGATAATAGATAATTAATTTTGACAAACTCATTAATTATTTTTTATTTTGATTTTTATGTTGCATATGCGATCCAAGCAACATTTATAATTTATTTTACTTTTTTGCCAAAATAATATTGACTAACTCGATATCGTTGTCCCCAGATAATCTAACTATAAAAGTTAAAACTCTAGATATCACTAATAAAGTATAATAATCTTTTTCGATTCACAAGTAATGAAAATATTATATATAGTTAAGGCATTTGTATTATGCATGTAATGTAGGGATTTTGGATCGTAAAAGCAGCGAAATTTAAAATTTTCATATCGATTTTCGAAACCTTAAAAAGGATCCATGTGAAAATATATTAAATCAGAGATTTAGATTTGTTTTACCGTTTATCTGAGCTTGAATGTAGACGATGGAGAATTCTGAAACGTTTTGAATCTTCAACGCAATCCAACGAAACTGCGACTCTACGGTATCCACATAAACGCTCCGCGAATCGTCACATGATCTGCAGCAAAAAGAATCTGCGGTACTAGCCACCAAGATCTGAATTTTCTGAATATTTTTCTTTCTAGTCTCTTTTTAAAAGCTGCTAGGGTTTAGTTTTTTTTTCTTACGTTACTTTCTCTGCTGATATATCATATATATATATATATATATATATATATATATATATATATATATATATCAGTCAAAAGAATTACCCAAAAAAAATCCAATAAATAAAATCCGAATTTATATATATATATTATACCTTAATTAAGTCTTACTTAATTAATATACATATATATACAAGTTATCTTATTAATTTAAATTCGTAATTTAAATACTATCAATCATACTGATATATTTAAATTCTTATAATTTAAATTAATTCTCTTTTAATTACGTTCTAAGTGTGTGACCCTATAGGTTATTATTATGTTGACAATAATTTTAAAATCATATTATAAAATTATAAATAGTGAGTGACATCCAGTAATGCATCACTGCTACCCAAATAATAATAAGATCGGTGATTCGATGTAACATTTTCGTGACTAATGTTTCAATATAATTTAATCCTTTTAACTCTGTCATCTTAGATTAAACTCGAGGCATGAATATGAGTTTTCTTAATCAATGAGTAGACTATATGAAACAAATCACTATATGAGCATGGTCATGCATTTCATAGTTCTACTCAATCAAAAGGCCTATGGATATCACCCATATTATATAGGAGGGTTAAATTCCATCTAGATCAGTCATATTTCTCACATGATTCACGATGTACCCAATAATCACCTTTATTATCCACCCTATTAAATGTGACCTTTGATGATATCAAAATATGTAAATTTTAGTGTAATAATATAGTAATTCCAGGTCAAAGGATCATTACATCATTGTCACTATGAGAATTTCTTATGACACTTTGCATAATGCTCCACGTAGAATTCTCATGGTGGGTCTGCCTAGTACATTGTTCTCTAACGTGTACCTATGCATTGACTTAATATCTCATATATTTATGACCAATGAGATTTGGTCATCATTCAATCCACATACTAGTCTCAATGCATCATTGTTGTCCCATTAACAATGATACTCGACTAGGGACATTTAAGAGCAATGATATTAATTGTAATTATATGATCTAATGTTCAAGTCACGTACTTGAAGCTATATAATTTGTATCACTATTCTAAGGACTTTTATTATGCTAACATTTATATAATGCAGTAAATAAAATCATAATAAAACAATTCATTTATCCAATCAAATATAATATCAAAAAATGTTAAGCAATTACATCAAATAATTGACTTCTAGGGCATGAACTCTAACATGTAAGACCCCGACTTTTATAAAATACAAATAAAAATTTTATTTATATATTTTCTTCTAAAACAGTAAGTGGATAAATTGACAAAAGTTAAAGTTAAAAATATTATGTGTAAATTTTATTTTGTCGAAAAATATTCGATTCGTATGACGGCGCTGAAATAACCAAACATTGGTGAACCCCACAACGAAATATTATCGGATATAAAAAATAACATAAGTAACCTTTTAAAATAAAAATGGTTAACGGTACTATCACTTTTAACTGTTAAAATATCTGGTGGTAAAGAAATAGTACACGGTATTGCACGGTAATATACGGTATTGCACAGTAACATACGGTATTATACAGTAGCACACGGTATTGCACAGTATTTCATATTATTAAACTGATAAAGTGGTTATTGTATAATATTAACTTTATTGAACCAATAATTATCACATACACAATAATTCATATTATTGAACTAATAATTGTCACAGTAGTAAATGCACAGTAACTCGCATCACTGAATCAATAATTGTCATTACACAGTAACGTGTTTTTTCTTTTATTTATTTTCTGCATTATTGTTATCACTATTATGATGTTGATTTAACTATTATATTCCGTTATTAGTTGATATTTTTGCTTATATTATGAGTATTTAACTACAAAAGCTAATTACACTGCATTTACAACAATTAGTCATAATAATGAATAATTGTGAATTATTGTTGAATAATTGAATTGATAAAGTTATTTAATTTATTATAATAAATTATATAAATTTATTTACTTTATAAAAATTATGTAAAGTAAATTATTTTATTATGATATATTAAATAAAGTTATTTATTTTATATGTAAAATTAATTGATTTATATATAAAGTTAGTTATTCTATATATAAAGTTAGTTGTTTTATATATAAAGTTAGTCGTTTTATTAAATAAATTGTATAGATTAAAGAAAATCTGAAATTAATGGTATAGATTAAAGATAATGTAATAATTATAGAAATTAAAATGAACGGTGTAGATTAAAGATGATAATTAAATTAATAGTTTAGATTAAAGAAATCTTAAAACATAAAATGTGTGATATGAATTAAACATTATTTTGAAATATACGGTTTTGATTAAATTAGAAATTTTTTGATTATGATAAGATATTTGGCTATAATAGGGGCCTTAAATTAAGAATTTTTCATAAACTTCTTTAACTTATTCTTTCTTTCACTCTCTAAATATTGCTTTGTGTAAGTTCTTTCTAAGTGTGCTTAAGCTATCGGGTGTATTTGTAAATATCTGTAAGAGTACAAGTATTGTTCAAGTAAGTCTTTTCATAATAGTTGGTTAAATGACCACACACATCACATGGTGTTTATAAATTTTCTTTTAGAAGATTCATTTTTAAAAACCTTTTCTTGAAGATTCTTTTGAAATATTATTTTCAAAAAGAAACTATTTTGAAGTTATTATACTTTATTTTGTACACTATACAAATTTTTATTATCAAATCACTTTTGATGATTTCATACGAGTTAGTATACAACATAAAATTTATGTATGGTAGTTACTAATTTAAGATATATATATAGGTTAATCAACCTCATTTTTATCAATATCCAGTCACGTGTTAAGGTAAGGGATATCATTTTCTTTCATATTCTTAACCTTACTACAGTAAGTGATATATTTTTCTTTCATACTCTTAAACGTACTATGGTAAGTATTGTTCAGTAAAATTTTTGAAATTGTTATATGTTCGTTAATAGTTTGCGATTCATCTAATATCATTTTATTTGAACCCTCCTATTTTTCTGAACCTTTCTATTGAACTTTAACTGTTATTTTGAACTGTGGATCTTGAATATCATTCTTGAATTTGAGTACGCATCATATTGACAATTTGAATATTATTTGACTCATGACAAAGTATAATGTTATTCTATTTATCATTTATATATTTGTTGTTATTTTAATCATCAAGAATCAAGTTGTTTTGAATATCTGTGGTCTGAAAAATAATTGATTGAATATAGGCGATATAATTATTGTGTATCTTTTAATGCACGTGGTGAATGTTCTCTTTGGCCTAGGGCAAAGAATAACTGTTGTTTGTATGATTATTGTGACGACCCCAAATCCGGGTTCCATAACCTCGAGTTTGGTTCTCACTATTCAACACATTACTAACAATTAAATACATACATTGCATTTAAATATCGCGGAATAATACATATTGGTTCCCTTCAAAAGGTTACAATACCAGGGTCTATCAACCTTAACATAAAAACAGTTCCTATCATAAGGAATTACAAAAGGTTTAACAACCGTAAATACATAAATAAAGATCTAACTAGCATGCATAAGCTACTTAAGCTTTGGCCTTTCCTTTTCCCTTATCCTTCCTGGAGCAATCAGGATTATCTGAAAAATGGTTCATGATATAGCAAGAATGAGCAACTAGTTTGCTCAGCAAGTTTATAACAATCATATAGATTTAATATATCATGAATGAATGGGAAAGATCATCAATGGTTCAACAATAGATATAACAATTGTGAATGAAACAGGATTCAAATTTTAATAAACAGAATATTTGAATCTTAAAATGCTGAGTGGTCTCTAAGGACCCTGAACTAACTAGGGTATAATAGAGTTTCCTCTGACCCTTTGAGTTGTTTGGTTTTCAAGGGGATCAGCCTATTCAACCCGCTGTATATGCATTACATTTAGTCACTGGCGCCCAAAGTCGGTTTCCCGACACAAAATCCCCTAATTTAGGGTTGTTCAATTCTCAGACTTAATATAAGAAAATCCGCACCCAACAATGGTTTGGATAAGCTTTTAAAAGTATTCAAGTTATTGAATTTAGAAACGCAATGTCTAGCTGAACTATTAGCTTCAGACATTTTTAATACAGTTCATGAATCAAGAACTAACAAGCTTCAAATGCACTAAGTGCGATTTATAAACAATATGGATGTGGAATAATTTTAAATAATTAAACCACTGCAAGCTTTAACAATAAATACAAGTATGGAAACTTGTTCAACGATAATAATTGAGTAGGGTTAGAGAACTTGCCTGTTTGCTCAGCTACAATAATTGTCTAGCTTTAACTAACTTGCTTTGAAAGACCTAACATTAATAAAGTCGGTCTAATAATTAGTAGACGTATTTGCATAATTATACGCGTAATAACGAACTTATTTACCACATAAGTACTAACACATAAATTACATTAGTCAAAACAATATTATTAACCTTATAGACACTTAATCATTTTAGGTTAATAATTTAATAAGTTAGAAAATATTTTTCTTAAGTGTTGGACACTTATTAAACCCTTAAACAACTTATTATAATTGTTTAATTAAATCATAATTAAATTTAATTTATTTTATTTACTCAATCTCTATTTAATTACTATTTAATATTGATTAAATAGAAATTAATTAATTAACTCTAGTTATTATAAATAATAACTAATTGTACCTACTTATTATTAAATAATAAATAATTATTAACTTAATTTTAACCTTCTTTAATTTAATGTTAATCAACCAATAATTAACCAAGTAATTAACCTTACTTATTATTTAATTAAGGAAATTAAATAATAGTTTACTAATCTTAATCCTCTTTAATTATTATTTAATGTCAATTAAATAATAATTAATTATTTAATTAATTTTAATTATTATTTAAGGTTAAATAATAATCAAATCATTCTTATTTATTATTTAAATTAAATAATAAATTATTACTCTAATAACTTAATTTCCATTAATCGTTATTTAATGTTAATTAAATAATAATTAATTACTTAATTATCTTTATTTATTATTTAATAATATTTAAATAATAAATAATTAATTTATAAATTTTATCTCTCTTTAAATATTATTTAATAGGCATTAAATAATAATTGCTAATTTATCATCTTTATTTATTATTAACATTTAAAATAATAAATAAATAATAAATTTATTTAACCTAACCATGGTTTAGCTAACTAGATTAATATTTAAAATATTTAAATATTAAACTTTATGAAAAATATCCTCCCCAATATTATTTTTGTATTATTATTATTTTTGTTATAATTTTAAATTAATTTTCAAATATTTAAATTAATTAAAATTAACCCGAATGGCATTTTCGTAAATAAGTTGAAAAACCGGACCGATGGCATTTTCGTAATTAATTCGAAAACTGACCCGAGGGCAGAATGGTAATTCTGCCGGAAAAAAAACACGGAGGGGCAAACTTGTAATTTCGCCGGAAAATAACTACCGCGCATGGCGCGCGTTATAATATTTTCGGACCAAAACGGCGCCGTTTTTGGCAATCCGGAAATGGCTTCCGCGCATAACGCGCGGAAGAAATTTTCTGCCGATGCCGAACGACGTCGTTTGGCTCCGCGTCGGTGGGTGAACAGTGGCTCGCGCATTGCGCGGCCAGTGTTAAATTTCTCTTCCAAGCAGAATGTGAACAGTGTTTCCGGCTACCCATTTTAAATAAAAATATACCTTCAATAAATCTTTAACTCTTCAATAAAAATCCAAAAAAATTACCAATCACCTTATATTAATTTATAACATGAAAAATTAATTTTTCATGATTTAATATCATTATTTTTTTATAAAAATTTTTACATCACATAAACTACCACAAATCATAACTTTTTGTGTATAACTCCATTTTGAGTGATTCAAACTTTGTTTTTCTCATGATTTAATGTTCTATAATATTAGAACATCAAACCTAAGTTTTACAAAAATATTTTTGGTAATATATTTCAAAACTTGTTTACACACTACTAAATACATATTTTAGCATATAAAATATACCAAAATACAAACCAAACATATTAAACTCAAGCATGGCATAAATATTACCTCTACACATTAATAATTATATTAACATGCTTATACTAACATGGTGATTTATTTAATTTAAAAACAAAACTTTATTTAAAATAACCATTACCTTGATTTAATGGCTATCTTTCTTTTTCTTCCAAAGTAGGTGATGAGGTTTGAAGGCATGAACCAAGAACTCCTTCTCTTGGTATTTTTGCTCTCAACTATAATTTTTCTACACTCTCAAATGCTCTCTAGCTTGAAAAATGGAGGAAGAAGAATGACTAACACAATGCTCCTAATTTGCAAGTATACTTGCAATATTGATAGATACATAATATATCTAATAATTTTAGCCCATCATGCACCTATTGGATACTTACACAAGTTAGCCACATTAGGTGAAAAGAAGCATGGTGTCTATGTACTTTAAAAATCAATCCAAGCAATCCTTTAATTAAATAAATAAGAAAATCAAATAATAATAATAATAATAATAAAACAACACATTCTCTCTCCTCCTTCTTGCACATGGTCGGCTGATGGACTTCCAAAAAGTCCAAAAAATCAATTCACTTTTCTTATTTTAATTAATTAATAAGTTATTTAATTGTTTTTCCAAGTGGGCCAATCATTGGGCTTTAATTTAAAATATCAATTGGGCTTCTATTAAATTGTTTGGGCTACTAAATTGTCAAATTTTATTATTCCTCACTTGGGCTACTAATTGACCCATGTTGGGCTAATTTAATAATTTACACATTAATTATTCAATCCATGTTAAATAAATAATTAGATTGAATAAATAATTAAATATTTTAACCCATAAGTATTAAATTACCAAATGGACTAATAAATATTATTATTAACATTTCACATTATTTACATTAATTAATAATCATATTAATTAATTTATTATATTTAATTCACTCATTATATTCAATTTAATTGAATATTTAATTAATAGGAAACTTATCAATTATTTTGATATTAAAACTTTAGGGTTTGTTCACTAATTTAATAACATATTAGTGACCCCCTTTAATTAATTTTAGTAATTAATTACATAATTATTTAATCACATAATTAATTAATCACATAAAAAGATTTAAATAATCTCATAAAACTAACTCGTTGGAAATTAAATTAATATTTTAATTAATAAAAATGTGGAAATTCTAGGACATTACATTCTCCCCTCCTTATAAAAATTCCGTCCTCGGAATTGTAAAAATAAGGTTACTCAAATAAAAACGGGTAATTTGCCCTCATTTCCTCCTCTAATTCCCACGTAGATTCTTCAATGGCGTGATTCCTCCAGAGTACTTTGACAGAATGAATTATCTTATTTCTCAGTTTCTGTTCCTTCCTATCGAGTATCTGAACAGGAACTTCTTCATATGATAAGTCCTTCCCGACTTGAATTGGTTCATAGGAGATAACGTGCTTGTAGTCTGGTTTGTATGGTCGCAATACCGACACGTGAAACACATTGTGAATATGTTCCAATTTAGGAGGTAAAGCTACCTCGTATGCTACTTCACCCACTCTTCTCAATATTTCGAACGGTCCTATGAACCTTGGACTCAATTTCCCCTTCTTTCCAAACCTGATCTTCCCTTTCCAGGGAGATACCTTAATGAACACAAAACTCCCCACCTCGAAGTCTCGTTTCTGTCGATGTAAATCGGCGTATTTCTTTTGACAGTCTTGAGCTGCTACTAGCCGAGCTCTTATTACCTTGATAATTTCTACCGTCTGTTGAACCAACTCTGGCCCCAACAGTCGGCGTTCTCCTACCTCATCCCAACACAGAGGTGTTCTGCATTTTCTGCCATATAAAGCTTCGTAAGGCGGCATACCTATGCTCGCATGATAACTGTTGTTGTATGCAAACTCAACTAGTGGTAGATGGATTTCCCAACTGCCCTTGAAATCCATTACGCAGGCCCTGAGCATATCTTCCAATGTCTGAATTGTTCTCTCACTTTGCCCATCGGTCTGCGGATGATACGCTGTACTCATTCTCAACTGTGTCCCCAATCTCTCCTGAAGACTTCTCCAAAATTTTGACGTGAAGCGCGGATCTCTGTCTGACACAATCGATACCGGCACCCCATGTCTTGAAACTATCTCTTTGATGTACAGTTTGGACAACTGATCCAAACTGAACCTAATCTTGATCGGCAAAAAGTGCGCTGACTTTGTTAGCCGATCCACAATCACCCAAATTGCGTCATATCCCTTCTGTGTTGCTGGAAGTCCTACCACAAAATCCATTGTGATATGCTCCCATTTCCACTCAGGAATTTCTAACGGCTGTAACAATCCACTTGGTCTTTGATGTTCGGCCTTTACCCTTTGACAAGTTAGGCATCGGCTGACACATTCTGCAACCTCCCTCTTTAAATTCGGCCACCAAAAATGCTGACGTAGATCTTGATACATCTTCGTACTCCCCGGATGTATCGAGTATCTCGTACTGTGGGCCTCTTGCAAAATTTCCTCTCGTAATTCAGACACTAGCGGGACCCAAACACGATTTTCAAATCTCAGCAATGCCATGCTATCAATTTTAAACTTGACCTCTTCTCCATCGGTCATCCTCTTCCGGATTCTGTCACATTCCTCATCTTTGTCTTGAGCCTCTTTCACCCTATCTAACAAGGTTGGGCTCACCTCGACTTCTATTGACTCGTTTGGACTTCTCACTTCCAACTCCATTCGAGCCATCTCTTGAACCAATTGTTCTTGATCTGTCAATATGAACAATTTCTCCCTGCTCTTTCTACTCAGAGCATCCGCTACTACGTTGGCCTTGCCGGGATGATATAGAATTTCACAATCATAATCTTTGATCAATTCCAACCATCTCCGTTGCCTCATATTCAACTCCTTCTGTGTGAAGATATACTTCAGACTCTTATGGTCTGTGAATATCTCACATTTTTCTCCGTACAGATAATGTCTCCAAATTTTAAGGGCAAACACTACCGCTGCCAATTCCAAGTCGTGGGTAGGATATCCCTTCTCATAATCTTTTAATTGTCTGGACGCATACGCAACGACTTTGCCGTTTTGCATAAGCACACAGCCAAGCCCCTTGTGCGATGCATCACTGTAGACCGTAAAACCCCCTGTATCGTCTGGTAAGGTCAATACAGGTGCTTCACTAAGTCTTTTCTTTAACTCCTGAAAACTTTCCTCACACTTCTCCGTCCACACGTATTTCACCGTCTTTCTTGTTAAGTTGGTCAACGGTGTTGCTATCTTTGAAAAGTCTTGAATGAATCTCCGATAGTAACCCGCTAACCCTAAGAAACTTCTTACTTCTGTCGGCGTCCTTGGTTGTTCCCAATTCATTACCGATTCAACCTTCGCCGGATCAACCGAAACTCCCTCCTTGTCAATAACATGACCTAAAAATTGAACTCTCTCCAACCAGAATTCACACTTTGAAAACTTAGCGTACAACCGCTCCTTCCGTAAAATCTCCAACACCAATCTTAGGTGTTCAGCATGCTCTTCCTCCGTTTTCGAATACACCAAAATATCATCAATGAACACGACTACAAATTTATCCAAGTATTGCTTGAATATTCTGTTCATCATGTCCATAAATGCGGCTGGAGCATTCGTTAGTCCAAACGACATCACCAGAAACTCATAATGCCCATATCGAGTTCTGAATGCCGTCTTGGGTATATCCTCCTTCCTTACTTTCAACTGATGATAATCAGTCCTTAAGTCAATCTTTGAAAAGTACTTCGCCCCTTTCAATTGATCGAAAAGATCGTCAATTCGTGGTAACGGGTACTTGTTCTTAATTGTCACCTTATTCAGCTCTCTATAATCCATACACAATCTCATCGATCCATCATTCTTCTTTACAAACAGCACCGGTGCTCCCCATGGAGAAACACTTGGCTGAATGTACTTATTATCTAACAACTCCTGCAATTGCACCATCAATTCCTTCAGTTCTACCGGAGCCATCCTATATGGTGCTTTCGATATCGGTGCTGTCCCCGGTACTAAATCAATCACAAATTCTATCTCCCTGTCCGGCGGTAAACCCGGCAGTACATCTGGAAAAACATCCGTAAACTCCCTAACTACTGGTATTTGCTCCATCTCGGGACTCACCACTTGTGTGTCAACCACATGAGCCAAATACCCTACACAACCTTTCTTCAATAATTTCTTGGCCTGCATCATCGTCAGACAAGAAGACTGTCTTGACGATTTGCTGCCATAAAATACGACCTTAGACCTATTTGGTGTCTTAAGGTGTATGCACTTCTTCTGACAATCAATTATCGCCCCGTGGTTAAACAACCAATCCATCCCAAGTATTACATCAAATTCCCCCAGACGTATTGGAATTAGATTCACATTTAATTTCTGACCCCTGATTTCAGCACAACAATTTCTATGTATGTACTCTACCGGAATCACTTCTTTATTAGCAACTTCTATGTTCATTGAGTTTTCTAGTTTGTCCCTAGGCAACTCTAATCGTCTAGCGAAATCATCAGACACAAATGAACAGGTAGCACCCGAATCAAACAATACATATGCATTTATATTATTGATCGGAATAATACCTGACACCACGTCTTTTGACCCCACGGCATCCTGTACCGTCATATTGAAAGTCCGGGCTGTCGGCTTGTTCTGTGGTACCGGTCCCCCGATAGCCAATTTGCTGTTATTGCCCCTGTAGCCGCTACCCCCGTCATTCTTCTTCTTAGGGCAATCCTTTATCAGGTGGTCAGATGCTCCGCAAGAAAAGCATCTCACTTTCTTTGGGAGGGGACAATTTGGAGAAATATGTCCCACCTGACCACAATTGTAGCATGTATTCTTCCCTTTCCTGCACTCTCCGAAGTGGTTCTTTCCACATATATTGCATGCTGGCTTTTTCTGAACACTTCCTTGTTGATTCCCCGAGCTCTTGTCGTTGCTGCTGTTGTCCCATTTGCGCTTGTTGTTATTATTGTTGTTATTATTGCCTCCACTGTTGCTGTTCTTGCTTCCCCCTTCATTTTTCTTCTTGTTTCTCTCCTGGTTGTACTTGGTTAACGCGTCACTTCCTCCTTCAGCAATGATTGACTTCTCTAGCAAAGTTGCGAACGAGTCAATCTGCAGTACCGCTACCTTGTTGAATATCCAAGGTCTCAATCCATTTTCGAATCTTCTGGCCTTGCGTTCCTCCGTATCCACTTGATGTGGAGCGAACCTGGCCAGCTCATTAAATCTTGCCGCGTACTCAGGTACCGACATGTTTTCCTGCTTCAGTTCTAGAAATTTCACTTCCATCCTACTTTTCATACTCTTCGGGAAATAATTCTCATCGAATATTTCCTTAAATCTTGTCCATGACACCACCCCCTCGCCAGCCCTATTCTGATTGGCTTCCCACCAGAAATTGGCCTCTCCCTTCATCATATAGGTAGCAAAGATTGTCTTTTGCTCCTCAGCTACCCTCGCGATAACGAACGCTTTCTCTATTTCCTTTATCCATGACTGGGCCTCTATCGGATCCGACGTTCCCCTAAACTCTGGCGGTCCCACCGCCTTAAAATCTTTGAAATTTGCCAACTGAGTTGGTGGTGGTGGTGGTGGATTTGCTACAACAGGGTGTCTGTGTTGCATTGCCTCAGCTAGCATGTCGACGAAGTTTTGCATAGGGTCTACGTTGTGTCCCCCCTGGTCATTGTTAACTGACTCTTCTACCCCCTGGTTCCTTGGTGGTTGTCTACGTGGCGGCATTTTCTGTTATAAACAAAAATTTACATTATTATACTGGTTTCATCTTTTTCATTTCATTATTTTGTATCTTAGGCAATGTTTAGCTAAAAATACAAGTAATTATTTCAACACGCATATAAACATAAATTCAACTGCATTTATACTCATATGCTAAAACAGGAGTGCGTAGCACTTTACATCAAAAGCATACTGCTATAAATGCTTCTATCCCAGAGAAGCTACAAAAGATGGGATCTGACATATCCTACAACTTCCTAGAGTTGGGATTTAGTGACATATTAACCCTCAAATAAAACAAAAGTTGGGTTCTACTGCATCTATTTACATACGAAATTAGAAAATAACTACTACTACTACTGACTGCGCATCCCCCTACGGATCGCGTCGTCATACTCCTCATCCCCGATGGCCATCACCACACTCCTGCTGATGGTGTGCATAGACTGGCCCTCCTCAGCTGGGTAGTAGTGCACCCTGCTCTGAAGCCTACCATATGAAGATCGGTAGACGTAGCTAAGTCTATCCGTCCTCACCCGCTTCTCGCGGACCTCCTCCTCTAGCTCAATCATCTGACCATAAGCGGCATCCCGCTGTCTCTCCATCTCCATTCGGTCCTCTATCGCCTCCTGCCAGTGTGCACGGATGGCGGCCTTCTCTGCCTGAACCTGCTGAACCTTCAGCTCAGCCTCGGCTAACCTAGTCTCAGCTACTGCTAACTTAGCCTGCAGCTCCACATCCTGATCTACCAGCTGATGTGTCAGCACTGCAAAGTGCTCCACCGAATCCTCCTACTCCTGTATCTGATCCTCAAGTCCTACAATCCTCTCCTTCAGCTCTGTGTTCTCGCCAGAGAACTGATAAGCCGCATCCCTATACTGATCCTCCATGTGCTGATGGGTCAGATTCTGCTCCTCTAGATGCTGGACCCTTGCCTCCAGCCCCTCATTCCTATCTGTCAGTCCCTCTATGATGTCAGCGGCAGTAGTGCCCATGCCATCAGCTGACTCCTCCTCCTCAGACTCCTCTGACTCTGCCTCATCCTCACTGTAAGGCCTCATGACTCCGCCCCAGACGGGCTCCACACGATCCCCCTCCTCAGGATCTGACTCTGGCTCCTCTACGGGTGCAGCCACCAGCGGCTGTGCAGTATCCATATGGATATCAATATAGTCCTCCTCAGCAGTGCGACTCGACTGTCCGATCTCTGCCATCCTATATCATAAAACAAAAACACACGTTAGTACAGCAATAAAATATATTCATTGATGAAATGAAATGATATTTTATCATGTACATCTCGGCTCGATGGATTTTCTCAATCCATCTCCAAAAATACACAACATGATGAATCTCCCCGATTCATTCCCTAACGCACTCGATATGAGTTTAATACTAAGGTTATAACTTAGGTTTCGCAAATCCTAACGTTTCTAACCTACAGCTCTGATACCAACCTGTGACGACCCCAAATCCGGGTTCCATAACCTCGAGTTTGGTTCTCACTATTCAACACATTACTAACAATTAAATACATACATTGCATTTAAATATCGCGGAATAATACATATTGGTTCCCTTCAAAAGGTTACAATACCAGGGTCTATCAACCTTAACATAAAAACAGTTCCTATCATAAGGAATTACAAAAGGTTTAACAACCGTAAATACATAAATAAAGATCTAACTAGCATGCATAAGCTACTTAAGCTTTGGCCTTTCCTTTTCCCTTATCCTTCCTGGAGCAATCAGGATTATCTGAAAAATGGTTCATGATATAGCAAGAATGAGCAACTAGTTTGCTCAGCAAGTTTATAACAATCATATAGATTTAATATATCATGAATGAATGGGAAAGATCATCAATGGTTCAACAATAGATATAACAATTGTGAATGAAACAGGATTCAAATTTTAATAAACAGAATATTTGAATCTTAAAATGCTGAGTGGTCTCTAAGGACCCTGAACTAACTAGGGTATAATAGAGTTTCCTCTGACCCTTTGAGTTGTTTGGTTTTCAAGGGGATCAGCCTATTCAACCCGCTGTATATGCATTACATTTAGTCACTGGCGCCCAAAGTCGGTTTCCCGACACAAAATCCCCTAATTTAGGGTTGTTCAATTCTCAGACTTAATATAAGAAAATCCGCACCCAACAATGGTTTGGATAAGCTTTTAAAAGTATTCAAGTTATTGAATTTAGAAACGCAATGTCTAGCTGAACTATTAGCTTCAGACATTTTTAATACAGTTCATGAATCAAGAACTAACAAGCTTCAAATGCACTAAGTGCGATTTATAAACAATATGGATGTGGAATAATTTTAAATAATTAAACCACTGCAAGCTTTAACAATAAATACAAGTATGGAAACTTGTTCAACGATAATAATTGAGTAGGGTTAGAGAACTTGCCTGTTTGCTCAGCTACAATAATTGTCTAGCTTTAACTAACTTGCTTTGAAAGACCTAACATTAATAAAGTCGGTCTAATAATTAGTACGACGTATTTGCATAATTATACGCGTAATAACGAACTTATTTACCACATAAGTACTAACACATAAATTACATTAGTCAAAACAATATTATTAACCTTATAGACACTTAATCATTTTAGGTTAATAATTTAATAAGTTAGAAAATATTTTTCTTAAGTGTTGGACACTTATTAAACCCTTAAACAACTTATTATAATTGTTTAATTAAATCATAATTAAATTTAATTTATTTTATTTACTCAATCTCTATTTAATTACTATTTAATATTGATTAAATAGAAATTAATTAATTAACTCTAGTTATTATAAATAATAACTAATTGTACCTACTTATTATTAAATAATAAATAATTATTAACTTAATTTTAACCTTCTTTAATTTAATGTTAATCAACCAATAATTAACCAAGTAATTAACCTTACTTATTATTTAATTAAGGAAATTAAATAATAGTTTACTAATCTTAATCCTCTTTAATTATTATTTAATGTCAATTAAATAATAATTAATTATTTAATTAATTTTAATTATTATTTAAGGTTAAATAATAATCAAATCATTCTTATTTATTATTTAAATTAAATAATAAATTATTACTCTAATAACTTAATTTCCATTAATCGTTATTTAATGTTAATTAAATAATAATTAATTACTTAATTATCTTTATTTATTATTTAATAATATTTAAATAATAAATAATTAATTTATAAATTTTATCTCTCTTTAAATATTATTTAATAGGCATTAAATAATAATTGCTAATTTATCATCTTTATTTATTATTAACATTTAAAATAATAAATAAATAATAAATTTATTTAACCTAACCATGGTTTAGCTAACTAGATTAATATTTAAAATATTTAAATATTAAACTTTATGAAAAATATCCTCCCCAATATTATTTTTGTATTATTATTATTTTTGTTATAATTTTAAATTAATTTTCAAATATTTAAATTAATTAAAATTAACCCGAATGGCATTTTCGTAAATAAGTTGAAAAACCGGACCGATGGCATTTTCGTAATTAATTCGAAAACTGACCCGAGGGCAGAATGGTAATTCTGCCGGAAAAAAAATACGGAGGGGCAAACTTGTAATTTCGCCGGAAAATAACTACCGCGCATGGCGCGCGTTATAATATTTTCGGACCAAAACGGCGCCGTTTTTGGCAATCCGGAAATGGCTTCCGCGCATAACGCGCGGAAGAAATTTTCTGCCGATGCCGAACGACGTCGTTTGGCTCCGCGTCGGTGGGTGAACAGTGGCTCGCGCATTGCGCGGCCAGTGTTAAATTTCTCTTCCAAGCAGAATGTGAACAGTGTTTCCGGCTACCCATTTTAAATAAAAATATACCTTCAATAAATCTTTAACTCTTCAATAAAAATCCAAAAAAATTACCAATCACCTTATATTAATTTATAACATGAAAAATTAATTTTTCATGATTTAATATCATTATTTTTTTATAAAAATTTTTACATCACATAAACTACCACAAATCATAACTTTTTGTGTATAACTCCATTTTGAGTGATTCAAACTTTGTTTTTCTCATGATTTAATGTTCTATAATATTAGAACATCAAACCTAAGTTTTACAAAAATATTTTTGGTAATATATTTCAAAACTTGTTTACACACTACTAAATACATATTTTAGCATATAAAATATACCAAAATACAAACCAAACATATTAAACTCAAGCATGGCATAAATATTACCTCTACACATTAATAATTATATTAACATGCTTATACTAACATGGTGATTTATTTAATTTAAAAACAAAACTTTATTTAAAATAACCATTACCTTGATTTAATGGCTATCTTTCTTTTTCTTCCAAAGTAGGTGATGAGGTTTGAAGGCATGAACCAAGAACTCCTTCTCTTGGTATTTTTGCTCTCAACTATAATTTTTCTACACTCTCAAATGCTCTCTAGCTTGAAAAATGGAGGAAGAAGAATGACTAACACAATGCTCCTAATTTGCAAGTATACTTGCAATATTGATAGATACATAATATATCTAATAATTTTAGCCCATCATGCACCTATTGGATACTTACACAAGTTAGCCACATTAGGTGAAAAGAAGCATGGTGTCTATGTACTTTAAAAATCAATCCAAGCAATCCTTTAATTAAATAAATAAGAAAATCAAATAATAATAATAATAATAATAAAACAACACATTCTCTCTCCTCCTTCTTGCACATGGTCGGCTGATGGACTTCCAAAAAGTCCAAAAAATCAATTCACTTTTCTTATTTTAATTAATTAATAAGTTATTTAATTGTTTTTCCAAGTGGGCCAATCATTGGGCTTTAATTTAAAATATCAATTGGGCTTCTATTAAATTGTTTGGGCTACTAAATTGTCAAATTTTATTATTCCTCACTTGGGCTACTAATTGACCCATGTTGGGCTAATTTAATAATTTACACATTAATTATTCAATCCATGTTAAATAAATAATTAGATTGAATAAATAATTAAATATTTTAACCCATAAGTATTAAATTACCAAATGGACTAATAAATATTATTATTAACATTTCACATTATTTACATTAATTAATAATCATATTAATTAATTTATTATATTTAATTCACTCATTATATTCAATTTAATTGAATATTTAATTAATAGGAAACTTATCAATTATTTTGATATTAAAACTTTAGGGTTTGTTCACTAATTTAATAACATATTAGTGACCCCCTTTAATTAATTTTAGTAATTAATTACATAATTATTTAATCACATAATTAATTAATCACATAAAAAGATTTAAATAATCTCATAAAACTAACTCGTTGGAAATTAAATTAATATTTTAATTAATAAAAATGTGGAAATTCTAGGACATTACAATTATGACCAGTGGTGTTTCAAATGATAAAAGTTGATTATTTTTATGAAAAGGAAAAGCTAGTGGACATCATTGTCTACGTGATTCTTCTAATGGATTGTTCATTCTGCTGCTATTATTGATCTAAAACTTGTTGTTTATTATATTTTATCAAGAACTTAACTGTTGAAGGATAACGATAATTTACTCATTATTATTTTAGTCATGATATTTTTTTACTGTGTTATTTGAGTTCACCCTTTCGTTTGTTTTATTGTTCTTCAGAAAATGAGAGAGTAACTGGGTCTAGCCGGAGAATAGAGTGAATGTCTGAGTGATAGTTGTAGTAGTCTTCACATGTTGTAAAATAGTATGAAAATAATAGTGAAAATTTAATTGTATATTATTGAGTTCCGTATTTTTGTACTATATACTGTTTTGTAATTGTCTTCACTTTTGCTAGGTCTACAGGGCGATTTTATCTGATCCAACCCCTTTTTTTACTTTTAATTTTAGATATTAAATATTAAATATCAAAAATATAAGCTATAAATATAAACTGACAAAAGTTATAATAATAAAATTGTGAAAGTAAAATTTTAAATAAAGATGTAAATTAATTCAATGTGTGTGCAAGCAATTAAGAATGAATAATTTAAAATTTAAAATTCATTGATGTATTAGTTAAAACTAATGTATTACAATAATGAATAAGTACAAATTTAAACTCTATTGATTAATAATTATAAATTTAGACTTTAAAAATTACAAATAACTTAAACATAAATATTGTTGCAAGTTTAACTAAGGTCGGGTCAAGCCAAACCACGAGATAGACCAAGTCGACCAAAGCCTTAGGTCGGGGCCAGACTTAAACTTTTTCTAGATCGAGTCAGGCTAGATAAAATAATTCAAACGATAATCTCTTTGCAATTTTTAGATCGGATTGGATCAAATCAAACTAGTTTTTGACTAAGCCGTAAGATACCGGGTCTCAAGTCTTTTGTACATGCCTACACTTAAATTTCAATTTTTTTAGATAACTTTTGTTTAAATATTCAGCTTCAAACTAAATTTATTATAAAATTTACATGCATTTATGTCGAAAATAAACCTTATCTAGACAGAAAAGTTATATTACAAAACTAAAAATTCTATTTCGTGGGAGCTATCACCATATCAGAATAGTCCCGAGGGAAACTAAGCTCAACCGTGTGGCATAGATTAATGGGTTTGGGTTCATGGTCCTGTCGGATAAAATCTTCCGTGAAAGGTAGAAGGATTAACAAATATATTACTGTGGTTGCCAGAATTACTTTTTGACTGAAGTAACTTTTTTCTTTAATTTTATACTTTTTGACAATTGAACAAAAAATATGGCCGGGACAAGATAATTATTTTTTATACAAGTATGTCCTTGCTGGTAACATAGGATAAAAAAGTTCACCATAAATTGTTAAAAATAAATTAATCCATATCTCCTGCCTATAATTTTTACTTGCCAAACAACTACTTAACCGCCATTAACTACTGCTCTTAATATATTTATTATTGTTAAATAATAGACCCTAAACCCATAACATTTTGTAACTCTCCTCCTTTGTGTTATCCCTTTTTATATATAATATGAATAAATTTATATACATAATAATTAAATACTATATTAATATATTATATTTATTTATATTATTAAAAAATAAGACATAATACGAATTTTAATATTATATCTAATTTTTAATAATATAAATAAATATAATATTTAATTATTATGTATTTATATTTATTCTATATATATATATATACATGCAAGCAACAAATTTACAATAAGACTTAATTGTACTACTTACTTTACTTTTTAGCGATAAATATACTTTTATCTTATATTTATGTCCTTGTAAGTAATCTTGACCCCGGTATAGACCATGTTTCTCCATTTCAGGAAATGTGCTAATCATTGGTTCATCACTGTATGGTTTCTGTTTTTATACATATATGCACACACAATCCAAAAAAAAGTACAAGTGACGTTATCTATTGGATAACATTATGTATATAATACCTAAACACAATACTAAATGCTATATTCATTTTAAAGTTAAACAAAAAATTAAATTAAATTACATTAATTAAAATCACATCAATAGTTCTTACGTATATGACGGTTTTAGACAAAATTATATACAATAAAACGTACAACACTATACTTTATCACATCTTGACTCAAGGATGCATTAACAAATTTTGGGTATACTTTTCCATTATACTTTATAGCACTTAAAATACATTTTGGACTTTATAACCACTTAGAACGGTACATTATTCTTTTTTTTTTTAAAAATGTATGTTCCATAGTCTACTGAATACATACAATAAAGTTTTATTTTATTAGATTTAAATATGACTAGTAAAAAAGTTTTCTCGTTCATTATTATTATTATAGTGAAGTAGTATCTTAGTTTAAATATTAATTTTAATTTGATGTTTGTTGTTTAGTTATTATTTTTCAAAATAAATACTTGATGCTGGTTTATGATTTGAATGAAAAAAAGAAGAAGGAATAATATCTTATGTAGATCACATATATTAATATGAAATTTCTCAAAATTGATTTAAGTAATTTAATGGCTTTTGTTTAGACAAAATATTATAATTAAGGTTGTATATGTTATCAAATTGATATTTAATAGTGTGTGATGTTAAATTGTTAATGTAAGTTGCATAAAATTTAATTATTTTAATTGATTTTAGAACCGAAATCGTACCAAACGAAACGCACTGCACCAATCACAAGCGATTTCATGTGCGATTTTAAATTTGTCAAACCGCACCTAAGTGATTTCATGTACAATTTTGACTTCAAACTGCACTATACTCACTCTTACTTAACACGAATATTCGAATCAAACCTTATTTTTTAATAATTAAAATTAAAATTATATTTTATTATTATATTTGTAAACTTATTCTTATCTATTAGGCCTCGGAAATTCTTATATTAGGTACCCATGGACTATTATTGACTAATATTTGATCCTCTGCACAAAAAGGATGCATATGGTATAATTTTATTTTTTCAAAAAGATAAAAGAAGTATATAAAATAAAAAATAAAAATGTTATTTAATATACTATATATATATATATAATTTATTATTTTATATAATTTTATGGTAAAATAAAATTTATTACTTTTGGAGAGAAAAAATTTATTATAATAAATTTATATTAATATTAAATATTTATTTATATATAAATATTTAAAATAGAAGAGAATTAATATTTTTTAATATTATTTTATTATATCACTTAAAAATTTATATTCATAATTTAAATTCTTTATAATATAATTGATGTATAAATCTTTTTACTTCGATGAATGGAAAGTGTCTTATGAAGAGAGAGAGAGGGAAAAAAAAGTATTTAAAAGCATAATTTTAGTATGGGTCCGCTTAATGTGTGCCCTAAGGGCACACACTAAGCGCGGAAAACAAGAGATGGGACCCACTAAAAAATATTTTTTTATATAGTTGCACTGAATTCAATACATGGGGTCCACTAGTATATTATTTTTTTATACATTGAATTCAGTGCGCCTACATAAACAAATAATATTATACATCGTTTTGTGCGCTTAGTGTGTGCCCTAAGCGCACACATTAAGAAAATCCTTTTAGTATACGTAATTATTTGTATAATAATTTTTTTTATAAAATACTCCAATAGGTAACGACTGTCGTAAAGCTTTTCAGAACTCAAAAAAAAGGTTCACTGCTGGCCCCTCTTTCCATTATTTGTGGCAATAGTCTTTTCAGTGTGCAGAAGTAGCGCACAAAGCCCCAAGCTGGCAAACGTGGCCCAGTGTCAGATGCCTGCTTTTCATTAATACCATCACCATTCACCAGTTCATCACTATCACCATCATTTCCTCCAAAATCAACTCCATCTTTCTCTCTCTCTTTTTCTATGTACTCTCAGCTCTCTTTTATTATGAACTGATGACACAAAAGGCCATCATGAATGAGCTCTAGAAACCACAAATGGAGATGGCTTCAAATTCTTCTTCTTCTTCCATCTCGTCTGATTCACTCAATGGTTTGAAATTTGGCCAGAAAATTGACTTTGAGGATGTGGGTGTCGGAGTTCCGGCCAAATCTGGTGGTGGCTCTTCGTCGGCCGCTGGCGGCGGCTTACCACCGCCGTCGCCGGCTAAGAAAGGAAGGATAGGTGGGGTTTTTCAAGGTGGGCAGCCACCTAGGTGTCAGGTTGAAGGGTGTAAAGTAGATCTGAGGGATGCTAAGGCCTACTATTCAAGGCATAAAGTCTGTGGTATACACTCCAAGTCAGGCAAGGTCATTGTTTCAGGTCTTGAGCAAAGATTCTGCCAGCAGTGCAGCAGGTCAGCTTGGTTTCTCCTTAATAATAATAGGAAACTGATATTTTCACATTTTTTTTTGACATTTTCACATGAGAGTGTAGGTATAGGTCTATAATAATAGTTTTGATCATTGTTATAGATCTATAGCCACAATATACATCACTTTCCTAATAATAACAATATTATA
Source organism: Hedera helix (assembly GCA_947179155.2). Taxonomy (NCBI): domain Eukaryota; kingdom Viridiplantae; phylum Streptophyta; class Magnoliopsida; order Apiales; family Araliaceae; genus Hedera; species Hedera helix. The sequence goes on from OX359283.1 coordinate 28,148,110, forward strand.
TACGTATGTATGTGTCTACATATTTTTTTACTTGTATAGCTCCATGCACTCCTATTTTATGTTTTAATTATGCTGTTGGGTTTTTGTTTCTGGTTAATTCATGGATGTAGATTTTTGTTGTTGCTTAGATGTTGTTGATTATGACAAGGTTCTATCTTTATTTGCTTAATTATTGCTTGTTGGGTTTTATTTCTGTTTTTTGAATGTTTAATTCGGGGTTTAGATTTTTGTAGCATTTGTTTTGATGATTAACTAAACTTGATACCTGCTGTGCAGTATGAAAATATTTGGGTTCTGTTAGGTGGTTTGGGGGTTTATTACTTGTTAGTGATATAGTATCTGTACTTACTCTGCGTGTTCTGTACGAGATGGGTTTGTCTTTAAGACTTTGTTCTCTCTATTGGTGAGAATTGGTACTAGATTGTTGTTTTCGCTATTGGTGAGAATTGGTACTAGATTGTTGCTATTTTGTATAGACTTTAAGTCGAGTTTGCTCTTGGTGTATTGTATTGGTTTTTGTAACACTGAAACTGGTATATAATTATTGTGGCTCTAACAAGTAGGAGACTAGAGGTACCAAAATTAGCGAGTTCACTGATGCATGTGCTAGTTTTCTGCTAACACGTGTATATTGTGCTGGTCAATTAGTGTTACTAGGTTCCCCTTTTTATTTTTAATTTAGTAAATTTACATGATTAAACATGGTAATATAGGGTAAACTGGATTTGAAGACAAGGATTAAGTGTAATACTCCGCATGAACATCAATGAAATATGGTAATTCCTCTAATCTACATCGCGTGCATGGTTAGAAAACTGTGTTTATATTTAGGTTATACTCGCATGCATGCACATGGATTTGTTTTGGTAAATATCTACGAGTTTGTGTTTGTTTTTCTTCAAATATAAGCTGATTTCATTTTCAAGTTTGTGTGCATAGGTTTATTTTTAGAAAAAACAAGAATAACACAAATTGTGGTTGTATTTATGGTTTGGGAATCATAGGGCAGAAGTACTTGCAATTATGCGCCATCGCATTATGGCTGACTCATTAACAAGTACCATAAAGGGGGTGAGATATATTGCCATATTGGTTCAACAACACCAACATCCTCTGCAACTGACTATACCCACAATTTTCCTAGATGTCGAAGTGAATGCTTGTTGAGGAACAGTAATCTATTATTGCATTGTGGGGAATTGGGCAATGGAGATTATCGTAGTCCAACAGGAGAGTTGTGCCAAAGAAGTCTCCAATGCACAACATTTCAATAATTGACACACATATTCTATTGGAGTAAAAATGTTAAAAGTTTGTTACCATAAGTCAGAAACATAATGCAGTGGTTACTGTGAATTTGATAAATAATCCAAAGATTAGGAGAAATTGTAGTTATATACAAATGCGTTGTACCAAAAAAGGTAAAATACCTTATGTGTCACCCTATATTTGGTGGCTCTGTGCATGTGTTTTTCTTAGACTGATAACAAAAGAAACATCTGTTACATTTGTTGTGCATGTGTTTTTCTTAGACTGATAACAAAAGAAACATCTGTTACATTTGTTGATGTTTGTACATGTGTGCACCTTACAAGCCCTTTTGTGTATGTTATATAAAATGGACTTATAGGCTGTTTGCATGGTTCCATCTGCATGTATGTTTTATTTTGACTCTGAGAAACAAAAAGAGTACTTCCATTTACTGAATAGACATTTCATTGTGAAATAATTGTTTGGAATTTAGCTACATATAGTAGACTATGGAATGAAATTCATCCAACTTGTTTATCCCAAGTGTTTGGCTTTCTAGCCGAAGTCCAAAACAGAATGCTGTAACAAAACTTGCCGAAAAAGAAATGCCCAATTGGAATGATGTGTGACCAATGATGAAGTCATGGTTCTTATCGACTTTTCTCTATTTCACTTATAATGAAGAATTTGTATACTTTAAACTGATGCATTCAAGATGTTAGACTGAGTTGTCCCTTCTGCCTGTTTCAATAGCAATGGTAATCAAATCTACATTAAAATTTATATAGGGGCTATTTTTGATTGGAGATATTATTATTGTTATTAAGTATCCTGATTTACAGTCTCTTTTAAGCATTAATATGATGCAAGTTATGGAATCTTGATTTGAAAGTTGATCAAAAGTACTTTTTTTGTTGTTGGAGCTGTTTGTGATAAATTTATTAGTTATTACAACTGTTGTTTTTGGTTATTCATTCTTTTTTCTATTCTTCCTCTTTTATGCTCATGAAAAGATAATTAATTCAAATTGGAAAGTAATTTCTCTGATTATTACTGCTTTCTCAAAGCCTAAAAATCAAAAACATTATACTCTAGAACTTTTGACATTTAATTTGGAATGAATGTAATAAAGTTGGACTTCCCGGTGGATAGAGTCCATAAAGGATATGGACTTGTTAAGATTTTGTATAAAGATTTGGATATCTCAACTCTACAAGGCATTTTATCCCAAACTAGTTTTGGTTGGTTGAGAATGAGTCCCATGTGAGTAAAAAAGATAATGCATAAAAAATCCAAGAAAAAAAATCAAATAAATAAAATAAAATAAATTGTTAGAATGCATATTTTGTCCCAAATCAAATACCTCGGAAAAGTATGTCTAGTATATAATGAGTTGGGCCAATTGGTTCCTATTACCAATTGGTTTTGAGTTAGAGAGCTTAATGTATTTATATACTAGACTTGACCTATTTTATAAATCAAATATGTTATCAGAGCGGGTTATTATTAGGCCTAATTAAGCACTAAATGACATCTTCTTACAAGTCAAAGTTACCCATTTCTTAACTAGTACCGCTTATCAACTGGGCCAATAGTTACCCGTGGTTTGTTAGCTTTTTTTTTTGTATTGTCTTGTGACTACTTTCTTTCAAACTTACTTATCTTGTGTGAGTCTCATATTCATTAGGTTCTTGTGTAACGCGACAAATGAGGAGAAATGTTAGAATATATATCTTGTCCCAAATTGAATACTTCAAGAAAGTATGTCATATATAATGGGTTAGGCCAGCTCTTCTTATTACTAATTGATTTTGAGTTAGAGAGGTTGATATACTTATATACTAGACTTGGGCCCATTTCATAAATTTATTATAGTATCAGAGCAAGCTATTTTTGGGTTTAATTAAATACTTCTCCATGGCTTTTATTCTTATCTGCTTGCAGTCAGTCCATTTCTTAATTAGTATCACTTGTCAACTAGGTCAGTCAATGGTTGCCTGTGGTTTACTAGTTTTCTTCTGGTCTTGTCTTGTAAGTAGTTTTTTTTCGAGCTTGCTCATCTTGTGTGGGTCTCATATTTTTCAAGTTCACGTGTAACCCTCAATACACCGAGTTACACATGAGGGAGAGTTTTAGAATATATATCTTGTCCTAAATCGAATATCTCGAGAAAGTATATCTAGTATATAATGAGTTGGGTCAACTCTTCTCACTACCAATTGGTTTATAGTTAGTGAGTCTGATGTATTTATATATTAGATTTGGGTCCATTTCATAAATCTAATATAAACAAAATAAAACATACCCACACAGCCACACATAAGAACATACATAAACATGCATAGAATGCTAAAATTGGGAAGAAAAAGAGAGGAAAAAATGGGTCAAGAATAGAGAAGCAGAAAACAAATAAAAAAAGACGGGTGGAAACACCCTACCTCAAAACTCAACAACTTTTTTTTTTTCCCAAAACCAGTTGAGTGGCTGAAAATGAATCTCATATGTAAGCGTAAAAGAGAAGGCACTACATATAAAAAAAAATAATTAAAACATTTTCATTTTACCTGTCATCAACATTCCTTTGGATTAAGAAATTCCAGAAAAAATTAGGTCTCACATTGTAAATTAACTAGAATTTTTGGAGCACCACTAATCTAGGCTATTACTTGCTACCCCTTGAATTCCCGAAACACCGTCAATGACATTCTCTCTTTTATCTCCCCCCAGAGTAACTTGATTAACTCTTGATTAGCTCTTGGGAAATGGTGAATGTTTTTTAAATCTCTAAAGCTAGTAGGCATTAAGATTGCCCCCCATCCCCCCTCACGCGGCTTAAGATAATATTTAAACTTTGATGAGAAGGAACTATGGCACTATGCTGAGGGACGTGGCCAGGTCTCCCTATGGTTTTCTGCTCCTTTGGTCTTTTATAGAATAAATATTGATTGGCAAAAAATTATCTCATGATAAGATCAGAAGGTTTTTCCAGCAGCTGAAATGAGAGTAGTATCAGAGAAGCAAAGGGACAGTACAATTTCTTCTAGAAATTTAGCAAATTTAGATTAAGAACGCTTGAGCTCTAGCAAAAGAAGTCTAAATTTGACCTTCAATCACGAACTGATGACAGGTTGAATTTCGGTCTCAGGGAAGATCTACTTAATCACATAACTAATAATATAAAGTCAGACAGAAGAAGAAAACTATGGAGTGTCTGATTGAATCAATAATGTGTCTTCTTTAACAATTGAAAGCTACAGACAATGCGCAAGTTCCAATCCCCATATTTGGGGCAAAACTTATCTGTACAACAGAAAAAAGCTACCTGCACTAATGGTTTGTGGTTCAGATTTATCACTAGCTTGACCCACCCGTGCATGAAAATTTCTTGCAGAAGAGAATCTAGATATGCATATTGGTTGTTGGGCAGGGGTCTGACCAGCAAGACTGGTGCTAATAGGATTTATGTTATCAAGGCATTGATATGACATGATAATATTTGAGTTTGAATTAACACATGCATAACTATCTTTCAAGGTACTATTGCCTTTTGGTTTTTGAGGGTCATCTCTCCAAAATGACAAATAAAGGAAGCCTATGTATTTGTAATCCCATTATTGGTGTTAATGGGAAACTTCTACATTTCGATTGCGAGGTGGTGGCAAAATTGCCAGGCATGGAAATCTTAATAAGTTTGTCCTTTCTATAGCTTAATGAGATACCTTTCAACCCATTTAATGATGATCAGGTGTCATGCTCTCCATTTCTTCTAAGAGTTAATAGCTTCTTGGGTAGTATGTTCCCAGGTTCCATCTGTTGCCTGAATTTGACCAAGGAAAACGAAGTTGTCGCAGACGCCTGGCTGGCCATAATGAGCGTCGGAGGAAGCCACCACCTGGTTCTCTGTTGTCCACAGCCTATGGAAATTTAACTTCATCCATCTTTGGTTAGACATCCTCAGTGATACTCTTCCAACATCTTCATCACTTGTCTTTAACTTTCATGAATCTTTTTTGCTTTACAATTCAGCTGAAACCAAGTTTAAAATGTTTGATACATGATGGCAGAAAATAACAGTGGATCTGGAGGCTTTCTGATGGACTTCACTACGTATCCAAGGTTCACTGGAAGGGATGAATGGCCGCCTACAAGAACAGCCGAGCAGGTGTCCTGTAATCAACCCCCTGAATTTGGAAAGTTTCTACCAAATCCAAATCAAAATCCATGGCAAAGCAACTCAGAAAGCCAGTCACCTGAGCTTCAAGGTTCAGCAAACAGGACCCCCTATCCTGGTCCTGCTATTCCTTCCGGAGGATTTTTTGCTGGAGTGCCCGACTCCAGCTGTGCTCTCTCTCTTCTGTCAAATCAGCCCAGCAATTCAAGAAACCGATCTTCGAGTCTTGGGGCAAATTACCTACTGGATACTAATGTTGTGCACATGGTTCAACCAGCAGTCACTCATGGTGCCAACATCAGTCACTTTTCAAGCAGCTCTTGGGGTTTCAAGGGTAATGAAACTGGAACCAGTTCCTTTGATATGCATCCTGAACTGGGTCTTGGTCAAATTTCACAGCCTGGCAACAGTCAGTATACTGGTGATCTGCAACTGACCCATCAGAGTGGAAGACAATACATGGATCTTGAGCACTCAAGGGCTTACATGTCTTCTACCCAGCATATGCACGGGTCACTTTGAGTGCCAGTCTTAACCTCTCTGCTGTTATGGTCCCTTCTTGTTGGCTTTTACGCTTAGTAACTAATAAACTGCAAATTTCTGGCTACTGTGCCTTTCATGGTTTTCCCAGGATAAACCTAATTTGCTATCTATGTTTTGTTTTAGGTTGCAAACTGTAACTGATAAGCAGTACTTGCCTTGTTCCAAATAACTACTTTGTGGTCACTAGGTGGTTCTGATCACTAGATGGTCAGAAGTTATTCCACTACTTTTCCTATCGGATTGTATAATCTAGCCAATTGAAGTTCTGTATGCCAAGTTCTGAAAGCTTGGTTCAAGCTTCAGTTGCTTGCAGTTTATATAGTTTTAGATGCTTGTTTGACCAAGTTGAATTGAGCTCAAACTAAAATGCAGGAGCTAATCAAGGACCAATGTCCTCTGTTCGTAAAATCACTTGTTCTATATGCTTTTTGACGTCTGCCTAACCTCTTTAGTTCAAATTGAACTCAAATCAAGATGCATGAGCAAATCGAGTCCCAGTATACCCTGTTCACAGAACATATATTGATATATTTTGGAGATGAATAGTTGCTCAAGTAATTGGTAAAAATAAGAGAGAATCAATTTGGGTGAGTTTCCTTGTCTCGCTAGTCCAACGACTAGATCTTTTACTTTGGTGATGCTTGCTGCTGCTTATTACAATAATAATCCAAAGGTGAACTCGATATCGGAATACGGTTCAGGACTCGATATCAGTAACGAATAGTATGTATAAAATAATAATCTTGCAGATATTACATACTATTTAAAAAGACTCGAATTCCTGATTTTACTTCATAGAAGTACTAAGCAATTAAAATTCCTTTCTAAATATCCAAACGCATCCTAAATTTTCACTAATAAATAAAATAAATAATTACATCAGTTATATCCCAATTGAACATAATAAAAACTTCATGAATTAAATAAATAAATTTCTTCTTTCCTTGGAGCTTGTGGCTCCATCAATATACCCTGTTCATAGAACAGCCCTAGCTCGCAAGGAATATTTGCACTGAAAATATGCACGTTATTCAAATCTTCTAGAGGGGAAGGGGAAGTTGGGACCGAAAGAATCTAAAAACAGGTGTTTGCCTCGGGGCAATTCAGTTAGTTCATCATACATTCCTAAAAGCTTAACGTGTTATTCTCTACTCCTATCACCAGGGAAATAATATTAGACAAGAGTGATAAAAACAGGAGTAATGTGACAAGAACCGAATCCGCACTAGCTAAGATTAGCAGCCTAAAACTAGCCTTGGTTTTACTGCTATGAAGTTCAATACTGTCACAAGTAACTTAGCACTAGAACTGTGAGCAACCTGTGCTAATTACAATGTCCCTTCAACTGTAATAAATTTATATGCATTACAGATAGCAGTATGCCTTAAGATTGCTTGAACTCTTATATATGATGCACTCTTGTGCCACATTAAAATTCTACAAGCACCAAGATTTCACAAATGTACAGGTCTGAATTTTGAATCAATTAGATGGCATGTCCACGTGGCTTTCCTCTTGAGATATATCTGTGATCTGACTGGATGTCGAAAAGCCATATGTTCAAGCTTCTGTTTTGTAATCCCATCAAAAAGGCGTCGATTCACGTGATGTACACAAACCCACATTAATCTTTCGATGAATGTAAACCATCTGCAAATAGCTCTCTTCTTCTTGCAGTTTTGTAGTTGAACACAAAAGAGTTAGTGGTCATCTTCATCAGTGCCGGGGCAGTTGGACAGAAGAGCCTCCCTCGACTCATACTGGTAAAAGTACAAACTAAATGTAAGCATGGTTTACTAAGGACAAAAGAGAGAAATCCAGAGGAAACAACAAGACCACAGGATTCCAATGTGTCAAACTAGGCAAAAATAACACTTACCCACTTAGCTTGAACCCCATTTTGCATTGGACCAATGAACTCTCAATTTAATAGCAATTGGACGATTCTTTTAAAATTACCAACGGAGTTTCGTAAAATGATGACATGGAAAGATAGATAAAACTTTAAAAAATCGTTGATAGGACATGAATGACATTTAGTATCCTTCTTTCTCTTCACTTTCTCCTCCGTTCTCTCTCTTCTCCGCTGAGCTCTGACATTTAACTACTTAATCTCCCTTATTCTTCCTCCCATCTCAAGTTGTCCAGAGTTTGTATCCCTTTCCCAAACAACCAGAATCAAGGATCCTTCTTCGCGCCAAGGCAATACATAAATTTATTCCTTCTAATTTTAACACATCATCAAATATATTACATGTCAAAATTACACATCATATTTTCTGAAAAATTTATATTAAAAATTGCTCAATATATTTCATATCAGCATTAAATCTAACGTCTGTCTATGTTTTTAACAGAATCACCCGCTTGAAAAGTTATTTTTTGGACAATGAATCAATAGAGTAAACTAAGAGTTCAGTGGTCCAAAAAAATGGAGACAAGTACAATGAGGTAAGTATGAGTTTCACCGTCAGCGTCAAGTTAGCAGTTTAAGGTAAGACATCTATTTAAAAGAAAATTTTAAATTGACATCTACTGCCTATTCTCAAATTAGTAAAACTTTAAAATATTCTCCCGCACCTGACATCCACAGAAGAGGCAGTAGTGAAATTCATCCCTCAGCTTCATCAATATTTCTTGCAAATCCTGCATTATAAAACACCAACCAAGTTATTTCCAACGACAACCAAGATATCAATTTCTAAAACTAAACAAGTTTATGAGTTTGAGTTTGTAGCCATATTGAAACATTCACATGATGAATTTGATCAATTTGGTACTTTCAATCACCCAAGTAAAGATTCAGTTACACGACGTCTTCAATACAATAGTGGCAGTAGTAAGCAATGGTCTTGGTTGTCACATGCTAGTACTAGAGTTAGGTCAGATCAACAAATACTAACAGATAGATATAGTCATTTTCAAGAGCAATGCCCAAATATTGCAATAACAGTCTGGGGGAATATGCTGACTAATTCTTAAGGCAGTGATTACTTAATATAAAAGAGCATAAAATAAAACACCAGCTTTTTATGGAGAACAAAATTGAATCAAGAGAATAAAAAGGACAAGAAAGAAAGGGAAGGAAAACTAATGCTTTGGTGAATCAGAACACAATGCTAAAGCAAGGACAACAGATACTTCTTCAAAAAAGGAAGTGCAAGGAAGGAAAGTATCCATCAAAGCAAACATCTGTGCAGAAAGAAAAAATTATGCATGCCACATGGCACTCAGAAATTATGTCCATAAAAAGTTGAGTCTGAATGTAGAAAGAAGAAACAAAGCTAGAACGGCAACTTAATCATGAGAGAAAAATCAAGGCACAAATCAAAAATAAGTATGAAGTTAACTGGAATATGCACAAACATTTCAGCAACAAAAAACATCCCAATTTTTTCTTATTTTTATTACATAAAACCACAGTTACATATATAAACTCAATTCAACCTATGGAAATCTACTTCATCTTGTCAATAGACAAGTCAGCCTCGTATTATTAACAATTAACACAATTTTATCTGTTTGAATGATCATCAAGCTCTGATTTAATTCACTTTAAGCAAACTTAAATAATATAGAATGGCATCCACTTCAAATATTATTTTTTCATGTTTAACAAACAAAATTAAGGAACTCAAAACAAATAGTAATTGAGAAAGAATACCTTTTCCGTAATTTCCTCCTCTTCTTCCTCCTCTTCATTCCCACCATCCTCATCATCCTTCTTCTCCTCCTCCACAATCTCCTTATTCTCCAACTGCGCCAATGCCGCCTTTGCTTTGTGAAAATTAACCAACACCCTCCGGCTCCGCCAATGCTCCTTCAGGCGACAACCAAATTCTTCCATCAACTCCTTCTCCTTCATTCTCTTTCTAGAAACACTCATTTTCTCTTTTCTCATCTTCTCCTTCTTAGGATCCTCCCTTCCTAACCCAGCTCGGCCCCGCCTAATCTCGAGCCCCACTGGCTCAGCACGGCCGGCCCGAGCCCTCTTTCCCCAGAGCCGAGCCAGGGGTGTAACCCATTTGCCTCAACATCTTGAACCCAATGTTGGATTGTGGAATTGCTGATTCTATGTTTGTTAGGGTTTGTTGGTCTTCTTCATGTTGTTGTTTCTCTATCTTCATTTTTCTTTGCTCTTGCCAATTGAAGAATTTGGGTTTCTTGTTTGAAGATTGTACGACTGGGGTTTTGTTTTTATTGTTGGAGACCTGAAAGAATTGGGATATTAGGGTTTTAGGAAAATGCTGGTGCACAGACACAAATAAATGTACATAACTAATTACGCATAATATATAATTGCAGACTTGTAGCCCACCTTTTGTGAAGAAGGTTTAGGTGGAAGAGAAGCTTCGGGAGGTAGAAATTGAGAGAGGTCGCCCATGTAATCGTCTCCTTCCGCCATTGGAGAAATAGAGAGCAGAACAATTCATAATGGAGTTCATGAACATGACCTCGGCCTTGTGTTTTTCCATGTTTTAATTTTTCTTATAGATTTTTATTTCTATTAAAAAAACCTTTAATATTACATTTTAAATTTACCTTTCTTTTTTTATTTATTTCCCAAATACTTTTAAGTCTTTGTTATTATCATAATGTAATCCAATCAGGGACGGGGGATTTTTATCTGGGTGATACCAACTCATTTCAGTAATAAAAAAAATTACCTTTAATATTGATTTGTTTTATTAATTTTGCTGTTTATGACGAGAGGCAAACTAAAAGTATTTTCAATTATCGGCCTTTAAAGCGTTTGTAACGATAACGTTTGAAAGTTTAAATGCATCGCATCACTTTTAGAGTATTATATTTAAATTTCAAATATAATATTTATAAATTAAATAAATTATATTTATAAATAAATTTAATTCTCAACTGCGTTTAAAACTTCCGAACACATTAAACATTTCAAACGCCAGTTGACAAACAACCACTAAAAAATAGAATCTACAGTGACTATATCAATTTTAGACGCTTTTTTAAAAAACTTAAAAGTGACAGCTTATTGATAAAGTTATCTCAAGCACTACATTTTTTTTACTGTAATTTAATTTTATTCTGTGCATATAATATTATTGTAAAAAAATATAAATAAAATTAAGATTAAGAGCTTAGATTTTTTTCTTCATCAAGATGGTTGAGCTCTTGCGGATTCATTGCATTGTGCAAGTGTTTATGATATGAAAAATATATATATTTGTAATTGCGACAACAGTTTAAATAAATTTGATAAATAAAATAATGAAATGATGAAATTGTTAATAATTTAAATATTAAAATTATATCATTCTGAATTACAAATTACAATCAACTGATTCTAACAATTATAGTCATGCTAAAATAATACTCATGTTAATACTTTAATTATCATAGTTTATAATTAATATAATTAAAGAGCAGAGATAACTGTCTAACTTTTCCTCTTCTTTTCTCTCTAAACAAAAACTCTTGACTTCCAAAATTTCAAAATTAGATCTTAGGGAGGACTTCTTTTCTGTTTTGAAGAGACCTTCTCATGGATCTTTTGGATATCATTAGCTGCGTATTTGATTCATATTTTCTCCTTTCGTAGAATTTATTTTTCTCTTCCGTGAAATTTTCTTTTCTTTTAATTTGGGTTTGATCTTTTATTCTTTCTCCACTCTTGTAGAGTCCTTTTTCTCTTTTTGAGAGTTTATTTTCTCTCAGTTGATTATGGTGATGGATGGGGGTGATTACAGAAATACTAAGGATACACGGTGAGGGAAGTGACATGTCTACAATCGTTATTTTTTAAATTTATTATTTTATTTCTACTTAGGGCATAAAAAATGGTAATTCAAATTTTTAATTTTGGATAGGGTAGGGTAGGTATTCCGTCAATTTTATCATACATATAATTTGTATCTTTTATTAAATGAATGAATTTTTCTTGGTATTGTTATCGGGGTTTGTTAATATATATATATATATATATATATATATAAAATTCAAAAGAGGATCCTAAATTGAATTGATTTGGTTGGTCTCCAATACTGATTTTGTAGGTTCAAATTTTTTACGTCACGGCTTACGCATCAGGCTATACTAATCCAAAATCTGCTATACTGCTTATTTGTGCATGCTACTATATATATATATATATATATATATATATATGTATATATATATATATATAATAAGAATCTAAAAGAAGATCCAACAAACAATTGAATTTGATTGATCGTACCATTATTAGATAATTACTCTCTCCGTTTCAAAATAAAAGTCTTTCAATAATTTTTGTGATCAAATTGATCATTTTTAAAATTAATAATTTAATATATATATTTAAATTTAAAAAAAAAATATTGAGATTAATACTAAATTGTATGTGGTTTATAGGCTTTTTAATATACATAAAAAAAATAATAAAATATATTGATTTGAAAAACGGTCAATTTGATCTTAAAAGTCAATGAAATACTTTTATTCTGAGATGGAGGAGGGAGTACAAAAAAACAACGAATCTAAATAAAAATGAATCCAAAAAATAAAATAAAAAAGAGAAAAACATCTCACACTATGTAGAAGAAACATATACGAAAGTTAACCCCGTGCCTTAGGTTACATGCTTGTATATATAAAAGTAGAAAAACATAAAGAATTAATGTCTATATTTAAAAGCAAGACTAGAAATCACTTTTCAATTAATTGAAGTACCATGTTAACTCGATAGTATTAAATGTTTAGTTAGATTAATTTTTTAATTTTTTTAATTATTGATGATAGGTGCAAAATCAATATCTATATTTAAAAGTAAGACTAGAGATCACTTTTTAATTATTGAAGAAATATCCGAGTTAACTTAATAATAATTCATATTATCTAACCGAATTATCTCGGTAATATTAAATGTTTAGTTGGATTAGTTTTTTATTTTTTAAATTACTAATGATAGGTGCAAAAATATTAGCATTGATAAGATACCAGTGTCTCTTCATTTTCAAGTGTCATGAATACATTTAAGTTTTAAATTGATTTAATAGTATATCTTCAATTATATAAATAAGAGAACAAAACTTAAAAAATTAAGAGATATAGATCAAACATCCCGTGTCTAATCGTTTTTTGAGTTTCATAAATAAATTAGTATGACATTTATGTTTGTTTGTTTTTCGAATTTCATAAATACATCTAATTATAGTTACATTCATGAACGTTTATATACTATAACAAACTTACACTTAATACAAAATAAAAACTTACTATTATTATATATTTGAACAATTATTATTATATTTGTCTATATTATTTTAAATTTTATAAATTATTACACTATTATTTATTACATATTTAATTATAAAATTTTAACAATTAACTACATATAAAAATTATTAAATTAACAAAAAAAATTATAAAATTACAACCAAATAAGCCCATGCCTCACCGGGCTATTAGACTAGTATAATTAGAACAATAACATTGTTAATTTTCTTATTCGAAGCCCCATAAAGTAAATTGGCAACTTGTTGGGCCTACAATTGAAAAAGGGTTAAATTCACTTAAGGTTATTGAACTCTAGAATCTTTTAAGTTTTGAGTCTATTTTTTTTGTCAATATAAATCGAACCCAAGTAACACATGTGCGTTGACTGACTGCCCACATGGTTGTTCTCAGGAATGAATCCCAGCACCTTAACTTTGAACTTTAAGTAATAAAACCATCCAAGAATCATGAGTTTATCTATTTAAAATACCAAAAAAATAAATTATATACTAAATAAATTGATTTCTTCCACCATAGTATAATAAATAAATTATGTTAAATCGTATACTAAATAATAATAATATTAGTAATAATAGTAATAAAAATAATATTAGTAATAATTATTATTTTTACTAATATTATTAGTACTACTAATATTATTATTATTATTATTATTATTATTATTATTACTACTATTATTACTATTACTACTACTAATATTATAATAATTATGATTATTATTATTACTATTATTATTTAGTATATTATTTAACATAATTTATTTTTTATATTCTGATGGAGGAAATCAATTCATTTAATATATGATTTATTTGTTAGGTATTTTGAATAGATAAACTCATAATGTTTGAGTGATTTTGCGACTTAACATTCAAACTTAAAATGTTGGGATCCATTCGAGTTTAGTGAGATCTACTATTCAGAAAAATTATTAAATGTATTGCGAGTATGATGAACAGTATGCTCCCCCTCTTATATACACGTAGATTTCAGCACAAGAGACCCCACACGGGACCCAAAAGTATATAAGAGAAAAAACATACTATTTATTATGCTCCTACACCATGAAATAATTTCTCCTACTAGCCATGGGCAAATAGTCAGAGCTCCACCCTAATCCACTGTGTCACCAAACCGCAGAAGATCAGCGCCCACAGCAGTCGCGCACTCGCGCTTCAACTATTGCATTAGCCTGTATTCCCTGTAACTACTTATAACCGTCTTTGCTGACGTGGCTTATGACGACTCACCATTTCCGTACTGTTACTCATTTAAGCGCGAAACAACTCTGCTTCTCTCCCTCTCTCAAACCATTTCACTCTCTTTGTCTCTCTAGAGATACTGAGAAAACCCTTCGTTCCAGGTAAACCCTCAAAACCCTAATTCTCCTCAGTTTCATTTCATTTTTGTATGTTTTCTTAAGCAATTTTATATCTATACTCCATTTCATATAGCTTAATTCACCACCTCTAAAAAATTTGAGTTTATTGTGTTGGGTATGTGTACATCTATATATAGTATTTGTATGTATCAATTCTGCATAATATCGTCATTGCCAACAGTCGTGAGTTTTCTTAATCGATTTGTTTTGTATTTAATTAGGACTTGTTCTTGAAGATTGCTACGCAGTATTGGATGCTTTTCTTGTTTTTCACATATACTTTTTGTTGTTACTGTTTGATTAATCATGTATTTCTATGTTGCGAGATCTGTGTTTTAATTACTTGGGATTCAATTGTTCCTTTCACAATTTTCACCCTGTCTAATTTCAGGATAATTCAGAGACATTTCTTCTGAGTGTTGAATGAATGATATCAGTACTGAATCTGGTTCTCCTGAAAATGTCTAACAAGTGTTTGTTGTTGTATCTCACTGTCATTGTCTTCTCGGCAATTCTGGGTTTGCAAGCTTCGGCTCTTACTGATCTTCTCGATGGTATTTTTCCCCTCTTCTTGAAAGTTTCTTGTTATTTTTGAATAAAATTTATCGGCATTCTGTTGTGTAGGAAGATTGGTGAAAGTAAACACTGTGATTTTTATGATTATGCTGATCATTGTCATAATGATTATTGTTCTTGATTTATGAATTGATGTAGAATGGATGGTCAAATTCTTGTGGGGTTTGCCTTGGGTATGAGTTAATGTGATCAATATTGTGATTTTTATTTTTAAGCTGATCATGTATCAAAATCATATAAAATGTTGCCTGGAAAATAACAGTAGGGTTCTTGATATAAGAATTGATACAGATTCGATGAGTCTTAGGAATGTAAGGTCAATTTCTGTGTGGGATTCGTTTGGAATATAATAATATATGACCCACAGTAGTGATTATAGGAATTATCAACTGAGTGGCTGAAAATCATTGTAGTGATTTTAGGGTTTCAAATAAGACGCAGCTTACATTGATCGAGTAAGCCTATCAAAATCTTGGGCCTGGGGTTTGAGGAACATAGATCTTGATTTGTTGAATTCTTCATTGTGGTTGAGGAGTAATGCATAACAAAACAAAAACAAAAAAACGCGCACACTGTCATGCAGAGTCACTAACTTTCTAACTTTACTGATGCAGTTCAAGCTCTTCAAGATATGTACAAAGCCCTGAAAATTCCATCACAGCTCAAGGGATGGAAAACAGATGGCGGGGATCCATGTGGAGAATCATGGACAGGAGTTTCCTGCAATGACTCATCTGTCATCCACATGTAATTACAAATTGCTCCATCAATGATGTCATCTATTGACATATTAATGCGTGAAGAACTGACTTATTTTCACTAACTACAGTAAAATTCCTGGGCTTGAGCTTAGTGGAAACCTAGGGTTTCAGCTCTCTAATCTCCATAATTTGAAGCAGCTGTAAGTTACTCTGTTCAACTGTGATTATATATACACTTCAAACACAAGTGCTGAAGAAGCTCTATTTAGGCTTATTTATTATTTCCATATGATTCTGCCTGTCAGGAATGTTAGCTCCAACAATATTCAGGGTGAAATTCCTTACAGCTTACCTCCTAACATCACACACTTGTGAGACATCTACTTTCCTGATTCTGTCATGCAGTTTCATAACTTCAATTTTATTTAGATACTTACCTCAGGTGATTGATAATTTGTTGTTTCCTTCTTCCACCCCCCCCCCCCCCCCCCCCCCCCCCCCCCATTATTTCAGAAACTTGGCTGGCAACAAGTTTAGCCAAAACATACCCTTCTCCTTAACTACCATGAAACATCTTCGGCATCTGTGAGTTCATTGTCCATTGACAGACTAATTTTTCTCATTTGGGCAGATGATGATTGAGCCATGATTCATTTTTTTGCAGGAATCTAAGCCACAACTTGTTATCTGGACCTATTGGGAATGTTTTCACTGGCCTAATGAATCTCAGAGAAATGTAGGATAACATACTCCTCTTCTATATCTGCATTTTAAACGTATGAGACTAGTACAAATATCTGAAATAAAATAATTATGTGGTGGGATGGTGGCTGCAAGGTTACAATAACTAGTCCGGTAGTGTGTTAGCCTATATATAGAAACAAGCATATGAATACTTTTAGTGGCGATATTCCAACCCTTGACATTGGCATCATCTGGACTATTAAAATTTTAAATATATCATACCGGATTATGGGTTATCTAGTTCACTTACTTAAGATTTAATAGTATGGAAATGCGTTAGACTAATGTTTAGTTATTAATTCTTCAAGTTGATTGTGTGCAAACTAAATTGAAGAACAAAAGCTTTCTGTGGAAGCTGGAACTTAGAATTAAATACTCAAATTTAAAAAAATTCAGAGAAATCTTTAAGAACATGGATAGTGAAAATGCTATATGGCGTAAGAACTCAGGGGAAGCATATAACACCATTATTTTGGTCAATTATAATGGAACATGAACGTAGTGTTGCTTTTAATTCGATTCTGTGTATTGGAGCCCTCATTGACTTGTACTGATATTTTAGTTGGTCATGCTCCTATCCTGTAAACATTCAATTTTCTGTCACAGGGATTTGTCACACAATAACTTCACTGGAGATCTACCCAGTTCATTTGGATCTTTGTCAAATCTTACAAGATTGTAAGTTTTCTTCAACTTGATCGATTTGTATGGGATTGTCTGTTAACAGTATTCTAAGGGCTTCATGAATTATTTTGATTGGCTTGCAGGTTCCTAGAGAGCAATGAATTTACTGGATCAGTAATCTTTCTGGCTGACCTCCCACTCTTTGACCTGTAAATTTTGTACATAACGAGTTTGGATAGTTGTTGTTGGATGTGTTTTATCTTTATGTAAACTCACCCATATTTGTTATCAGGGACATCCAAAACAACCACTTTAGTGGTGTCATTCCAGAGAAGTTTCAATATATTCACAACCTATGGTAAGCTACTAGAATCTCCATTTTATTTTCTCTTCTTATGCATGCACTAAAATACTCCTTATTAATTTGTCGGTTTAATCTGTCTGCAGGATTGGGGGTAATAGATTCCACCAAGGAGAAAATTATCCACCCTGGAAGTTTCCCTTGGAAACTATGCCCAATATTAGTAGTCCACCATCTACTGCGTCAAGTGCTATTGAGAGCCATCCGTCTCATAAAGTAGCCTGGCACAAGAAGAAAGGACTTGGTCCAGGTGGAATAGCTTGTATGGTTGGTGGAGCCACTCTTTTGGCAAGCTGTGCAGCTTTTGTAGTTGTGATCCATTTTCAACGATCAAAGGGAAGAAAGCTAGGACACTTGGAGAGCACTGATGGCTCGTGGCAGTCTCTTCCAATCAGCACAGCCAGAGGTACATTTTCCAATATATACATTTTCTTTTCTTCTTGTTTTTATTGTTCCTTGGGACTATAAAGAGTATCTTACTGATTGCTTCTTTCTTTGCTCTGGTTGTAGACTGTTCTTCTACTGAGGACAGCCCAGCAGTCTCAGCTATTAATTCTCCACCTCTGATTGACCCAAGGCATTTACCACCTCTTTGTACCAAAACTGTGAAAGTATGTCGAAGAAGAAGTTTCGCTAAGAAGAGCAGAATCCCGATAGGAGCAAAGCTCTACAGTGTGGCAGAACTTCAAACAGCAACAAACTCCTTCAGTGAAGAAAACCTTCTTGGCGAAGGATCCCTGGGTTCTGTTTACAAAGCAGAGTTCTCCAATGGACAAGTACAACCTTGAACTTAGAAATGTCCCGCAAGTTATAAAAGCTGTATAAACTAAAACAAGTTATGGAAATCATTTGACTTTCCTCTTTCTCTTTTTTACAAGATTTTTGCTGTGAAGAATATAAAGACTGTAGCACTGACCCTCCACGAAGAAGAGCGATTCTTGGATGTGATATGGAATGCATCACGTTTGAGGCACCCAAACATTGTACAACTTGTTGGCTATTGTGCCGAGCATGGACAACATCTCCTTGTGTACGAGTATGTCAGAAATTTGACTCTGGATGATGCTTTGCATTGTGCCTCTTACATGCCTTTATCTTGGGGCCTTCGTCTTCGAGTTGCTCTTGGTGTAGCTCGCGCTTTGAAGTAAGTACTTTTGTTTTAAATTAGAACTATTCAGTCCAGCTTGTAGGACTGTCGAACATATCAATTCTTGCCAACCACAACCATTAGGACTATTATTTCATTTTGATACAACTAGGACCATGTACAATTTAATTTTCTGAAAGTGTTTTGAGTGACAATATATGACTCAACAATACTGCAATTTTAGAAAGTAGGAATCATGACTTAATTGCAGTCTCCATATGCTCATCTTGTTGTGATTTAATTGCAGTCATTCTTCTTATTATGTAAGGTCTTAATTTATATTACTTCACCATATGATTTTTTCAGCTATTTGCATTCTACAAGCATGCCTCCTGTTGCCCACAGCAACTTAAAGGCTGCTAACATTTTACTTGACGAAGATCTTATGCCTCGTATCTGTGACTGTGGGCTAGCTGTTTTAAAGTCCCTTTCAAGCAACAGTATCAAACTTAAGGTATACATTCTTCTGAGAATTTGAGCTTTATTGCAATTAAGAAACATCTTGTAAGTTTTTGACCAATATAAATTATTTTCAGAAACTTTCTCCTTTGGAAAAAACGGACCTTAGTCCATTACAAAAGTTAAAACTATATTTTTCACATATTCTCTTCTGCCTACACATCTATAGTTAAATGAGTGATAATTTTCAGAATAATAAATCACAAATGAACTGCTATTAGTTACCCTTCTCATAAGCTCCAATCAAATGTTAACCTAAAGTGTTGGGCAGCGACAGCATAGAACACAAACCTGTCTATGACAAGTTTTCAAGACAATAAATATAATCTGTTTCTATTGATTGATAATGAATCAGGCTTCCGAAATGGCTATCGGTGATACTGGTTACCTTGCACCTGAGCAAGTTCAAACTGGAATTAGTAACATGAAGGGTGATACATATGCTTTCGGAGTATTGCTTCTAGAGCTTTTTACTGGGAGGAATCCCTTTGACAGGTTTAACACATTCTCATTTTTATGAATCCATGCTATTCCCTTCTATCATGTTTCCTCATACTGGTTTTCTTCTGAAACAGTTCAAAACCAAGAGGGGAGCAATCATTGGTGAATTGGGCTTCGTCACAACTTCATGACAACGAGTCTTTGGAACAGATGGTTGATCCAGCTATTAAAAGGACTATTCCATCTAAAGCTCTATCCCGGTTTGCTGACATCGTGTCCATTTGTATTCAGGTATTAGTCTATACATCCTATATGCTCATACATACTTCGGAATTAGTATATAGGTGTATCTTCAAGTGAAGGTGAGAGTATAGTTTTTAATGAATTTCATATCCATTAGTTTCTTTTTCACATATTTTCACCTTTTTCCTTTCATTGAATTAATCTGGCCAATATTCCCTTCTGCCATACAAAATCCAGGGACCTTGCTAAAATAAAAACTATTTCAGGTGTTGTTAGCTGATATATAATATTTTGCCACTTGGATAAAACTGAAAATTAACCTAGACTTGTTTTAGAATAACACTTTTGTGTGCGCACATACATTGATAAGCATATTTAAGAAAGCATCTTACATCTTTAAGTGGGGAAAAACTAAATGCTCATTTGTATGCTTCTCTGACTGGAATGTAAACAGCCTCATCAGGAGTTCCGACCCCCAATGTCTCAGATAGTGGAATCTCTGATGTGCCTACTGCAAGAGCATCGCACAGTGAGAGGAATTGCTGCTGGTGGCACTGAAGTTGTTGACCCCTTTGAGAGGTCATTCCGTTCAAGCAACTCGCGATTCTTTGGTTCACCAACAGTGAGCTTTCAGTCCATTTAATTCTGCAACAGGCCAGGATTGGTGCGCATACACACTTTTTGTATCAAAGTTCCCACAATCAGCACAGTTAATTTTTCTTGTCTACATAATATTGTAATATCATCAGTGTTTGATCACTCTGAAAACAGAACTTGCTTAGTATGCAGAATTAGTGTACACAGAAGTTTACTTGTATATTGTATAGCTCTTGATCTCGTGTAACGTCGTTCTCTTGCATTACAGTGATGTAATGCTTCAAATTTTACATGTTGTATGTACTACTATATGAATTTGTTATCTTTATCGATGGCTTTGTGACTCGGTTGTTTTGGTTGTCTAATGTTTGCCTCCATATTACTGCATAGAGTACTAGTGAGCAAGAAAAACCTCAGAAGTCATGACAGTTGCACCATACAACTCGATGGAATTGCGTTAAAAAAGTTTCTTTTTGTTCAAGGGAATTGCGATGATGTATTTCAGTATGCTTTATAAATTATAAATATGCAGGTGATTGGCAAATATCAGAGAATGTAGCATTTTATTGGAGAAAGAAGAAAGGAGCATAGGGGAGTTTTTGTTTCTTTGTTACTACGAGTAAGACAAAAAATGAATCATGGTGGTAACACGGACTTTCACCGACCACTGCCGCAGCAGGAGTTCCATTCTCACCCCTTTATCCCATATGTAATAGATCTACACCGAAACTTTATTTTATTTCTTTCTACAAGAAAAAAAAAATAGATCGATATTCGAAAAAAACTTTATATACAAAAATAGATACAAAATACCCATGATCTGGATCAAAAAATCTGCCTTGCAATCTTTTTCTACCCAGCCCCCATGAAAACTCAACTCTACATTACAGACAGAGACAAACAAACAAACAAACTTGCTGTTCACAAATATAAAAAAACTCTGCTGATGATAGGCTGAAATTGATGATCATAACACTGCTGAATGGTCCCCCAATTATTGCAAGAAATCGAGCTCAACTGGAATCTAATTTGTTGTTGACTGAATCTCTTCAATGCACCGGGAATTAATTGTGATTCCAAATTGCCTCCACCTCGTCATATCATATAGCTCCCTCTCTTCATCATGGTATCATATTTGCTGAACATAAAGACAGAAAATGCTATTTATTTGCCCAACTACCCATCTAGAGGATGGCAGACTTCACTCTGAATAACACAAAAAATTGTACCCAAAAAGAAAAGCTCAAACTATTTTAAGAGTATGGTATACTATCTATATACACACATAATTCGTCATCTTCAAGTTGAATAGTAGCAAGAAAATTTGATGAATTAGACTAAGATTAAATCTTTATGTGCATATTAATTATTCTGGTTGGTATATTTGCCCCAAAAACAAAAGGAATAAAAATTCTATTTCCAAGTCATCGATTCAATGTTCCCTCCCAAACACCCCCGAGTGTTGTATCTTTAAACATCCTTTGGTGAATTTGAGTGTTAGAATTTAAGTTCGAATAATAATAGAATCACACGAAATATTAGATGAAGAATATAAAAGTAAGAACATGCAATATACCCACGTTCACCGATTGGCTAGTCCTACTTGTCTGACATATTCATTAGATGCCTCACATGCTCTACAATGATTCACACACCAAACAATTACTTTTATAGTAACTGAAAACTCTAGCTGCTATAACATGGGCTCAAGCCCAATACATTAGTAAACTAAAGACTGGATCACTAATAAATCCTCAAGCCCGACCACCCTGTCGTAGTAGCCATTAGTCGAATCTGCGAAGTATGAGTCAATCCCAACATTGAAGACATATTGTTGAGGAGAGTAATTATTTGCTAGTGTATAGTAAAAAAATAAAATAAGATTATAGATATCATTTTCTTCTGGAAAACTTGAGTCTTTAAGTATTTGTTTTCTCTTTGTCCTGCATTATGTTCTTGCCAAGAGAGAAAAGCAAAGGCAGAAGAAGAAGAAATATTCCTGACGTCCTAAAGCACATAATTTCGGATGCTTGACATCTCAACTATGCCTTTTATCCCAAACTAGTTGGATAGTTTGAAAATGAATCCCATATATAAGAGTTGAAGTTAGAATTAGAAAGGTAAGAAGAAAATAAAAAGATAAAACAAAAAATAACATAGAAAAAAGAATTATTTTAAAGTAAAAGAAAAGAAAATTTTCTCATCTAAAACTGTGTGCTCTTGCTAAGTGGCCACATAAACTTGGAGGATGAGAGTACTTGTATTAATTGTTGATGCATAGACAGGTGAGGTGACAATCTGCCTAATTTTACGAGTACACATCCTCTTAATTTGAAAGGTTCAGGCTTTTAGGCGTAAGGGAAGTGAAGATTAATAAATTTATTTTTCTTTGAGCCTCAATATTCTTCAACAATCCTTCTTGTGATATATTTTGGCCGACTTACTACTTGTTTTCACAGGAAAGAGGAATTCAACTGCACTTTCTGCTGGAGCAGCACTCGCAGTTACATCTTCATTGATTGACGCTGGGGTCAAACCACAAGAATTGACAATGGAAAGGAGTATTACCCTTACACAACCAATGTTAATTGATTACCTCTTCTTGTTGCTTCTGAGAAGAAAGATATTGGCATGTTAATTTGAAAACTGCACTGTTGCCTCGTATGTTTATCAGTTTCTTTACATGATCAATGGTGGTGACATTCAAATTATTGAGGCACCCGACTTTGCATGGACAAACAAATTGTTTTTTCTAAAATTTGCATGTAGTGAAGGGGTATGTAGGGTTGCTCTCCCTTCTCAGGCCTGTCCCTGGAAACTTTGCTAAACTCATTGTAGACAATTAATGGTGAATTTCTGCAAAAGGCCCAAAATTCTTTCCTGGTCGTGATTTTTATAATCAACTTACCGAAGGATTATGTTGCTAAAATCTATAGCTGATGAAATAAATAGAGGAAATATAATTGGTTAGAAAACTTTAAGATTAGAAGGGTTGCTCTAAAGAATGACAACTTTATAGTACACTAGTTCAGTCTGAGAAAAGCTTGTGTTTTTCTGATATGGAACTGGGGTATCATATGTTTTTCATTTAATCGTTCCTTAATTTGCACTCTAATAATGGCTTGCTGTTGGTTGAAATCTTTGCTCTACTCATATTTAGTGTACTGTGCACGATCAAACCCATTCTTGAACCAATCAGTATCATTCTCTTTCCCTCCATCTTACCAGTTGGGTTCATCTTCTTGGGGAGGAGATATAATATAAACAGCAAAGAAATGAATTTCTTGTCTTGGCACTTCTGGATGCTATGCACCTTCATCTCCAAGAAGTTCAGCTTAGCACAGAATCCTTACTACTCGAGGACCTCAGCTAAATCTGTCTTGGCTGAATTTGTTAATGATACTCCTCTTTGGCCTAAAACATTCTCCCAAAATGAGTATATGCAAAAGCTCCAATCCAGTTGGAAATTAGGATGATGTAACTCACAATGACTCATGAAAAATATGAGACCAAAAAAGACGATGAATAATCTTAGAATCTGGTTCGCAGCTCCCTCACAAAAAAAAAAATAATGAATGGAGGAATCTTGCTAGCAAAAAATTTCGTTCAGTTAATTGAGAATCACATTTCTTGCAACAAATGGGCTTAGGTTCAAAAGTTAAGGGGAAATCTAGTGTTTGGATTTCACAATAACGCAAACCTAGCATAACAAAATATAGTAGTTATTTATTTTTTCCACTAAAGAAACAAAAATTACACCTAGTAAGCAAGTATTTATGTTATTGCTTACTGCACAGCAGTCCAATACATTAATCGGTTTGCCCTAGCAAAGAAAATGGTGTCTGGAATCTCAGCTGGCTGTCAGCAGCACCAAGAAGAATGACAACCTTGCACGGCCTGAAACTTGAAAGCCACGAAAAAACAAAATATTCATTTTTTGGGTTCTAATGTACCAACACAACCCGCCTTTAATCACCATGTAGACAATAAAGTTGCCGAATATTTCCTGTGGCTGTCAAATCACAAGAACAAGGAAGTCAAAACCAAATTGTTGATCTATCATCACTCTTTAGAAAAATTACAAACACTGTTTACAAACTTGATCATTTTACATCCTGGAAAATATATTCCAGTCAAACCATTCAAAAGAATTGAAATTGGTGTGATAAAATAACATTAGAAAAATTGTGAAGGAAAATGTATTTCAATTTTTGGTATTATAAGTCGGCATTCTGAGGTAACTTATCAAGTTCTTGTTTCAAAAGAGATTACAGTAAAGATCTATTTGTGTGTGTCATCCCTGTGACAACATACAGGTTGTAGTATGAAAGTAACAAATGACTAAGAACCGTTACCATATAACCAATCTTTGAAGTAGACGTGGAGTGCATTTGATAATTCCTGTTTTCTGCTATCCTCCAGCTGTGTTTCCTTTAAAGTTTGCTTGAGCTCCCCCAAATTCTTATGCTTGAATCATAAATAAAGCACACAAAACATTTTAGAGGATAAATTAACACTTAGTGAGAACGATTATTAATCACCATACATGTTTCAAATTAAATATTTGAATGATTATTCAATAAGCAATATGGTTTGTGAACTCACATTTCTCTGTTGAGATGTCATATAAGCATCTGGTAGAGGAAATGGATTGTCTTTTGTGGACCCAGAGGATTGTCCTCCAAACCAGTTTGGAATCTGTTTAGAAAGATCAGAATGCATATTAACAAATAAAAAACACAAGGTACAGATGCCAGATATAATCCCCATAAAAACAATGTGAACTATTATTAACTAGCCAATGAAAATTATTTTACAGAACCCCAATGAATAGTTCATAAATAAGACTATAAAACAAAAAAAAAAATTATGAAAAAGTTTGTAAACTGATCAGGGTCTATACGGGTAGCAGACTCAGTCTGGACATCAGAAACCCCAGCAGGATGAGATAATGAATCGTGTGGGTCTACCATTCCCAGTGCCACAGGTTCACCCCATCTGTTGATAGAAGCCTCGATACCAACTTGATTCATGTGCTCCTCCAGTTCTGAGTAATATGTATTATATGGTGCAACCTGGAGGGAAGTGGTAAGGAAGTCAGAAAGGTTTCAAAGTAAGTTCTTCTAGAGAATGAAAATAAAGTAGAATGTTAAAGATTAAAATGAATTGTCAACTATAAAGCTTGCGTTTCCAATCATACAGCAAGGAGGCTAGAATGACTCATGTTCAGAAGTCAGAATTATGACGATAGTTCTAGGTGGAAAACCATTATTCTCAGAGACCACTCTGCACAATGAGGGCACACAACCATTTCCACAGGCACGAAAGGCTCAAATAGTAAAAGAATTAAACCATGCAGTGTACTGTGTGAGACCCTCTTGACACACATGAACCTCTATTCAAGAACAATTTAGACAGAAAAGTGGACTTGAGAAGGATTGGAAATTTCGCTTGTCATAGTATTTAAATTAGTAAGCAAGCAGGAGATATAATACCCCCATTTACCAAATATGAAGTATAAATATAAATGTATGCGACTATTTAAGTCATGCTATAACTCCAACATAACATATACTCCCTTCCCCGTCCCACATTGTTTGCAAAACTTCTTTTAGTGTGTGCGGCACAGAATTAAGACTTGACGAAAGTACATTTGAACGAAAGTACATTTGAATATTATTTCCTCAAAATACTTGTTATATATTTGAAACATAACATTTGAACACATCAGAATTTAAAATACATAAATACATATAATATTTAAATATGCTTTTGGTACGTCTTAAAACACGTGCCCACACAAAAAAGTGTTGCAATCAATGTGGGACGGAGGGAGTATATACTTATTTCATGGACTCGTAAAAAAGCAGAGCAACTCACCTGCAGCTTATGGTTATCACCAACAATAAGAGGTTGTTGGTTTATCCCCAAGAAGAATACACACTCACGACAATTAGCAATACAGATTCTTCTAGCTGCCATAATTACGTGCACTCGCTCACAATGTTCAACTCTTACAGCCTATGAAGACATAAAATCAATTAAAGGTGTATTCACAGAATTCACATCAATCAGATGACAAATTCATAATGTAGCACATTTAAGAACTAATGTTTGGCGCGGGACAGAAGGTACTACACCAATAATTCTAACTCTCTATCCCACACATCAGGAACCAGGTCAATCATTTGATATCACATACATAATTCTAGATCCTATGTATTTGAGAAGGGTCAATATGTTATGTATGTGTATATATATAATTATTTATATTTCCACGTCTTAAAGATCCATGCTAAAATATGCTGCGGGAGTATATTACAAGAAAACTAAAAGAGCAACAGATTTAAAACAAAATTATTATATGCAATGCATAACATGAATCTAATCCTTTTGCCTAGTACCTAACGTTAACAGCACGGAGGGCAGCATTCAATCAGAGATTACAAATCTATGTAAATTAGTTACCTTTCACAGCTTATCAAATAATAAAAATTCTATTTTCTCACTTGAATCTTGTGGGATTAGGTGAGTGGATGAATATAAAGATAACGGTGGTACAAATGTGAAGAACAAACAAGCTACCAGCTCAAAAAGTCACTTTCACAAAACATAGTACCTTTCAGATTATTATTAAATTCATCCTTTAGAAATTAAATCAATCTAAAAGTGAACCTTAAGTAACCATAAATTCATAATACTGTTGTAAACTTGTACTGTCTAGTGTTGTTCATCGACCAGCGATGTTTTCTGAGAATTTGTCTGTGAAAATCCATTATATGAATTATTTGTGAGTCACTCAGTTCATACTCCGAAAGCATTTTGTGCAATTTGGTATTAGGGATCCCGGACTTGTTAATATTAGTATGTGATTCCGTTCGTTCCCTTTGCTCTTTGCTCTTTGCTCTTTGCTCTTTGCTCATTGAGGTAGGCTTAGAAGCTAATTGACCTATGATATGTTTCTTGGGACCTGTTTCCCCTACTAACTAGTGCCAAATACAAAAGGTTTGGGTTTGAATTATTTGCAAGTCTCACGTCTCTGAGAAAGAATTTGCTGCAATTTGGAAATAGGGGTTCCCCTGACTTCTTATATATTCATATGTGATCCAGAGGACACTCATTCTTCTTTCAAGGAGGTAGGTTTTCTAGCCAAATCACACCAAACTCTTGCATTTGCTTTATTTATGGCAGCTTTTGATCTGTTTAATGGATCAGCTATCTTGCATTTGCAATCCTTTGTTCAAAAAAGTTACCAAAGATCCACCTTATAAAATCAAATTTGTTAGATGTTGTCACTGAGGGTGATTATCCAATAGGCGCCGTAAAGTAGACACTAGCTTAGAAAAAAAATTGCTGCTATTTTAGAAACTATGGCCTCTTAAGAAAATAGAACACGCACCCAAAAAAAAAAGAAACAAACATCTGATAAGCTCAATTAACCTAAACGAGATGCGGTGCAGAATTAAATAGATAAATGTATATATGTAACGTGCTAAACACATAATACCCACTATTAAGAACCATGTAAATCATATTGACTCTCTCTCTAGACTATGATTAAGATGATCATCAGTCTCGATACTCGTTACCCTTTGTTTCAATAGAAATTAAGTGCATGAGGTAAGATATATATCACAGTTCAGTCTCTACTTGGCTTTAATAGCAACTGTATATTAATCATCTCCATTATCATACTTATCATAGCCCCTCCAAACCTCTTATATATATATATATATATATATATATATATATAGAGAGAGAGAGAGAGAGAGAGAGAGGATATCTTGCAATTCCAGCTGATAATTAGTGAGGATGTTTCTCTGTATCATTTAACAAGAATTTAACTTAAAAGGACTACTGATCTAAGAAAATCAATACATAATCCAGCATCTAGAAGATGAAAGCATGACATGACTATATCCTTATAATTACCTTGCCAATGGCCCCGAGAACTATAGTTGCATCAGAGCATCCATAAACTGTGGCGTATCTTAAAGGTGCTAAGACGTAAATGACAGATTCATGACAATTTACAACCTGCAAAGACATAAATACAATTTCAATTAAGGCATGATCAGAAACAACTACAGCCAACGAAACAAATGAATTCCTTATCACAGACAGGAAAAGATCATGACAGAGTGCAGTAAAATGGAAATTTTTTATTTTTAATTTTTATCATAATGCGTTCAATAAATGTAATCTGACTAATAAGGTTATACTATTGCAACTAACCTGACCTTGACTCAGGCACACAGCACTAAACCGAAAAACATAATAAATAAATAAATAATAATAATAATAATAACAATAATAAAAGGAAACAGAGCTAACCTTTACAGAAGAACCTTTAAGATCAGATGCTTGCCTTACAAATGATGACTTAGAGATCCCCTCGATAAAGCTCGGACCCCTAGCACTGGTTGAGGCCTTCAATGAACTAGCACAGACATCAGCCATTGAGGCATCCTGGTCAGAGGCACTGGTTGGCCCATTTTCTCTTGAGGAAACTCTTTCAGATATATGTTCCAATGTTGAGGATATGTTCTGCAGAAGCCAATCATGAACTTGTGTGGCACGAACAGGAACAGCAGGCATATCGGGATCTGAATTAGCAAAAAATGGAGCATTCTGGCTCAACGGAATTCTGTCTGAACCTTTTTCACCAAAATAAATCAGAAACGCAAGGTGCTCAAACTTTTCCATAGTTAAAACCTGGCATAATCAGGCTAAATTAACATATTATTAGAGCAACTATAATACATACTCTTACAAAAGGTAGGTACAAACCAAAAGCAAAAACACAGTCGTACATAACGTGAAAATCTAACAACTCATACTTAAAACCTAAATATATTTAAACAATCTTCTTAACTGTTCAATAAAAGTAGTAAAATTAAGACATTGCCATTTAAATTGAAACAAATCAGTCACACAATGGGAACAAGGTTTAAGAGGTTTGACTAGATTGTCTGCAACGATCATTGATGAGGAACGCAACAGCCCTAAATTATTTATGTATTTTGTAGATTTTTCAATTATTTATAAATAGATGCAATTAAAGTTTATATTTAACTTTTGGAGATTGTGGTAGTCTAGCTATTTATTCAAATATTTAGGTATTTAGTCACTTGTGTAAGTTATTACGGAAATTTCACCTTTTATTACTTTCCTGCATTATTGATAGTTTGATACTGACACTGTATAAAAAATGAGTGTCAGGTTTTCAATCAATCAAAATTATATTGGTTGCAACCAAGATATCCAAATGATTATGTATGGACCAGAGCCTAAACCCTAGTTCTGTTTTCATTGTTCTAGTTCAATTTATGTCGATTCTTCTTTTAAAGTTTTTTGTCCTGCATCAGTTGGTCTCAAAGCTAAACCTAATTTTAATGGAATTGGCATCGCTCATATACCATCAAGAAGTTCCTGTTCATCATCAAGTCTATAATCCCCCACCGCACACTCACTAAGGTGAGCATCGCCCTTATCAAAGTCCGTCCCATATTAGTCACAGCTAACACACCCAAAAAAAACATTGCTCATCATCTTCAAACAGTAGATGCCTCCCCATTACAAGGAAGATAAAAAAATTATAAAAAAAAACGAAGAAGCTTTGAGTCAACTATAACCCAAATCGAATCCCCACCTTTATTATCATTGTAGACTTTCCGATCTCAATCAAGCTTCAAACTACCGTCATCAACTACCATCACCACCACCACAGACATGATCCGCTCTAGCCTCTAATACCGACTAGTGTTATTAGTGAGACAAGCAAATTCCCGTCGAAAACATCGTGGCCAAATCATCTATAACAAGTGCAAGAGCAACTTCATGGAGCCCATTGCTCCAGCCCCACCTTCCAAAACCTTCAATCAGGCCGACAATCCGTTTTTGGGCAACCAGTTCATCCAGTCCTCCACCTCACGATCAAGTAACGTGTGAGGATGACAATCCACTCATTAGAATTACAATCTTGTTGCCGTCACCATCAATTATTCCTCAATCCTCATCGTCTTCTCTAGCCGAATTGTATTTGTGAAGGAAGCATAGGTAAATAAAATACAAGTATATATTCTCGCTCTATTACAGCCATATTAGAACCGTTAGACATAGGTTTCTTATGATTGAAAATAGCGACTGTACAAATCGGCTATGTCCTATTGTCCTCCTCTTCTCTTTCTTGTCCTCCTTTTTTCGTTTTCACTGTTGGTTCTTCTTTTACTTTCCTCCTTAAGTGGAATCTTAAACACTAGTAGTGGAAACCGGCAAAAGTATGTAGATGGCTCTGGCGAAGGGAAGCGACTCCTCTTCTTCTCTCTCTCTCTCTCTCTTTTTTTCTTGTTGGTAGCATTCAATAGAAGCAAGGGAATATCAATGACTATGGCTTAAAGTGATTCATAATCTGTGAAATTATAAACTTGGTGATGGCCTTGTCAAAGTTAGGGTTTTGGAAAGGAAAATACTTTTTTTGTGATCAAAATCAAGTAGGGCTATAGGCTATAGCAACTAAGAGTATATTTGGGATCGTTTAAAAAATGTGAATGGTGATTTTGATTACCGCTTGTGCTTATAATTAGTTTTAAAAAAATAGTACGCATTTGGTTAAAAAAAGAACACTTAAACTAGTAAAAAGTGTTTATTAATTAAAAAAAATTTGATTATCACTTATTTCAAGTGTAAATTACTAAAAAAAAGGAAGGTTTCAAGAAGTAAGATAGGTAATAGGTGGAAATATTAAATAGGGATGTATTAATAATATACCTGGTCAAACCTGATTATTAGTTTGGCAAATAATCTGATTTTTTCTATAAAAAATATTCTAAGCAATTTTAAAATCAAGTTACAAAACACTTTCGGCTTCTTAAAACTAATTATAAGCAAGTTTGACCGATTATAATCGATCCCAAACACCCTCTAATACAGAAAAACAGGTTTGATTGATTATAAGCGATCTCAAACACCCTTTAATATAAGACAACAAATTGGAAGATGAAACAAGAGAACTAAAGCTATGTTTTTGGCTCCACACCTAACCACAAGGGTCTCTTGATCGCAACCAATATAAATTTACTCAATGGCAAACCAAAAACTGAATTCTATGAAATCTCTCAATATAATAATAAATATCTGTTTAATATTGGGGATTACAATGCAAGTTTAAAAGGAAAACAAACCCCTGATGGAACAAGAAAGTATAAAAGACCAAATTACCCAAATGACATAAACAAAATGACTAAATACCCCATATACTTAAAACAAAAAAACTAGGCTACCACAATTAACAATCCCCAAGTATTCAAATAGAAACAATTTCTACCCGACTGAAAACATTAAATATTAATAATTAAACAGAAGCAAACCAATAAAATGTATATGGAACTAAATCAGATATGTAAGTGTGAACGGAATCATAAAATGGTTTTGTCAAGTGATTTATCAAATGAATCAGAGAAGCATATAACTATGTAATTAACCAGTAAGTTGACAAACCAAAGAATCCTCACCTTCCCCTTCCATGGAGCCGGACAAAAGGGAGAAAATGCTGCCCAAGTGTTTCTGTAAATAAGATAACTGATGAGCCTCTTCATCTGCTTGTGATGGCATAAACCTACGGCTGTTGCTGCGCACAAGCTGCAATCAGCATCAAGTGTATGGCAAGCACACCCATAAGTCATAAATATTAAGCGGAAATACAAAGTTATCCAATCATTCCAATTAAAGTACCAATTATATTCAGGTACTGATGGACAATTACATATTAAGACAATTAAAATACTACTGCAAATTTCATAGACAACAATAAAATAAGGACCAACTACCTGGCCAAAGTAGAATATTATAACATGGCCAACCAAATAAATTAGTCCTTGTCTTCCTCTTTGTTTTTGATGTGTGTTGGGACAGCATAAAATATAAGCACTAATTTTTAGCTCCATATAAGCATTAGAAAAAAGTAAAAATTACAAATTAAAAACAAGTTCACAGAAAACTAAATGACTTGAAAAGAATTATGAAAGCACTTGTGTCCCAACATGTCATCATCTAAACTATAAAAGAAACATTCTCAAATTAGTATAAACCGTCTACCTCTCTGACATAGCATATATATGTAGGGATTTCGGATCGTAAAAGCAGCGGAATTTAAAAAAAAATCATATTGATTTCCGAAACCCTAAAAAGGATCCATACGAAAACATATTAAATCAGAAGTTTAGATTTGTTTTACTATTTATCCGAGCTTGAATGGAGACAATAGAGAATTCTGGAACGCTTCGAATCTTCAATACAATCCAACGGAACTGCAACTCTACAGTATCCACACGAATGCTCCGCGAATCGTCACACGATCTGTAACAAAAGGGAGTTGCGGTACTAGCCACCAAGATCTGAATTTTCTGAATATTTATCTCTAATATCTTTTTAAAAGCGGCTAGGGTTTAGGGTTTTTTTTCTTCTTACGTGACTTTCTTTGCTGATATATCATATATATATATAGCAGTCAAAAAGAATTAACCAAAACCTAAATAAATAAATAAACCGAATTTATATATATATTATATCTTAATTAAGTCTTATTTAATTAATATACATATATATACAAGTTATCTTATTAATTTAAATTCGTAATTTAAATACTATCAATCATATTGATATATTTAAATTTGTAATTTAAATACTATCAATCATATTAATATATTTAAATTCTTATAATTTAAATTAATTCCCTTTTAATTACGTTCTAAGTGTGTGACCCTATAGGTTATTATTACGTTGGCAATAATTTTAAAATCATATTATAAACAGTGAGTGGCATCTAGTAATGCATCACTGCTACCCAAGTAATAATAAGATCGGTGATTTAATGCAACCTTTTCGTGACCAAAGAGTCATGGAATGTGTCATACTCTTCATAATTTAATCTGAGTTTTCTTGATCAAAGAGTAGATTATATGAAACAAATCACTATTTGAGCATGGTCATGCATTTCATAGTCCTACTCAATTAAGAGGCCTATGGATATCACCCCTAATATATAGGAGGGTTAAATTTCATCTAGATCACTTATATTCCTCACACGATTCATGATGTACCCAATAATCACATTTATTGTCCACCCTATAAAAGGTGACCTTTGATGATATCAAAGTACATAAATTCTCGTGTAATAATATAGTAATTTCAGGTCAAAGGATCATTACATCATTGTCACTATAAGAATTTCTTATGACATTTTGCATAATGCTCCACGTAGAATTCTCATGGTGGGTCTGTCTAGTACATTGTTCTCTAACATGTAACTATGCATTGACTCAATATCTCATATATTTATGATCAATGAGATTTGGCCATCAGTCAATCCACATACTAGTCTCAATGCATCATTGTTGTCCCATTAACAATGATACTAGACTAGGGACATTTAAGAGCAATGATACTAATTGTAATTATATAATCTCATGTTCAATTCACATACTTGAAGCTATATAATTCGTATCACTATTCTAAGGACTTTTATCATGCTAACATTTATATAACGCAGTAAATAAAATCATAATAAAATAATTCATTTATTTAATCAAATATAATATCAAAAATGTTAAGCAATTACATCAAATAATTGGCTACTAGGGCATGAACTCTAACAATATATATACAAGAAATATACATAGATACCATATCCCATGACAAATAACAAAATGTAAAATGTTGAAACTCGAAACAGCAAATTAATCATTCAAATCCTAAAACTCCAATGTTTGGGAAAAATAATTAGAAGGTAACTATATATATGCATTGCAAAAACCAATTCAAACTTATGTTGACATAACAATTTGGTCAAATGAACTAAATTCATTTGTAACAACCCCTTTTATTAGAAGACGCTAACATGTTAATAAATTACGTTTTGATACAAATGTTCTGAGACATGTAACACTTTCATTCTAAAACATTAGATTTAGAGATTCAAAACTTCTCCTATTTACTACCAAGAGACTAAAACTTGTATTCCACAAGAATGACTAAAACTATGTTTTATGATTTTACAAATCAAAAACATCTTTCTATAGTCACTAGGCCTTACAAACAATAGGAACATCTTTCTATAGTCACTAGGTCTTACAAATAATGGCTAGGATCAAAATCTAATGGAAGGCTAAGATCTCGTCTATTTATAATATTCTTCCAAAATATCTAGGATATTTACAAACTAAGTTATCACCTAGATAAATTTAAAAATCCATTAAAAAAACCTAATATTTATAAGAAAACCCTAAAAAAATATAATTAGTGTCACTAAGTGAGTGCCTTGTGGGTGTCCAATAAGGACCGACATAGGGTATAGCCTCTTGAAAAAGCATATGTATCGATATTAACATAACCAAAATTTAACTATATCTTTCAAGAAAGTTATTTTAACGTACCATGTTTCGAATAAACGTATTTCGTACAACAAAAACAAGAAAAAATATACTCGTACTGTACTCTGTACCATGGAATGTGACGTTTTCGTTCCAATTTTTTTAAACCACAATCCAAATAATATTGATGAAAACTATGCCCAAAGCTGCTAAACATTTCAACAACATTACATGATTAGGGTCTGTTCGGCTACAACTTATAAGTTATTTTTCACTATTTGTCTGTTCGTATACAACTTGATTTTAAACTTTTTAGAAGTAACAATTTCTCAAGAACCTACTCGTACCGTACTCCGTACCATGAAATGTGATGTTTTCGTTCCAATTTTTTTAAACTACAATCCAAGTAATATTGATGAAAACTATGCCCAAAACTACTAAACACTTCAACAACATTACATGATTAAAGGCCCGTTCGACCACAACTTATAAGTTGGTGACGAATTTATAAGTTGGTGACGAATTTATAAGTTGTTTTTCGGGTTAAATTATTTTTTCATCATTGTACTGAACACAAATTTACTTATGCATCACTGAACTGATTTTTTTTACAATCACATCACCGTACTGAATTTTTTTTACAAAAATTGAATTTTCCGTCCAAATCTATTAAAAGTTAACGGACTATTGATGTGGCGGCTGACATAGCTGCTTATGTGGATTAAAGGTATATTTAAAATAACAACTAGTTTTCAACTGAATTTATTAAGGGTAATTCTGTCATTTTACATGTAAATATATATCTCCCTTCATATCTCCATTCAAATTAAGGGCCAAAGTTGGCATTTCACACTGAAGATATATTCGAAAAATTATAAATATTTTCTTAATTAAATAATTAGACATTAGTTATACTTATGACAGTGTACTTATATGTATATATTGTGCAATAAAAAACATCATTAGTGAAAAAGAAACGTGGAATATTAATAGCCTTTTAATATTATAAAATTAAACAAATTTTAAAAATTACAACAAACAAATTAAATTTAAACTAAAAAATTTAAAAGCTTAACAAACAAGCTTTAACAAATTCAACAACCTACTCTTAAATTTTTTTTTTAAAAAAGAGTAGAAAATGGGAATGTTTTCGCAGAGGCTAAAAAAATAAAAAACTTTATCCTCATTTTCTCTCTCTATCCCACCCATCCAGCACCGCACCACCAGTACAACCACCATTTTTTGAAAGTTTTATTTTAATTAGGAATTGATTTAGTAAATATTTTATTAAGACTTGTATTTTTGATAAAGTTTGTATTTAAGTTAGTTTATTTATTTTGTATTTATCTTATAGAGACCAAATTGAATTAGGATAGTTGTTTAAAGTACTATAAATATGGTTCTAAGATCATATTTTATATAGATTGAATTATTGAATTATTTGAGTTATGTAATTCTCTGTGAGAATATTTCTTCGTGAGATGGATATCTCTTTATGAGACAGTTTCCCATCATTTTGGCATCAGAGCTAAAAAACCTGGTATCGTACCCAAACCCCAATCCAAGCCATAACCCTAATTTGTTCTGCCACCTGCACCCCCTCATCTTCTGTTGCCTGCCAAAACACCATCTGACACCAGTAGCCAAACCAAACTCACATACCCAGAACCCTAGCCTACTATTTACCTTTATCCACAATTGCAGTTAACTCCCAACATCAACGACATCATTTGTACGCTGTAACCCACTATACAAATAGAAAATCCCAATCACAGGTCAATTTCAGCCAACCATTCTTACGCAGTAGGCCCAAATTCCGCCTTTCTTGAAAAAACAAAAGAAAGACAAAGAAGAAGTAGCAGACGAAATAGTAGAAGAAGGGAGAGAAAACGAAAAGGAAACATACCTGTTGTACCACAGCCGTTGCCGCCATACGCCACCTGTGGCGCTAGCTGTAGCTGTGCACCTTCTCCCATCTCCATCGCCAGAAAGAAAGAAGAAACAAAAAAGTAGAAGGAAAGAAGGAGAAAGAAAGGGGGGAACAAAAAAAAAAAAAAGGATCGACGCTGCTGCTACTATGTTCACTGGTTGATTAAAAATATCTGGCAAATTACATTTTGAACCCCAAGGTTTCGTAAATATTTTAAAATACCCCCTGAACTTTACAATTTTTACATATTCACCCCAATATTTTTATATTTTTTACATTTTAGCCC
The DNA here is from genome assembly GCA_947179155.2 of Hedera helix. NCBI lineage: Eukaryota > Viridiplantae > Streptophyta > Magnoliopsida > Apiales > Araliaceae > Hedera > Hedera helix. The sequence continues at coordinate 28,185,179 of OX359283.1, forward strand.
TTGAAGTTTCTGTAATTGTATTTTAGTTCCTGTACTTGCAGTTTTTACATTACAGCCCCTTTAGTTTCAAAACTTTTCAATTTAGTCCCTGTTTCAAAAAAAAAAGAAAAAAAAAAGAAGAAGAGCAAATAAATATATTAAAGCAAATATGGTGGATTATTATTGGAAGGATCGTCTTAAGAAAATTGAAGAGTCCATCGCAACAATTACTGCAAATACTCAAACATCTATTACAGCACTTACAGTAAAAATTGATGAAATCATGGAACGATATGGAGTTAGTGAGACAAAACAAAAACCTCAACATGCTATTGAGATAATTGAAGATGCAAAAGTGGTTTGCATTAAAGAAAGTGCAGTGCAAGAGGTGAACCATTTTGATAAAGAATATGAGAAGAAAGACATAATTGAGGTCGACCACGTTGATTTTGTTTTACTAAATTCTATATTCGAGTTCAAGGCTACATCTACTTTCGTGCTTGTGTCTATGCTATTTCCAAAAGTTGTGATCAAGAAACATCGGATGCACATGTTTTATTGGAATGTTTCTTTTATGTTTATTATTCTTCGCTATTTCAAAACTCGTTCACAAGTTTTTTTCAAATAAGAGTAGAATGATGCAGGACGAACAAAATTTTTTGGAAGTTTTATTTTAATTAGAAATTGATTTATTAAATATTTTATTAAGACTTGTATTTTAGATAAAGTTTGTATTTAAGTTAGTTTATTTATTTTGTATTTATTTTATAGAGTCCAAATTGAATTAGGATAGTAGTTTAAGAGTACTATAAATATGGTTGTAAACTCAGTATTTTATATAGATTGAATTATTGAATTATTTGAGTTATGTAATTCTCTATGTGAGAATATCTCTTCGTGAGACAGATATCTCTTTATGAGACGGTTCCCCATCAATATCCCTTTACATGTGACTAATATTTTTCTAGGTTTTGAATCCTGGTTGAAGGAGGGAGAGACACAATTGCGATAGGCAAAACAAAAGCAATTAGATTCGCCCCCGTGGTCGTAATATTAGCATCACACCTTTCAAAAATTGAATTTGAAATTCAATTTGTTCGAACCCATTTGAAACCCTAATTTGTAGAATATCTATTTGTCAATCTCAATCTCAATTTGTAGAACATCTTTCTTTCAATCTATTTCAAGCAGGTTTAGAAATCTAATTTATAGAAATTGCGTGTCAAATTAGAATTTCATGTATCCGAAAGATGAAGTAGTTGTTGATGGTTTGTAGAAATTGCCCATTTGGAAGCTTTTCCAGATTTTTGCAAGGGAGCCATTGCTCATCTTCCCCCATGGATATGAGTTGGGGACAACGCCGAAAATCTAGATCTTTTAGAAAAACAAGGTTATGTGGTGTAAACCTATTTGGGCACAAGTTATTGTAATGAGGTTAATGATGTAAGTTCAGTGGCAGTGCAATGGAGTTAGGGTTTGGGGATTGGGTGGGAACGGAGAAGTCGGGGAAGATAGAGAAGAAAACGGTGTCGTCTAGTAGTCTGGAGGAGTTTTTCTGAAGGCTAAATGTGTAAATTAATTATAAAAAAATAATTTATTTTAATACAAATCATCATGCCACGTCATATTTAAGATATTAATTTGTCCACGTAAATAGTCACGAGGTATACTACGTCAGCAGTTCGTTAACTTTTAGCAGATTTAGTCGGAAAATTCAATTTTTGTAACAAAATTTCAGTACAGTGACATGATTGTAAAAAAAATCAATTCAGTGATGCATATGTAAATTGGTGTTCAGTACATTGATGAAAAAGTGATTTAACTCGTTGTTTTTCATTAATATATTTGCCTGTTCGTATATAACTTAATTTTATACTTATAAATTGACTTACAAGTTATTTTTGAGAAGTAACAATTTCTTACTTATCAAAAAATGACTTATAAGTCATTTAAATAAGTAAGTTTGACCAAATGTAATGAGTATTTTACCCTCCATCTTTTTTATAAATGACATATAATCTCTCTCTAATATCCCTCTTTCCCCCTTCTCTCCCTCTATCCTACCTCTCTCTCTCCATTTCTCTCCCCCCGTTTATTTTTTATTTAAATATTTTAATTAGTAGTAAAAAATTTAAATAAATAATTAAATTTACATTCATTAAGATAATTATTTTCTCAACAATTATTTAATTTTTATTTCTTTTAATTATTTAGAGTTTTGCAAGTCTCAAAATGTAGAACGGATAATAACAACAACAAAAAAAAGAGAATAATACTATATTAAAATGTCTAAAAGAATAGCAACAATAATATTGATTAATAACTCAAAGATATTATGTCATAAAAAGAAAAGCTCATTTATATTATAGTTATGGTACTTTTTAACGCTTTATTAATGTTGGGATGTTGATTCTTATGATAAAATATTGAATCAGCATATCCTTTTTAATAATTTTTACAATTTATTTTAACTTATAATTCATTATCAGCTAAATACCTTAACAACTTGTTTTAACATATAAGTTAAAATGATGTGGAACGCTTTTAATTACAAGTCACAACTGAAAATATCCTTTTTATTAATGTCATTTTTAGTAATTTTATAATTTATTTTAAGTTATAAATTATTATCAGCCAAACACCTTAACAACTTGTTTTAACTTAATTTTTAACTTATAAGTTCAAATAGTGCCGAAAACTTTTACTTACAAGTCTCAATTGAAAATTACTTATAATTTATTTTAAGCTTTAACATACAAGTCGTTTTAACACAAGTCATTGCCAAACAGAAAGTATGATTTAAACCCACAAATCAACAACTAATTCATATGAAACTGCCCCAATATTTTCCGCAAAGTGCTGCTCAGTGCAACCATAAATTATGGGGAAAAGACACTACCATTTCCACATAACTGAGACCCCGACCATTCAAGAAACATCATTTCCACTCAGATACTTATAACAAAGGCAGATAATAAATACAAAACAAGTCCCATGGCAATGCAGATCAACCACATTATCAAATTAACAATGAACCAAATAACAAGACATGTTCAAATCACCTGCAACGGAGAGAGGGCAGATAAAAACCCATCGAAAGCCGACGTGGACGGCCACACATCAGCAACTGCAGCTGAATCCTTATGCCCCCGCGGAAGCAACCGCTTATAAGACTGTATATACAAGAACAAAATCAGATCATACACATCAACCCCAATTGCATCAACTTCTGAGGGCTTCGCCGCAACAAGCGGGTCGGATTCAGAGTGGAGCACGGCGGCGATTGTATCGAGGACAAGGCGGGCGAGTTCGGGAGAAATCTGCAGGGTTTCGGTGATGGCAGATGAGTTGACTCGGTGAGTGGAATCGTAGGATAAAGAAAGGAGCTTGAGCTTGAGAGAAACTAGGGTTTGGACAGCGTCGTTGAAGATGAGCTTAGGAATTGGAATTAAGCCATACTCGAATGGCTCTCTTCGTGCGTGTATATATGTTGATGATTGCTGTGGCGGTGGATTTGTTGAAGATGATGATGTTGAGGGTTCGACAGAGTCGGAGTCGCTCATGTCTGTTTTTTTATATAGATATTTTTTAATTTTTATATAGATATAAAGGAGGAATGAAAATGGAGAGCGTAACAGACCTTTCTTTTGGAAGATGATGATTTTTGAGGAGAGACAGAGGAGTAGTGATCAGAAGCGGTTGAGCTCAATGGAGGTTTTCCACGCGGCAGTACTTGGTCAAAAACTGATTATGTGATTGATGTGAGAGGATTAGGGTCTGTTTGGGTTGATTTGTTTAAAAGAAGGTTATTCTAATCTCCGAATCTGATGGGACAAACATTGATTAAGATAAGGAAAAGATAGATCAATGCTTGAATTAGTTGAGTCATTTAATTGAGTTTTAATGTGTACTGATTGTATACTTGAAGTACGACACAAGTCTAGATACATAATATTAAAATATAAAATGAAATATTATATTTATTTTAATTATTAAAAAATAAAATATAATATAAATTTTAATATTAAATTTTATTTTTTAATAATTAAAATAAATATAATATTTAAATATTAATAATTATTTTTAAATAGTCAATGTATTTATTAGATGGCAAGAGCCTAGATTGTTGATGAGATATATTTTAAAATATAAAGATTTTAATTTTTATGGATATTTGTTCTTTATTCTTTGTCATGCATCATATATGAATGCAATTTTTTAATTATTTGAAGGTACAATTAGACTCTGTTTATAGTACTCTTTTAGTTCAATTTTTATTTGTCCTAATTTTAAAATACGCTTATTGAAGAAAAAATTTATCTCTAATTTATTTATAATAACTACTCTCTTATCATTTTATTTGTATTAATTAATATCTTAAGTTTTTTTTCTCTTTTTTTTAGAATAATAAAATAGAAAAGAGAAATAAGAGAAAAAAAGAGTGTGGTTGTACTTTCAATTTAAAAGTTACTAGTGTTATTTTTTTTAATGTATATTATGAAATTTTTAAAAAAAGTTAAATGAGTAGTATTAAAAAAAATAAGTTTAAAATAATATTAAAATAAAAAGGACAAATTAAAACAAATAAATTTGGACTTAAAAGTTTACTTTGTATGAAACAAATGAATACACTCGATTTCAAAATAAAATCAGTAAACGTTTAGCATTGCTCATGCAAAAAGATGGCTACAACCACATAACGGTGTCAGTCAAAAGCATCAAACTTTAGATAGCAGTAGATATATAAAGGGAATTAATTTACACTAATTGGTTGTTATGATTATTATTTTGGTAACTTAAAAAAGCTCCTGTCGTTAAAAATTTTAGGGATAAGACCAAATAAAAAAATTGGAGCTGCCACTAGAGATTTTAGTGGCAACTTTAATTTTTTTTTTTTTGTTCTCCCGTAGTAAAAATACTATTTTGTATTAGTTGCTGAAATAATAACCCAACAATCAATTGCTATGAATATGATCCCATATTAAAAATAAGAGAAAATAGTCCATATACTTGGGGGTTATTTGGACTTGCAAATCTGTCTCCAAGTCAATGACTTGACCGCATGGACAAGGGTGTGCATTCGGTAAATTTTTTTGAAATTATGTATCGATACTGGTTGGACAGATATATTGAACTGATAAGTTGGTTTAATACCGATTTGGTACCTATTTTTACTAAATATATACCGATTTTTTATTATTATTATTATTAATTAATTAATAAAAAAATAGAAAAACCGGTATAATCGATACGGTTCGATAAATACTGAATCCCAAAACTCCAAATCGGTACCTGAACCGGTATATCGAACTGGTACCGGACCGATCTTTTTTATTTCGAACAAACCAATTCGAACTGATCTAATATATCAAAAATACCGATTGTCCTGATTGAAATTAACACCCTTACGCATGACCCTCTACTATTCATTCTAAACAAGTATTCATCCAAAAACATATAACATCACTTATTAGTTATAGAGTAATTATATTTGCACAAACATTATTAGCCTATAGTATTAAATAGTAAAAGGAATAATTAAAAAAATAATTAGTAAATCTTATCAATAATTTAAATGACATGACCCACGTACAACTTTTTCACTGTGCACAACAATTCGTGTATAATTTCTACACATAAAATTACTCTCAATTATAACATATTCCCTCCATTTCAAAATCCAAAAGACTTGCTTTTATAGGAAGCTAGTAATAAGTTTAAAGATGTATATACATAATAAGTTCCTGAAATGCACCTACGTCAATGGAGTGAAAAATGCCCTTAAAAGTTGACATATGTTGCTGCTGCCTAGTTGAATGCACATATTTTATATTTACAGGTGCCTTGGTTGATCTTAAGTTTAGATGTTTGCTTAAGGCTAATTTAATTATAAAAAAAAAAAATTGGGTAGGTTATCAAGATGTACGTTCTTAATTTTTCGATTTCTTGTTATTTTATTTGTGTCCTTAGTATTGACCCAAGAGGTTCTCCATTTTCTAGTGTTGTGGTAAGGATAATGGTTCATTGTAACTAAAAAAAAGAAAAAGAAAATAATAACATGTTATTGTTAATTATAAATTTCGATGCAATTTTCTGATTTCATTTCTCGTTGAGTAACACTTTTCTTCTATTAACATAAATCTCATAATTTCATTCTTTTTCTCAATTACAGAAAAGGAATGTCTCTCTTTGTAAAAACATTTATTTTGAATTATAAGGTCCTTGATAATCTTTTACATTTTAAAAATTGCTCCTAAAATTTATAAATTAATCAAAAAGTATTTGTAGACGGCATGATATATAAAGCTTAATATTCATTTGATCAAAGATAAAAATGATCCGGGGGAAGTCAATAAAATAAAATAAAATAGATTATTGTAATTTGTCAAAAACTCGCGTAGCTCTTATATGCATTGGATCCTTGCTTAGATTAGAAGACAATACTGTACAAAAGGAGAAGTTATTCAGTGGTCTTAGGACACCACGTGATTCTGTCACAGGACCAAAGAATAATTTTTTGCACAAAAGGCTAAAGAATATCTGACGATTGATTGGACATTGACTCGTGCAATAGGACCCAACATTAAAACAATATACATGCTGAAATGACAACATGTTAGTAGTCCGGGGCACTACGTAATCCTGCCTTAAGACCATATAATAATTTTTCACACGAAAGGCTAAGGAATATTTGACGATTGATTGGACATTGACATGTGTAATAGGATCCAGCATTTACAGACTCTCTTGTCTTTTACTACATAATAACACTAGGAGTATTTGGCCTAAGCTCATGGGCTGGGGGCGGGCTGCCAGTAAAAAATCGGTTTTGGGTTTAATTTTTTTCACTCAAGAAAATTTAGGTCATTTTGACCCGCCCCAAATTTGGCTTAGCCCATAGGATATTTATTTATTTGAAAATGATGCTTTCGTGAGGAGTTAATTCGAGACATCTAGCTTACTAAGCTAATGCTCAAACCAACTGAGCTACGAATGTGCTTTAATCCTAACAAAGATAGAATGTACATATGCCGCATACGTGTGCATCTGAATTTAATTGAAAGATTGTATGCTCTTCAGTTATATAATTCGTTGATAATACTACTTCCTACTAAATTAGGAACTAAAAAAGCTTGAAACGTACCCAGTATTTGGTGGAGGATCAAGGATGTGTGTAGGGAATATGCTTGCTCGCTTACAACTTGCCATCTTTCTTCATCATTAGATAGCCCCCAAACTCAGTTGTCCCCAAATTCTTGGCACTACTGTTAACGTTGTTGATGGGTTCAATCAACTAGCTTAAAAATTAATGGAAGAATCACCAACATCGATTAATTAACCTCATAATCGTCTGAAATCATCAATAATCGCCATCAACTTAATGTCAATTGCAGCAATTAGAAAGAAAATCAAAGAGAAAAGGAAGCGGCAATGTTAAACCCTTCAGTAAAATTAAAGCCCTCTGATTGAAGTGAATGCCAGATTTTTTGGGCATTTATTGTGATTCATAACAAATTTCTCTCTATCTCTCAATATATATTTTAGGTTTGAATCTCTATTTACCATATATATTTGGCTTTAATTTATTAAGAGTTGCGATGTTGAATAAGAGATTGAATGAATATGAATATGAAGATGAAGGGAGAAGCCCGCGGGTCGCCTTGGCCTAACCCTGACAACATATTTTCAGTCCATAAAAACTTGGGTCATTTTAGTCTGGCCCGTTTGTTAAGTCTGTCTAGGAGGAGGATTACCTTGGCCTCGATGTTACAGTGTTACAACCACAATAAGTCAGTTAGGCTAATGAAAATTATGAGATTAAGTACGTTTAACTTACTCAAGTTAATTATGAGTACAGTGCTCTCAAGTCACATCAGTGTATAGATTAATGGTGGTAGCTTAATGGTAATTTTTTTTTTTTTTTGTGTAAAGTCATTATATGAAAAAAGTAAATCTACTCCAATTTCATTTTAATTAATTACAAAACTAACTTTTAGATAAATATATTTATATTATATATATGATGACAAATTTATGTTAATATTAAATATCGATGTATATACTATATATAAAAAAATACAAAATAATTAAGAAGAAATCCACAAATTATTCTTTATCTTATTGTTAGAGTTCCGTGTTAGTTGCAATCCAAGTTCGTCGTAAGATTTGTCAACATGTACATTATTTTTAATTTAAATATATTCCTGAAGTCATGTTTATTTTTAAAAAGTATATTAGAGATTAAGTTATTTGTCTTAATTTAACACTATTTTGGATTATTTAATCATTTTATGAGAGACTATTAGTCCATTGATGTGAGACTATTATTTCTATAAAATTATTTGATTGCTTAAAATGGAAGAATTATTAATCTTATATTTATCATGAGATTATATAAGTTTCCATAATAGTCTTAGAAATGACAAAAAATAATTCATAAAACTATTTAAAAGATTATTAATTTTTTATTATGAAATAAAATAATTCAAAATAATTTAATCTCAAATATATTTTTTTATAAACAATGTAACTTAAATTATTAAATTGTGAAAGAGTCACTTCACTATATCAGACAAATGACAATTCCGGAGGCCATGTATATTTGTTCCAATAAGACATGTACAAAAAGTCTACGGCCCGCAGGCTGACCTGGCTCAGCCCGGCCTGCAGGCCTACAACAGATTACTATTTAGACGTAAAAGCTTGGCTTGACTCGGCCTAACCAAAAGCCCAGACCGATTTGTTAAAAGTATACTTGAGTGGAATACATTCAATACACATAGAGAATACTAAAAGAAAAATTTATTAGTGGTATTGAAGTTGATAGTTGATAATATAATATTTACTATTCTATTATTACATAGTTTACTAGAAGTATTTTTTTTTTTTTTTTTAATAAGGATCAAGAATCGGAAGAGTCATGTGAAGTTCGGCCTAGCTCACAGGCCTTAATAGTCTATAATTTTATTGGGAAGCCTTGCCTAACCAGGCCAAGCCTGCAAGCCCAAAAGTCAAGACTTGACCTGATTAATGGCCAAAGTCTGTCAAATTGACCTAGTCCGACCTACTTTACATGCCTAATTCCAATGAAAGGAATAATATCATTCACGCCCCTCAAGTTTCAAATATTTAAACTACCCACTTTTATAATTTTCAAAAAGAATTATATATAACAAGGTTTGTGGGGCTTAGAATTCTCTAATCCAAAAATGATTTAGCAATCTCACGTTATACTCTATCTATTATAAAATATAAAATAATTATTAATTTTTTTAAATTAATTTAAAATATTTTAAAACTCAATATTTATATGAATTCTTTATGAATTAATTAGTATAATAATAAATATTATAAACTATTTATGAAATATTACTTATTATAATATTTATTATTTTATAAATTTTAATAAATTATTTTTATTTTGATTTTGAAAAATAAATAAATTAATTTTTAAAAATTAATATTAATTTTATAATTTAAAATTAGAAGAAATGTTATTGCTGTGACGACCCCGAATCCGGGTTCCTTGAACCTCGGATCCGGTTCAACACGAGTACAACATTTTCCTTATTGTTCATGAATCACAACAATATTATAATTGCTAAATAATCATTTATTTACAATTTTTCAACATCTCTTTCTATTCCAGAATCGAAATCTTTATACATTCCTAGTATGTCTCAATATCATACATGATACGACATTCTATTACAATCAATTTGAGTATTTAATACTCATATAACATACCAACTAAGTCTTATGTTACACAATCATTTACCTGTCCAATTCGGACTGATATCTACAATAGATATTTAGATCTTCAATGGAAGTAATATATTTTCCTGTTCCTTGTTCTTTATCGAGAACTTCAGGTAACTAGCCTTATCTGAAAATGTTGGTTTAGGCAAGAGTGAGCACGACGGCTCAGCAAGTTCAACAGCTACACATAACACATTACATGCTTCACATAAAATTTACAATTTATACTAACATCATGTTTTTCATGCATTTCAGTTTATGACATACTGCTCATGTATATCATGCCTCGCATTTAATCTATGCTTTATGTCTAACCTCTATCATGACATATAGTTCAATGCAGAACAATTATCTTAAATTAACTACCGCATATCAACAGTTCAAATCAACTTATTGCACAAAGGCACAGTAAAACATCTTTGCACATAACCACGTATGAGCACATCTCAGTTTAATAACAAACTTATAATTCATGCACATAATACAACACGTTCTGAAAAACTTGCCTGGACTTGTATAACCAGCTTACGTTAATCTTTCACGTTCCTTACACCACCTACACGGTATGTGAGATCAACGGTGCACAATATCAGTCAAAGTTTGACTCAATACTAAATCTTATTTTAAAGATATTTATTTCTTCTTATCATCCCCTTTATTTAATAAGGTTAATTTCATGTTTTAGTCTCTCTTTAACTTGACTCAGTGTTTCATATTCAACACCATAAATCTTTTGTTCGAAACTATGCAATTCTGACATTTATTAATGTCACTGCATTAAAACTTGGACCCTATATTTATTTAGGTCGATCCACCAATTAATCACTAATGGACCATACCCTTGGTTTAACTTAATCACATCATTTATCTCGATACCTATCATAATATTACCCACCTTGGATAATATTTTAAATTTTACTATCAATTAGTAATAACTTATAATGTTATTTAATTGTTAAATAACACTTTAAATAATCATTACTATTATTAATTTATTTTTAATAATAGTTTACCTTAATCATTATTATTAATCTTTTAATAATAATTTAATTGCTTGCTAATATTATTACCCTTTAATAATATTTTAATTGACTTCTCATTATTATCAATCATTTTAATGATAATTTAATTGTTCATCAATATTATCAATCATTTAATAATATTTGAAATCCTCACGTATCATTAGTAATTATTTAATAACGATTCAACCCTTAACTATTATTACCCAATAGTTAATTACTTGTTAAACAATATTATTAATTCTTTAATAATATTCTAAATCTTTATTTATCATTATTATTTATTTAATAATGATTTAACTCTTAACTATTATTATTTAATAGTTAATTAAATGCTAAATAATATTATTAATCCTTTAATAATATTTTAAATTAATTACATATCATTATTAATTATTGAATAATGATTTAATTCTTAACTATTATCATTTAATAGTTAGTCAATAATATTATCAATATATTTTAATTACTTAATAATCTTCTTTCGGTTAAGTAATAATTTATTCCACTTAATTATCATTTAATTATTATTTAATATGAATTAAATAATAATTAATTAACTAATTATCCGAACTCATTATTTAATATTAATTAAATAATAATTAATTAATTAATTAACCAACCTTACTTATTATTTAATATTAATTAAATAATAAATAATTAGTTTATTAACCTTAATTATCCTTTAATTATTATTTAATATTAATTAAATAATAATTAATTACTTAATTAACCTTACTTGTTATTTAATATTAATTAAATAATAAATAATTAGCTTTCTAACTTTAATATTCTTTAATTATTATTTAATATTAATTTAAATAATAATTAATTATTTATTTAACTTTACTTATTATTTAAGTGCAATTAAATAATAAATAACTAAATTATTCATCTTAATATCCTTTAATTATTATTTAATATTCATTAAATCATAATTAATTAATTACATAACTTCATATATTATTTAATATTTATTAAGTAATATTTTATTAGATTATTAGCCTATTTATACATTAATAAATAGCTAATATATAGTGAATCACTTCAAAAATTTCAAATTTTATTTTATAACACTTAACTAGCATGCCAATAGGTCAAATATTATTTTTCTGAAATTAAAAATAATTTTTCCATAATTATTAGCAATTTAGTAAGCTTTAATCCACCATTAATTCTAATAAATACCAAATTACAAACAAATTCGGATTTTAAATTTTGATAATTTTCTTTATAAAATTATAAGCATTTTCTCTTTTGGAACCAACCCAAGAACCGGCCTAAAAATGCCCGAACCGGCCCTACCTAGAAATCATGAAAAACCGAAAAAAACCGAACCGGCCGGTTTTTTTAAAAAAATAGGCAGATTACTTTTTGAATTTTTCAGACTTGGGGTCTCCGACGGGAACTTGAATAAAATGAAATCCACATGTCCGATTGAGACCTATTTGGTATCGATGGATTCGTAACTTCCCGAACTACATTTTTCTGTCATCAAACATCAAATTTGGATTTTTTTTGGTCACGGAAATTGGCTCCAAACCGGACTGTTGTGCACAGCCCTAAAACAATGGGGTGTTTTGGTAGAAAATCCATATCTTGCTCATTTTAAATCGGATTTTAGTCATTCAACTTGGAGAATCTTCATATTTCATGGATCTATCACCCAAAATTGACGGATCATAAATCCGACTTACGGATTGTGAACAGTAATTCCGTGAAGGGGCTGCTACGTATTAGATTAATTTGTTTTCGTCGGTAAAAATTTATTCAATGAGTTTGATGAAATTTTTCATCACAAACACATATAAAACCCATGTTAAACCCATAAAACTATGAATATACATATATTACATAGCTAAAGACTTCTAGAACATCAAAATGTGTTTTGATCGGTTAAAAATACATTTTAACCGTTCAAATCATATCTAAACTATAAAAATGAACTAAAGAAGGTTTAGAACACTTTTTAACCTTTTATACATGGATGCTCTCCTTCCTCTTGACTTGATCTTGGATTGTGACTCTCTCTTGTCCATTCTCTAGCAAATTTGCTTGGTGGATCATCAATCTCATAAGAGTAACTCTCTATATCTCTCAAGAAGCTCTCCCTTTTTCTCTCTAGAAAATGCTACAAATGACTAACAAACATAGCCAATGTGTGGAGCACTATATTTATAGCACACCCTTAATCATCATTAACTCTTACTAATCAACTAACATTGGTTAAATTAGAGACTAATTTAGGATTACTATTTGATTGATTGACTCTTGGATTGACATGTTGATTGACCTCCATCAAGTTTGCTTACAAGTTATCAATTGAGTAAAACAAAAGCAACCTTTCTCCAACACTTAACTAAAGTGTGGTTAAGACTATTGCTCTTGTAACCTATGTTAACTTAACTATCAACCATGGTTCAAGCTCATCAATTAAACATACACACATCTTCCACCAAATAACCCAAGTAAGGTTAATTCTCTACAATTAAGTATACATATATATCCAATATATTTATATATTTACTAACACTTAACTCTAGCATTGGTTAAGGTTTTATTTTTATGTCCTATATAATTATATAAGCATATATATATATATACACCAATATATGTATATATATTCACTTATACATGTACAATACTTGTATTTTTGATATTTAAAATGTCATCCATCAACTTGACTACAAGCAACATAAATGGTGAAGTGTAACATAAGCAACAATCACCAACACTTAACCCACATGTGGTTAACTCTCTACAACATCCAACCCATGGTTACATATAAATTATACCTTGGTGAATTATATACATACACAATTGTATCTATAATATTTTTCCTACAACTAACCCATGCATAGTTAAATCTTTAATTTATTTACTACCTAGGGTTATTCAACTAACTCATCCATAGTTAATTCTCATCATCAAATTCACCCACCTAGCATTTAACCAATGTTTGGTTAATGCTCTCTCTTATCTACCAACTAGGGTTGTTCAATTAACCCTACATTAGTTAATTCTCTACACTTAACAATACTTGAATTTATTCTCCCAACATATTGACCAATATTTGACTTTTAAATTTGGACTCAATATTTGGGTTACTAGTTTATTTTGCATTGGGCTCCCTTATTTAATTATTTGGGCTACCCAACACAACTCACACATCTTTATAACTTGGGCTAGGTAATTAATTTAATTTGACTTATATTAATTACCTCTTGGATTATAATCAACATAACATTTGGGCTTTATTATTTAATTACCCACTTCATATCCATATTCTCATATTGGGCTAACATCTATAATTCTTTTGGGCTAGTCCACTAGTAGTAATTAAATTACTTGGACTCTATATAACAACTTAATAATTAAGTTAATTACTTAATTAATTAACTTCATAATATTGTCATTCTAGACAATCATTCTAGTTTTTCTATAACTTTAACTCTTAACTAATATAATTAACCTAGTTAATTATATTTCATGACTTCCCTTCTTACTTCACATTTTAAACTAATTAAATTATTAGTTTAATTGAGTATTTAATCTACTAATCTTCTTATTGGGCTAACAAACACACATTAGGTGTATATATATTAATATAACCACATTCACTTTTCAATTGAATTTATTTTCTTAATAAATTCTCTACATGCATTATTAAAATATTTCCACATTTAATTTCTAACAAATACATTATATTAAAAAAAATGTTCACCCATTTTTCACACATCTCACTTCTACAACTCTAGGTTTTAAACCATAACCTTTAATTTATATTTAAAATTTTATTTACAAATATCTGGGATATTACAATTGCATCCTAAAAAAATATCTGTACACATATTGAGCTTGACAAATTAAAAGATATAATATAAAATATTATTATTATATCATTTGTTTAGACCCACATAAATACTATAAGTAACTTGGGAGTTGTGTGTGTATATGTACACATCGAGGTAAATTAGTATTTATGTCTCAGTTTACATTTATTTTATGTAATTTAAGACATTTTTTTGAAGATAATATTTTAGGGTACTTGTGGACAATATATATTTTTTAGAAGTGAATTTGAGATAATTTAAAATTCAATTTTGATCTTTTTGAATTGAATTTGAAATAATTTAAAATTCATAATTAATATAAATTAATGTAGTTTTATACAATGCAAAACCTGAATTGTCTCACAGCTCCACGTCTCATTGCCTTCCCAACCAAATTAGAATTCTTTTAGTTTTAAAATTAAAATTAAATTATTAAATGATAATTTTTAAGAAAGAAAATATTTTTTTCTAAATATATGGCTAAAATAAATCTAAAACTTAGTACTGATGTCACGATGATGCTAATATTCGTTAGATATAAATATCGATAGCTATGAATTTTATATAGTTTTTTTTTCCTAAGAATTAAATGTATTTTTGGAACAAAGGAATATATTTTTATAATTTTTTTTGTTAATAATATAACATATTTTTAACATTTGTCTATATCATAAAATGAATCTTATAATTTAGATCCAAATTTGATTTTCAACACAAAATTTAATTTTAATTAAAAGCACCTTAAATGTTGAGCGGTTAAACAGTCAGTTTACGCCATTTGAACTATTTGCATTAAAATAATTTGCGTGTTAAACTTTGGCATAAAATGTGTAAATTATTTAGATACTCAAAGTTTAGGATAAATCAGAAATAAAGTTTAAAATAAAGATCAATTCTAAATTTTAAGCCTAATCAATAAGGTGTTGTTTGGATGAACGGAATGGAGGAAAGAAATGTTCATTTTGTCAAACCATTTCATTCCTATATCGGGTATCTTAGAATGAATCGAAATAATCTTTCCGATAAAATCCCATTTTCTTTCCGCCATGAAATCGTAATTCCTAAGGGGGAAGGAGGGGCTTGGTAATCGTAAACAGTGGTGGAATGAAATAAAATAATTTTAGGCTAAAATACATTCCCTCACAAATATATTTAATTATCTATAATATTGTGGTTATATATATATATTATAATACTACAATACACGTAAATACTATATGTTTATATTAAACTTTCATGTATATAATATATATTTATATATAATATGAGATATATTATATCAAATTATATATACACAAATATTATAATGAGAATTGATATTTTTGCAGTTCAATTAAATATTTTTGTAAGTAGGTTCTATTTTTGTTTAATAAAAAATTTGCGAAAATATCAAATAAGTTTGTAAAAATATTAATTCTCTATTATAATATTATTTTATTTTATTTATTTATATATATTTATAATATTATATTATTTTAATATGTAAATATAATTTAATGTATAATATAAAATATTTATTTATATATAATATACATAAGTGTACATATATATATATATATATATAGTTAGTTAGTTAAAGATAATATAGTTATTATATTATATTTTATTTTGACACAATTTTTAATTAAAGATGTCTAACACATGAATAAAATATTTAATTATAATTTTATTATTATTTAATTTCGATTTCAATTATATTTTTATTTTATCGATTTCGTTACTCGTAAGGTTCACCTTAGTGTTTAATCTTTTCCTTTAATTATTTATATGAAAGCCCCTGGCACACGTGCCTGGGTCCGACCACAGTTCTCTTACGCGTGACCCGGGTTCCCCGATCAAGCCACAGAGACAGTGGTAAAAAAACAAAAGAGATAAAGAAGAAAAGCACACATGGGTTGGATGGTGCGGTGTATTCTACAGATATTCATCAGATTCCCTCTCTCCCTTCAGACACATACATACTCTTTCCCTTTTTTCTCTCTCCAAAACCCTCGATCGCTCGGTCGCTCTGGCTTACACTTTTTTATCTCTCTAGATTTTACCAAATTTGATCCAAAAAGCAAAGAGGGGAACTCCTTTGTTTCAATCTCTTCAACCTTATCAACAATTAATCGACACCTTCCATGGTTTCTTACTTCTCTTTGAGGTATATGCATTTTCTCTCTCTTAAGATGTATTTATATGTTTGTATATTATCTGTACATATAGTGCTCCTTTTTTTTATGTGTCGGCGGTAGATTAATCGTACTTTATTCTGATTTACATTCATTAATTCATGCTTCTAGGGTTTCAATGAGCTTTGACGGTTATGATTTGTCATTTGATGTCGTCAGATTCTCATTCTACAGCTCTGTTTCTGTTTAGTATATATATTTTTTATAAGGTGCTCTGTTCATGTTTATCTCTCTTTATCTATGCATGTTCTTATTTCTGTTTTGAATTTTAGGCGCTTGTATTGAAGTATTTTTAGTTTGCAGAGACATTGTTCTGTTGTTTACATTGGGTTTTTTTATTTGTTGGTTCTCACAGGTGAGAACCATTCAGATCTGGAGATTTGAATAGCCGATGTTTACTTTTATCTGGTCATGACTCAACATGTCTGTTCTCATCTCTGGCCCTCTCAGCTCTTCGTGTAAGTTGTAGCGGAGATCAAGTATAGCCCCTCTTTTATTTTGATATTGTCTCCATTTTCTAAATTCTGAAGCTTTCACTGCTTTCTACATTTCTGCATATTTAGGTAGCTAAGTTTGCTCATCTGGTAAAGGCCGAGTAAATTTTGTGTTTCCAGAATTGGGATTTTGGGAACTGTTGATATTCCAAGCAGCTGCTTTCTTCTGCTTCAACTTCGATTTAGATTTATCGTTTTTGGGTTTGGTCATTTGGAAAATTAAACCCAGAAAATGCAGAGACCTCCACATGAAGATTTTTCTCTCAAGGAGACCCACCCCCCCCTTGGTGGTAGGAAGGTCACCGGAGACAAGCTCACTAGTACCTATGACCTTGTTGAGCAAATGCAATACCTCTATGTTCGCGTTGTGAAAGCAAAAGATTTACCCGCAAAGGATGTAACTGGTAGTTGCGACCCTTATGTTGAAGTTAAGTTAGGAAACTATAAGGGCACAACTCGTCATTTTGAGAAGAAATCAAATCCTGAATGGACCCAAGTTTTTGCCTTTTCGAAGGACCGGATTCAGGCCACTGTGCTTGAGGTCACTGTGATGGACAAGGATGTTGTGAAGGATGATTTCATGGGCCGGGTTTTGTTCGACCTCAATGAGGTACCTAAGCGGGTTCCTCCGGATAGTCCTCTGGCCCCACAATGGTATAGATTGGAAGATAGGAATGGTAACAAGCTTAGGGGAGAGCTGATGTTAGCTGTTTGGTGGGGTACCCAAGCTGATGAAGCATTTCCTGAAGCATGGCATTCAGATGCTGCAACTGTTAGTGGTGCTGACGGTCTTGCAAACATTCGGTCAAAGGTGTATCTCTCACCTAAGCTTTGGTACCTCAGGGTTAATGTGATTGAAGCTCAGGACTTGCAACCCACTGATAAGACTAGGTTCCCTGATGTTTTTGTGAAGGCTATCCTCGGAAATCAGGCTATGAGAACTAGAAGTTCGATGAGCAAGTCAATTAATCCAATGTGGAATGAGGATTTGATGTTTGTTGCAGCAGAACCATTTGAGGAGCCCTTAATTTTAAGTGTGGAAGATAGAGTTGCACCCAACAAGGATGAAGTTTTGGGAAGATGTATGATTCCTTTACAATATGTGGACAGGAGATTGGATCATAAAGCCCTGAATACTAGATGGTACAATCTCGAAAAGCATGTTGTTATCGAGGGGGAAAAGAAGAAAGAAATCAAATTTGCTAGTAAGATTCATATGAGAATCTGTTTAGAAGGTGGTTATCATGTTCTGGATGAATCCACTCACTACAGTAGCGATCTTAGACCGACTGCAAAACAGTTGTGGAAGTCCAGCATTGGGGTTCTTGAGGTGGGGATATTGAATGGTCAAGGATTATCACCGATGAAAACAAAAGATGGGCGGGCAACCACAGATGCTTACTGTGTTGCCAAGTACGGTCAGAAGTGGGTCCGAACAAGGACAATCATTGATAGCTTTTCCCCCAAGTGGAATGAGCAGTACACTTGGGAGGTTTTTGATCCGTGCACTGTTATAACTATTGGGGTGTTTGATAACTGTCATTTGCATGGTGGGGATAAGGCTGGAGGGGGGAAGGATTCACGTATTGGAAAGGTCAGGATTCGTCTGTCTACCCTTGAAACAGATAGGGTTTACACACATTCATATCCACTTTTGGTTTTACATCCATCTGGTGTGAAGAAGATGGGTGAAATTCATTTGGCTGTGAGATTTACTTGCTCTTCTTTACTGAATATGATGCATATGTACTCAATGCCACTGTTGCCAAAAATGCACTACATTAATCCACTAACTGTTACTCAACTTGATAGCTTGAGGTACCAGGCCACTCAGATCGTCTCCATGAGGCTCAATCGTGCCGAGCCACCACTGAGGAAAGAGGTGGTGGAGTATATGCTGGACGTGGGATCTCACATGTGGAGTATGAGAAGAAGTAAAGCTAATTTCTTCAGAATTATGGGAGTTTTGGGTGGGTTAATGGCTGTAGGAAAATGGTTTGATCAGATTTGCAATTGGAAGAACCCCATTACCACTGTTCTGATTCACATATTGTTCTTGATACTGGTTTTATATCCAGAACTTATTCTACCAACCATTTTCCTCTACCTTTTCTTGATTGGAGTTTGGTACTACAGATGGAGGCCGAAACATCCTCCTCACATGGACACTCGCCTCTCTTGTGCTGATAATGCACATCCTGATGAACTGGATGAAGAATTTGATACATTTCCTACTTCACGTCCTCCTGACATTGTAAGGATGAGATACGATCGTTTGAGAAGTATTGCTGGGAGGATTCAGACTGTGGTTGGTGACTTAGCAACTCAGGGGGAGAGGCTACAGTCATTGCTAAGCTGGAGAGATCCGAGAGCTACAGCGCTGTTTGTGATTTTCTGTTTCGTTGCTGCTATCGTGCTCTATGTCACTCCTTTCCAAGTTGTGGCTCTGCTCGGAGGATTTTATGTGTTAAGACATCCAAGGTTCCGTCACAAACTTCCTTCAGTGCCGCTCAATTTCTTCAGGAGATTGCCAGCAAGAACCGACTGCATGTTATGAGCACCACCACTTTTAGCTGTAATTCTCTTTGATTTTCAGCAATGAGAAGATGAAGCGGATGGAGTTAATTTGCTTTCTTTCACCAAGCGGTGAATTGGATCTTGGTACGATGTGTCAGATCTCTTCTGAAACTAGTAGATTTTGTTGATTTGTGGTTTATTTATGCCTTTCATGGGAATTCAATTGAAAAGTCCAACTCTGCCGTGAGCACACCGCCTTGTTGTTTAGTAGTCTTTAGCTTTGTTATTTTATTTAGTCTGTTTTGAACATCTGTATCTTTAATATGTTGTTACTAGCAAGTTCATTATATGCGTGGGAACTGCAGATGGTATATCATGAATCCTGATAAATTATTTGTGCTAGTTATTACCTTTCATCGGTTGTTTTTTCTTATAAATTTGATGCGAGTTTTGTATGCATCATCACAGGTGCATAACATGTAAGGTGGGTTTCAACTTTTGATACTTCTAAAGCTAAGTTATGAATGAATATATTTCAATTTCATGGGTCAGGTGTAGTATAACTATAAATGGTATTGGTTTTTCTGATTGGCTCATCATGTGAAGCAAGCCTGTATAATCTTCCTCATAGTAATCATAAATCTTACACTTTAAATGGCACAAATAGTTAAATTATACAGTTAATTGCTAACCAACTCAAATCTTACACTTTAATTGGCACAAAAATAGTTAAATGATACAGTTAATTGTTAACCTGAGCTGGAATACAATCGTCTATTCAATATCTCTGTATCGTCTTCTTCTTTGTAACCTATTCATATAGGTTTATTTATTTATTTATTTATTTATGGTTTTTAGGGATTAAAATGATCATGTAGATTGGAAATGGTGAATGTTCTGAAGCAATTTACATGCTGGGTTGTTGTTGCTCTATAACGAATAATTTCATTGCATTGGTTATTAGATTGAGTGATGGACTTTTGTGACTTTGATTTGCTGTAAGAAAATGTTGTTGCAAAGTCATCTCAGTGAGCTCCCGATGTTGGATGTTGCACTTATTAATAGCATTTTCTTCTCCTTTAACTAATCAGTTCCTCACAAGACGATCAGAATGTATCTGCCCGCTAATATTCTTACTTTTGGTTTTGGCTCAAGTTTGGTTATATTTAGTTAAAGCGACTAAAAACTAGTTACTAGAATCGCGCCTGCAGGCCGTAGATGGATTTGAACTTTTTGACCGCAAGGACATTTGTTGGTATAGATCTTTGATAGTAGAAAATGGTTCTGGGATTTATGCGGGAGTATATTACGTACTGTATAGTATAGTATAGTATTCTGCTGCTCCAGGGATGTGTTTATGTAGCCGGGTATGTTTGGTCTTATTATTCCATGCTTTCCAGCTGTGATCCACCTTTTAAAAGCATTTCTAGTTGTTGCGTCTCTCTCACAACCGCACGCAGAGAAAGACAAAGCAACAGACATCGCAAAATTTCTGCTGTATTATTTTTGAAACGACTTGATCAAATTTCGAGTTAGAATATCTCCAATAGTTTTTTCAACTATTTTGAGATACTCACATCAGAAAAATTAACTTCAACAGTCTTTCTAACTTTAGTCATCAAATTTGCAATCTCACTCTCTTTCTTCAGAACTGGTAAGTTAATCTTGTTTGACCAGTTAATCTTGTTTGATGAGTTTGATGTACATCTCATTTTAAAATTTAATATCATTCTTTTTTATTTATTTATTTATCATATTGGATGAAATATTATTTTGATTACCCTTTGGATAATCACGATAATTATGACCACTTGGTTTATCCCAATATGACCCTCTGAATAATCACGTGAATTAAATATTAATTTTTAAATATAATTTATTTTTCAGAATGTTATCTTTTTAAAAATTGAATGTTATTAATTATTTCAAATGTTATTAATTACTATTGTTTTAAGTCAAATACTGTATTAATTAAATTAAAGAGACTAACGAGGCATAAAATATTAAAATAGCAAATCATACTATTTAAATTGTTACGTATGTCAATAAATTTAAATTTTTTTTTTTTTTTGCTACTATTATTAGAGATGATCTTAAAATCAAATCATAATATAATAAATTCAGTCATATTTGTTGAATATTTTGTTTCTTTTTTCTCATGAAAGAAGTCCCATTTCTTCTTGTTAGTAAACACTCGATAAGTTAAGGATAAACTTTGAAACAAAAGTTTATAAATTTTTTAAAATAATTTTTTTTTTTTTTGTAGAACAAAAGAAATATTTCCTCTATTGCAAAAAAAAGAAGAAAAAGGGTTACAATTTGGATCTTACTACACGTACATTCTTTGTACTTTTAGGCTACTCGGTTTTAGTACATGTTTGGGTTGCAGGATGTACAATTATTTGGAAATTTGGAAAATAAATATAATACTCCTAAAGGCACATTGATCAATTACATTTTTATATATCATATAGTCTCTTATTCAAAGATATCTATAATAACTATTGATTATGAATCAAAATACGATAAATAATATCTTTCTATTATAAGGAACTAACATACGTGATTAAAACTTAAAACTTATCATACACTACTATTAATAATTATAATTTGTCATTATTTGCTATTATTAGTAGCGGATATAATTCCATCATCATCAGCTGGCGGATTCACCATCATAATAGTAACAGATGACAAATTCTAATTTTTAATCTCAGCCGCTGGTCTCTATAATAAATGGTATGGACACTATTTGTCCGATTTTGTTCCATGACAAATATTTGCTATATATATATATATATATATATATAACTCATTCAATTGTAAAAAAAGAGTCTTATTTGTAAAAAAATAAAAAAATAAAAAAATAAAATTGCTGCCCACAAAAGAGTATCTTTTTATTGATAATAGTACAAAATGATAAAAAAAAATTAAATTTATCATCATATTTTTATTATCATGTCATGACTTCTAAAACAATAACTTATTAGTTTTACGTAAAAATATGTAATAAAAACATATCTTTAATATTTGAGATTTTTTAAATGAGACTCTTTTCGTGGTAGCACGCCCATAACTTTGATACTATATTAACTGACTAACTTATCTAAAAAGTAAAATTATATATTAACAAGAGTTACCAATAATACATGTATATCATGTTAATTAATAGAAGGAAGTAAAACAACATTATAGCTCTCACAATTTTAAAATTAGAAATATATTTTTAAAACGATAAACTTTTAAAGATAATTTTATATTTTTATAATATATACTCCTATACCTATATAATATTACTAAGAGTTTAGGGGTGGTCGTGTGAGAATAGAAATTATCATAAAAAAATAATGACAAATTAAAAATATTATCACTTTTATATATAATACTAATTATAATTTTAAAATAAAGGGAGTAGCAGTAAACAAACAAACAATAAGGAAATTTTGGAGGTAGGTCGCCATGAATGCACAAATTATATATATATATATATATATATATATATATATATATATATATATATTAATTCGCTTCTAGACCACTAGAGAATTAATTATTTGCGCTAATGGTGAGTAGAAAGAAAAATGAGAGTTATGGTACAAACACATTTGAGATTTAGGGTTAGATAGAGTAAATCACGGCACACTTATATCATTAGGGTTTCACTATATGAAGTGTTGTTTTTTCTTCCCTTCCGTTTTGGTCATTGTCATGTCGTCTCATCCAATAGCAGTTGGTGAGAACTTGGCTAGCTGCTTCATTGATTTGGCTTAAGGAGACCTAATTTATATGTACTTAAATAGTCTTGTTAGTTTTTTAATTTGTGGAGTTAGATACCTAATCCAAAATTTATTTTATAAAAAGTCTACCACCAAAAAGGGGCGGTTGTGGTGGGGCTAATGAAAAGAAATTTATAAAAAAATTATGTTAATATAACTGATAATCGTACTTGTGACGACCCCAAATCCGGGTTCTTTAACCTCGGGTTTGGTTCTCACTGTACAATACTTAACAACAATGAAATACATATATTGTATTCAAACTACGCGGAATAATACAAAAGGTTCCTTATATAAAGGCTACACTTCCCAAGGTCTATTAACCTTAAATTGTAACATTACATATCTTAAGGGAAATACAAAAGATTTACAACAGTAATTACATAACCGCAATTTAAACTAGCATGCAATTACGAAAACTAAGCATTCGCTTTCCCCTTGCCTTTGTTCGATTTAGAGCTTTCGGGATTGGCTGAAATATAGTCATGATATAGCAAGAATGAGCAACTAAATGGCTCAGCAAGTTTATAAACAACAATCATACGATATATCATGATGAAGGGAAATAACTTCAAGGTTTCAACAATAGCAATTGTGAAAGATAACAAGAATCAATGTTCAATAAAAGAAGGAATTGACTCTTTACTGCTGAGTGGTCTTTAATGACCATGAACTGCTACTAAGGTAGAACAGACATACAATGTCTGACTCCTTGTTAAAATAACGGGACACTTGAGGGGATCAGTCCTCTCATGTCCTATGTATATGCATCACATTTAGTTTTCTTGCGCGCTGTCGGGTCTCCGACAAATAAAAATCCCCTTTAACTAGGGTTGTTCTATCTCAGTCTTACTGTAAGAATCCGCACCAACCAATGGTTTGGATAAGCTTTTATAATATTCAATTAAATGAATTTAACATGCATTTGTCTAGCCGAAACAATTAGCTTAGACGTTCTTAGACAGTTTGCAAAAGCACTATGTGCGAATACAATAATCAATAATGATGTGAAGTAATTTTTGATAATTAATTCACTCAAAGGTCTGTCAAGTAACTACGGGTGTAGAATACTTGCTCAACAATAATTGAAATGTAAATACGGTTGAAAAATATCTGCAACAATAAATACAAGTTTAAGGGTAGAAAACTTGCCTGTCTGCACAGCTACAATAAATGTCTAGCTTTAACTACTTGCTTTGAAAGACCTAACATTAATAAAGTCGGTCTAATAATTAGCACGACGTATTTGCATAACTATACGCTTGATAAAGAACTTATTTACCGCACATAAGTACTAACACATAATTTACATTAGTCAAAACAATATTATTAACCTTATAAACCCTTAATCATATTAGATTAATAATTTAATAAGTTAGAAAATATTTTTCTTAAGTGTTGGACACTTATTAAACCTTTAAACAACTTATTATAATTGTTTAATTAAATTCAATTTATTTTATTAACTCAATCTCTTTTTAATTACTATTTAATATTGATTAAATAGAAATTAATTAATTAACTCTAGTTATTATTTAAAATAATTAATAACTAATTGTACTTACTTATTATTTAATTATAATTAAATAATAAATAATTATTAACTTAGTTTTAACCTTCTTTAATTTAATGTTAATCAACCAATAATTAACCAAGTAATTAACCTTACCTATTATTTAAGGAAATTAAATAATAGTTTACTAATCTTAATCCTCTTTAATTATTATTTAATGTCAATTAAATAATAATTAATTATTTAATTAATTTTAATTATTATTTAAGGTTAAATAATAATCAAATCATTCTTAGTTATTATTTAAATTAAATAATAAATTATTACTCTAATAACTTAATTTCCATTAATCGTTATTTAATGCTAATTAAATAATAATTAATTACCTAATTATCCTTATTTATTATTTAATAATATTTAAATAATAAATAATAAATTTATAAATTTTATCTCTCTTTAAGTATTATTTAATGGGCATTAAATAATAAATGCTAATTTATCATCTTTATTTATTATTAACATTTAAAATAATAAACAAATAATAAATTTATTTAACTTAACCATGGTTTAGCTAACTAGATTAATATTTAAAATACTTAAATATTAAACTTAATGAAAAATATCCTCCCCAATATTATTTTTGTATTATAATTATTTTTGTTATAATTTTAATTTAGTTTTTAAATATTTAAATTAATTAAATTTAACCCGAATGGCATTTCCGTAAATAAGTCGAAATCTGAACCGAGGGCAGAATGGTAATTCTGCCAAGAAAAACACGGAGGGGCATTCTGGTAATTTCTCCGGAATTTTCCTACAGCGCATGGCGCGGGTTACAGATTTAACGGGCCAAAAACGACGCCGTTTTTGGAATGCCGGATACGGCTTCCGCGCGTACGCGCGGAGTAACTTTTTACGGACACCAAACGACGTCGTTTGGCTCCGTGTTTTCGGTGAACAGTGGCTGCGCGCGCATTGCGCGGAAACCCTTAATTTTTTTCTTCTTCGCAGAATGTGAACAGTGTTCCGGCACACACATTTTAATTAAAAATATACCATCAAGTAAGCTTTAACTCTTCAATAAAAATCCAAAAAAATTACCAATCACCTTATTTTAATTTATAACATGAAAATTTTTTTTTTTCATGATTTAATATCATTATTTTTTTATAAAAATTTCTACATCACATAAACTACCATAAATCATAACTTTTTGTGTATAACTCCATTTTGAGTGATTCAAACTTTGTTTTTCTCATGATTTAATGTTCTATAATATTAGAACATCAAACCTAAGTTTTATAAAAATATTTTTGGTAATAAATTTCAAGACTTGATTATACACTACTAAACACATATTTTAGCACACAAATGATACCAAAATACAAACCAAACCTATTAAACTTAAGCATGGCATAAATATTACAACTACACATTAATAACTATATTAACATGTTTATACTAACATGATGATTTATTTAATTTAAAAACAAACTACATTTAAAATAATCATTACCTTGTTTTAATGGCTATCCTTCTTTTTCTTCCAAAATAGGTGATGAGGTTTGAAGGCATGAACCAAGAACTCCTTCTCCTCTCTTAGTATTTTGCTCTCAATATTTTCTCACACTCTCAAATGCTCACACTTTGCTCTCTAGGAAATTCTCTAGCAATGAACTAACCAACCTAAAACAAGTGTGGGGGGTTTCTTTTATAGCCATCTACTAACACACCATTAACTCACTAATTCATCTATGTTGGTCAAATTAAAGGCTAATCAAGCTTACTATTTGATGGATTGACATGGTGATTGACTAGTTGATTGACTAGAGTTGTTGGCCAACTTTGATCTAGTGTAAAAGAGAAGCAATCTAGCAAATCAAGCAATATCAAGTGGGACCAAAAAAAAAATCAGCAAAATGGTATTTTCCATGCCATTTTTCCTTTATTTTTCTAGCTTTTAATGTGTATTTATGCATATACAAATATATCTATACATGGGTTCAATTGTTGACCAATTTTGACTTCCTATTGGGCTCCATGTTGGACTTAGGAAATTAATATATTGGGCTCATCCATTGAATTGGTTTGGGCTCAATTTAATTAACACTTTGGGCTAGCATTTAAATAACTATGCTAACTTTAATTAAAATAAGCATTGGGCTTGTTTAATTAATTATATGGGCTAGTAATTAAATTAATTACATGGGCTACTAGGTTAATATCTTGGACCTAGTTTAACAACTCATTTGGATTAAAAATATAATCCAATTAGATTTGCTTTAATTAATTATACCCTTGCTTTAATTCTTTAATTAAATATATGCACGAACAAGTACATCTATTTTATTATCTAATGCACAATTTATTAGTACAAAAATTTTAAATTCATTGCTAATTATATATTAATTATAATTACAATGTATAATGAAATTCGTGGTCATTACATTCTCCCTCCCTTATAAGAATTCCGTCCCCGGAATTACAATTTAAACTACTCAAAAAGATTCGGATAGTTAGCCCTCATCTTTTCTTCAAGCTCCCACGTAGCTTCCTCAGCGTTGTGGTTCCTCCATAGGACTTTGACAGAATGTATAATCTTATTCCGTAATTTCTGCTCTTTCCTATCTAGTATCTGGACAGGAATTTCCTCGTACGATAAGTCTTTCTCGACTTGTATTGGCTCATAGGATATCACATGTTTGTGGTCTGGCTTGTATGGTCGTAACACTGATACGTGAAACACATTGTGAATATGCTCCAGTTCAGGAGGTAAAGCTACCTCGTACGCCACTTCACCCACTCTCTTTAATATCTCGAACGGTCCTATGAACCTCGGACTCAGCTTTCCCTTCTTTCCAAATCGGATCTTCCCCTTCCAGGGAGATACCTTCATGAACACAAAACTCCCAACTTCGAAGTCTCGCTTTTGTCGATGTAAATCGGCGTATTTCTTCTGACGGTCCTGAGCTGCTACTAGCCGAGCTCTTATTACCTTGATAATCTCTACCGTCTGTTGGACCAATTCCGGTCCCAACAGTCGGCGTTCTCCTACCTCGTCCCAACATAGAGGTGTTCTGCACTTCCTTCCGTACAATGCTTCGTAAGGCGGCATGCCTATGCTTGCATGATAACTGTTGTTGTATGCAAACTCAACTAATGGTAGATGGTTCTCCCAACTGCCCTTGAAATCCATCACACAGGCCCTGAGCATATCTTCCAAAGTATGTATTGTTCTTTCACTTTGCCCATCGGTCTGCGGATGATATGCTGTACTCATTCTCAACTGTGTCCCCAATCTCTCTTGAAGACTCCTCCAAAATTTTGACGTGAAGCGCGGATCTCTGTCTGACACAATCGAT
The DNA here is from genome assembly GCA_947179155.2 of Hedera helix. NCBI lineage: Eukaryota > Viridiplantae > Streptophyta > Magnoliopsida > Apiales > Araliaceae > Hedera > Hedera helix. The sequence goes on from OX359283.1 coordinate 28,213,605, forward strand.
ACCGGCACCCCATGTCTTGAAACTATCTCCTTGATGTACAGTTTAGCCAACTGGTCCAAACTGAACTTAATCTTGATCGGCAAAAAGTGCGCTGACTTTGTTAGTCGATCCACAATCACCCATATTGCGTCAAATCCCTTCTGTGTTGCTGGAAGTCCTACCACAAAATCCATTGTGATATGCTCCCATTTCCACTCAGGAATCTCTAACGGCTGTAGTAATCCACTTGGTCTCTGATGTTCGGCCTTTACCCTTTGACAAGTTAGGCATCGGCTGACACATTCTGCGACCTCCCTTTTTAAATTCGGCCACCAAAAATGCTGACGCAGATCTTGATACATCTTCGTACTCCCCGGATGTATCGAGTATCTCGTACTGTGGGCATCTTGCAAAATCTCTTCTCGTAGTTCAGGCACTAGCGGCACCCAAACACGATTTTCAAACCTTAGCAATCCCATGCTATCCTCCTTGAATTTGACCTCTTCCCCTTCGGTCATTCTCATCCTGATTCTGACACATTCTTCATCTTTGTCTTGAGCCTCTTTCACCCTATCTAGTAAGGTTGGGCTTGCTTCCACTTCCATTGACTCATTTGGATTTCTTACCTCCAACTCCATTCGAGCCATCTCTTGAACCAATTGTTCCTGATCTGTCAAGATGAACAATTTCTCCCTGCTCTTTCTGCTTAGAGCATCTGCTACTACGTTGGCCTTGCCGGGATGATATAGAATTTCACAATCATAGTCCTTGATCAATTCTAACCATCTTCGTTGCCTCATATTTAACTCCTTCTGTGTGAAGATATACTTCAGACTCTTGTGGTCCGTGAATATCTCACATTTCTCTCCATATAAATAATGTCTCCAGATTTTAAGGGCAAACACTACCGCAGCCAGCTCCAAGTCGTGGGTAGGGTATCCCTTCTCGTAATCCTTCAACTGTCTGGACGCATACGCAACGACCTTGCCGTTTTGCATAAGCACACAGCCAAGTCCCTTGTGCGATGCATCACTGTAGACCGTAAAACCTCCCGTATCGTCCGGTAAAGTCAATACAGGTGCTTCACTAAGTCTCTTCTTTAGCTCCTGAAAACTCTCCTCACACTTCTCCGTCCATACGTATTTCACCGTCTTCCTCGTTAGATTGGTCAGCGGTGTTGCTATCTTTGAAAAATCTTGAATAAATCTCCGATAGTAACCCGTTAACCCCAAGAAACTTCTTACCTCCGTCGGCGTCCTTGGTTGCTCCCAATTCATCACTGCTTCCACCTTTGCTGGATCTACTGAAACTCCTTCCTTGTCAATGACATGACCTAAAAATTGAACTCTCTCCAACCAGAATTCACACTTCGAAAATTTAGCATACAACTGCTCCTTCCGTAAAATCTCCAACACCAATCTTAGGTGTTCAGCATGCTCCTCCTCCGTTTTAGAATACACCAGAATATCGTCAATGAACACAACAACAAATTTATCCAAGTACTGCTTGAATATTCTGTTCATCATGTCCATAAATGCGGCTGGCGCATTCGTCAGTCCAAACGACATCACCAGAAACTCATAATGCCCATATCGAGTTCTGAATGCCGTCTTGGGTACATCCTCCTTCCTGACTTTCAACTGATGATAACCAGTCCTCAAGTCAATCTTTGAAAAGTACTTCGCCCCTTTCAATTGATCGAAAAGATCGTCAATTCGTGGCAACGGGTACTTGTTCTTAATTGTCACCTTATTCAGCTCTCTGTAATCCATACATAATCTCATCGATCCATCCTTCTTCTTTACAAACAGCACCGGTGCTCCCCATGGAGAAACACTTGGCTGGATGTACTTATTATCCAACAACTCCTGTAATTGCACCATCAACTCTTTCATTTCTACCGGAGCCATTCTATATGGTGCCTTTGATATCGGCGCTGTCCCCGGTACTAAATCAATCGCAAATTCTATTTCTCTGTCCGGCGGTAAGCCTGACAATACATCTGGAAAAACATCCATAAACTCCCTAACTACTGGTATTTGCTCCATCTCGGGACTCACCACTTGTGTATCAACCACATGAGCCAAATACCCTACACAACCTTTCTTTAATAATTTCTTGGCTTGCATCATCGTCAGACAAGATGACTGTCTTGACGATTTGCTGCCATAAAATACGACCTTAGACTTATTTGGTGTCTTAAGGTGTATGCACTTCTTTTGACAATCAATTAAAGCTCCATGGTTAAACAACCAATCCATTCCAAGTATAACGTCAAACTCCCCCAAGCGTATTGGAATTAAATCTACACTCAACTTCTGACCCCTGATTTCAGCACAACAGTTTCTATGTACATACTCTACAGGAATCACTTCTTTATTTGCAACTTCTATGTTCATTGGGTTCTCTAGTTTTTGTCTAGGCAATTCTAACCGCTTAGCGAATTCATCAGACACAAATGAACAGGTAGCGCCCGAATCAAATAATACATAAGCATTTATATCATTGATCGGAATAATACCTGACACCACGTCTTTTGATTCGACGGCGTCCTGCACCGTCATGTTGAAAGTCCGTGCCGTTGGTTTGTTCTGTGGCACCGGCCCTCCAATGGTCAGTTTGGCGTTGTTGTTGTTGTTGTTGTTGTTGTTGTTGCTGTTGCTTCCCCTATAGCCCGAACTCCCTCCGGTGTTCTTCTTCTTCGGACAATCTTTAAATTGATGGTCCATGGCCCCGCAGGCGAAACAACCTCCTTTCCTTTTTGGTGTGGGACAATTAGGAGCGATGTGCCCCTCTTGCCCACAGTTGTAACAAACATTCCTTCCCTTCATGCACTCCCCTGAGTGATTCTTCCCGCATTGACTGCATTTGCTTGCTTTCTTTGACTCACTGCCCTGGGGTGTCCCCGAACTGCTGTTGTTATTCCACTTGCGTTTGTTCGAGTTGCTACCCCCGCTGCTACCCTCTCTGTTTCCCCCATCGCTTCTCTTCTTGTTCCGTTCTTGATTGTGCTTATTCAAAGCTTCATTTCCACCCTCAGCTATGATAGCTTTCTCCAACAGTGTTGCAAAATTTGTGATCTGGAGAACAGCTACCCGACTGTAAACCCATGGTTTCAGCCCCTGTTCGAATCGTCTGGCGCGTCTTGCCTCCGTGTCCACCTGATGTGTAGCAAATCTTGCCAATTCATTGAACTTGGCGGCATATTCGGATACCGACATGTTACCCTGCTTAAGCTCTAGGAATTTAATTTCCATCCTAGCCTTTGTACTCTCTGGAAAGTAGTTTTCCAAGAATACCTCTTTGAATCGCGCCCACGCGATCGTTCCCTCCCCTGCTCTACTCTTATTGGCCTTCCACCAGTGGCTGGCCTCTCCTTTCATCATGAAGGTAGCTGTGACGGCCCCAAAATCCGTCTCCAATAACCCCGGATCTGGTCCGTCAAACAATCAACTCCACTACAATAAAAATAAAGGCATATTGTTTAAAAACTCAGTAAATTTAAAATTTTATGACATTTACTTAAACCTTTGCCTCAGAATCGCAATCTTTACATAATTTCTACGACTCAGATCATTTATATTTCATGACCTAGTGTATTACCACCATCGTGAGCAATAAAACTCGCAATTTATCATTAAGTCGATGTGACTATTTACTAACTGCTTTGAATTACACGAGTTGACAGAACATCAACACTCGCATTAATAAACAACTGCCTTTCACTCTTATTACAAGGCTTTAAAATCTGGAATGATACCTAACGGTAATTATTCCCTACCAATACAATTTAAACTTTAAGCAGTTCTAGTAACAACCTTTATTTATAAAATAAACTTCGCACGTCTTCTTTGCGATTACCGGGGTCTTCACATTCTTTGCTCTTCGCTGAAATGTTTATTATAGCAAGAATGAGCACGACGGCTCAGCAAGTCTAACAACTAGCACATAACACGTATGTTACATTTACTTCATGTTTTATGCTCCATGCTTTGCATTTATATAGGCATCATGCTTATCATGCTTTGCATTTAAATTATGCTTACTATGCATGTCAATATATCCAGGTTATATAATTCATATAACACATTTCAATTCATAGCATTAATTATATATCAACTATTAACCACATGACTGTACACAGACATATTTAGAAATCAGTTAGCACATACAACAAGTGCACACACAATACTTTATGCACACAACACATAGTACTGAAAATAACACATAACACTGCTAAACTTGCCTGATATGCGCATTGACTTACGCTACCAGTCTGACGTCCTGCGTTCCAACACTAACGCTCATATGAATCGAATTACCGCCTCCGAAAGCCTTAATACGCTTATCTGCCAATTAGGAAGGTGCATAAGAACTTAGCTGTCATTCGCAAAAGAATTGACTCTACCATACAGAAATTCCTATTTATTAACTCAAAATTTATTAGACAATATTATCCTCGGATAATATTTTAATTACCGATCAGTATTATTATTTATTAATAATACATCACTAAATTACGAACGTTTCTTACGTACTAAACAACACCATACTTGGTTACTAATATTATTAAGCCTTTAATAATATTCTCCCAATTACCAATATTATTAATCCATTAATAATATTTAATCACCAACTTTTATTATTAAACATTTAATAATAATTTACACCTTTAGTAAATTTAGAGACTTAAATGATTTAAATATAAATTGTTTAATCACTTCATTATTTCCTTATTTCCTTCACATTATTTATTTAATATTAATTAAGTAAATAATTAACTCACTTAACTATACTTGTTTATTTATCTTCACATAAACAATTATTTTCTTAATTACCTCACATTATTTATTTAATATTAATTAAATAAATAATTACCCAGTTAACTCTACTTGTTATTTAACATTACATAACAATTATCTCATTAACCTTAACTCACTTTAATTATTATTTAATATCATTTAAATAATAATTAATTAATTAATTATCCTCAATTCCTTTAATGATTATTGAATAACAATTCCATAATCATTTCTTAATTGATTTCCCCCCATTTCTTATTTAATATTAATTAAGTAACAAATGATAACTCCTTTATCTCCCTTTAATTATTATTTAATACCCCTTAATTAATAATTAAATAATTAAACACCCTTATTTATTTAAAGTAAACAATTACCTTATTAAATTTATCAACCTTTAATTATTATTTAATATCTCTTAAATAATAATTAAATAATTAATTATCATTATTTGTTATCAGACATAACTCACCTTAATCATTGTTGTACAATAATTAATTAAGTACCTTGTTTTAATTTCAATTAAACCTTAATTTAATTCCAAATTAATTAATGAATTATACTTACTATTCAATGTTAATTAAATAATAAGTTTACAACCTCCACCCCTTTAATTATTATTTAAAGCCCATTAAACAATAATTAATTAAATATATCCACCTTACCTATTACCTCAGTCTCAGTTAGTAATAAGCAATTAATTTAATAATTTTAACCATCCTTAATTATTACTTAATAATTAATTAATTATCTGTACACTTCTTTAATAATAATTTATTAATTATTAACCTTATTTATTATTTAATTTAATATTAAATAATAAGTAATTAATTACCTTCAAATTTCTTTTATTCATTATTTAATGACAATTAAATAATAAATAATCATTGTTAATTATTATTTTATTTAAATAATAATTGACTCTCTTAAATATTCTTCATTCACCTTATTTATCATTTAAGGTTTATTTAAATAATAAATAATTATTTTATTCGGGTCTCATATTAATTATATTAATATTTAAACATTATACGACCCGTTAATAATTTAAAACCGAACCGACCCGAGTCACCATGACCCGAACCGGCCTACCCGAAATTGACCCGCAGCAGCAGACCAGCCAGCACCACACACACACACAGCAGCCGCGCCTAACAGCAGGAATACACCATCACCATGCCACAGCAGCAGGAACACACCAACCCAAACCATTTCTGGCAGCAGCAACCCGCAACACCCCAGCAGCAACCACCACCACAGCAGTAGGAAGACCAGCCCGCAGCACCGCCACAGCAGCAGAAGCATGCAACAGCAGCAGCAGCTAGGCACTAAAAACTGCAAAGGGGATGGCGCTTAGTCGCCCGAACCTCTCGGAGCTTAGGCGCGCAACAAACAAAGGACACCGGCACCTAGACGCCATGCTTCCTAGACTCAAAACTTTTCCTCTAAAGTTATTTTCCAGATTTCAAGCTTTAAAACGATCGGTCATTCATGTTAATATAACACTCAAATCGGTTTACCAACATATGTAGACATGGATTTACTAAGAAATTTAACCGATTACATCTTATATTAACCCAATCTATGAAACCATAACCATGAAGAACGTCGAAAGAAAACAACAGAAGCTTCGGTTTACCTTCCTAGACGGAGACCTCGCTGCTAAATGCTGCTTCACTACTTAGATGGCTTCCTCCTCCAATGTTTTCACCGCCCTCCTTCCTCTGCTACTTTCCCCCTCTCGCTTGGTATAGAAATTTTCGGAGGAATAAAGGATGGAGGGTTTGAGTTAAAGAATTCTATTGATTCACTCTCGCTTGGAAAAAAAACAACTTAAAGAGAATAGAATAATGAAGGCTTGCTTATACGCACTTTTCCTTCTCTCTCTGCCGCTTCCAGTACTGCCCAAAGCCTGCATAGCTATAAGGTCACGTCCCACGGCTCGAGAAAAATAAAGGAATATTATATAATTACATACACTGATTACGTATTTAATTTCCCAATACAACCCTTAATATATAACCCCTCGTGGCTACTAATTCAGATCCAATTTAAATAATTATATGTCCAAATTTAAAGTCCACTTGGATTGGATTTATTTAATAAATCAATTGACAAATCCAAATTATCAATTTCCTAGCGAAAATATAAAATATTAATACCCCACTATTAATAACTTTCCGAATGAAAATAAATATAACATTATAAATGTTTACACATTCTCATTAATTAATTTACACCTCAAATTTAACTCATCAATTATCGAGTAAATTAAATGATCACCTAGCTCATTAACTTTGTCAACCTTTGATATTACACAACCTAGGTTGATCCATTAATTTAATCCACCCATTAATCGAACCTTCCTTTAACACCTTTTTGTAAAACGAAACACTATTTTAAAGTAATTAATATTAACTTAATTAATTATTTCACACCACTCATTTAATTTATTCAATCAATATTTCATAAATAAATTCTCTCTTTCTCTCCATAAATTGTTTCATGCCATTTTATTTAAAATATTAAATATACTAATTTAATATCTTTAACCGTAAATTAAATATTATTTTAATTTACCCATTTTAATCATCCAATATTTATTTAATAAATATTGTTCCCTTATTCCATATTTTCATTTTACATCCACTTAGTATAATATTAAATACATTGACAATTAATCACAATTCAAATTATGAGTTTAATTTACCTCAATTTGATATAATATTAAATATTATACCCTTATTTATGTTACATTTAATTAGTGTAACATAATTCTCAACATTAACTAAATAAAAGAAAATAACTCTCTTTATTCAATTAATTAAAGTTAACATATTCATCCACTAATAAAGATTAATGAATTACTTCCCTCATTTCATATTTAATTTATTTCTGTTTGACATAATATAATATATATTCATAAATTCACTATTTTAATTAAGTGAATTAATTATACGTTTATGAAATTTAATTCATAAAGACTCTATTGCCATTCAAGGCGTACAAATTATAATAATTTATATTATAATCTTAACTCAATACCACTTAATTAATTAATAGTTTTAATAAACTATTAATTTTTTTTTTTTTAAATACTTGTATATATTTCACATTTAAATATATACATATTTTATCCACCACAGATATCACATGTTCCAAAATAAATATATATTTTATTCATTTGACTCATTTCGTCTTATAATAAGAATTTAATATATATTAAATTCTTATAAAATATATTCAAAATTTCGGGTTGTCACATTCTTCCCTCCTTATAAAGATTCCGTCCTCGGAATCGCAATTACAAAACACACCCATACACGATTTATATATAACCTCATAAATACATGGGTTGTCACATTCACCCCTCCTTCTAAGAATTTCGTCCTCGAAATAATAGTACACATATATCTACTTATTTCATTCACCAAAACTAGGTTATACCTCAACCTTTAATTAATCCTATTTGATTTCTTTTACAAATCTCGTAATTATCCGGAGTATTACATTCACCTCTCCTTATAAAAATTTCGTCCTCAAAACTTATAGCATACTTATTTCTGCTTATTTTTTTTTTTTTCCCATTAGGTTATCAACCAAACCTATCAATTTCCCTTCCTCTGAGATTACTTCATTGAGCATCTAATTCTATGACCAATCTCCTCTAAAATTACACTACTACCCATTCATTTTCCAGAATATTGTGATATTTTTCAGAAGTCTTCAACAATCGTTCAATAATTGTGAAGGAGCTTGAATAAATAGGAAGTAACAAAGAATTTCTTTAAAAATAATGTAATATCTGACTGAAGGTTCATAAAGACCATGAATAATTGACAAGGAATCAATCATTCGAGTGACTCTTTTAAATTCACAAAATGATTCAACAATATGAACTCGATATAATCAATGCACAATTTGATAAGTGACAATTGATTTTAAATGCTGAGTGGTCACCTTGACCATGAACGTCTGGTGAGGCATCAGTCACTTGATTGACCCTCTTAGGTTGCATGTCCAGACCACACTTGAGGCATCAGTATTTTGATTGACCCTCTTAAATTATTCTATGTATCAATTATCTGATACTTAGGTTTCTCCCCTTTATGGGTTGTTCTCTCAGCTTTAGAATCCGCACCAACAGGTTTGGATAGCTTTTAAATAATTAACATGCAAATGTCCAGCCGAAACAATTGGCAAAGACTGACAATAATAGTTTGGATATCAATCGAAACTTTAGAACTTTTCAAGAACACACTTGTGCAATAAAACTTTGAAGTTCATCACTTTTAGAATAAAAGTTGTCTAGCCGAATCAAATGGCCTAGACTACGACAATTAAATTGTTCATGCACTATGAACTCTAGAACTTTTTAAACTATTTTAAGTGAAAATGAAAAATCATTTTATGACTTCATGATACCGCATCTTTGGCACAGTGCCTTGAGGATTCTGTCATTACTATGACTTCATGATACCGCACCTTCACAACATGGCTTCAATGGCGTAAGATGGTTTTGTAAATACATTTTGATATTTTAAAATCAATTTTGTCTAGCTGACTCAAGTAGCATAGACTCTCATTTGAACGTTTCAAAACATTTTAAAATTTTACTTTTGTTTTTATCATACCACAATAGTAAAGATGTGACATTTCACACCTCAAATTATTGTGTTGATGATAACTAGAAAACTTTTGTATTTTTATTTTTTTTAAAAGCATATAAGCATGATTTTAAGATTTTCAAAGTCTAGCATAGCTAGAAGATTTGGAATATCCTAAAACCTCAAAATAATCACCAATTTTACTTCTCATCTTTTTCAGCTTAATAACTAAATATATTATAGCTTAAATTTTGCTACTTAACTCTACCCACACTCACTGTTCATCAAACTTACCACGTATTTGGGCTCAGGAACTTACCACAATCATATGGTTTGAGGAGCTTGTCCTAGTCAGGCTAACGTCGCCCATTCGCTGAGGGGCTCCACCACATGACTATGAGTCACGAACTTACCATACGTGTCGGTTCTCAGAACACGAACTTATCTTAACATTCTCTATCTATCCGTTATACACATGAGAAAAGAATCACCTTCTCAACATACATATAGCGAATAGCGCGACACCAGGTTTCAATTGATTATCACTATAGGAAGCCAAGTGGTCGTCAAACCAAACACAATCTCCTGCCCATACAAGAAATTGGTCAACTCAGCCACTAATCAATATAGGAAGTTAAGCGGTCGTTAAACCAAGAACAAATTCCCTGCCCATACAAAGAACTGTTCAACTCAACCACTACATTAATATAGGAAGCTAAGCGGTTCTAAAACCAAACACAAATTCCCCGCCCAAACAAGGAATTGTACAACTTAGCCACTAACATGAGTCCTCAATTAAAAACCCACAAATCTCTAATTTCTCTTAACTGGATATGAATTTTCTCAATTCATACCTTATCACACTCAACACTTCAAGAGTTCACTTATTACTATTTCACAGTATTTTCATTGTTATAGCACCATGCTATCAACACAACCTCTTAATCATTTAACAGACCATATGTCATTCCATGATTTTACTATGATCACCATGTGATCTTAATTTACAATTGAATTCACTATATGATTTCTCACTTATTCTAGGATCGTTTAATTCCACAATCTACTCACTCATCCTAAATCATTTTACTGTACGATCCTTCCTTTTTATTTATGAATCAAGCGTCCCCTGATTCTTTTCCATTCATTTGGAATATATCCATGAAGATCCTTCTTTGAATCTCCTCAAATATACACTTATTTTATTCTTTATGAATGTCATATATTCAACTCTTAATTGCTTAAACTTCATCTGAGTTTATCATTTCACTGCCTTCAATATATTCTCACGACTATAGCCTAAGGTACTGCTACCTAAGAACTATAACCTATCAGCTCTGATACCAACTGTGACGGCCCCAAAATCCGTCTCCAATAACCCCGGATCTGGTCCGTCAAACAATCAACTCCACTACAATAAAAATAAAGGCATATTGTTTAAAAACTCAGTAAATTTAAAATTTTATGACATTTACTTAAACCTTTGCCTCAGAATCGCAATCTTTACATAATTTCTACGACTCAGATCATTTATATTTCATGACCTAGTGTATTACCACCATCGTGAGCAATAAAACTCGCAATTTATCATTAAGTCGATGTGACTATTTACTAACTGCTTTGAATTACACGAGTTGACAGAACATCAACACTCGCATTAATAAACAACTGCCTTTCACTCTTATTACAAGGCTTTAAAATCTGGAATGATACCTAACGGTAATTATTCCCTACCAATACAATTTAAACTTTAAGCAGTTCTAGTAACAACCTTTATTTATAAAATAAACTTCGCACGTCTTCTTTGCGATTACCGGGGTCTTCACATTCTTTGCTCTTCGCTGAAATGTTTATTATAGCAAGAATGAGCACGACGGCTCAGCAAGTCTAACAACTAGCACATAACACGTATGTTACATTTACTTCATGTTTTATGCTCCATGCTTTGCATTTATATAGGCATCATGCTTATCATGCTTTGCATTTAAATTATGCTTACTATGCATGTCAATATATCCAGGTTATATAATTCATATAACACATTTCAATTCATAGCATTAATTATATATCAACTATTAACCACATGACTGTACACAGACATATTTAGAAATCAGTTAGCACATACAACAAGTGCACACACAATACTTTATGCACACAACACATAGTACTGAAAATAACACATAACACTGCTAAACTTGCCTGATATGCGCATTGACTTACGCTACCAGTCTGACGTCCTGCGTTCCAACACTAACGCTCATATGAATCGAATTACCGCCTCCGAAAGCCTTAATACGCTTATCTGCCAATTAGGAAGGTGCATAAGAACTTAGCTGTCATTCGCAAAAGAATTGACTCTACCATACAGAAATTCCTATTTATTAACTCAAAATTTATTAGACAATATTATCCTCGGATAATATTTTAATTACCGATCAGTATTATTATTTATTAATAATACATCACTAAATTACGAACGTTTCTTACGTACTAAACAACACCATACTTGGTTACTAATATTATTAAGCCTTTAATAATATTCTCCCAATTACCAATATTATTAATCCATTAATAATATTTAATCACCAACTTTTATTATTAAACATTTAATAATAATTTACACCTTTAGTAAATTTAGAGACTTAAATGATTTAAATATAAATTGTTTAATCACTTCATTATTTCCTTATTTCCTTCACATTATTTATTTAATATTAATTAAGTAAATAATTAACTCACTTAACTATACTTGTTTATTTATCTTCACATAAACAATTATTTTCTTAATTACCTCACATTATTTATTTAATATTAATTAAATAAATAATTACCCAGTTAACTCTACTTGTTATTTAACATTACATAACAATTATCTCATTAACCTTAACTCACTTTAATTATTATTTAATATCATTTAAATAATAATTAATTAATTAATTATCCTCAATTCCTTTAATGATTATTGAATAACAATTCCATAATCATTTCTTAATTGATTTCCCCCCCATTTCTTATTTAATATTAATTAAGTAACAAATGATAACTCCTTTATCTCCCTTTAATTATTATTTAATACCCCTTAATTAATAATTAAATAATTAAACACCCTTATTTATTTAAAGTAAACAATTACCTTATTAAATTTATCAACCTTTAATTATTATTTAATATCTCTTAAATAATAATTAAATAATTAATTATCATTATTTGTTATCAGACATAACTCACCTTAATCATTGTTGTACAATAATTAATTAAGTACCTTGTTTTAATTTCAATTAAACCTTAATTTAATTCCAAATTAATTAATGAATTATACTTACTATTCAATGTTAATTAAATAATAAGTTTACAACCTCCACCCCTTTAATTATTATTTAAAGCCCATTAAACAATAATTAATTAAATATATCCACCTTACCTATTACCTCAGTCTCAGTTAGTAATAAGCAATTAATTTAATAATTTTAACCATCCTTAATTATTACTTAATAATTAATTAATTATCTGTACACTTCTTTAATAATAATTTATTAATTATTAACCTTATTTATTATTTAATTTAATATTAAATAATAAGTAATTAATTACCTTCAAATTTCTTTTATTCATTATTTAATGACAATTAAATAATAAATAATCATTGTTAATTATTATTTTATTTAAATAATAATTGACTCTCTTAAATATTCTTCATTCACCTTATTTATCATTTAAGGTTTATTTAAATAATAAATAATTATTTTATTCGGGTCTCATATTAATTATATTAATATTTAAACATTATACGACCCGTTAATAATTTAAAACCGAACCGACCCGAGTCACCATGACCCGAACCGGCCTACCCGAAATTGACCCGCAGCAGCAGACCAGCCAGCACCACACACACACACAGCAGCCGCGCCTAACAGCAGGAATACACCATCACCATGCCACAGCAGCAGGAACACACCAACCCAAACCATTTCTGGCAGCAGCAACCCGCAACACCCCAGCAGCAACCACCACCACAGCAGTAGGAAGACCAGCCCGCAGCACCGCCACAGCAGCAGAAGCATGCAACAGCAGCAGCAGCTAGGCACTAAAAACTGCAAAGGGGATGGCGCTTAGTCGCCCGAACCTCTCGGAGCTTAGGCGCGCAACAAACAAAGGACACCGGCACCTAGACGCCATGCTTCCTAGACTCAAAACTTTTCCTCTAAAGTTATTTTCCAGATTTCAAGCTTTAAAACGATCGGTCATTCATGTTAATATAACACTCAAATCGGTTTACCAACATATGTAGACATGGATTTACTAAGAAATTTAACCGATTACATCTTATATTAACCCAATCTATGAAACCATAACCATGAAGAACGTCGAAAGAAAACAACAGAAGCTTCGGTTTACCTTCCTAGACGGAGACCTCGCTGCTAAATGCTGCTTCACTACTTAGATGGCTTCCTCCTCCAATGTTTTCACCGCCCTCCTTCCTCTGCTACTTTCCCCCTCTCGCTTGGTATAGAAATTTTCGGAGGAATAAAGGATGGAGGGTTTGAGTTAAAGAATTCTATTGATTCACTCTCGCTTGGAAAAAAAACAACTTAAAGAGAATAGAATAATGAAGGCTTGCTTATACGCACTTTTCCTTCTCTCTCTGCCGCTTCCAGTACTGCCCAAAGCCTGCATAGCTATAAGGTCACGTCCCACGGCTCGAGAAAAATAAAGGAATATTATATAATTACATACACTGATTACGTATTTAATTTCCCAATACAACCCTTAATATATAACCCCTCGTGGCTACTAATTCAGATCCAATTTAAATAATTATATGTCCAAATTTAAAGTCCACTTGGATTGGATTTATTTAATAAATCAATTGACAAATCCAAATTATCAATTTCCTAGCGAAAATATAAAATATTAATACCCCACTATTAATAACTTTCCGAATGAAAATAAATATAACATTATAAATGTTTACACATTCTCATTAATTAATTTACACCTCAAATTTAACTCATCAATTATCGAGTAAATTAAATGATCACCTAGCTCATTAACTTTGTCAACCTTTGATATTACACAACCTAGGTTGATCCATTAATTTAATCCACCCATTAATCGAACCTTCCTTTAACACCTTTTTGTAAAACGAAACACTATTTTAAAGTAATTAATATTAACTTAATTAATTATTTCACACCACTCATTTAATTTATTCAATCAATATTTCATAAATAAATTCTCTCTTTCTCTCCATAAATTGTTTCATGCCATTTTATTTAAAATATTAAATATACTAATTTAATATCTTTAACCGTAAATTAAATATTATTTTAATTTACCCATTTTAATCATCCAATATTTATTTAATAAATATTGTTCCCTTATTCCATATTTTCATTTTACATCCACTTAGTATAATATTAAATACATTGACAATTAATCACAATTCAAATTATGAGTTTAATTTACCTCAATTTGATATAATATTAAATATTATACCCTTATTTATGTTACATTTAATTAGTGTAACATAATTCTCAACATTAACTAAATAAAAGAAAATAACTCTCTTTATTCAATTAATTAAAGTTAACATATTCATCCACTAATAAAGATTAATGAATTACTTCCCTCATTTCATATTTAATTTATTTCTGTTTGACATAATATAATATATATTCATAAATTCACTATTTTAATTAAGTGAATTAATTATACGTTTATGAAATTTAATTCATAAAGACTCTATTGCCATTCAAGGCGTACAAATTATAATAATTTATATTATAATCTTAACTCAATACCACTTAATTAATTAATAGTTTTAATAAACTATTAATTTTTTTTTTTTTAAATACTTGTATATATTTCACATTTAAATATATACATATTTTATCCACCACAGATATCACATGTTCCAAAATAAATATATATTTTATTCATTTGACTCATTTCGTCTTATAATAAGAATTTAATATATATTAAATTCTTATAAAATATATTCAAAATTTCGGGTTGTCACATTCTTCCCTCCTTATAAAGATTCCGTCCTCGGAATCGCAATTACAAAACACACCCATACACGATTTATATATAACCTCATAAATACATGGGTTGTCACAGTAGCAAATGAGGTCATTTGCTCCTCCCTAACTCGTGCAACCTCGAAGACTTTTTCCATCTCCTCTATCCAGGTTTGTGCTTCTATAGGATCTGTGGTCCCTTTGAACTCGGGTGGTCCTATCAGTTTGAAGTCTTTAAAGGTTGCTAGTGGAGCGGCAGGGTTTGTTGCTCCAGTAGCCTCTGTGTTGCGTCCGCGAAATGCTCCCATTAGCATTTCTACGAACTCTTGGACAGGGTTTGGCGGTACCCCTCCGGCGTTCACTGACTCTTCGGGTGGTGGTGGGGGTAGTCGTTGATTTCTTCTCTGTGGCGGCATTTTCTGTATAAAGAAAATTTAATTAATTAAAGTTGTTTCAATCTTTTTACTTTCGTTTTGTAGCTTAAGTATTTTAAACTAAAGCACCAATAATCATCTTGACACATATAAACATAAACGAAAGTGCATTTATATTCATATGCTAAAACACAGTGCGTAGCACTTTTACATCATATGCATACTGCTATAAATGCTGCTAACCCCGATAGTTAAAACAAAAGACGGGATCTAACATATCCCACAACTTCATAGAGTTGGGATTTACAACATACTAACCCTCTATCAAAACAAAAGTTGGGTTTCTACTGCATCTATGTATATACATCATAAATAAAGAAAATACAACTAACGGCGCATCCCTCGACGAACCGCATCGTCGTACTCCTCCTCTCCAATAGTCCTGACCACACCCCTACTGATGGTGTGCAAGGTCTGGCCCTCCTCAGCAGGGTAATAGTGCACCCTACTCTGGATCCTACCAACTGATGAGCGATAGACGTAACTGAGTCTATCTATCCTCACCTTTTTCTCCCTAACCTCCTCCTCCAGCTCCATCATCTGCCCGTGAGCTGCATCACGCTGAAACTCCATATCTAACCTTGCCTCAACGGCTTGCTGCATCTGGCCCCTCATGGCCTCCCTCTCTGCCTGTGTCTGCTGAATCTTCAGCTCAGCGGCTACTAACTTGGCCTCCATCTCGGCCATCCTCGCCTTCAGCTCTATGTTCTCGCCAGAGAACATATAAGCTGTATCTCTATACTGCTGCTCTGTCTGCTGGTGGATCTGGTTCTGCTCCTCCAGGTGCTGAACCCTCTCCTCTAGCTCCTCGTTAGCCGTAGTGAGAGTATCGATGATGTCACTGGCGACAGTGCCCATGCCATCAACATACTCAGCTGGCTCCTCATCCTCATCATCATCAGTATCAGCCTCCTCCTCACTGTACTGCCCCATAACTCCGCCCCAGACAGCGTCCTCTCTATCTCCCTCCTCGGGATCTGACTCTGGCTCCTCGATCGGTGCAGCCACCCGTGGCTGTGCGGTATCCATAGGGATATCCGTATAAATCACCTCCTCTACAGCAGTGCTCGACTGGCCTATCTCCGTCATCCTACAATAACATAAATAACACATGTTAGTACAGCAATAAAATATATTCATTGATGAAATGAAATGATATTTTATCATGTACATCTCGGCTCGATGGATTTTCTCAATCCACCTCCAAAAATACACAACATGATGAATCTCCCCGATTCATCTCCTAACGCACTCGATAAGAGTTTAGTACTAAGGTTATAACCTAGGTTTCGCAATCCTAGAGTTTCTAACCTACAGCTCTGATACCAACCTGTGACGACCCCAAATCCGGGTTCTTTAACCTCGGGTTTGGTTCTCACTGTACAATACTTAACAACAATGAAATACATATATTGTATTCAAACTACGCGGAATAATACAAAAGGTTCCTTATATAAAGGCTACACTTCCCAAGGTCTATTAACCTTAAATTGTAACATTACATATCTTAAGGGAAATACAAAAGATTTACAACAGTAATTACATAACCGCAATTTAAACTAGCATGCAATTACGAAAACTAAGCATTCGCTTTCCCCTTGCCTTTGTTCGATTTAGAGCTTTCGGGATTGGCTGAAATATAGTCATGATATAGCAAGAATGAGCAACTAAATGGCTCAGCAAGTTTATAAACAACAATCATACGATATATCATGATGAAGGGAAATAACTTCAAGGTTTCAACAATAGCAATTGTGAAAGATAACAAGAATCAATGTTCAATAAAAGAAGGAATTGACTCTTTACTGCTGAGTGGTCTTTAATGACCATGAACTGCTACTAAGGTAGAACAGACATACAATGTCTGACTCCTTGTTAAAATAACGGGACACTTGAGGGGATCAGTCCTCTCATGTCCTATGTATATGCATCACATTTAGTTTTCTTGCGCGCTGTCGGGTCTCCGACAAATAAAAATCCCCTTTAACTAGGGTTGTTCTATCTCAGTCTTACTGTAAGAATCCGCACCAACCAATGGTTTGGATAAGCTTTTATAATATTCAATTAAATGAATTTAACATGCATTTGTCTAGCCGAAACAATTAGCTTAGACGTTCTTAGACAGTTTGCAAAAGCACTATGTGCGAATACAATAATCAATAATGATGTGAAGTAATTTTTGATAATTAATTCACTCAAAGGTCTGTCAAGTAACTACGGGTGTAGAATACTTGCTCAACAATAATTGAAATGTAAATACGGTTGAAAAATATCTGCAACAATAAATACAAGTTTAAGGGTAGAAAACTTGCCTGTCTGCACAGCTACAATAAATGTCTAGCTTTAACTACTTGCTTTGAAAGACCTAACATTAATAAAGTCGGTCTAATAATTAGCACGACGTATTTGCATAACTATACGCTTGATAAAGAACTTATTTACCGCACATAAGTACTAACACATAATTTACATTAGTCAAAACAATATTATTAACCTTATAAACCCTTAATCATATTAGATTAATAATTTAATAAGTTAGAAAATATTTTTCTTAAGTGTTGGACACTTATTAAACCTTTAAACAACTTATTATAATTGTTTAATTAAATTCAATTTATTTTATTAACTCAATCTCTTTTTAATTACTATTTAATATTGATTAAATAGAAATTAATTAATTAACTCTAGTTATTATTTAAAATAATTAATAACTAATTGTACTTACTTATTATTTAATTATAATTAAATAATAAATAATTATTAACTTAGTTTTAACCTTCTTTAATTTAATGTTAATCAACCAATAATTAACCAAGTAATTAACCTTACCTATTATTTAAGGAAATTAAATAATAGTTTACTAATCTTAATCCTCTTTAATTATTATTTAATGTCAATTAAATAATAATTAATTATTTAATTAATTTTAATTATTATTTAAGGTTAAATAATAATCAAATCATTCTTAGTTATTATTTAAATTAAATAATAAATTATTACTCTAATAACTTAATTTCCATTAATCGTTATTTAATGCTAATTAAATAATAATTAATTACCTAATTATCCTTATTTATTATTTAATAATATTTAAATAATAAATAATAAATTTATAAATTTTATCTCTCTTTAAGTATTATTTAATGGGCATTAAATAATAAATGCTAATTTATCATCTTTATTTATTATTAACATTTAAAATAATAAACAAATAATAAATTTATTTAACTTAACCATGGTTTAGCTAACTAGATTAATATTTAAAATACTTAAATATTAAACTTAATGAAAAATATCCTCCCCAATATTATTTTTGTATTATAATTATTTTTGTTATAATTTTAATTTAGTTTTTAAATATTTAAATTAATTAAATTTAACCCGAATGGCATTTCCGTAAATAAGTCGAAATCTGAACCGAGGGCAGAATGGTAATTCTGCCAAGAAAAACACGGAGGGGCATTCTGGTAATTTCTCCGGAATTTTCCTACCGCGCATGGCGCGGGTTACAGATTTAACGGGCCAAAAACGACGCCGTTTTTGGAATGCCGGATACGGCTTCCGCGCGTACGCGCGGAGTAACTTTTTACGGACACCAAACGACGTCGTTTGGCTCCGTGTTTTCGGTGAACAGTGGCTGCGCGCGCATTGCGCGAAAACCCTTAATTTTTTTCTTCTTCGCAGAATGTGAACAGTGTTCCGGCACACACATTTTAATTAAAAATATACCATCAAGTAAGCTTTAACTCTTCAATAAAAATCCAAAAAAATTACCAATCACCTTATTTTAATTTATAACATGAAATTTTTTTTTTTTCATGATTTAATATCATTATTTTTTTATAAAAATTTCTACATCACATAAACTACCATAAATCATAACTTTTTGTGTATAACTCCATTTTGAGTGATTCAAACTTTGTTTTTCTCATGATTTAATGTTCTATAATATTAGAACATCAAACCTAAGTTTTATAAAAATATTTTTGGTAATAAATTTCAAGACTTGATTATACACTACTAAACACATATTTTAGCACACAAATGATACCAAAATACAAACCAAACCTATTAAACTTAAGCATGGCATAAATATTACAACTACACATTAATAACTATATTAACATGTTTATACTAACATGATGATTTATTTAATTTAAAAACAAACTACATTTAAAATAATCATTACCTTGTTTTAATGGCTATCCTTCCTTTTCTTCCAAAATAGGTGATGAGGTTTGAAGGCATGAACCAAGAACTCCTTCTCCTCTCTTAGTATTTTGCTCTCAATATTTTCTCACACTCTCAAATGCTCACACTTTGCTCTCTAGGAAATTCTCTAGCAATGAACTAACCAACCTAAAACAAGTGTGGGGGGTTTCTTTTATAGCCATCTACTAACACACCATTAACTCACTAATTCATCTATGTTGGTCAAATTAAAGGCTAATCAAGCTTACTATTTGATGGATTGACATGGTGATTGACTAGTTGATTGACTAGAGTTGTTGGCCAACTTTGATCTAGTGTAAAAGAGAAGCAATCTAGCAAATCAAGCAATATCAAGTGGGACCAAAAAAAAAATCAGCAAAATGGTATTTTCCATGCCATTTTTCCTTTATTTTTCTAGCTTTTAATGTGTATTTATGCATATACAAATATATCTATACATGGGTTCAATTGTTGACCAATTTTGACTTCCTATTGGGCTCCATGTTGGACTTAGGAAATTAATATATTGGGCTCATCCATTGAATTGGTTTGGGCTCAATTTAATTAACACTTTGGGCTAGCATTTAAATAACTATGCTAACTTTAATTAAAATAAGCATTGGGCTTGTTTAATTAATTATATGGGCTAGTAATTAAATTAATTACATGGGCTACTAGGTTAATATCTTGGACCTAGTTTAACAACTCATTTGGATTAAAAATATAATCCAATTAGATTTGCTTTAATTAATTATACCCTTGCTTTAATTCTTTAATTAAATATATGCACGAACAAGTACATCTATTTTATTATCTAATGCACAATTTATTAGTACAAAAATTTTAAATTCATTGCTAATTATATATTAATTATAATTACAATGTATAATGAAATTCGTGGTCATTACAGTACTGCATACACCACAGAGAGAGAGAGAGAGAGATTTGTGTCACGTTGTCCTTTCTTAAATTAGTATTTTAAACGAAAACACTCCATTGAAAATGACAGTTTAAATAAAAAAAGATTAATAATATATATTGTTAAAAGCAATTGATATATATATATATATATATATATATATATATATATATATATATATATAATGTGTAAACTATCTGTCTTAAATTTTCTGTTTATATAGTTTAGTTTATATATATATATATATATATAAAAGCCTGGACCAGAAAGTTTGCTCAACTCTAACTTCATAACAGTACCTTCAACGTTACGTTACAGATAGTTACATTTCAGGGAGCATAAATGGTTTTAATTAATATCAATTACAACACTTAACCAAGTGTAAAATCTCACGAGAAAGCCTACTCACATTTTGTTTTATAATGGCATAAAAACTTAAATCATTCCCAAAATGTTTATATATCGCATGTTGTTCATACCATGACACGGAATGGGCCAGCAGTTTTTTGCTCCTTAATTTGAAAATATAATATTATTAAATAAAAGTAATGGTAATATATAAAAAGAAATTCTGTGCACTCACTATATTTTTAAAGAGTCTTCATTTAATATCTAATGGAACTTTCTAGAAACCTTTTCGAGTGATATATATGAAGCTTTAACAGTAGAATATGCGTTTGATTGTGACTTTCATAAAATTACTTCATGAAATTACGCAAAAATAAAAAATAATTTTAATTTAATAAACTTGAAGATCATAATGTTATTAATCTTAGTAGTAACCTTAATCTTTATTATATACACCAACTTAATGCAAACTCGCAAGGCGTGTATAAAAAATTAAATTAGATAACAAGCCAATGTCGGCGCACAACTGGATTGCTTGGAAGAGGCAGTGTCGTGGCTTTCAATTAGTGACCGGTCGGAGTAGTGTTGGAGCGGCGAAGGTGGTGTTGCTCTGTTGAGGCCTCGGCGGCTTATGCGACTCGGTGACGGCTCGGACAGACTATAGCGGGGAGTTGTTTGTGAATAGTTGGGATATGAGTTAATTGGGCGTTAAATGTGAGTGAGCGGTGAGAAATATTTTGAGAAGTAGAGGGGGGGGGGGGGGGTGTAGTAGTGGGAGTGAGAGATTTTGAGTGGTAAGTTTGGGCAAATTGTTATGAAATGGGATGAATTTTTACCATTTCAATAAGTAATCAGTGAAGAAAAAGAAGAAAACAGAGTATTAAGAAAGCAAAAATGGCGGAAGAACAAGGAAATGGAAGCAACTGAAATAGAGAGAGAGAAATATTGAGAGAAATACAATTTCATTTTCATAATCTGCATACCCCTTTCACAAGACCACTACATTCCTATATAGCTTCAACTCTACTTCTGTGCCCAAACAATACAATTTAGCTACCTGTAACCAAACATTACACTAACTACACATTTAACTATAACTATAGTTAACCAACTATGATTAATATTCCTATCACATAACATTCCACCCTCCTTAAGAAATCCATGTCCTCATGGATTGAAGAAAACAAATAGGGTGGTCGCAACCCCCAAAATACATTCCTCCCGGATCAAACACCATAATTTTTTGCAGCCAACACAACTCGCCACTGAAACACTTGCCTCTGAAACACTTGTCTATAATTCCAATTAAGAACCCCACAAATTCAGCCATGTAGTCGGCCATGCGATGAACCCATGAAATTCTTTTCCAAGTTGTTTTCCTTTTAACTGTGAACAGGTATGCATTCAATGCATGGATGAAGATGGACATATCTGATTCTTGTTCCTCTTGTAACCTTTCTTGAACAACATTATCTGCACCGAATTCTGTGCTCTCTTCCTCTAATTCATCTTTACCAACAATCATGAGAATCTGTCTATTTTGGCACCTATGACTAAACTTGTAAATTTCATCACAATTGAGACACCAGCCTTTTTTCCTTCTTGACTGGACGTCATTATAAGTGAGTTTCCTCACATTACCAGAAGGTGCTTTAACTACCTGAGAAGTTGTTCCCAGAACTGTGTTTGCAGCATATGATATTGAACCAGTTTGAGTTCCAGAGTATTTATCCATCATAAAAGTAGCTTTGATACCAGTTGGATAATGATTCCCTGCATACCTTGTAGATGTCAAGGGTGTTTTGTTTTTTCTGAAGATGGCCTCAAGGGTAGACTCCTTCACCTTAGCAGCTGATATGGCCTCAGAAAGTTTTTTTGGCTTTAATAGCGTAACAAACCCTCCAATTTCCTCTTTCAAACCTCCAACGAAGCATTTAACAAAGTAATCCTCAGTTAACCTAGGATTCTTCCTTTCCACCAGAGATCTAAGGTATTCAAATCTCTTCTGATATTGTAAAATAGTAGTGGTTTGTTGCAATCTGTTGAATTCAGCCAAGGCATTATTAAAAGAGGTCTCACCAAATCTGATCTCTATATCTTCCACAAACTGTGACCAAGAAATACCAACATGAGTCTTATGATATGCTAAGAACCAAGTACCAGTATCCCCATCAAGATTTAAAGCTACACGTCTCATTTTTTGTTCATCAGACATAGGATAAATCTGAAAAAAAATACTCACATTTCAATACACAATTCTTAACATCAAGACCATTAAAGATGGGAAACTCCAATTTGGGATTCATCTGCTTATTCAAATTATTTCCCTGTAAATTCGATGCCCTATTTATACAACCCTCACTTCTACCAGGGAAAACATGAAACCCCTCTTGTGAAACTTCAGAAGCAACCATTGGGAATTTACCTTTTATTGCTTTCTGGACTTCGACCATCATCATCTCCATGGTATTCTGCAAATGTCCAAGCTTATCTCCCATTTTCTCCACTGTCTTCTTAAGGTGATAGTGGTTATTCGTCAATTCTTGC
This sequence comes from Hedera helix, assembly GCA_947179155.2. Taxonomy (NCBI): domain Eukaryota; kingdom Viridiplantae; phylum Streptophyta; class Magnoliopsida; order Apiales; family Araliaceae; genus Hedera; species Hedera helix. The sequence goes on from OX359283.1 coordinate 28,237,473, forward strand.
ACGCGTGAATCGGTGTTACGAAGGTTCTCTTCGATGGCCTCCTTCGACCTTGTTCCTGTTGTCATTGAATGAGATAGAACTTTTGATTATACTTCCCTGTAGTTGAACACAACGAGTATGCTTATTGAAAATCTAGGGTTTTCAGGTGGCTTAATCAGCAAGATAGCAGCAGCAAGATTCGTTATTATAAAGCTTCAGGTTGTGGATTCTAAGGTTTGTAAATGATAAAGAAAAGAATTAGAAGAAAGAATACAAAATTAAAATTGTGGATAGATAGACATGGAGCAGAGGTTGAATTAGAAAATATGAAGAAGTATTTTGAAATTGGGCCAAGGAAAGAGTAGCTCTGATACCAATTGTTATGAAATGGGATGAATTTTTACCATTTCAATAAGTAATCAGTGAAGAAAAAGAAGAAAACAGAGTATTAAGAAAGCAAAAATGGCGGAAGAACAAGGAAATGGAAGCAACTGAAATAGAGAGAGAGAAATATTGAGAGAAATACAATTTCATTTTCATAATCTGCATACCCCTTTCACAAGACCACTACATTCCTATATAGCTTCAACTCTACTTCTGTGCCCAAACAATACAATTTAACTACCTGTAACCAAACATTACACTAACTACACATTTAACTATAACTATAGTTAACCAACTATGATTAATATTCCTATCACATAACACAAATTAAAAATTTTGATGGTCAGGGAAATGAATTTGGGTATGAAAGTGAACCTTCGGAGATAATAATGAGTTTGATAAAAAAGAGGGTGATCCAAGGTTGCGTTTTGAGGCAAAATTTTGGAGGTATTTTCTAATCTTGTTAATTTCTTAGTTTATTTACAAAATTAATCTGTAAAAAAAAATTAACTTAAAGTGTGAATAGGATTTTTATTTTTAAAGTCAACATTATTTGGGGTGAATTTTAACTTTAATTTTAAATTTTATATTTTAAAGTAAACATTATTTGGGGTGAATTTTAACTTTAATTTTTAAAATAAACATTATTTGGGGTGAATTGTATTTAGAAGTATTTTAATTTAGGATTAATTATATTTAGAAGCATTTTAATTTAGGATTAAGTGTATTTAGAAGTAGTTTAATTTGGAATTAATTGTATTTAGAATATTTAAATTTTTAATGAAGTCAAACCGTATTTGAATACGGTCAAAGTATAAAAACTTAGGGTGTGTTTGGATAAATTATTTTAAAATTCAATTTGAGTTGTAACTCTATAGAATTGAAAACCATTGAATTTAATACTAAAACATAACAATTCTATTATTTGGTTAGTACATTAAATTCATATCGTATTTGTGTTAAAATTTGAAAATTAATGTTTGGATAGTTATTGTTTTCAATATTAAAAAATCAACATAATTAAATATATTCATATAAAATAAAGCAAGTATCCATTATAAAACAAAATACAAAAAAATAAAATATAAAAAGAAATAATTATTGTTTATTCCTTTCTTAAATTTGTCATTTTTACATATTCTACTAAAACCTGCATAATGAGAATAAATAAAACATGTAAGCCTACTGATTAATTTTTCAACCTGAAACAAAAAATATTTCTTTATATATAGAACATATGATTAATCAATTAGATGATGTTATTGCATCTATTTAGATACTGCAGAATAACAATATCTTCATTCAATGGTATTCCAAAACATGTTTATAATCATTGCAAGTGATAGGGTTAAATTACACGATATTTTTATTCCCCAATACTTAGTTTTTATATTTATTGTGTGCTTAAATGTCTAATTATTTAGCTCATTTTGATTTTAATAGGTTTTATAGGATTTTAGTTAATTTATGTTAATTTAGGTAATTTTATATTTCTTTTTATTTATGTGTTTTTATTTATTTTTAATATTTTAGGTGTTTTATTAATTATTATGTGTTTTTATTATTTTTATTTATTTTTAATTAATCTATATTTATTTTTGTAGGAAAATTAAAGCTTGGATGGCAAAATGGTAAATATTAAAGTTGTTAGGGGCAAATATGTAATTTTCGAAAAAGTTGCGACCGCGCATTGCGCGAGTATTAAAGGCTCAGCGGGCGGAGCAATAGGACGTCGTTTTACGGCAAACGATAGGTCCGCGCAACGCGCGACCAAGCAGCAGAAGTACGGAGGCAAGGTACGATGCCGTTTTGGTCTACGCGGCTGAAACAGGTTTTCGCGCAATGCGCGGACTTGCGGAGCAAATCAGGCGCGTGTCTTACACGCGCCAACCGTAAAGAAAAAGAAGAAGAAGGCGACTGGCAGTTTGTTCCTTTTCCTTCTTTATTTTGGATTTCCTACACTGCAATGCAACAAATCAATATAATAAAAGTCCGATTTTAATTTGGAAATAGAAGCAATAATTCTTTATTTTATTTTTAATATTTTATTTAGAATTCCAATTAGGATTAGGATAATAATTATTTTATTTTTCTTTTATTTTTAATTGTAAATCCTACTGGGGTTAGGAGGATTTTGGAGCCAATAAATAGAGGGTTTGACACACAATGTAACACACAACTTTCATTAGAATAAAAATTCTCTCTTCTATTCTTTAGTGTTCTTTACAATTATGAGTAGTTAATTTATTTTTATTGGTTTAAGTGATTGAAGCCATCAAGATTTATACACTGTGAGATCTAATTTATTTTAATTGTTCAATTTATATTTTGAGTATTGAATATTTTTCTGTGCTTAAATTTTATGATTGGTTTGTTTAATTGCTAGGAGTACTACTAGTTTATTATTCATATTAATCTACTGCTGTTAATGACGCAACTAAGTTTAATAATTATTTTGCAGATCAAAAGATTATTTTATCTTAGGAAGAATATTCATCTAAATTAAATGCAAACAAGTGGCTTGTGTTGTTTAGTTCAACGATCTCTCTAATTCTTTATGCTGCTATTAAATTAAATCTTTAGCAAGTTCCGAAGGTTGTTTAATAGTAAGGGTATTTAGACCAAGTGGCTTTACTTATCTAAAATTAAGTAGAGAGGAGAAAAATTATTCCCCCTGCGAGTAGTTCTTTCTACGGTGAATATTTAAAATATGAATTGCGTTATTCTTGCATCAGTGATCAGTTGTAAATTCTTGATGGTGGATGTTGACTTCAACAAGGCTTTTTCTTTTTATTTATTTTTTACATATTTATTTTAGTTAATTTTATTTAAATTATTTCTTTAATTACAAAACCCCCCAATTTTGATTTACAAAACATAAAATTAAATTAATCATTCTCTGTGGGATCGACTTTTACTTGCACTACTACATTAATATTTTTCCAAAGTAAGATTTTATTTTTGGGTGCTTGCGACATCACACCTACAAGGACAATTCTAAATTAGAATTTTTATTATGAAAACAAGAATAATTAGTCAATTATAGTGAATCTGTATGAAATATATTCTAATCATGAAAAGTGATTCTTCTAATTTGAGATGGACAATGCTAATTGGTTCTTCAACTAAATTATAACAAAATCTTATGCTTGGTAAAAACATTCTCATTATATTGTTAAGGAAAATTGTTCTAGAAAGTGTACACAAATAAAAAAAACATAGCCAAAATGTTGTTAATAAACACACCAATATTTTTCTGTCTACTGCTACGTGGAATATTTCTCTGACTATATATTACTAAACATATTAAACACACCAAATATAATTAAGGCCTTTGTTGTTAGTACTGTAGTTCCCTTTGCATTGCTCTACATACTGGAATAGCACACACGCAAGACCAGGACTTTTAGTTAGTTGAGGAAGTTTTAGAGAAGTTTGGTTCTTGTTAATAATGTCAACATGATCATTTGTAGGATTCCCCGCAGCAGAAGAAAAAAAAAAGGATTGTTCAATTAATCATTTCACAATTAATTACCATATATGTGAACTCATATCCAACAAGTCCATACCAATGTGGCATCACTTCCATTTAATAAAACATAGATGCCTTCATCATTGTCCTTATTAAATTTTGCAATCACATAAGTTCCGGTAGGAGTTCTCCTCAACATAGGATAACTTGGATTAGAATACACATACATCTTCTGATGACCTATCAAATAGTATGTGTGGACTTGTATTAACAGTTCCAGGAGACAGCACACAAGTTTTTATTTACCGTGTTTTGTACCAAGATTCATAAACCAGAGCTAGTGAATCATCACACCATGAAATCCCTCTAAAAAGATCAAAAGGCTATACACATTAAACTGGGATTATCGGTTTATATCATAAGCAAGTTTACAAATCAAAGTCACTTTATACCTATTAGAGTAATCTAGAGGATTCATTTATAACAGGTTAATAACATCCTAATTCTTAGCATCTAGTAAGATCAAAACACTTCTAAACTATATTATACAATCATTAATCATCTAATGAAGGAAGAAATATAACTCATGCAACTCACTTATATATGTATAGAGATCAGCTTGTTTGTATACCTATAACGAAGGTCAAGTTTATGTAAGATTGTCGATTTTTCGCTTTGAAGGGGTTCAACAACTTCTAAATATATTATGTCACGTGGGGAAATTTCAACTTTAGCATCACCACCATCATGTGTATGATATAGTTCATGGTTTTAATCATTAATTTATGATTGAAACTTAGAAAACATGAGGGAAAGAAACTAAAAAGAATATAAGAAAAACACTCTTAATATGTTAGTATTATAATGATATCATCAAATGTTTGATAAAAGGGAAAAAAAGACATGATAAAAAAGTTGGAACGACTCTTTCTCTCTCTATTTCTAATGGATTCATTCTAACTTTTGTATTATTATGTTCTTTTTTCCTTTTCCATGCATCGGAGACTTTTAGCCTTTAATGTTGTCATACTTATTAAAAATAAAAAACATATATCTATAGATATAGTGCAAGTATAATTTTCAAAATCTTTTACATGGATCTATATAAATACAAAAGATAAAATTACATTTACCTAAAAATTGACAGGCACCATCCTAAACAAGCTCCCAGCCAGCTATACGAATCATAACCATTAAGGAGAGGAGCTCTCATTATCAGAGGAACTATATTGCCGCCTTCCCGGAAATCCAGCAAAACCAGGGGGCATTGTTGGATTTACTGGCACAGAAAATTTGTGGGCAGAACTGATTTTTGTTCGCTCATTTATCATTCCTACTTCCTTGCAAACACATTCAAGAATTGTTAAGAAGTCCCTCACTACCAAGAATATTCTGAAAGGATGAGCCTTTTCCTTGGTAGAGTTTCCATGAAAGTACTCTGTAATTTCTTTCACTATAATAAGCACTTTAATTATTAAACACATATATATGGGAACAAAAGTTACTTGGCTACCCGTGCAAAGAGCTCGAAAGTTTTTTGTAGAATAAACAAATATAATCAACAATTAGATTCATTCTGTAGTAAGAATTAGAAAAGGGCAAATGTAATTTGGGCAAGTCCTCTATATTATTAAGGCACTGCACTTGTTGTCAATGAAAATGTTTTCCCAAAGAGGCCCATGAGGCCATGACAATGCGACCTAAAAAAAATTGATATGGATTACAATCAATCTAACTAATGTTATTGATAATAATAACAAATTCCATCTCAAATGTATGTTTTATTTATGCTAGCTAAGTACCCACAAATAGGAAGCACAGAGCATCATTTATAGACAAACATGTGAAATAGGCAATAAAATATTGACCAAATGGTATATTTTCGCACAACTAAAAATATATTAAATAAAACCCAGAAAGTGATTATGTCTTTGATGGCTGTTCTGGAAGCCATTCTTTGGATTAATCATCATAATCTCATCACAATTAACATCAATTGAAAAAATAAGCCAATCAATGAAAACCCCAATTAACATCAATTGAAACAAATGAAGCCAATCAATTTAAAACCCATATACAAAAATAAGAAATTACCTCCAACAATCCATTATTCCACTGCAAAGTTAGGACCTAGACGATTCAAACATAGAAAAATTAGAGGAAGATACAGATATAGATACATAATTAAATATTGAGAGAGAAAGAGTAGAGAGAAAGGGGCGGATCGTGGACATCTTCTAGCCTTCATAACATCTTAATGATTAAACCCAATATTACAAGCTTCGATCTATTCTACCATTTGAAGCGATGAAGTACGATCCATATCCATTTACGATCTATACTTTACAAGCCCCAAAAAAATTGTTCAAACACAACAAAATAGCTATGATCGCTGGATCATAACTATCTCCGATCTGTAAATCCAAGCCACTAAACGAGTTTTCGATCGACGAAAATGACCAGAACGGAAAGTGAGAGAGAAGAGCATAAGAGAAAGCAAGTTTACATTACTGTGTGTGTTTTGGTGTGTGTGCCCGACTTTAACTTGTCATCAGATTGGTTTTAAAATTCTCCCCTATGGCTATGGAATTCAATTTATGTAAATGTAGGATTTTAGTGTTTTAATTCAATGTCAATCCTAAATTAATTTAGTTATCCAAACAATGGAATTAATGTTGAGAGCTTCAATACTAATACCAAAGTATGAACTCGACGTATCCAAACATACCCTTATTAGGGTCCGGTGCCATTCGGTATGGCATTTTACCTAATTTTAGCTTAAATTTGAATTTAGGGAGGAGGTTGTACGAAATTAGGTAGTTGATATAATGAATGTGTAAACCCAATTACTTTAGGGGCTGAATTATGAGAAGGATAAAACTTAATATAACAAAAGTGTATTTTGTCCTTAGGAAAAGAGAACGTGAATGAGTGCTTAATTTTTAGATAGCTTTATTACTAACTTTTCATATAGTTATCCTCATAATTAGTAGAATGAGTAAATAAAATATTTTTATCATAACATGTAAAAAAACTACAATAGAAAAATAATTATCTAAAAACCTAGCACTCGTTTTATAATATGAAAAAGATTAATATAAAGCATATCATATTGTTTGGTTACGTAAATGAGTTGCCTATATTGGTTCCCTAAATTCAATAGGCTTGGGATCACCGTCTTGTCACTTAAGGTACTAACTAATTATCATATTCAATACTATTTTTTATGGTAATTACATTTTTCAATAGGATCTAAACTATATAATTCTTATTAGGAATTGTAATCATATCGAAAAGGTGTGTCTACTATAAATACAATGTGACTAAAAGAGGTACGAGATATACACTATATTATAACCTACTAAATATTTCTTATCTCCATTGTTAACACATCTTGAAACATGTTCTTAATTTCACTCCGGATCAAATATCTCCCGATAGCCTAAGTTGTCAAGTACTTTATGGTAGTTCTTTTTGTGCAGGTTCACGTTCAGGTAGTGGTTAACAGTGTAGACAAATTTGAGCGTTAACATTGGCACTAGAATGAGGGTCTTCTAGTATTTAGTAGAGTTTTCTCTCTACCACTATTCGTAAAAAACTTTCATGGTGGGCCACCACAACAATTCTTATGGAGAAACACGCTCGCAATCACATCAACCAACTTATGCTGACAAGCAGCGTCGTCTCCAAGAAGTCTAGTGTAACAGAAAAACTCTTTAAATCCAGCAAAAAAAAGCTTGACAAACAATTTACAGATCTGACCAGAGCCGAAAACAACTCGTTACATAGATATGGAACACTTTTTCGATAAGGACATCGCGGTTTTTGCATCACTCATATGTCTTTTTCCACTGGTAGAAGCATTAGTACCCGATCATATGATTCAAACAAACGTTGAAAAATAAGAATGAGATCTTCATCACGACATAGAAGCGGTGATCAATACCGAAGACGACCCCCAAATCCCGATCGTCGGCATAACATAAGGGAATCACTTAACACACCCATCTTGGATTCGGCCCATAAATCTTATAGTCACTGTTCGAAGAAAGAAATCTATCGACGTTCTTGTCATCCCTATTATAATCTTACACCCATCATCTTCGCAGAACCATGATGCTAAAGATCATAATATGGACTTTGCACTATTTATTTTGGGTAGATCTTTCGTTAATCTTAAAATCCTTTACAACTTTGTGTGTGTGTGTATATATATATATATAAGTCTCAAAGAATTGGGGGGCACATACATGTTCAAATGTACATGTTTGGTGTTAGATATGGTTTAATGTAACTCAACATTCCACTAGTTAACATTAACCTATACAAAGGATGACAACGACTACAAAAATAAAGCTAAGTATTTATTTCCTCTATTCAATTAACTCACTTGTCACGTAGTTTATTGCACAGATCTAAACACATTATATCATCACTTAATTACGAGTAATATATTGTGTACTATATCCTATGTTATTGATAAGTAAGATTTTATTTCTATTTATTAGGTATTTTTAGGCTTAATTAATTGTGAGTTTTTAAGTATTTTTAGTATTTTAGGTTATTTTATATAATTTATGTAATTTTATGTGTTTTTATTATTTTTATATTATTTTTAATTATTTTATATTTTATTTTATAGGAAAATAATCTTGGATGACTTTTTTGTAAATTCTAGAAAAGGCTGATGGCATTTTGGTAAATAAGCAGCAGAATGGCAGAATCGTAATTAAGCAATTCAATGACAGTTTCGTAATTTCAGAAGCAAAGTTGGTCCGCGCAATGCACGCGTTTGTGTGGACGAAGCAGTAGCCGCGCAAGGTGCGGATAGCAGAATTAGTTGCCGTTGGCGAACAACGTTGTTTAGAGCTTCAGGGGCGCTGCGCAATGCGCGCGGCTGGCGCGCTGACCGGTCAACTGTAGCAAAAGTTGTGTTTAGATGAGCGAAAAATTGAGCAGAACGGAATTATTCGCGATTTTGAGTATTAATTTGATTTCAAATTGGATTTTAATTCCACATTAGCTTAGGATTATTATTATACTTCTATAAATACATTACATTACATTAGATTAGATAATAAGCAGATTATTAGATACAATTATGAGCTCTCTTTCTCAGGTGATATCTCTTTTAGTATGTTTGGTTAATTTTATTATTCAGTTCTAGGAAATTTCAAACCCGATTATAATTAATAGTTAAATCAATTCAGTAATATTATTTATTCTTCCTTACATGAAATTATTTATGATAATATGTTTTAATTGTTTATTTGATATTGGGTTTGATTGATTTAATTTTGACATGTTGAGTTGATCAAATTATTATCAATTGCTATATTTATGAATTATATTACGTGTAATTGATATTGTTCCTAATCGTTGGTAGTGAATAGTGATAGACGATTGTGGTCAAGCTTTTGTTTATTGCTATGGTTATCATGATGTAAGTTAAACAGTCCGAGCTTATGAGATTTTTGCTTAGAATAATTTAATTTTCTTGTGATTAATGCTTCCATTATATTAAATTTAGAGAGCTTGTTCTAGGTTGTATAATGGTTAGAATCTAATGAAGAGCTTGTTTTATTAGATTAAAATTATGAAAAATTTCGGGTAGCAAAGCTTGTTGTTACCTAGGGTTATTAGTTTCGTGGAAGATAAAAATATATTTTGATTGATTGATCTATTAATTGTAAGGGTGAGATTGCACTGAAGAACTGAAGTCTTTAATTTATTAATTAATTTTATTAATTTACTTTTGTTTATTTAGTTAATTCAAAACCCCAATTTTAGTTTACATTGCATAAAAATAAATTAATCATTCTTTGTGGGCTCGACCCTTACTTGCTATTATACTGAGTTTGTGATTGAAAGTGAGAATTAATTTTGGAGTGTTAACGACAGCTTCTAGTTATTCATGATGACACAAAATTCACGTTCTTAATTTTTTAATCAGTTTTTAAAATTTGAAAAACTTTTGGATCAGCTGTTATTTTATTCATGTTATAATTATTTGTGCTTATAACGTGAACCTCCTGAAATCAAATAAGTTTTGTATAAAATATTATCTGCGGGTGTAAATGTCATCTTAATTACGACTGTTATCTCTGAGCATATGAAAACTTATTTGATGATCGAAAAACTCAAAATTATAAAAGGGGTAGTCAAAATAGTGTCAATTGAGACCTTTGCCCTTTTGTCTTTATCGCTCTTTTCTGCATGACTCCTCATCTTTTGATCTAATAGTTTTAAAAAAACTTATCATGGGAGGCTATGCAGTGCGATCCAATGATCGAAGAGGTATATAATTGGGGACCCGAATCTTTGATTGCTAAACGGGTTAAAGTTCACTTCCTAGAAGCCTATGATTAGCTCAGTGAATGCCTTTTAAGCTCACATTTGAGTAGATCGCTTCTATTTTAAAACGATAAAGACATCATTTCTAAACTGAGGGTGACCCATCCAGTAATATATTGAATTTCCCTTCTGGACTCTGTCTTTGGTCGTGGTAGTCTTTCGAACTTTTAAAGCCCACTTCTTAAAAGTTCATATAGATTCAGCGGACACCTATCAGTCCATACCTAAGCATATCACACCTTTTGAAAAGAATAATTGCATTGTTTCTAAATATTGAGGGTGACCCATTTAATCATAAATTGAATTCTCCTTCGTCTGGGCATTACCTTTGGTCATGGTAGTCCTTCGGACTGTCGAAACCTTCTTCTTCATCAACCCACAACTAAGCAGATCACACCTTTTAAAAGGAATAATTGCATCACTTCTAAATTGAAGGTAATCCATTCAATCATAAATTGAATTCTCTTTCGTTTGGGCTCTGCCTTCGGTCGTGGTAGTCCTTCGGTCTCTTAAGGCCTTTTCTTTCATCAGCCCATACCTAAGTAGATTACATCTTTTAAAAAGAATAATTACATCACTTCTAAATTTAGGGTAATCCGTTCAATTATAAATTGAATTCTCATTTTTATCGGGGCTTTGCCTTCAGTCCTAGAAGCTTTTATTTTGGAATATGTTCTTACTCTCACACCGGAGATATTGTGAGCGGCTCAAGCTGTCAAGTAATTTCTGATAATTCTTTTTATATAGGTTTACGTTCAAGTCAATGGTTAAACGTATAGACAAATTCTAACGTTAACACCCATTACTTGAATGTGATTTTTTTAAGTTCTTAATTTATAAATTAATATAAAAATTATTAATTTTTTATTGTAAAAGTAACAATTTGTTAACTTAATAAAGGTTAAGAACATTTCCCGTTATTTACTTGTGTCTAGTGTGGATTTTTGCTGGTGGTATCTTTTTCTCTACGGTTAGCTGAAGATCTTATTTTCAGGGTGGTTGGAAATTGAAGAATTAAAATTCTGCGGAAAAGGTGGGGGCTGGTTTTGGAGTGGACCCCATTAATACAACCAGGTCCGTTCCATACTGAGTTTACTCTCACGCGTGCGTCCAACTTCCAACCCCCCTGAAATACTGGTTGCACTCTTGCAACACACGTGTCAATTTAATCAACAGTGTATCTGCATGTAATATTAAAGTTTTTTGGACAAAACTGCCCTTGAAAAAAAAATTAACGGCTGAGGAGCCTCTAGTGCTTCAATGGTGTGGAATCAGGTCTCGGTGTGAACTTGGCAACGTGTCCAGATTGGGTCATACATAAACAAGCTCACCACCGCATGTGAATACGGGCAGCATAAATAATAATTTATTATAATATATAAATAATAATTTATTATGATAATTAATTAAATATAAGATAAATATTTCATTAAAATTTAATTTATTTAAAATATTAATTTAATAATAAAGTTCAATACTAATACTAATATAATCAAATCATATGATTTATTATGATTTTTTTTAATATCATAATAAAATTTTAATAATAGAATTATCCTAGAGATAAAATTCATTAAAATATATTATCTTACGTAAAATTATGATAGAAAAAACTTAAAATAAAATTGATAGATATAAAAATAAAAATTATTTTAAAAGATCCGTTTTTTTATTAGAGATATAAAAATAAAATACACTTTTCTTTTTTCTAACATATTAGGTTATTTTTTTAAAAATTCTTTACAAATTTGAAAAGCATTTAATTATTTCAAATTTAGATAGTAGTTATACTAATTTGAATAGAAAAAAAAAACCTAAGCAAAAAATTTGTGAAACCAAGTTTATACTTTTAATTATACAAACTCACCAATTCTATGCGAAATACGGGTAACATGGATAATGATTTGTTATGATACATGGATAATAGTTTATTATGATAATTAATTAAATATAGTATAAATATTTAATTAAAATTTTGAGAAGATAATGCCAACTAATTAAATTATTAAATATTTATCTAATTAAGAATTTATTGAATTACATATTATAGGTTCCTTCAACCAGTTATTCAGCTAAATATTTTGAATATATTGTAAATTTATTTAGTTATGATTACGATAAAGTAATTACTTTAATTTTATTTAGATTACATAAATTTGTCAAACTTCTAATCCAAATAGATTTATGAAACCTAAAGTTTAACAAATTTAATTTAGTTATGAAAATTAGTTAGTAATGAATTCAATATATTTTTAAAACTAATTTATAGCTATTACTAAAATTTAGATTTATTATTAATACAATTAATCATATGATTTGATAAACTTTTAAGTTTTAATAAATTTAATATATTTAGAATATTAATTTAATAATAAAATTCATGAATAATACTAATATAATCAAATCACATGATTTATTATGAGATTTTTCAATATCTTAAGAAAATTTAATAATTAAATTATCTTACATAAAATTTGTTAAAATATATTATCTACATAAAATTGTTATAGAAAAAGCTTATAATAAAATTGGTAGATATAAAAATAAAAGTTCTTTAAGAAGATTATTTTTTCTATTAGAGATAAAAAAAAACAAAAAAACACTTTCGTTTTTTCTAGCAGGTTAGGCTTTTTTTTTTTTTGAATTCCTTACAAATTTGAAAAGTTTTTAATTATTTTAAATTTAAACAGTAATTATACTAATTTGAATAGGAAATAAAAAATTGAATAAAAAATTTGTGAATCTAAGTTCGTACTTTTAATTATACAGGCTCACCAACGACTCCATGCAAAATGACATGAATAATAATTTATTGTATTAATAATTAAAAAAAATTAATTGTGATTTCATGAACATAGTTCTAGCTATTAAATAATTAAATATTTATTTAAATAACTAGTAATTGAATTACATATTATAGGTTATTTCAATCAATTATTAAGGTAAATATTTGAATGAATTATTATAGATTTATTTAGTTACGATTTTATGTGAAAATAATTATTTTAATTTTATTTAAGTTTGTAGTAAAATTCTATACTAGCGTTTGTATTGCTAAAATTAGTTTGAAATTTTAGTCCGAATAGAATTATGAAACTTAAGTTTTAATTTAGTTTTGACAATTAATTCGGAATGAATCTAATATAATTTTTTTAACTAATATTAAAGTTATTATGTTTCAAATTTACATATATTATTAATACAATTAATCATGCAATTTGGTAAAATTTCAAGTTTTAATGAATTAAATTAGTTAGGATATTAATTTAATAATAAATTTTATGACTAATATTAATATAATTAAATCGCGTGATATATTAAGAGTTTTTTCTTACATCTTAAGATTTTAATAAAATTGTAGTAATAAAATTATTCTATATAAATTTGTTAAGATATATAAACTAAATAAACTTATTTAAAAAAACACATGTAGTAATTATTGTTAGATAACATAGGTACCTCTTTGGTTTTGTTGGAAACTATTTTTTGTTATTTTTTAGACAATATTCTTCTCATTTTCGAGTATTCATGATTTCACGTTCTTCAAATGTTTCTTTCTGAATCGTTGCTTAATAACGTTTTTGATTAGTGCTTTTTTTTTTTTATGTTTAGGAAATTAATATTTCCACAAGCTAAATAGATATTTTCACAAGTGGATCCCATTTGATCTTGTGAAAATGTCATTCCCCTATGGTTATGGTACCAATGCAGCTTTAATTAAAAGTGAGAAATCAAAGTAAATATAATATTAATTATAAATAAAATTAAGTCATACATATGACAATAAAATAATTTTTAAACAGTCTAATTAAAAAAAAAAAATTAGTGTACTAAACTCAAGACCATAAGCACATTATAGATATTAGACCTTATAAGCTTTCAAATATATACCTTTTAAGTCGACAACTTCAAATTTCATTGAATGATCGGTATTCAGATATGTTTGTTATTTTTCAAATGAAATTATTTTCATTTTCTATCACGTTATTAAGATGTTTCTTTCTCAATCAACCATATCTCGACAATGTTTCCATTGCATGAAATATATTTATTCTTTTTTGTGTGTGGAATCCATCAAAATTTAATAAACAGTGAATTGTTGTGAGTAAATTTATTAGTGATAGAAATAGAAAAAAAATTCTTTTTTTCGGTTCCTATTAGAGATATGCATATTTTAAAGTTAATTTGATAAAAATTTATAAACATCAGGTATACATTTAATTATTATAAAATTATATAATATTTGAATAGGAAAAAAATATTTTTTTTCTATTTCTTTTTGTAATATGAATATTTTTAAGTTTGGATAGTACTTATGCTAATATAAATTAGAAAAGCTAATTTAAAAATTGGTGAAATCAAATCAAGTTTATACTTTTAATTATATAGTTGATTATAGATTATAGATGACTTAGTTGAAGTTCTAATCCAAACAAAGTTATGAAACTTAACATTTAATAAATTTAATTTGTTATGACAATTAGTTAGTAATTGATTCAGTATATATATATATATATATATATATATATATATATATATATATATATATATATATAACTAATTTACAACTATTGCTAAAATTTAGATTTATTATTAATTCAATTAATCACGTGCTTTGATAAAATTTTAAGTTTTAATAAATTTAATTTATTGAGAATATTAATTTAATTATAAAATTCACGACTAGTACTAATATAATCAAATCACATGATTTATTAAGAAATTTTTTAATATCTTAATAAAATTTTAATAATAAAATTATCCTACATAAAATTTGTTAAAATATATAATCTTATATAAAATTGTTATAGAAAAAGCTTGTAATAAAATTAATAGATATAAAAGTAAAAATTCTTTTAAAAGATTTTTTTTTCTGTTAGAAGTATAAAAACAAAACACAATCTCCTTTTTACTAACATGTTGCGTTATTTTATTTTTTTGAATTCTTTAAAAATTTTAAAAGTATTTAATTGTTTTAAATTTATGTAATACTTATACTAATTTGAATCAATCCTAAAAAATTATGAAATTATGTTTGTGCTTTTAATTATATTATAGATTATAGATTATAGATATGTCAAACAAAAACACAATAATTAATGAAAAATTATTTTAAAAATGATATGTTATTTTTATATGAAAATTTAATATTTTTACAAAAAAAAATTCACATGAATCTGGGTTCTATTTACTATTTATCAGATCCTTTCGAGAAATATTAGTTTCATATATAGAAATATTAATTTCTTTTTAAAATTATATCACAATTACTTCGAAAGGAACGAACAATAGTTTATTATTCAACTATTCGTTGAGATCCTTGAATGCTCTCATTTTAATTGTGTATAATTATTTAATATAAATGAATAATTTCAGTTCATCAACAGTTATGTCTGAAAATCCTTGGACGCACAATGCTACAACTAAATAGAAAGATGTTTCCAAGGAAACTAATTAATTTTAATCAAAATATAAGCTAGTTATGATAAATAAATATTTATTGCAATCATTTCAGAGTAAACATCTTTATTTTACTCTCAGTTGATTTCTTTATTTAATGAAAATCGGTAATTTAAAACACAATTACAGTGTAATTGCTTTCACTGAATATAATCATTTACGAGACAGTAGCGCTCCCAAACCATATTTAAGTGATAAAGAATCTTATTTCCTACCTATGGGGTAAATATTATAGTATCTCATTTTCATTATACAAGTCATTTAAGACATAATCACATATATTAAAAAATCTCATTAATTTTAATGTTATATAATTAATATTAGTTTGAAATTTTATTACTATCTATGCACTAATTACAATTTTGTTATGAGTAATGACTCATACAATGATGTGTACAATGACTCAATGTAAAAATAATGAAACTCATAATGTAAAAATAATGGGTCTTATCATTTTTATATTGGATCAATTGTACACATTTTATTACATGAGTTATTATATATAGCAAAGCTCCACTAATTAATTACTCTTTCTATTCTCTCTCAATTATTCTAATTTTTTAGGGACAAAAAAGGAAATGATTAATTTTTATCCTAAATATATATAAAATGTCTTATATTATGGGGATTTTTTTTCCTTCTAAAAGGATTTATATAATAAAAAGGAGGGAGTAGTATATAGGAATCATTCAAGTTAAATTTATTGTTCTAAATCTACACATGCACCATATAAATTACTCCAATAATAAAAGTCTAGAGCTTTGATAAAATCACAATTAATAAATAAGAATCAGGTTGAAAACTTATTAACAATTTTACACATTAAATAGCAAAATAGTTCTCCAGACTCCAATTATGAGACCTATATAATAACTACTGTATTTATGTAGGGGGAAACTTGGTCCTCACCTTAATTACGTTAGTCTGTTTTTTTTTATAAAATTTAAAAATTGCTATATTTTAATTAGTTAAATTATATATTCACAATGATAAACTCATAATAACCCCTCTTGACCCGTGATTTATCACCAACTCTTACTTTCTATCTCTATTTCTCTCCTATCTTTTCTCATTCATCTTTTGTCTTTTGTTTTTTAGATGTTATTTAAATATTTTATTAATTATATACACATAATGCGTATCATATAAACTAGTAATTAATAATGGGCCTCAAAATAACTACTACTAGGATCTAATTATTTTAAAATAACGTACGTTTAATTTTTACTTAAACTTTATAACTACTTTGAATTGCATGTATTTAAATTTTATTTTTTGTGGATTTGATCATAAAATCATAAAATTACCTGATTTTCATTTTTGTATAAACTTAAATGTCAAGGAAACAAAACGAAAAAATAAAAATAAAATTAACTGACAGACAGATCATACTGCAAAGTCCTATCTAGGAATACTTGTTCTTGCATGCTCTGACAAGTGCCACCTCACAGTTTTACGTGTTGGGTTTTTGAACCTGCATGAAAACTTAAAACGTAAAAACATAAAGATAACGAGGGTATTTCCGTCATTTTCTAAAAAACAAAGATAGAACAAGGAAGCCGTAGTGCGGTTCCCATAGACCTTCTTCATGAGCGGTTTCATCCAAGTTTTGGCAGGTTTTGCCGAATGGATACTATCTATCTATTTTTAGAGAGAGGAGAGAGAAAGGGGTGTTGAACTGGAGACCGCTTTATCTGAAAAAAAAAAAAGGATTAGAGATGAGAAGAGAAGAAATTCTACAAAAAATTTGTCTTTTGCTTCTTTAGCATTCAATTCTCTCACCAAAAAACTTTGTTCAATTCTGCAACAAACTCTGTCTATATTCATCTATTTCTTCCTATTAATGGTGGTTATCAGCTACAAATTAATACCATGATCGGGAGTTATTATTTTTATTGCTTTTATTTTTATTTTGAGAATAAGAAAAAAAGATAATAAAGGTACCTGTGGTCCATTTCAGTTTCTCTACAATTAATACTAGTACTAGTATATATATACATATAGTCTCTCGTATGGGTTTTGCCAGAGCTGTTCTTCAATCTTCATCTTCTTCCTCACCAGAGCAAGAAACAGCTGGAGCTAGCTCCTTTCATGGCTGCTTCTAATAAAACCAACATGCACCAAAGTACTCAACTAGCCCTAGATCAACAACAACAACAACAACAACAAGTACTTCCAGATCATCATCAGCAGAATCATCATCAATATCAGCAGATGTCTTATGGGATGATGATGCAACCGATTACATCAACAACAACCACCTTTAATCCTTCAGTCAATTTCATGTATGTATACAAGTTTTATCTTTTTCTATACCCGCAAAAGAATACATAGTTATTTGTACATGTTCTTTGTATTTGGCTGATCCTTGTTTGTAATTTGGTGTGGGTGAGCAGGAGCAAAGATGGTGGAGGTGGAGCTTATGATCAATTTGGTGAACTTGATCAAGCCCTTTTTCTTTATCTTGATGGACATGATCCCTCCTCCGCGGTCCAAGATCAAAGACGTGAGTACTGAGATTCCCCTGATCTCTATCTGATCAGATCAGATGAATAGTACATCTCTCTCTACCCTTTTAGGGTTATGATCTGATATTCCCTCAATCTCTTGGGACAGGAATAAGGATCATAAGAAAAGCATGCATTTTCCGTGTATATATATATGATCCGAATAATATTTTTGTACTTTCTTTGACCAGATCTTTGCAAATAAATATATTTTTGATATTTGCAGAAGTCTGGAAAATTCTCAGTTCCAAGTAGGAAAAAAAAGAAAAGAATAACTTCAATTCTTGTTATGTCTTGTACAGTACTTTAAATGTTTCTTTATTAGCCATTCGGAGTTAGGACCACGACATGTAACAAACATCATGATTTTCTCAAGGGAAAATTTTGGTTGTACGATTTATACCAGTGATTGTTTACTTTTTTTTCTTTTCAGCCTTTTGTTTTTGATTCCATCTCCTTTGTGTTTGGGGTTTAGTTTCAGAGAGCTAGCTACAAATGCATGACCCCATACTTGTCACTACTCATATATACTCAATTCTCCTCCTTTGATAATAATACCTAATCATCGTCTCCGAAAACTAACAGATTCTCTCTCTCTCTCTCTAGGTTTAAATTTAATTTTAATTATAGTTTTTGTAAAGAAATTTTAATGGTTGGGAAAATTAATGCAGAGAATTCTGGGATGAGGCCTCCAACGCTGAACATTTTCCCATCTCAGCCGATGCATGTGGATCCATCATCTGCAAAGGTATATATATACTTGTTCATCTAATTTATAAACCGTTGAGATGTTCCATTTCTTGCTCATTTTTTTAATGAATTAATTTATAATTAATTATAGAAGATTAATTGTGATAATGGGTTTGTTATGTGTTTGGTAGGTAATCAGTACAATGGGTTTGGTTTCACCAGCAACCAGTGGCTCCAAGAGATCATCTGAGCCGTCCATGGACTTGTCTAATAACCCAAAAAATGAAACAAATGCTGCTGTTCCTGCTCCTGTTCCTGCTGACGGGCCTCCACCGGCCAAAACTATCAAGGTAGGACTCACAATCGCATACATATTTAATTAATTGCTTATATACACTACTTGCTACTATATTACTTGTTATATAGCTTCTTAATTATTCTTGGTGAACTGGGATTGCGTTTTATTTTTAATAGTATTAGTCTAATATGTTTTATTAATACTACTTAATTCATAATTGTTGTTTCATTGTTTGTTGCAGCGTGAAGGAAATGGCCAAAAGGGCCTAACATCAAGTCCGGAGAATGACAGACCCAAAACACCGGACCCTAAGGTGCCAGCGTGCCTCCTTCCATTTGCTTATATAATTCACCTTTTTTTTTCTTCTGGAAATTGGAAAATTATTTTTTAATAAAAATTGTACATAATATCATCATGTTCTATGATATATATAGTATGTGTATGTATTGATGGAAGAATTGTTGTTTGATTTTTTTGTACGCAGACACTGAGGAGACTTGCTCAGAATAGAGAGGCAGCTAGGAAAAGCAGGCTTAGGAAAAAGGTCATTATACACCGGATCAAGACAGAATTAAAGAATTACTACTACTACTACTAATCAATTTATATTCGTGCTTAATGATTTTCATTGCTTTACTTTCAATTCGTTTGCTCTAATATATATATGTACACAGGCTTATGTTCAGCAGCTAGAGTCAAGTAGGATTAAGCTTACTCAGTTGGAACAAGAACTCCAAAGAGCTAGAGTTCAAGTCAGTTTCCTCTAATTAATTGGACAACTAATT
This sequence comes from Hedera helix, assembly GCA_947179155.2. NCBI lineage: Eukaryota > Viridiplantae > Streptophyta > Magnoliopsida > Apiales > Araliaceae > Hedera > Hedera helix. The sequence goes on from OX359283.1 coordinate 28,257,402, forward strand.
CTAATCATTTATACATTAAAAAAAAAAATTCCCATTATAATTATATATACTTATTCTTTTACTCTCTTTTTCTTTTTTCTATATTTTAAAAAAGAAGATTTTTGTTCTCTTTAAATTTAAAGGTTATAAACTAGCCAGTTTTTTTTTTTTTTGTTGGCATTAGGGAGCTAATATTATAGGTGGAGGTGGTCTTTTAGGAGCAGACCAACAAGGACTCCCCCTTGGCATGGGAAACATGAGCTCAGGTACTAGTATTAATTCCAAAACTCATCAACTATAAATCTGGGGTTTCCCTCTAGATAATTTGCTTATATATATATATATATATATATATATATATATATATATAAAATTCAGAATATTGTGCGTCTTAGTTTAATATTATAAGGTGTTTAATTATAGACGCGGCAGTGTTTGAAATGGAGTATGCGAGATGGCTGGAAGAGCACCACCGTCTGATGTGTGAGCTCCGAGCAGCAGTGCAAGAGCATTTGCCGGAGAATGAGCTCCGGCTGTTTGTTGACAACTGCTTGTCTCATTTTGGAGAGATGATGAACCTCAAAAGCATGCTGGCCAAAACGGATGTCTTCCATCTTGTTTCCGGAACCTGGAAGACTCCTGCCGAGCGCTGCTTCATGTGGATGGGAGGCTTCCGCCCATCCGACCTCATGAAGGTGAAGTTTCTCTTTGTTTACAGCTCCAATCCCTATTTTCATTCGAAATAGTTACATACAACACTTATTCGAAATTCTAATATCATTTAGGTTTAATGAGAAGTAAGATTGGACATTATTTGAAGTAGTAAATTAGTTAACTTTTTGGGTGATACTCTATCTGTTCTAAAAGAGTTTTATTATATATAATGACTCGTGATTCTTTTGTAAAATAGTAGATTTTATAGGACAATTAAAATAGTGGACCTACCATTTTACAAAAGATCATTGCACAAATTATTGTACAAGAAATTGATTCTAAAATTAAAAATATATTTTTAATTTTAAACAATAACCTAATATAATGTTATTACTCATGTTTAATCACTATTTTATTTCTAACTAATGCTAGTATTATGTTAGCAAGGAAAAAATAAAATTTTCCTTAAAAGTACTGAGAGAGTATATTTATAATAAGGGTTAAAGTAAAGGTAAGACACCCAAACCCTAGCTTTAACTGATTAAGTTTGTTTTCGTTAAATATTTTCTTCATTCCTTAATTTTGGGTTTTTAAGTATTAATACATATTAGAATACTTGAGTTAAAAAGTATAGAGCCTGGGTGAAGAAGAACAAGAGTGATCTAATTTGATCATGAGAAAAGCTATGATGAGATGGTGCACGAGGTCTGAAAGAGGAAGTTGGTATTGCATGGTGCTACTTATTGTACATATATATATATAATGAAATTGAACAGTACTAGTCAGATAAATGATGAAAGGGTATCGTGAGGCCTTTCCATAAAGGGGTAGGGTTAGGAATTACTCCATACTCGGCCATAAAGCCATGTATGTCTCTTCCCACTCTCTTCTGGTAATTTCTTGTTTTTGCGTGACTCTGTGTGTGTGTGAGAGAGAGAGGATACTTGCACGGTTCTTTACTCCGTTGGTGGAAGGAAACAAGAGCTAGTCTTATTATAGCTAGCTCTTTCTTTGCCTTTAATTTATATACTTTTGGTTTACTTGTTATAAATAATTAAGAAAACAAAACCCTCCTCCAGCATTCTTTGATATGTATGTATATTAGTACATATGTACTCACTCTATTCAAAAATTAGAGATAAATTTTTATTTTTTAGTTTGTTTTAAAATTAGAAATATATTTTTAATTTTAAAATATAAAATAATATGAATTTCTTAAGATGTCATACTTATATATATTCTATATAAGTATCACGTCATCATTAATGTGTTTCTAGCAAACGTTAGGTAGTTCTTTGAAAAAAATAAAAAAATTCTTAAATAATCACTTTAGACATTTATTTTTAATTTTAGATCAAAGAAAGTATTAACAATATATAAAAATTAATGACTTGTTAAGACTTTTATGTCACTAATTAATTTATAATTTAAAATTATAAATGCATATCTAGTTTGTAACAAACTAAAAAAAAATTACATCTTTAATTTTGAAACAAAGGGAGTATATATATATATATAACTATATAAGTATGAGATGGAATATTTGATGCTGGTTTAATTTAACTACTTCCTATGTTTATCTATTGTCTAATTGATCTATTTCATGTTGGTTGGTGTTTGAGTAGATAATATTGAACCAAATTGAGCCATTGACGGAACAACAGCTGGTGGGAATATATGGACTACAACAGTCAACCCAGGAAGCGGAAGAGGCACTCTCTCAAGGGCTTGATGCACTGAATCAATCCCTCTCGGACATCATCGTTTCGGAATCACTCAGCTGCCCTCAAAACATGGCCAACTACATGGGTCAGATGGCTGTGGCTATGACCAAGCTATCCACTCTCGAAGGTTTTGTTAGACAGGTACACACTTACATGTCATACATTCACAATAATTTTCTAACAACTCACCAACTATAATACGTACATGCGTGTTTATATATATACACACACACACACACACACACACACACATAAAAGCATGATCTGCAGGAGTATTCTGCCCAACACATCGTTAGTCATCCTGAAAATAAAATTATAATAATCAATGTTAGCAGTGAACAGTCTGTTTATATGTACAAGTGTAGACATATTATATCTGGGATGAAATCTTCTGTACTAATTCTCTGTATCATGTTTATATATATACATATATATGCATCATGTCTCTTATAACTGAGACATGATACAGAGAATTGGTACAAAAAATTTGAGGCCATTATATCTATGTATAGGCACAATTTTACATAAATTTATTTGCTTCTCCTTCTGTGTAGAAGAAACATACTCCTCAAAATGGGATGCGGTTAAGATGAAATTAATTTTACTGTAAATTGGTCTATGAATCAATAAAGTGTTGACACACAGGCAAAAAGAATATATTTCAGCATGCGTGTCAATATTTTATTAATCTTTAAATCAACTTACAGTAAAGTTAACTTCACCATAACCGAATCTCTCCAAATGATTACCCAACTCAACAGCTCTTAAGGGGTGTATCTCATAAAAACATATGCTATGAAGTGTCGCATCACGGTGACACACCCATAGGCTATAGTTTACTACATAGAACTGGTGGATTTATTCAAAACAACATATGGAGCAGTTAATTAACAGTTAGCTGTTCTAATAGGGAGTATGCAGAGATTAACCAGGATATCATTTTATATGATTTTATAGTAGAAATAGAAGAAGCTTTTAAGTTAATTTTACACTAGAAATTCCTTCTTCCTAAGATTTATTACACACAAAATTCTTTCAAAATATGCATAAGAAATAGTAATAGATAAATAACATCAGATTAATTGACCTCATCATATACATTTTTATGGGGAATAAGCTAGCTAGTAAGAGTCCAGAAAATTCTTTATGGAATTCAGTGCATTCATCATAACACCATCAAGTATTTCCGATATTTAATTTAAAGATGGTGACTGCATATACAAACACACATACATACATAATATAGATATATAACTATTTATTCAAAAGGCACAATCAGGACAGGTGAATATCCCTATCATAAGATATTTTAGGCCCATATTTTCATGATGTCATTTTCATAACCGTTTGACTTAAAAGACACCCTGTTGAGAGTTGAGACCATCAATCATAATTTAGTTTTTTGACCTACACGGGAAATATTAACTGCAACACTAGATTATATATATATATATATATATATATATATATATATATATAATACAATTGGGAAATAGATGTATGCATTACACTGTAAATAATATTTCCTGAAAACATAAATATTTCCTCTAAATTATAGGAGTGGATTGACTTTTCTATGTTTTCCACCATTCTGAATGGTAGTTTATATATAGTTTAAAATTAGGCACCGGCCCTTTGGATATTTATATCAATCCTACCCAGTATATTCGTAATAATTTTTTGAAAAACTTTACTCTCGAGTATACGGATTTTGGTTCCACGTACTTGTTGGTTTAATATACTTAATCAAGTTTACTAAAATTTATTGTTAATTAGTTTGTAACAATTCTTTAAATATAATAATCAGCTGATAATCATATTTATATCTTGCATTTTTTCGTGGTCCATATAGAACCCAAAAAAGAAGAAGAAGGTTCGTATCCCTTGCATAAATTCCCCGTCCATAATTCATCGAGGACAGTGTTCATCATTACCAATTATCAGTATTGGTAATTATGCCATTCTTTCAATAATTTTTGGAATTATATATAATTCATCAATTTATTTTTATTATTATTATTATAAGTTACATTTCCTAGTAAAATTGTTTTAACTTCTTCAAATTACGAATTTTCCTCTTGATTTGACCTAGCTATATGCTTGAATTTCTTAAACCAGAGTTGGAAAGAGATGAATTCGTACGTATATATCAAAACTATCAACTTGAATCATATTTTTTTGGATTATTAATTATTGTACAAAAATTAATTTAAAAGATTATAGGGGATCTTAAAAATAATCGTCACATACTCATGAAGTGATCGACTGATTAATTTCATAATGATGATGTCAACAATCTTCTAAATTTGTAATAAACATTCGTAAAAGAATTGTTTCTTGAATTACTTACAGGCTGACAATCTGAGGCATCAGACAGTTCATCGACTATATCAATTTCTGACGATTCGGCAAGCGGCGAGATGTTTTTTAGCAGTTGCAGACTACTTCCACCGCCTTCGTGCTCTCAGCTGTCTTTGGGTGGCGCGACCGCATCAAGATTGAGAAAATCCTAATTCCCTTTAGATCTTCTAATCTCGATCAATTCCTAGACCGACTACTTTTCGTTTTATCATCATGTTAATTTCCTTTATGCTATTATATATACATGTAGATGATGGACCACAGTAATTAGCTAGATTAAGAATTTTACTATATAAAAGTAGAAGTAAATCTCTCTTTGGTTATTATTTATTTGGTGTTGTCCTTATTAAAATAATTTAATCTGTCTTCCCGGCCCCAATTAAACATGGGGATAGTATTAAAACAAAAACTCATGTCTGGTATAAATACTAAGCATTACACGGGACTAAGTGTTATGGCTAAGGAAAAGTTCCTTTTTTCATGTTTGTTTGCACATTTTATAAGTAAGGTCAATTAAATTGTGATTTTAAAATCAATCTTTATTTTGTAGTATTTGAGTTCAAATTTCTGTTCGTCTAAACTAATACTAATATTTGGTTGGTATCATCACCAGAATATTTCAAAAAATGTACCATTTCTCCACTGCTATTGTAGTCTAGCTCCCAAATTAAAAGGTAAACAAACATATGTTTGAGAAATAGCATTAATGTAGTAATTACGTCTACCCCATATAGTAAATTAATTCAAAACGGTATTATTCTTTTGTTAACTAAACATTAATGCCCCCATTTGGGTCATAAGTTCGTGCTTCTTCTAGGCTTCAACAATTTCAAATATTATTCAAATATAAAAATATACATACATATATATATATATATATATATATATATATATATATATATATATATATATTCTATTTTATATAGGGAGAGTAATAAAAATAACTATTTCCCTTAAAATTATGTCACATCTAAGTTATAATTTTATTTATTTTTTTCACCTTTTATCCCTACAATCTCTCCTATATTTTTCACAGATATTTTACAATTTTTATTTGAAATTTATTTATTTAATTTAATTGCACACAAGGTATATTTTATAATTTTTATTTATTTATTTTTATTCATTTTAATTGCACAGACATAATGTGTCCAACAAATACTATCATTATATAAAGGGAGAGAAAGAGTTTGTTTTAATTTTTCTTCCACTTATAGATATATATGGAAAAAAATTATTCCTATTTTTTCTCTCACTCTCTTATCCTCTTAATTCACCGAAGGAGATTGTGCTTGTATATAATTGGATGTAAACTATATTTAATTAAATAATGTATGTATTTTTATTACTATACTATCTATAAATTAGAATGGCTGGGCTGAGTTGAGCCACACTCTATGTTTTAACTTTCGACTGTAAACGATACTCCATCAGCATTTGTGTATTAAGTTGGGCTCTCGCGGCCCAACTCGAATTATATAACAAATAACCATGGTATTTAGGGTTTTACGGGACACAAGCCGCACTAACATTTCTATCGAGAGGACAGAGAGAGCTTCGAAGATATCATATCAATGGCGCCGAAGTCAGGGAAAACTAAAAGCACCAGGAACCCTGACCTGATTCGCGGGGTCGGTAAGTTCTCCAGATCCAAAATGTACCACAAGCGTGGTCTCTGGGCAATCAAGGCCAAAAACGGCGGCGTTTTTCCTAGGCACGACAGGAAGCCGGCGGCGCCGGAGGCTGCGGTGAAGCCACCCAAGTTCTATCCAGCTGACGATGTCAAGAAGCCGTTGGTTAACAAGCGGAAGGCCAAGCCCACAAAGCTCAGGTTTATTTCACTCAACATTTGATTTGATTTAATGGAGAAGTGATTTTTCGAATCGTTTTTCAGATTTTGTTTTTTAATTTTTGAAAATTTGATTTGTATTTTGTTTGTAGGGCAAGTATTACACCTGGGACAGTTTTGATCATATTGGCAGGCAGGTTCAAGGGGAAGAGAGTTGTTTTCCTCAAACAGCTTACATCAGGATTACTTCTCATCACTGGTGAGTTTATTATGATTTTGCCTCAATTATTGTGTTATTGTAAATGCATAATCTAGTATATGCACTTTCTTGGTTGTTGGTTTAATATATTTTTGGTCATTTATTATATATTTTGGGTCATTTTATATTTTATATATGTATCTAGTCTATGCTAAACACAAAAATGGAGGCAGACATAAACATATATAATGCTATAAACAATCAGCTTCAAGTCAGAATATATGTAGGATTGTAAAGTTTAAGCATTATCTTAGAAACTTACCATCTTTATATGTTTAATTGCTTATAATACTGATTCATACATGGGAAACAATGCACTTTGATCGTGTATAACTCAAGATAAATAAGATTTAGTTGGATGAAACCCAAAAGAGGAAAGCGCAACTGCTGCTCCTTAACCTTTTCTTAATCAAATTTGATGCTTTTGCAATTGTAGCCTAAGGTTTGCCATATTTCTGTCTAATTCAAATATTACCAAATCCATTCTTTTATATAAGGCATATGTAATCTTTTCTAGTCAAGCAAAAGATTGCAAAATCCCCGTACATCATAAAATATTGGAGCTGCATATTTGGGTAAACTCTTCAGAGCTGTCCATTGCTTCTTGCTACCCCTTGTAAGGTATATTTGAAGTATGTAATTGATGAAAACCTAGCCCCTTCTTATCTTGGTGAATTATATTTGTTTTGGTCAAGAAAAATTACTTTCATCTATCTTTATAAAATTAAAATTATAGAGGATTGAAGTACGAAGGGTTTTCTGGATAAGTTGGGCATCAGTACGTATGTTATAATTTGCATTTTTTTAAAGTTCAAGTTTTTCTAATATTGTTTATTATCCAATGGTTCTGAACTTCCAACCAACTCCTTTGATATCATGCAGCTTCGCCATGTATGTTACCAGGAATTAATAATGACATTCGTATATTGTTCCATAAGCCAAAAAAGCTATTCACGTTTATTCAAAATTGGATTTGCGTCTCTTTCTTGTATTTTTCTTGTAGTTTGATCCAATTTATATAGATGTTTTCATGAGCGGTTGAATTCTGTAAAAAATTCCAGTTTTTCCCTACTTGAGCTATTATAGAACATTCTGGTTAAGGTTGAGATTAGCTGCCTCGTGGAATTATGGGTAGTTACATAGAATGATTTCTTTAGTATTTCCATTCAAGATAACATTTCCTTCTTGTCATGTGCCTATTATATAATAGTAGTGACATCAATTAATGTTATCACTTGTAAGCTTGCCCTTCTCATATGGCACTTCCATTTCCGATTTCTAAAGTGTTGCATATCGGTTGCTCAATAGGGCCATTCAAGATTAATGGTGTACCTTTGAGGCGTGTTAACCAATCATATGTGATTGCTACTTCCACCAAGGTTGACGTATCTGGGGTTAATGTTGAAAAGTATGATGATAAATACTTTGCAAAGGAGGTGGAAAAGAAGAAAAAGAAGGGAGAGGGAGAGTTTTTTGAGGCTGAGAAAGATGTAAGTTTCATCCTTCACATACATCCATAATGTCCACCTGAAATATTGTTCTTTAGGTTACTAATCAAATTATGTTGCTTTTCTCCCTTGCAAATCGTAGGAAAAGAAGGCACTTCCACAGGTTAAGAAGGATGATCAGCAAGCAGTAGATGCCGTCTTGCTGAAGTCAATCGAGGGAGTTCCAGACCTGAGGACCTACCTGAGTGCGAGATTTTCCCTTATGTCAGGAATGAAACCCCATGAGCTTGTTTTCTAAGAGGTCCAATTATACGTTGGTTTGGTTGAATCATCACTAGTTGTGGCAGAACCTGAATACCGATTTTTTTCCCCTTTTAGTTTATCAATGTATGAGGATTTCTCATTCAAATTGTGTTCTTTAATGCAATAGTGAGATTGGTCTTATTTTGTTTTTTTTAGCTGTTATGATCACTGAAATTTTTTATGAATGTCGAATGATATTATTCTGCTTTATTGTCATGGTTGTTTTTTGCTATTCTTACCCTGTCATATAGGTTAAGTTTCTAGTTAGCCTAGGTTATTGACATCTTCTTGATTAGTTTGTGCAGACTTGAGATGTGGGCATATTAAATCTAGTTTAGTTTATTGGATGGGCTTGGACTCATATTTCCCCCCGCGTAGCATGATTATACTACGTTCGGTGAAAACAATTTTTTTTAGTTGATACAGTCAAGTTTTTTGTTTATTTATTTATTTTTCATATAAAACTGCCAAAATTTTCTGTGTTCTTACTTGTCAGTGTAGTTGATTGCTATGGAGTTGAGCAACCTAGATAGTACAAGGAGGAAATTGAATGTGGTTTCAGAATAAAATTTACTATGACCAGTTTCTTTTTGATAAATGTAATTTATTTATTTTTGTTAAGCCAATTAGGTGTTTTTGAGTTTTTGCAAAAAATTGAAATGTATATTATGAATTGCAAAAAAGGATGGGAGATAATCTCTCTTATCCTGCTTTCTTTCCAACGCTCTCCATATATACTTAATCTAGGGCAGTCTTTTTTCTTTTTCTTTAGCGCTCATATTTTTTTATCTCAAGTCTCACATCCTTTTGCAGCTTAGTTTTCTTCTCTATTATTTGAATAATAATTTTCAGTGTTTTTTAATATTTGTAACAATAACAATAACAATAATAATAATAATAATAATAATAATAATAATAAAAACTATGCCTGTGCTTGGACTTGTCTATAATAATTTCTGAATGGAAACAGAGATTTATTCACATAAACAGCATTAGAATTTCAAAGATTAAAACAAGCAATTTCATTGAGCACATAATAAAGTGTTACTGTGCTTTGTATATGGAAATCACCCCCCATCCGTGCTTTTGTTTGGGTTATTATGCTGTCTTCCCCTTATGGATGTTCAAAATGTAGTTGGGACGAGGTAGTTGCTTTATGTAAGCTGCCTTACTCTTTAAGTCCTATTCTCATGATTTCATATGAACTGACCGAGATTATTTCTCCATTTGGCTTCATTTAGTAGTTAGTTATATGGTGGTTGCAGATAGATAGATTTCGGAGTAGACTGTCAATGAACTTGGAGTCGGATTCTTGTTTAACCTTTATTTGAGATCTACCCGAACAACAATACAAATACAATGACATAAAAATACAAGTAAAAGGATGCAGACCTACAGTTGATATAGAAACTGTTCTTTTTTTTGGGACATTGCAGAAAAACTGCTCTGAATTCCCCGTTCTTAGAGCATGCTGTCTGCTCGAGCTGGCAATCTCCTGAAGAAATTGCTGGGTACTGAAGGCAGCTTGCTTCTGAATCTTGGATGTCGAAGTATAAACAACCCTGCCACCAAAATAATAATTCTGAAGGGAGTAACATAAAGAGCCACTGCAGCAACAAGGCAGAAAACAATGAAGAGGCTAGTTGCTCTCGGATCTCTCCAGCTGAGCAGCGCCTGAAATCTCTCCCCTTGTGTTGCCATGTCTCCTACTACTGTTTGGATTCTTCCTGCCACGCTTCGAAGCCTGTCATACCGCATCCTCGTGACGTCCTGTGCCTTGGACGTAGGGAAAGTGTCAAACTCTTCGTCTAGCTCATCGGGGTGAACTGCTTCTGCCCAAGAAAGTTTAGTATCCATATGAGGCGGATGCCTTGGCCGGTATCTAAAATTCCATATTCCTATAAGAAACATGTAAAGGAAGATGGTCGGAAGTATCAGCTCCGGGAAACAGATCAATATGAAAAACAGGACATGAACTAAAACCGAAGTGATTGGGTTCTTCCAGTAACAAACTTCTCCGAGCCACTTGCTCATAGAGATGACACCCAAAAACAGAGAAACAATCCTGAAGAAATTAGCCTTGCTTCTTCTCATGCTCCACATATGGGAATCTACATCAAGCATGTATTCCACAACTTCTTTTCTCAGTGGAGGCTCAGCTCGGGCAAGCCTCACTGCTACTATGTTCATTGCCTGATATCTCAAACTATCTAACTGGCTTACTGTGAATGGATGCAGGTAATGCATTTTTGGCAGCAAGGGGTGAGCGTAAAGATAGATAATGTTTGCCCAAGACAAGCAAGTGAATCGAAAGGCAAGCTGAAGTTCGCCCATCTTCTTCACTCCAGATGGTTGCAGAACAATAAGGGGGTAAGAATGTGTATATATCCTATCTGTTTCAAGTGTTGATAATCGGATTCTTACCTTTCCAATTCTCGAGTCCCTGCCAGGCGCACCGCCTGGTTTCTCGTTCCCACCCAAGTGGCAATTGTCAAATGCTCCGAGAGTGATGACCGTGCAAGGATCATAAACTTCCCATGTGTATTGCTCGTTCCATTTCGGACTGGAGCTATTGACTATGGTTCTGGTTCTCACCCATTTTTGACCATATTTGGCCACACAATAAGCATCTGTGGTTCCCCTTGTCTTCATTGGGAGGAGCCCTTGTGCACTTAAGATGCCCAATTCGAGGATACCGATTGGCTGCTTCCATAGTTGCCTATCAGTAGGCCGCTGGTCACTAATGTACATAGTTGATTCATCTAGTACATGATATGCACCCTCAAGACAGGCTCTGAGGTGAATTCTAGTTGAAAACTTATGCTCCATTCTCCTGTCACCTTCTAAGACACCAAACCCAAATTTTTCAAGGTTGAACCAGCGAGAGTGAATAGGCCGGTGATCCAATCGCCTCTCAAAAATGTTGAGTGGCAATTGTATCCTTCCCACAAGTTCATCTCTTGAAGGAGTCTTGTTTTCAATTGTTAGCACCAACTGTTCTTCAAAAGGCTCAGCGGCTACAAAGATCAGGTCCTCATTCCATAATGGATTCGTTGTTCGAGTTGGACATGTCTTGGTCTTGAGTATCTGGTTCCCAACTTGAGCCTTGACAAAAACCTGAGGAAGTTGGTTCTTGTCGAGAGATTCTACATCCTGAGCTTCGATCACGTTCACTCTGAGATACCAAAGTTTAGGAGAAACATACACCTTGGACCGGACACTGAAAACTCCCTCTCCATGAACTGTAGCAGCATCCGAATGCCATGCTTCAGGGAACGCTTCATCTGCTTGTGTTCCCATCCAAACTGCAAGCATTACCTCCCCTTTTACCTTGCTGTCTCCTCGTCTGTCCTCGAGTCTATACCATTGAGGTGCCAAAGGGCTATCTGGCGGAACCCTGGTAGGCACTTCATTCATGTCAAAGATCACTCTTCCGAGATAATCAGCTCTTGCTACCATTTCTTTGTCTCTTACAAAGACTTCAAGAACTGAAGACTGAATCTTTTCTTTTGAGAATGCAAAGACTTGGTTCCAATAGGGGTTTGTTTTCTTCTCGAAGTGCTGTGTTTTCCCTTTATAATTCCCAAGTTTAACCTCTACGTATGGATCAGAGCTGCCTGTTGCCTGGTTAGTAGGAAGATCTCTTGCTTTCACAACTCGAACATAAAGATAGTACATCTGCTCAACGAGATCATACGTGCTTGTGATTCTCTCACTGCTTATCCAACCTCCTCCTCCACGTACGCCTCCATGTGGCCATCGTTCCCCAAGCTGAGGTTTCGTATCCTTGAGTTTATAGTCGTCTTGGTGAGGATTTGCCTGCGAGCTCATTGGTGAAAGTTTGAAATGAACTTGCTGTTTTTCTGCTACTAGAGGAGCAGAGCTTTCAAGTAGTTTCTAGGACTTGGAAATGCTTTCCGCCACTACTAATGCAATAGGGAGTCGAAAAACATTAGTTTTGAAACTGGGATGAAGGGAGCATGAATATGATGGAAAAAATATGTGCTTGGAATTTAGGAAAACATACTATTCCCACTTTTGGCAGGAGCAAGAAATAGTTTCTTTTATACCTTTTAAAAGAAAGGAGAAGATTCTTTCTTGCGGGAGTTGTTGATAAGCTTCATCTCCTTTTACGAGTTTGAGCTGTAATTTTTGCATCACAACCTTAGAGGCTCAGGCTTGCTAAAGGTGTCGAGGTTTTTGTGAAGGTTCCTAAAGTTGACTTCTTTACGTATGCAGTTTTTATTGCTGGCATTGTGAAGGTGTAACCTCTGTGGAGAAATTTGATGCTGCTAGTGTGAAAAATACTTCACAGATCCCAAAACTAAAAGGATGAGGAATAGCTAGGGTTTTTAATTGAGAAGCTGTGATTATTATCGCTATCAGCTTAATAGCATGCTGCAGGGAGAACAAGTATAAAGGTAATTGCTTTCTTTAAACGCATTACTAGAAAAATGCTGCCTTTAGTGATATTAGTTTTTAAAAAAAATATACTCCTACTAGGGAAAACTAGTGGATTAGTTTTCATTGTCCATTCTTTAGGAAAAGATGTTTGATGCCTTCATCCAGATGACAAAGATGTTCTTTTAGACTTAAAAATTATTCCATCTCATTTTTCTACTTTCCAAGATTCTGCCCTCTTCTCATCAGAATTCGAAGCTAGGCTGGGATGGGCCGGGGTTCAGAGTAATGTAGCTGTGATGATAAATTTGACGACACTGTGTTATTTTATTATATAACCATTAGTTAAAATTGGACAGACTTCTTGAAACAATAGAAGTGGCAAATGAGACTTTTTTTGTGGCGAAGCTAGGCAAGACTAGGCTAGGGTAGGATAGTTTTGTCATTCTATTGAAACTGCATCACATATTCTTTGCCAATTGTTGGAGTTGTTTTAAATTTCAGCAGATTTAGCGGCGCCAGCAATGTGAAGGAAGAGGAAAGTAAGTGATAATGTGTTATAGAATTAGTGAAGAAGAACTAGTTAGAGAGAGCTTAAAGAAAAAGCAAAAGCTAAATACAGAAAAGCCCTTTATATATATATATATATATATATATATATATATATATATATATATATATATATATATATATATATATATATATATATATATATATATAAAGATGCTGTTGTCCTTTATTCCCAATCGAGCATGTGCTTTAACCCTATTTTCTTCTCTCAGTACTGGTTTTAACCCTATATATATATATATATATATATATACAGAGAAAGTATTGTTATAGTTATTCTCCCTTTATGCTATTGTTTGATTCAAAGAATTATGTCTTTGTTTACAAATCCATAAACCATGGTATACTTGGTGGGATTTATATATGTGATAGATAAAATAATTAAATAAGAATATTTTTCTCTCAAGGCAAAAGGATTAATTATTATATAACAATATATTTTTTATGCAAACCAAAGGAGAAGGGTTGAAATTTTCAGTTCTACCCTTATTCTTGAGTTAAATACTCCATCCCATCCGTTCTAAAATATATCATGTAATTTATTTAATTTTTAAAAATAATATTTTTATAATTTTTAATACTATTTAAATAGTTATAATTTTTGTAACTGAATGATCTAAAAATATACTATTTATATTAAATTTAAATTTAAAAATAAAAAATCATTATTCATATATTCTCCTCGTGCATGTCAAGAAAGCGCTTATACATGCATGTCGTTTCAAAACTGAAAATTCTATTCTCCTTTGTGCATTGAAAGTATTTGTATACCGAGCTTATAATTTATGTCAAACAATTTTCTGGAAAAACTACTTATAAATTATTATTTTTAAATAAATTATAAACTGCAACAAATAAGAGAATATTGTCTTTGAACTTGGTAAGGTTATTTTTCACAGTACTTGTAGCATACTAGTATGCGTGGCCTATATAGCGGAATCTCTCTCCCTTATATTCCCTCTTGATTATATTCCCTTTTGAGCATATCTTTCTCTCTGTTTCTCTTTCTATTATGCATTACAACACACCTTCACCACCCCAGCCTTTATCATGACTTTGCAGACAGGTGACAACTAATGTGTAGTAAATATAGCCGAACACATAAATAAATGGAGCGTTGAAAATACGCTTAATAGTTATGAGTTGAACGGCTAGAATGGATTGTACTAAAGCTTTTACAAGGTTAATTTATTGAAAATGAATCATCGAATATTATAAACTAATTTTCTAATCTCCCTCTAAATTTTGAATTTGATCGAAACTCGAATTGGATCACTTGTAGTTTGTACTGAGACTCAAAAATTCCTGACATATTGTACTTAAGAATCAAAATAATTAATACCGTACGTACTAATTATTAGTAGTAGTATATATTTGTGTTTTTCCCCATTATTTACTGTGAGATTGAAGGTAAATATGGATGCCAGTGTTTTACTGTCCTTTTTAATCAGACATGAGAATCAACCAACCAGAAGTATGAATCCATCTGGTCATATATTCTTTTATTAAAGCAGCTTTAGTCGATTGTCATGTCTTCATTGCCCGGTAACACGTATGTAGCACAAATGACTACCAACTAATAAAATTAAAGTAGAATCATATTTCCAGCTATGTAATTAATTGCCATTACATCGCAAATGGAGTATATAATTTATACTGTAACATTCTATAAATATGCATTGCACTAATTCTGCTGGAAAATCAGCCCAAAAAAATTCATCATTTGGTGCCGTATAAGTTGCTGTACCAGCAAAGAGACTTGGATAGAAGGCACAAAAAAGAAAAACCAAATCTCCTACTCTCCTGCATGCAGACTCATTACTATCGTATAAAGATAAATAATAAAATATACCAGTATATTATAAATCTTGTAAAAAGGTATTATAAGACTATTAGCGTTGAAATGTCCCACTCCATAGTTTGCATATGTTGTCAAGGTTTAACTGAAATCCAACATAAAAATGCGTATTTAACTCAATATCAGTACACAATTTCACCATTTTATTGGTATTTCGAACTGAACAACTCCTCCACTCACAGTGAGGAAAGTTTCTCGGTAATAAAAAGAAAAGGAAAAAAGCTAACAGATACTGTCACACAACACCCCTTTTTCTCATTTAATCTGTGGGTGCTTTCATATCAGCTATAAAAATACAGGTTAAGTGAGTTATATGTTGCAAAGAAGTATATACCAGATAGAGTATACAGTCTCTTCACATGGAGTAGTCATTGTCACAAGGAAGACTCCTTCCACTGTAATCTGTTGAGCCCATCCACAATTGCCCTGCGGAACTCGCCATTGTGGAGAAGAAAGGATGAGACATGCCCACCTGTAACCCATCTCACTTCAGAGCCTGGCCAAGCTTTTTGGAGCTCCAACACTGAATGCTTTGGAATGTAACCATCATCCTGCAATAAGTAACACAATAAAAATCTCAAGATTCCATTTTGAATAAACTGAACTCCTAAGAAATAAGTATATAACAACTCCAATAGAGAATCTACTAAAAGGCAGGCACTAAATGAAAAATCTTCCAAAAAAAGAGGATTATATTAAATTCGTACTCAAAACGTGACATACTAAACTCGCAATATTCTGTAACCATTCACAGTCCAGACACACCTTTTATCAAACAGTTTGAGTAGCACGATCCCATAACAGTTGACATGCATGATCTAACTTGGAAACCTAAGCTTATATAGGGGTCTAGAACACGAATAACACTTAACAGGAGCGAGTTACTAGAGAACCGTGAAAGTAGGTGTTTCCTAAGAAAGCCAATGATATTTTATGTTCTAGTAGTGTTTTTAAAACCCCCAGTACTAAATTATTATTAAAACATTGTAGGAGGAGAGTGCAACTTAGGAGAGAAAGGAACAGATCAAAACTGAGTTGGAAAAGTTGTAAGGCATAACTGGGCTACATGATGATTACAGTGAGTTATACGGAAAATAATAGGTCTTCACATAATTTATAAAATCTTTATCATACCCAGCCAGGGGATCTTCTGGTATTTAAAATAAGCACCAGAATGCTAACAGTCAAATCTATCACTTACAGTAGCTGCAACAAGTATGACAGAATTAGGATTTTTGGGAATTGGAAAGCGTGTGACATCTGTGAGAGATAATACGTTTCGCATCCTCTCTCTCACTTCCTCAAGTGTCATTCCAGCCTTCTGCACGGAAAGATCCTCCCTTAAAGCCTCCCATGCAGTGGCATGTTTTAATATCCCTTCACAGAATGCCACAACAGCAGAATGTGGGGAGAGAAATGGGAGTGTAGCAATAGGTGTAGGGTGCAATGCTCCAACCATAGCAGCATGTACTCCACCTATATATCATGGAAGAATTAAATTTTTGTAACAGAAAAAAGGGGCAAGACTTTGATTACATGCAGATATGTTTGTACGTATAGCACGATGATCTACTATAATCTCAGTTTCCTAATTACTTTCCCTAATTGGAAAAAGAAAAAAAAAATTGACCATGTGAAGAGAAAATAAAAGGCAATATAAAGCAGCTGGAAGCCTGGAACTATCCAAACATATTACTTATTCAGAAAAAGGACTCCATAATGATATACAATGTGCACTAAACCTCTTAAGAGACAGAGTCCGATTATAAGTGGAGGACTCTCCTACGAGGACTCACCTAAAGGTCCTAAACACTAACACCTTCATTTATAATGCTTAAATACAGTTTCCAGACATGAGTTTTATTGATGTTAACACAATCCTAGACTTTCATAGGTTCCATAAAATTGCCTTCAAGATAAAGAAAAGGTAAAACATAGTGAACAAAAATGTATGTATGCAAAGCTGCAAACAATGGCTTATCTTCTAAACTAATCCTACTGTCCCAGCAATTATAAGTACAGGGAAAGAACGTGCAAGTCCATAAAGACCATAACAGAAAAAAAAAAATCTCTAGTTCTTTTTTTAGATTGGCATGATCTATCACAACAGTAATCAAATGGTTTTCAGTAATTAAAGTCACTCTTTCAAAGTGATAAAGTAAAGCCCAAATTTGACACAAAGTATCCAGAGACAGATTTAGACAGATTTTTATTTCTAAAATTTCAATTTGTGATCAAGGACAGGGTTGAAGTTTTAACCATACTAAGTCCACAAACTCCCATTTTTCCAAACTCTGCTTCAGAGTCTAACCATTATAAAAGACTTCGTGCCTCTTCAATGGTAACTTTTCCTAATAACAGCAAGTCACTCACACACAATAGTTTTGCACCACGCTGCAACAATGGTCGCCGTTGTCCATAAAAAGGGCTGCAAAACAAATTCACGTTAAATCAGGAACCACCAGATCACATGGAATGCCAGAGAAAAGTTTGATTCTCACCTCTCAAGTACCATGGTTGCTATGTTTTCCTTTAATAGTGGTCCACCAAGACGTAATCTCCGCTCAAAAGTATGGTCTCCAGTACCTGCAAAAGAAAGCACATAACTTGTAATTGACTGTTAACTTTTATCGCTTTAATTTCCCATATTAAAAAAGGAATAAGGATAATAAACAGGTCTGCATCAAAACTGGATTTCTATGCAAAACTTCTGATGTTGGATCTTCCTCTCTGCTGAACAGTTAAACAAAATTAAAATTATGTGGTACAATTTTAAGAACCTAAAACACGAATGATGAAGCAGCAGTCCTTAAGGAACTCTAGAGCCATTATTTGTCTTCTAATGCACCCCACTATTTCAGCCAGTCTTCAGATAGACCATCAGCCATCAGGGACAATGTGAATGCTACTAATATATGTTGCCATCCCAAATAGATGCAGGCCCGATTAGGACATAAATGTACGTTTATGCAAGACTATTTTCTTGCTACAACAAGTACTGCTATACTTTAAAGAGAATAGGTATACCTTGTGTAAATTCCACACACTGCACAGATAATTGAGTACCTATCTAAACTTGAGAGCAGTAGCAAGCACACCTTCATTACGATTCCAATCTTAAATCTGATGTCATAGGCAATGTCCTCTTTTATATTCTATTATATGGCATTAACTGAAAATGGAGAAAATTGTTTTCAGCATCCTCTGGAAATCATAATTCATTGTACATTAAAGTCTATTTTCCTGGATTACTATTTTTTCGCCAACTGTGTTAGACAATTTGGTTTGACCTTTGATTATCCTCTAGTTTCAGAGAACCTAAATATTATATCTTACTCTTGCTTGACAAAAACCTTTTAGATTCTACAGTAGATGTCCACGGGTCTAACTTAGAAGTAACCCCAATTTTAGATTCATCAATTCGTGTATGTTATTCAGCTATTTCTACATCATATGTATGATTCCATCATTTTGTTTACATTGGGTAACAGCTACCTTATATTGTCTCACTGGAATAAAGCAAATAAATTGTTCAATAATCTAATCTTATGAATTAAACCTTTTTTAATAAGTTTCTTGTAAAGTTTCCTTGGTTTTCTCGTTAAACCACAAGATACTATGTGCAACATCATCATAAGCATCTACATTCTAAGCAAGACATAGAAAGTAACTATTCTACCATGTAACCATTAATACTGCACTTTTTCAGCGTAATTGAATACTTAATGAAGCCCACTAAAAGTCTTAATATTTTAAATGAAAAATAGTATGAACTACAAGCTACGGAAATCCCTTAAAACGAAAAAAATTATCGAAGCACAATATCTCGTTAATTTTATAATTCAAAAACCTTGTGCGAATTCCATATCGAAACAACTGCTAGATTGAGTTTCAATGTCCTTAAGCCAAACATCAAGGTTCTACAAGTTGGATGACAATCCACACTCCTAAAAGGCTAAAACTGAATCTGGATTTGGGTAGAAGCTAACAATATGCCATATTACTGGTCAAAAAAGATTCATCCTTTTGAGGCAAATAAGTAAGCAATACAAAGACACCTTTTTTAAAAAATTCTCGTATGAAAAAGGGCAGGTAGAGATTAATCTTAGACTTTGAACTGCAACCGCCAACCAATCGAATGACAGTCTAACCAATTTTGAAATATAAACTCTGGAAATAAGTAAAGTCAATACAATTAAAAGTGTCACAACAGATAAAACCAAAATTTCAACTATCAAACAATAGAATTACAACAGTCAATTCTTGCAGTAAATAAAAGCATAAAATCTCATATGGGTCAAGAAAAAAGCTATAAATTTACAGTATTACCTGCAAGATGAACCACACATGCCATCTTTTGAGGTGGCACAAATTTTGGGGCAAGAAAAGCAACCCTTGCATTAAGACTTTCAGGAGGCAATGCACTAAGAAGCTGCTCATCACAAGGAGTCCTGAAAACCCCTTCTCTTAAACAAGCAGTCTTAGTTTCCCAAACCGTGCTCCAAATGGGTTGGATCAAAGAAGGAGGCCAGTTATGACCTTCAACCTCAGGGAATAGCTGCTTGATCATTCTCTCAAGAAGCTCAAGCTTTGTACCACCCCATCCTCCAGAAAAAAATGGTGGATTTAACTTTGTTCTGTGCATAAATGCACCATATACATGGTCCAAAAGATAATGGAGCGTTCCAATATTTACGCTCACCATATTTGAGACAAGCTCACCAAGTCAAACACCCCCAAATCCCCTAAAGATTGAATTTTTAATCAAATTGCATCTATTGAAAGGAACCCAGATAAAAAATAAATCGATAAAACCTTCAGAAAGGATTGGAATTGACAGATATTTCCTCAAAAGTCCTTTCTGGCACCAAAAAGTACATGAAATACAGAACAAAAAAACAAACAGATAGAACCCAGAACCCACAATTCCAGCTACAGAATTAGAAATATTCAATCCAATTCAACAGCTACGAAAAAGATTGGACAGAAGTAAATAATAATCTCCAATAGGAATTAGATATACCAGCCAAATTACACCAGAAGAAGTAGACAAAAAAAGTTTAAAACCAATAAAATTGTTGATGAATGCTGCACATTTAGCATTTGGGAGTCAATACAGAGATTAATTAATTCAGACAAAGAGAGATAGAAGAGTTACCGACCAAAAAAAAGAGAGAAGAGTTGGTGTGATGATCAAGTGGGGAGAGAAAGAGAAGTTAGATCTCCTGAAACAAAAACTACGGGCGGGGAAGAAATTGCCGTGACACGGTGGAATAGGTTATTGGTACTAACCCACGTGCCATGATAGGCCATCTGCTTTTCTTAAATTACAATAAATACTAATCCAAATACTATACATGTCTGGATCATTAAAAATATAACTTGACACATATTTTTATGTTAATTCTTATTTTTTAATTATTAAAATTAAAATAGAAAATTAATATTTTTATACAGTTTTTTAATAAATTTATACGATGCACCCTACAAAAGTACTTATAATGACAATTTAACTGTTGTTATATATTTATATACTTTTATAAAATTTGCCGTGTAAATTTATTAAAAAATTATATTAATTTAGCCGAAAATGGGTTGTGCCGAAAAGGCTCAGTTTTCATTTAGCTCTAAAAGTGTGGTCAATGGCCCAAGATACAATGGGCTGTACTGGTTCATGGATTTTTGTATTTTTTTTAAAAAAAATTAAAAAATAAGGTCATTGAAATATTATCGATTTTCTTTATAAAACATAGAGTAATAATCATTTGGGAAAAAAATAGTTTAGAGCAAAATAAACTAGCCCTTTCAATTGATTAACACGACATCGATATTAGATAATCAATTTTGAATAACTCACTAATTATTTTTTATTTTTTTGTATGTTACATATGTTAGTTATACACAATTCAAACACTATTTATAATTTATTTTTATAAAAAAAACAATATTGACCAACCCGACAGTATCGTTCTCAAATAGTTCAACTATAAAGGTTAAAATATTATATATCAATGATAAAATATAATGATCTCTTTCAATTCAAAAGTAATGAATATATAATTAAAACGGTTGTATTATGCAAATTTCAATTCAATCACATAGATGAGATGGAAGCAACCTTTCGATAAAAAGACATTAAATTAAAATATTAGAACTAGTTAATTTGAGTAAGACGAGAGAGAGAGAGAATGAACGTCGAGAAGAACATAATTAGAAGCAATATTTCTTTTATTTGTTTACTTACTTTTAAATTCATGAAATTTAAATTCATGAAAGAATAAGATTTGACTCTTAACTTTAGAATAATGATGGTATAGTAGATAGAGTTATTGAAATAAATTAATTTTAGATTGCTATTAATGGCTGGGCCAGGCCTGACTACCTATGGGTTGGTCTTCTTTGGGCTAAGTCAAAATTGAGTTGCACAAAAAAGACTCGAGCTTTATTGGGCCAAAAAATATAAGCCCAAAGTCAATTTTTAATAAATGGATTGAGTTGAGTAGTGGACTTGGGTCGATTTTTGCTATCTCTGTTCATAACATTCATCAACGGCTAAAAAATAAAGGAAGATTTACATTTACTTGTACATTTTTAAAAAATATTACAACAAAAGTGTATACATAAAATATTTAAAAATTTTGTGCATTTTTAATATTTAATTTTCAAATTAGTGCATTGTTATTCCTTTAATTTAGTTAGGTGATTTAATAGTTAGTGCATTGAACTTGATGGGTTAGTGTTTCTTCTTCCTCTCTCGGGCGTACAAAAGAACTTGAACCTGATGCCATATGTAAGGCTTGCCCGTGTGAAAACCTATGCAACTGTATCACACGCTTGTAACACCCATCAATGGTGGGTAACCAAAACCTTCATACCAAAACCTTCCATTGCAATGGTGGGTCGGAGAGAGAAGCTGAGCTTTGCTGGTTGAAAAATGGACGATGATTCCACTGCTCGCCTCTTTCTTCATGCGTATTCTCTTAAGAACTTGATGGGTGTTACTCACGGATGCTCACTAACGTCCTCGACGCCGCCGCCGGCGGTCTCCAAACCTGTAGTTTTTTCACCTGCACGCCTGCAGTTTTTTCATAATGCAGTTGGTAACCAAACATTCATATCAAAGTAACCAAACTTTCATACCAAGGTAACCAAAACCTTCATACCAAAACCTTCATAGCAATGGTGGGTCGGATAGAGAAGTTGAGCTTTGCTGGTTGAAAAATGGACAATGACTCCACTGCTCACCTCCTTTTTCATGCGTACTCCCTTAAGAACTTGATGGGTGTTACTCGCGGATGCTCACCAACGTCCTCGACGCCGCCGCCGGCGGTCTCCAAACCTGTAGTTTTTTTACCTGCACGCCTGCAGTTTTTTCATAATGCAGTTGGTAACCAAACATTCATATCAAGGTAACCAAACTTTCATACCAAGCTAACCAAAACCTTCATAGCAATGGTGGGTCGGATAGAGAAGCTGAGCTTTGCAGGTTGAAAAATGGACGATAACTCCACTGCTCGCCTCCTTCTTCATGCGTACTCCCTTAAGAACTTGATGGGTGTTACTCACGGATGCTCATCAACGTCCTCGACGCCGCCACCGACGGTCTCCAAACCTGTAGTTTTTTCACCTGCACGCCTGCAGTTTTTTCATAATGCAGTTGGTAACCAAACATTCATATCAAGGTAACCAAACTTTCATACCAAGGTAACCAAAACCTTCATACCAATGGTTGGGTCGGAGAGAGAAGCTGAGCTTTGCTGGTTGAAAAATGGACGATGACTCCACTGCTCGCCTCCTTCTTAAGGACCTTGATATGAAGATATGTTGGATTTGATTTGGGGTTTTGCGTTTTTAAAGTCTAATAATGTTTGTAAACTCTACACCTGCAATTGATAACCAAACCTACATACCAAACTTGCAGTTTTTTCACCTCCACACCTGCAGTTTTTTCATAATGCAATTGGTAGCCAAACCTTCATATCATGGTAACCAAACCTTTATACAAGGTAACCAATTCAGTTTTATTAGGTTACCAATTTATTTTGAATGTAATACAGTTGATAGTCAAACCTGTAGTTTTTTCACCTGCACGCCTGCAGTTTTTTCATAATGCAGTTGGTAACCAAACATTCATATTAAGGTAACCAAACTTTCATACCAAGGTAACCAAAACCTTCATAGCAATGGTGGGTCGGATAGAGAAGTTGAGCTTTGTTGGTTGAAAAATGGACGATGACTCCACTGCTCGCCTCCTTCTTCATGCGTACTCCCTTAAGAACTTGATGGGTGTTACTTACGGATGCTCATCAACGTCCTCGACGCCGCCGCCGGCGGTCTCCAAACCTGTAGTTTTTTCACGTGCACGTCTGCAGTTTTTTCATAATGCATTTGGTAACCAAACATTCATATCAAGGTAACCAAACTTTCATACCAAGGTAACCAAAACCTTCATACCAATGGTTGGGTCGGAGAGAGAAGCTGAGCTTTGCTGGTTGAAAAATGGACGATGACTCCACTGCTCGCCTCCTTCTTAAGGACCTCGATATGAAGATATGTTGGATTTGATTTGGGGTTTTGCGTTTTTAAAGTCTAATAATGTTTGTAAACTCTACACCTGCAATTGATAACCAAACCTACATACAAAACTTGCAGTTTTTTCACCTCCACACCTGCAGTTTTTTCATAATGCAATTGGTAGCCAAACCTTCATATCAAGGTAACCAAACATTCATACCAAGGTAACCAATTCAGTTTTATTAGGTTACCAATTTATTTTGAATGTAATACAATTGATAGCCAAACTTTCTTGCAGTTGGTTGCCAAACTTTTAGACCAAGGTAATCAATTTAGTTTTTTAAATAAACTATTAAAAATATATTAATTTTGTAAATATTTTCTGAATGCACTATTGTTGTAATTTTTTTTAAAATGTATTAGAAAACAACCATGAAGAATTTTAGAGACTAATGACCCAATAAGATTATGGTGTAGATTCGCCGCGGCGGAGGAGGAAGATGACGAGAAAATAATTTTCTTTGTTTTTCCTCTTTTTTATTTGAATTTTGAATTATGGATTTGTTTTTGTTGTTAGATCCCAAATATTTGAATTTGAATTATTAATTATAATAGTTATGTTCTCCTTGATTTTAGGGTTATTTATTTAAGTGAAATTGAATGGTTTAAATTTGTTGCTCTCTTTTTGTAATTATTTTGTGAATACACTAATAATTTAATTACTTTCTAATTATTGTATATTTCTGTAAAGAACCCTAAAATAAATTCTTATAAGCACATACTTCCTTTTTCAGCCTCTCATTTGACGTTTTAATAAATCATTTGGACATTAATTTTAGATGGTAATTTTTATCCTTTTTCTTGTTCTATTATTGCTCTGCTAGATTATAATTGAAGCAAAATTAGCTCTTTCTTTTTTCTTGTTATTTTATCATTAACAATATACAACCTTTGTCCAAAAAACAAGTATCATTATCGAAAAAAATTAAAAAAAATACTAACACATAAAGTAGGGCTCATTTTTTCAAGAGTTAGTGCTAAAGTATTGCATTGAATGGTAGTGGATTGAGCCCAACCACCGGATCGCAAACCTAAAGATGAGCACCGAAAGACATTGACTCAAATGATATTATCCAACTTATAGTATTCATGGGATTGATAGTTTAATTATGGGCAAAAGTCAAAATGTGTAAGTGTTTGAATGTATGAGTCAAATTAACAAAAAAAATAAAAATAAGCCCTATTTTAATCACAACAAATATCTTTTGCTCACTTTGGTCACATAGTAATAGATATAAAGTGTCTAGCTTCCTGTTTCATGAATGTAATTTTTTTTTTATGCGTTGACAGGGAAATAATGTAGCTCGCTCACTTACGAGACGAGTAACTTTATCTCATCAATTACAAGTCTGGATGGAAGAAGTACCATTAGATGTAGTATCTGTTCTTATGTTTGATTCTACTAGCCATTTTGATTAATAAAAATTATCTATGCGATTCTAAAAAAAAAAAAAAAAAAAAACTTGGAACAAATAAAAAAATAAATAGAACTTTCTAAACTAGAGAATATACTTTTATTCTAAGTGAAGTAGTCCTCCTTTGATTAAATTAACGTATGGTATAATGTCTCTGGGTCAAAACCGACAAATAGTCACTATATCTCTGGAATTGTATTTTTGGTTAGACTTTGTACTACACTTGTTCGTCATGCAATCACTTGTAGGTTTGTTAAGGAACTTGAGTTTCTCAATTTATACTCCGAGTGTATGCCTCAAACTTAAATATAGGGTGTTCCCACAATAGTAGTTCTTTTATTGTTTTTTAAATGTTAAGATTTTTAAAGAATATTTTTTTTACTTAATTAGTACCTATCATGGTTACTTTTATACAATGAATTTTGGTATTTAAAGTTTAACAGTAAAATTATAAATTTATTTATTATTGCTAAATTATTTTTCCTTCAAGTTCCACTTTTACATTAGTATGCAAAGAGTACCTTTAAAAATATTTTTTTTTCTTTTCAAAAAAATGATGAAATATATATATAGACTGCATGAAACCCCATTTTTCTAGACTACTGCATAGATCATCTTACTTGACATAGTTGATGCATTAATCTTCTTTAAAACCGAAATTTCACTCTTGTATAAATGGATACTATATATATCGATAAGATCCCATCTTTGAAACTGTAGGCACCATATTGTATTTCTATCAATCATTTCAGCACCA
Source organism: Hedera helix (assembly GCA_947179155.2). Lineage (NCBI taxonomy): Eukaryota > Viridiplantae > Streptophyta > Magnoliopsida > Apiales > Araliaceae > Hedera > Hedera helix. The sequence goes on from OX359283.1 coordinate 28,283,494, forward strand.
CCATGAGAAAACACTGCACCATATAAAATTACATTAGCTACACTCTTAAAGGTAATTAACTCTCTCTTTTTCCCTGTTATTTTATCATTTTCAATGAGAATTACAGATATCCAAGAGGGAGTGCTAAAGGATTACATAGATGGTAATGGATTGAGCCTAACCACTGGGACACAAACCAAAGGATGAGCCCTAGGAAGTGTTAGCCCTAATCCCTCTTCCATGTCCACAATACTAGTCCCATTATTATTTCCTTCACCTTCTACTTTCCACTCAAAACACTGAATCATAGCAGCAAGGCTTGTTTGGACAACCTGCAATGCCAGTGAAGTTCCTGGACATCCTCTTCGTCCACTTCCAAACGGCAACAGATGAAAATGTTGTCCCCTCACATCCAACTGGCTCTTTCCACTCCCCAGCTGATCTTCACTGCTCATGACAAACCTTTCTGGTTTAAACTCGAGCGGACTATCCCAATGCTTTGCGTCTCTGCCAAGAGCCCAAACATTAACAAACAGCCTAGTCTTTGCTGGTATGTGGTAACCAGCAATGGTGCAGTCTTCACTTGATTCTCTAACTATTAGTGGACCAGTGGGGTGAAGTCTTAGAGTTTCCTTCACAATGGCCTGGAGGTAAGGGAGATTGGCGATATCGGATTCTTCGACTAATCTGTTCTTTCCTACGACAGAATCTATTTCTTGTACAGCTCTATTCATACTGTTTGGATGGTTGATTAGCTCAGCAAGTGCCCATTCTGTTGTAATAGCAGATGTGTCTGTTCCAGCAGCAAAAATATCCTGCAAGTTTATACAAGCACACGTTATGCACTAGTTATGTTTTGGCTGTCAAATATGTACAATTTTCAGATATTGAAATCCCATTCATAAACAAATAAATACTTAAGACTTGGTTATGTCTAAATATCTTAGGCTCGAGAAATTATGAAACTGCTGGCATTGGCCTTTTCTGTGCTTAGAAAGATCTGAAATCATGATAATGACTCTCAGCTGATTGTAGAGTAAATCATCAAACAAATTCAATTGAGAATCAGTTCGAACTTTGCTTGATATGTGTACGTATGATATCGAGGAATTCTAGCCATTAGCGACTAAATATGGTATTATAAATGATGTTTACTAGTTAGGATTCAAATTTACCAGTATGAAGGCCTTGATGTTCTCTCTACTTAATCTAATCTCCCTGCTTTCATCTTCTGATATATCTAGTAATATATCAAGTAAGTCCCTTGTTGCATCCCCTCCATCGCCATTCTTTTTTAACTTCCTCCTCGCGTCTCTATGCTCCTCTATAATCCTCTCCATCATTGTGTCAAATCTTTTCCGGATGTCCACCAGCCTCTTCTTTATTCCCTGCAAATCCAAATTCTTGCAAAACCATATATAATCCGAGAGATTGAACTTCCCTGTAATTTCAGCTACCTCTTTAATCATCTTCCTAACTTCTCCAGCTTCATCCTCATTTTCTGAGCACCTCTCCCTCATTATCATCCTTGAAATTACATTGTTGGTCAGCCTTATAAGCTCTCCTCCAACATCAACTGCCTTTCCGGTTTCGGCCTTTTCAGACATTACATTCACAAAACTCTCTATCTCGTGGCATCTAATAGGACAAAGAAGGTCTAGCATTCGACCACCTAAAAGCTCAGACATGCATAGTTTCTTCACGAACTTCCAGTATGGTCCATAAGGAGCAAAAGAGAAGTCTTGTGAGCCATATGTTATGTAATCAGTGGCCTCTGTTTGGGGCCGGTCAGACCAGGAAGTTTCGTGTGTTTTGAGAAACTCTTTGGCCATCTCAGGAGAGGACGCGACAACACAAGGGTGAGAGCCAAGGAAGATGTGGATTAAGGGTCCATAACGGTTTGAGAGCTTGTGAAGAGCCTGGTGTGGTATTGGAGCAAGAAGGTGGAGATGACCGATGATTGGAAGCTTAAAAGGGCTTGGTGGAAGGCGAGATGTGGTTCGACTTTTGAATATGGCTCGAAGTATAATGGTGGAGATGAGCCAAATGAAGAAGAGAATGATGTAACCTTGAAAATCAACCATGGTTAAAACTTAGAAAAGAAGAGAGTTATGGTGTTTATTCCACAGGGTGCAGTATATATGCATAAACAGAGAATATTGGTTGTATTAGTTTAACATGTCACAATTCCTAGTTTCCTCTAATTCCAAAACATTGCTTTCAAATTAGTGAATAAGTTGCCACAATTCGGACATATACTAGAATTATATTGATGATGAAGAATTGATTTTTTATGTATTTTTGTACTTGTATTGTTTGCAAACCGCAGTTTTAATGAGATATATGATGCCGGCACCACCAAATGGCACCCACCATATTATTTTAAAAATAAAGGTCAACAACTTCCATTTTTTTATTGTCTTCTTTGTCTTAACTTCGTTGTTGTCTATGGTTCAGCTGGCCTAAATACTCGGTCTTGTTATCAACATTCTACTAATAATACCAGTACCTTTCACAATTTCTTCTTTGTTTTTTATAAATCTTGATCTGGTCTTTAATTCCATAATTTGTTGATGATTCATGAATCTTTGATTTGGTCTTTGATTCCCTAAACCCGATTATTTTGAGTACTTGATCTGCTTATGAACTAGGATCACAAGGGGAAACTTTCTTACTTATATGGCTTAAAATAGTAATAGAGAACAAGATTTAATCATGAACTACTCAAGAGATAATCCCCAATTTAGCAAATAAATGCTGAAAACTAATCAGACTGGCTGGCTATTAACAGCTCTTTGAGAATTGAGATTTAAACTACAAATTTTGAAGTTAAACTTGAACCTTGATTTAGGATGGGCAGAGGCTATATATTAGTTTATTTTTCTTGCCTCTTTAAATTTCTATATCCCTCTACATTTCATGATCATGTTTAGGGCGCTTATTATCTGAATCATCTAAATTGAATTCTCTCTTCTCCAGAGTGTTGTTTTGAGTGTTGGCCCTCACTCTCATTTTATTTTGTTTGATATATATATATGTAGTGTTTTTTTTTTTTTTCAACTAAGGAAATAAATTGGGAACAGTTTGTCCAAGGGATTGTTATTTTTACAAGTATTGTTTGAGATATTTACTCACTCTCACATGTTTGACGTTGATCAAGAGTGTGTTGTGATGCACGAGTAAGAATCTCAAAGGGAAGAAGTGATGAAAGGAGAAGAAACATACAGTCTATCCAACAATTTTGACAGGCTTAATGGTCGTGTGTTGCTGTCCAAATTTTGGACTAGCTGTTGTATCTTTCGTTAGGGACTGTTGGGCAGTTAATGTGTATATTATATGCAATATTTATTTTTCTGCTGTTTATTTACCTAGCCTCTTCTTTACAAATAACCCAAAAAAGATTTCTTTAACTATCCTCTAGGGTTGAAAGGACTATCTTTTTAGGGCTAGGTAAATGGTAAGTGCCGCTTGCTAACTTAGTGCCCCAGGTTAGTCGTTTAGGTCTCGGGAGATGAAGACTTTGTTTTATACTTACTTATCTGGGGGCACGTTGTGCATTTTGTTACATTTGGTTACTCAAACTACCATAGAAAAAGAAAATATTAAATTTAAAACAGGCTTAACCATGACAGTATATTAGACTAACATAAATTATAGGAACTTCATACATACCACAAGGTGACTCTTGAAAGCCTCCTTTCAAGATAAACTTACTAACAAGGTACCATCTATCTCTGTGCAGATAACATAGCAAAAACTCATTTCAACCTCTTCCCGACGTACCAAATGTTTGGCGAGTCTTGAACAAATCATTTGGCAAGATTAGTGAGCTGCAAAGGATTCATGTGCACAACAGGGTAACAAACAAGTGGGTGAGCCATGCCCACAGAAATTCCTGACCCTACTTCCATACCAACCTTTTCCCCACCCTTAGTTTTCAAATCAAAGCATTGAACCAATGTTGCAATCGTAACATATATCACAGTTGATGCAACTGCTGTACCTGGGCATGCTTTCCTACCACTCATGAAAAATAATGAAGATTCTGACCCTTTGAATTTGCCTGATCATGCTGATTAGAATTCTCTATGGTGCTAGCAGGAAACCTATCTGGCACAAACTCCATCGGATTTTTCCATGAGTCTGCATCACGCATAATGGCATGAACATTGATCATCAGCCTGGAATTTGCCAACACATCATAGCCATTGATAAATTATTTTCAATAAAGGGATATTTCTCTATCATAACTTATATTTCTTTTTCGATATATAAAAAAAAGGAGTATTTGATTGTTATATTTCTCTTCAAGGGGTTGTTATACTAATGACTAGATTTTTTCTTTTATTAAAATATGATGACAGGAATAAAAATAAAATATTTATATTAATATACAAAGACTTTAAATAAATTAATAACACGCTTTATAATAATTTTATTTCTCTTTCACTCCATATCACCAATTAAATAAATGATTATTCAGATATCGAACCAAATACACACACACACACACACACACACACACACATATATATATATATATATATATATATATATATATATATATATATACCCACACAAAGACTTTAAATAAATTAATAACATGTTTTACAATAATCTTTTTTCTCTTTCACTACAAGTCACCCATTAAACAAATAAGATTATTGTAGAGCATGTTATTAATTTATTTAAAGTCTTCGTGTGTGTGTGTAAATATATATATATTCTTTATTGCTAGAATTTTGAGCTACCCAAGGACTGTAGAACAATAAACAGAAAGAAAAGATATAAAATCACTTTCTACTCCACCAAATTTAAATCAAAGTCAAACAAATGAAAATATTTAATAATTAATTTAACAGCAAACAAATACTAAATAAATACAAGCTAACCTAGTAAGAAATCGAGTGATGAGATGGATATTTCTCCCGCTTATAATTGTTGGAAGAAAAGGGGAAAGATTAGACGCATGCATGTTTACAATAACTTCAGACAATCACGCTTTGGCCCTGGAAGTATACAGTGGAGCAATGTTTAAAAAATCGAACCGGTTTGATGGTTTGACCACAATTCAAATTGATCGACTTTTTGATTTCATTGGTCCAAAAAATCGGATTGATAGTGACCTGATCAAAAATCGATTAATCATCGGTTCAACCAGTTAGTTGAACCGGTTGACCAGATTTTCATATTTTTTTTTATATAAAAATATTTTTATTAATATTATAATATTATTTTAATATATTTTAGTTTATAAAAAAATTAATATTTTAAAATTTTATTAATTATTAATAATATATATTTTTTATGTATTTATAACGTCACTGTTTCAAAACGATTAGACCATTGGTTGGACCAATGACTCATCTATCTGATAATTTTTCAGCTCAATGACCGATCCAATTTTCTAAACATCGCAGTGGAATAGGAATTTTGAGTATGGGTGGCAATGGATCGTGTTCCCAAATCATTCAAAAATTAACCAGATTTTATATTGCTAACGGGTGCTCGCTGGTAACTTTTTTTTTATATATTTAATTATCGATATATTATAATTATATAAGAATTTAATTTATATATATATATATATATATATATTAAATTAAGGTATTTAAATTATTTCTAAACATATATTAACCATTAAAATGTTAAAATATATATACTTATTAAAAATAAGGTGGGTACACGAAATCTTTCGAGCATTGGTAATACGTAACACCCTCGTGTTGGGTTTCTGTAAATTAAAGAATTTACTTGAAAAGAAAAAGAAAAAAAAAACAAAAAATAGAAATAGAAAAAAAAAATAGAAAATAAAATGTTTATCGAAAAGTCGTAGTGAATACATCTGAAAATAATATTTTTATTCATAAGCAAGTTTTAGACATTTGTGATAAAAAAAAATAATAATAAAAATAAAAATTGCACGCACATCGAAAATTGTGGGGTTTGAATCTATGCAACTTTTTTTATGAACATATATGATTTTTGAATTTAAGCAAGTTGATATTTTTGGGGCTATATTTCTCATTTTAAATTTCAAGACGAATGACAAAATATAGCGTTGTTCTTTACATATTATATATTGTATATTAAATAAAAAAATTAGAGCCGAAAATATCATTTTACTTTAATAATTAGCCCAAACCCATTTTGTTTTCCATCCCAACCAAATTTAGTATATGGTCGAAGGAAGATTGACAAATGTGTATGATACTATGATAGTGTCCGAGAATGCTTAAAATAAAGTTGTTATCTAGAAAATTCTCTACAATTAAGAAGTAAAAATTATGGATCAACATTCGAAAATTTTATTATAATCAATTGTGAATACAAATTGTCTTTTCAAATTTTAATACCAAAAAACTCAAAATATTGCAAAACTGAGATAATACAAAAATATCTTAATTTAAGTGAAAATTCAAGTTATCTCACCGCCCAAAATCCTCCGAATTAATTAAAGTCTTTGAGCAATTAATTTTTATATAAATACATTAAATAATATTATCCACTCATTAATATTAAATTGAATATTTAAAATTATTAAATAAAATTTTATCCTTTAAAATGGTAAAACAGTGTCATTAAGAGGCAGTTTACTTTTTAAGTTATCAAATAATTTTGTAAAATCAATTATTATTTCACTCAAATAATCTAATTTATTAAACTATACCAACAATAAAAAAAACACAACTTAACTTTTCTTTTCTCCACAAACAAATTTACGTGCATAAAATCAACATTTTTTTATGGCAAGATAAACTATTTTCTAGTACGGAAGACCAAATTCAGTCCAAAAACAAATATTTGTATGTTTGGGTAGGTAGGTAGAAGCCAACAATGAAAAGGCAAAAAATTGGGAAAATTATTCTTTTAACTCTTTAATGCTCCTTTGATAATATTGAGGACATTGGCGCAGGGACCAAAATTTCATTTAGAAGAGTTACTCCCTCCAGACAGGGAGTAATACTCTCCTCTATATATCTCCATTTTTCCTTATAAAGATTGGTTTGCACCTGCAAACTTGGGATAGTTGTTATTCATCTTATTTGCAGGCGCTTCAATAAATAGATACACATGGCAATAGACTCATAGCACCTTTCCAATGCACAGTTTTTCATAATATATCAATCTTCTCTTTATGCACAATAACCTCGGCTGAAAAAATGTATATATATTCCCATGTAGAAGAAATGAAACAAAAGAAGGTAAAATGCGGAAAACAAATATTATGAGGAGCAACAGCCACCACGCCTTCCTCCAAGATCTGAGTCCTGGCCAGGAACAATTATCCTAGTTCCCTTGAGAGACGCGGACTTTGCATAATCAGATACATCACTGACACTGAGGGACTTCTTGCTTATGATCCGATAAATTTCTGTTAGAACTGTCAGAAATGCCGTTTCAACATTGGTAGCCTCAAGGGCTGATGTCTCCATAAAGCATAGGTTCTCTCTTTCAGCAAACTCCTGGGCATCTTCGATTGGTACTGCTCTAAGACTTCCCAAGTCACACTTATTGCCAATGAGCATAACCACAATGTTCTTGTCAGCATGCGCCCTTAATTCTTCGAGCCACCTAGCCATGTGGTCAAATGATTGACGCTTCGTCATGTCGTAGACTAACATTGCCCCAACTGCGCCTCGGTAATATGCACTTGTCACCGCTCTGTACCTGAGATAACAAATAGTACAAGATATTCAGTCGCCTATATTCCATTTTAACAAACACCAACAACTAACTTGCAGCGAGTGGTTTAGCTTTGAATTGAGTTAGCCATTTTAAGTATTGTTCGGTTTTGAATTAGTTAAGCCATACGACATATCAGGGGATAAATTATGCATACGTGGCAGGAAGAAATGCTGATTGGATTTCATCTCTACAATCACCAAAGGCAACTGTATTATGTACACGAATAGAGGAACATGAACAATGGAAATTAAAGGTAATAATTAAAAAGGTACGTGGACTATGCAATAAAACAATAAGAAACAGAAGAAATTGATGTACCAGACATTCGATGGTAAACATCAGGAAGATAAATGTAATTGTAGCAGACTGGTTGACACATTCCACAAGTTCCAACTTTTTATTAAACAAACGAAATTAGCAAATCCCTTCTGTACATAATGGTGTATTTTACTTCATCAAGAGTGATAAGAGGTACATAAATATTCTCCAGCCTCATTCCCAGGAAAACAAGTTGATAGTTAAGTATGATATATATTCAATGAACATAAGGAATGGGCTCCTCCTATCACCGTAACTCCTCAAACTATCACAGGAAGTATCTAGAAGGCATGATCTGAAATTTGATTGGGCTGAGGCATCTGATACTATCAAATTGTGAACGAAACCATTTAAAACAGGTTTAAGTTTCTATTGGAAAAGTGAACAGTGAATTGTCTCACCCAAAGAAGAAATGATCGTAGTATACAATAATGTCCTTGATAATTTATATTTTTATTTTCAAGAGAGAGGACCGAGTGGTGTAGCTAACATTAGTTCATGCTTTGAGATTTTGCCCCGGAGAAAATGTATTTCAAGTTGCAACTTTGTCATTGTTGTTATGGAGATTAGCCGTTCAGTCCAGCTGCTGACCTCATTCTGTCATCCTATAGTTTATATTGATATCTATAAAACTTAAAATTTTCAGAAAGGCTTCTAGGCTATCCATCAAACTTCACCGGTATGTGCCTCTTTTGCTATCAGTCAGTGAGCACAAATCAAATATGAAAAAGGGAAGATCCCTGTTAGATTTTTAGAGGTCCCTCTCTTGTGGCTTAATGCAAGGCTTTGTAACAATGACTTGACGAAAACTTATTCATTGCGTCAATTGATGCTTTATGCATGAGATAGTTCACACCATGACCATTAAAGCCGTGACTCGGTACTGAATAAGCAGAAGTCCATATGATGCCAATAGGCTACATGGCTCAAGCTATTCTGCTTAAGCAGACAGCTATCGTATAAGCATGACTCGATCCAGTCTGGTACCAGCTTAGCTTAAAAATGAAAGGGCATCTCATGTAGCACAGAAGCCTATATACAATGAAAAGGATGCCCCTGCATAGCCAAAAAGAAAAAGAGGGAGAAAAAAGGATGCCACTTAAAAAGTAAAAAAAGATGGAGAAAAATAAGCTTCCATCTAGTTCACATGGGATCCTAAACTTTCATTTTGTAGACGTACGTACGCTCAAAAGAAAAATAATGATGGGGTAAAAGAAATAACTCTATCAACAAGAAGAAGAAAGTTAGACGCAGAAGAAATATAGAACCGATCAAGTGAATCCCTCAACCTAGAAGACGAACCATGCACAACTGAACAAAGAAAAGCAAATGACGAATTTCAGAGTGAACAAGTAATCAATCATTTACGAATTGCATTATATGTTACTTATCCAAAAAAAAATGCATTATATGTATTGTTCAAGTAAAACAACACATGACAAAAATCAGAACACATAAGATTAAAGGCAATATGCTTTATAGAAATTGACAATGCATGGAGACATCATCCATTATGCTCTCTCGTCTGTCAGAGTCTTAATTCAAAAACAAATTCTAACAAGTTGAATCACAAATTTATTGTGTTAAGGGCTCGAGCTAGGCTTCTTAGAAGCCCAAATGATAATTCTACAAAGACAAACACTTGCAAATGTTTTGACAAAAGCACGTGGAGAGAATGATAAAAGACAATGTACACCAAATTCATAATGTAAATGTACACCAAATTCATAATATAGGAGCTTTAAAACTATTAACCTCAAAAAGAATTTATTCTTTCTCATTTAAACAATGTTAATTAACCCCGCATTTGCAAAAGGATAAGACCATTAAATTAAAACTAAAACATAAAAACGGCAATTATGTTAATCATTGCAAATTGAAAGCCAAATATCATAATGGCAATGACACACCTTTCTTGGCCAGCAGTGTCCCAAATCTGCGCCTTGACGGTCTTATGATCGATAACGAGGGTCTTAGTCTGGAATTCAACCCCAATTGTAGCTTTTGAATTTACACTAAATTCATTCCTAGCAAAGCGTGCCAGGAGCTGGGATTTCCCAACTGCCGAGTCTCCAATCAATACAATTTTGAATACATAATCAATCTTTGCATTAAAATCTCCATACAAATTCGACATTATTCTCACAATACCCCTACCAATCCCAACGAGTGTATCTCAAATCTACAGATTTTGAGTATATAAGCTCGAAGAAATAAAATTTATTTTGTTGTCTAACGCATCATGTTGAGAGAATAAATGTGTCACCAATCTTCGTTGGATCAGATAAAATGTAAGGGCAATTTGGTTTATATTCTTCTAAAATCAAAGGGTGAATGTATCATCAATCTTCAATGTCGATCAGAGGAATTGATAAAAATCTAAGGGGTAATTTGGTTTTATATTCTGCTAAAATCTGAGGGTAAATTTGTGTTATAAAGAATAATGGGATAGGTTAGGGTTGGGGTTTGTGAGGGAGGATGAGAGAGAAGGAAAATTGGCTTGGTGTTTTTAAGAGATTTTCTGTGCTGTGAGGGAAAAGGGAATGCTGGAGGGGAGAGAGAAAGTCAGGCAAAATAAACGGTTAGTGCGGGACCCATTAACGGTTTCCTTAATGTCTATAGCATAGATTTTACAATAGTGTTTTTGGTGACTTTTAACATATTAATTTTACATTATCAATTAATCCATTTTTAACATATTATTTTACACCAGTGGCTGAAGCACACACAATACACGTAATATTAATTTATCAATACAAAATAGAGTGTATTGTAAAATTTGAGAAATATTGGAGGCGATGAGAAAAAAAATATAAATAAATCTTTTGTGCTATATATGTGTAACTCCCTCAACAAAATAGAATAACTGCAAACAATAGTTATTGGATAATTTTTAATAATTGCATAACCAAATCTTTTCTTTTTATTTACTTGGATAGAAAAGATAGAAATACGACGTAAATATAAATAAAATTTTAAGAATAAGGCGTGACCCAATTACACCAAAAACGGTTATAAAAGTTAAACGTTTTATAATAAGAAAAATTATTTTTTGTAAAAGATTTTTTCCATTTTACGATTAAATTTTATGATTATTATAATTTGAGATTTAATAATATTTAGATAAAGAGTTTTGAAGTTGATAGGAGGAGAGATAAGGAAGTTAAAATATAAGAGAGAATAAAATATAACTGGTGTTAAAAGAAACAATAAAACTAGCCATAATTAATAATTTAAATTTTATTATAAAACAGAGTAAGATAGAGTGAGAGACCAGACCCTCCCTCTTATTTTATATATAAATAACGTCTCTATTCCTATTTTATTTCTCTTAACCTCTCTCACATAATCAAATCACGTTTTTTCTCACCCTTTATTTCTTTGTGTTGAACACAATTTGTCTTTATATTTTTTAGTTTTTTAAAATACACATGTCACAATAAATAAATAAAATTAAAGCACGCACGTGTGCGAGAATGACTAGTAGAGATAACAACTATACTCTTAATTTCATGATATTAATTGAATTATTGGATTTTGTGTTTTGGACAAATTTGCCCTTGCCAATTTTCAAGGGCGAATGAGACTCAAAAAATAAAGTTTACCATGTTAATAACAACCTCCTATTTATATATTTTCAATTTTTCTAGAAATATATTAATTGTGAGGCCCATATTGTAACAGCCTTGATTTCTTCAGAACTGGTTTGCAGTTGGTTACTTTTTGACAGCATATAACTTGATATACAGAAATTAACTCGAGTTCTTGTCTATTTATGCGTTCATTCTGCATGTCAAAAGGCAATTGTTAAGATAAACAATTGCTTTTCAGTTTTCCTCTTCTTTTTCTTTTTTGTTTTTTGGTACGCAATAATTAACCATTAACTGGTTTAAACATATCCGCTTTTCCTACCAGAAAAATTAAAAGCCATTGCTAGTATTTGTATTCAACGAACCAGCTCAACTCAACCAATGCCGCAAATCAAGAGGTGCATGACCAAATACCCTTCTTTCTCCTTTATGCTTTTAGAAAGAAAGCGTCCTTACATCCCCTTTCCTCCCTTCCCTACAAAATAAAACTCATAATCGCACCAGGGGGCTGTTTGGTACATTTCAAAATTCTGGTACCTACAAAATAAAACTCACAAACACACAAGGGGACTATTTGGTACATTCCAAAATTCTGGTACACATTTACTTGAACTCAACGGTTCTCTTACTCCTATACTACCATGCTTCACCTTCAGAAGATCAGTTCAAAAATATAAAATTGAGAATGTCAGCCCAGAAAGCATCAACCATGCTGGCATGCTCATTTACACAAAGGCACCAGTGCACAAATAATGCTGCTAGAGAAAGTCGAAGCACCTTGTGCGGAGGAAACCTAAGGGTGGTCATGCCCATAGAATATGGATATCAAATAGCATGCAGCTAGGAAACAGATAAAATCGGACAACAAATTCAACATGTTTTCAAAAATATTTCCTGGAAAAATATTACTGGGTTAAGTAGTTGGATAACAAGTATATCAATGAAAATTTAGGGATCATTAACACAGCAGCAATGACACTCAAGCGGTCGAGGATTTCTACCACCCTCAAATATTTGCTTAGGCATAGAAAAATAACAGAAAAAAGTAACAGCAATAAATCTCAACTCTCAGTTTTCCTTTTCTTCTTTGATTTTTTCTCTTGAGAATGACCCAATGACCCTGAAGATGCAGCTACATTATGACCTTGAACCGAGGCTTGAGCCAGTTGCTCTTCTGACCTAGTGGGCTCATCAACATGTCTCCTCTTTGGAGCTTTTGATGGGTCCTCTGAAGCAAACAAAGAACTCCTACGTCCACTGCCACGACTGGAGGTTGCTAAACCACTTCCTGATTGGAAATGCCTTGTCCTAGTACTTTGAGTAGGAGTTGTGAATCGGTGCGATGAATTTGTCAAAGTTGCAGAATGCCTCCCATACATCTGTTTCAGATTATTAGGATTGAGTTTCTGCAGTTCATAAGGCTCTGGGTAATGGATGAGGGAAACACGCCGTGAGATCTTACCAACTGTCAACAATGTAAAAAAGATCATGCTAGTGCATATATTCATCCATAATATTCTACGTTCCTCCGAACACATTTACATATGACTGTAGTTTAGACAGAGGTTACTTCAACTCGATTTCAATCTTCATATGTGATAAAGTACTTTCTTCATTTTCTATCTAATTGTTTTCACTGCTCATATATTTACATGTAACCACTTATTAGACTATACAACACATGGGCATAACAGACGAACAAAGGCGGACCATATTCAAGTAAATTAATAAATGCGATGACAAAAATCAAAAAGAAACAAAAATTAATGTCATGTCATATACATAGAAGATTGATGCTTTTTAATAAATAATAAAAAAAATCTTGGTATGCATATTTTCTGCATAGAACATTTGTTGTTGCATAACAATCTATTTCAGATATAACATATATGATGAACTTATGATCATTAATATACTATAACAGCATTAACAAAAATATACAGATTTTGTTTATCAATATCTTTCATTCATCAATATATAGATACCTAAAATATATGATTTCTATTGTCTTATTAATTTGTTAGCCGTATCATTTCATTTGACGCGACTCCAATGTGATAATGGATGTTTTTCTACTTATTCAAAAGTTACACTCTAAGTGCAATCATATGAGCCAGATCAATAAAAAAATTCCCGTGGCAATTGTAACTTGCAACAATTAGTGCCAAAAATATAACAAAACGACTTCAAATTGCAAATAGAGTAAAGTAATTTTACAATATTTTTAACTATAGATCATACTTATTAAGGGAAACAGGTGCACCAAGGCGAATAGGTATCCCAAGAGCTTATGTACAAGGAGCAACGCGAGGCGCATGCCTCTGCAAAGTGAGGTCCACAAAGAAATATATATACATTATGGTGTTATTATATTTGAAAAAAGTATTTTGTGATATAAATTGACAATATATGGATAAATGCAAATGGAAGAAAGAAGAAAAATGGGGAAAGAAAAAAAGGAGAGGAAGGAGTCGGATTAAGAACAAAGAAGAAAAATAGAGGAAGATAAAAGGTTAAGAAAAAAAACTTAGTAAGAATAGAAAAAGAAAAGGATACCAAAAAACAATGGGGAAAAAACAGGGAAGAAATAAGAAAAGAATCCTTATTTTAGAAGACTTCAATAAGTCAAGAATTACTTGCGCCTTGGGCCTAGGTCCAAATGACGCATGTCTCTTTGAATGCGCTTCGCCTTAGCCAATACAAGGTCCTAGAGGTGTGTCCCACCTTGCCTTGTGCCTAGGCTCCTTTTTGAGCCTTTAAAATATATGCTATAGACATTAAGGAAAATAAGTATCAACTCTGAGAGTATAAGCAATTTACCAATTTTTGATTTTGATGCAGAAGATGTAAAAACTGTTGCATCAGGATCCTGGGATGCGAAACTCACAACATCATATGATTTTCCTGTCAAATGAGTAATAATTCACCATTATAAGACTTTCTGCTCAAGCATTATGAACATTATAAAACTTTATGCTCAAGTATGACTGTATCATCATACTACTTTGTATACATCTCTAGTACTTGGGTTCACCCCTCTTTATGACGCTTACAGTGATTTATATATTATATAAAATAAAATAAAAAAGGTAGTACAATGATATGACCAGTGTACATGTACAAATCATTGAAATTTACACTTGCCAGTAGAGCCCTCAAAACTGCCCAAATGTCCATCATGATGAAGCTTCAGTGTCACTTCTTGCCCATCAAAATCAGGAGGCTGCAATACCCACACGCAAACAAAAGGTAAGAAACTTAATACCGCCAAGCTAAAACTATTGAACACTAATTAGAATAATACCAGGTATCAACTGAGTTGACACTACAAAATAATTAAATAACTCCGAGCTCCCCATTGGTTCAAAAAAGAGACAGAAATAAAATGGAACTTCACTTGCCCGAATGGAAGTCGTAAGGCAAAGCTATCCACTAGTAAGTTATAATGGCCAATTTCTTTTCACCTCATATGTAACACCCCAGCCCTACATCATAAAATGTGGGATATTGTGATATGTATATAAGGACTCAAGCTGCTATCACTAATATCTTCAGTCATGCCTTTTGGACGAGTCTATGGTAGGCTTAGATAACCTAAGAAAATATTATTGAGAAAACCCATTGGGTCTTATCACGTTATGATTTGATTCAAAAAACTCAAGAGTTGACTCAAGTTGTTACATCATAACAACCAGAAAAAGTTATAGATTGCAACATAAATGTACTTCTATATGTATGTTGATCTTTGTTATAACATGGATTGAATACGTTTGAATCATTAATTGGCCATCTCAAGTTGTCACCGGAGAATATAAACGAGAGTGCACAAGGAAAAGAGACTATACTTGATTAATTGGCCATTGGATGAGCCAGAGTTCAGATGAATCTGTTTGTTCCAATTCAATAAGTGAATCCTTGGCATTCTGCTCAAACTCAGGAGTAGGTTCATATCCCACTTTGCTAGCAGAGGCCATAACTCAACAGAATCACACTTCTAACATCAACCAAAATAAAAAATAATAATAATGAGAAACATAAGTAGCAGATCAATACACAAGAATCTGTTAAGACAACAAAACAAATTTTAAATTGCTATTTTGCCCCCATTGCAGTTGCAGAGTAACTTGGCAGTCAACTATAACTGGCAATAAGGCATATAATAGAGGTTTTGAAGAAAGCATTGTACTAAACTATCAACAACTACATATTTCACCCAACAGAAAGTTAACCAATATCATGTACGGTGTACCCGTATGACCAAAATCCAGACAGACAATCGTTCAATAGTTGTTTTGAAATTAAAGTTCTACTTGAAAATAAAACCACAAATTTGATTCTAACTCAAAGTTCACTCTTTACCACATCGAATTTGGAAATAAAAATCTATAAAGTTTGTCCTTGATACTGGAGCCACTAAATTTGTGACAGAAGTTAGAAACCAAGAACCACTTTTTGATCTATCTCCCTAATCTATGCCACAAACATCAAATCACATAATAAATACACAAAGTTAAATGTGTGCATATATATATAGGGGATAATTTGGTTGTGGTTGCCTAGATGTGGCAACGGCCCAAAAAACGACCTAATTTTGGGATGTAATTAGTGACAACGATAGCCATATTTTTCAGACACACACACATATATATATAAATAATCCAGGTAAAGAAAAAACAAAAATGACAGAAACAGTAATATGTAACAAAATATAAAATAAAAAACACAACCTAATGCATTGAAAAACTAACAACAACAATTATTCCAAAAGATCTTGAAAATAAAATCATACTCCTTCCCATTCATTTAGATGACATTTTAAAGTTAATTTATGACATCCTGATATTCAAAATTGAAATGAATTCATTTGATTTTAATTAATATAACTATAACAATTGTAAACTACCCAAAAAGAATTACTAATTACAAATTTGTTGTTTTCAAGTCTCTCATGAATAACGTCAATTTTAATAAGGATTTCGCAGAAATCACTTCAAAAAGTGGGAATCTTTTTGTGTGGAACTGAGGAAGTAATAAAAATCAAATAGCTGAACAACATTCACGTGGATATCAATATATATATCTTGAATATTAGTCTATACATACAGAAATAAAAGGGAATAAGGGATGCAAAACACAGCCATAATAATCAACTTATCAAAATGAACCTAACCAGCAAAAAAAGAGAGTAAATAAATGAATAAATAAAGAAGAATAAGAAGAAGGGGGGAATTAGAAGCTACCGGAGATAGAATTTCATTCTAAGAGAAACATTTGAAAAAAGGTTAAGTCAATTTAAACATAAATAGGTAAATCAAGGTTAGGGTTCTTGGAGATGAGACATAAAAGATGACTCACGAGTGATTAATTTCGTAGATGATGCTGTGGCAAGAGAAAAAAAAGTGCCACGAGACGACTACACCAGATGCGCTACTTGGCCGTCTGCTCAGGCCAGTACCAATCTTATTACTTATTAACGATGTGAAAGTCTAGTAGAGACATGTAGGGCAGGGGGGTAAAAATGTAAACTACTGACCGGCGGTATCCATGCCGAATTTTATACTCAAAAATTAATTCCTGTACCGAAATACCAATTTCGGTATATGGTAGTACACTTTTGATGGTTTTGATAACGATTTCTTGATTCGATTTTATTTTTTATTCATTGATAATATATATCATAAATAAATAAATTTTGTATTGTGTTATTTTTTTTTTCTCATGTGTTTTGCTTCCTTAATTTATAAATTTAGTAATTTAATATTTTATTTATAAATTTAATATTACGAAAGGTAAAAATAATGTATTAATATAATATAGTAATATATTTGTTAAGCTTCTTGTTGTATTATTTAAGAAAAGATAAACTAATGTAACACACATTTAACATTTCAGTATTACTATTATATATATTATAATAATAAATATATAATATATAAACAATACTAGTAATTGTACAACACATTAATTAGTATACATATCAAACAATGTTTCAAAAATTACAAAAGTTTTAAGTTTATGAAATTAAGGGTGGTTTAAGTTAGGATAGAACTAATATATATATATATATATATATATATATATATATATATATATATATATATATAGGGACTGATCTATTAACAACGTTATAAAAATAGAACTATTTTTGCAACAAATTTTAGCCGTCTAGACTAAGATTTGACGGTTTAAATAACTCTCGTCCGCAATATAATTTTCAGGCATACGCAGTATTATACTGTGGACGGTATTAAATGTCCAAAATATCTCCAATATGTATTAAATGCATGTTGAATATCTCCAATATGTATTTCAATAAACGACGACTTTTTGAAATTTCACCGTCCGCAGTACAATACTATGAACAGTTAAGACTAGACATTAGTTTATGAAACGACGTCATTTTAAAATTTCACCGTCCACGGTATAATATTGCGAACGAGATAACTACAAAAATTTACCGTTCGCAGTTTAATACTGCGAACAAAGTCTATCTTCTAAGAAGATGGAAGAGATATGGGTGAAGAATTGTTGAAAAATCTCTGTAAAAGTGCAACAATATCGTTATGTCGAATGTAGATCACGTTTGCAGTTTAATACTGCAGACGATAAAAAAATTAATTACCTAGATCGGTACTATCAAAACAATGAACAATAAACAATATCTACCCAGCTCGCTATTGCCAAAGCAATGAATAATTATCAATGACTGAAATGAATAATATGGACATGGACAACATTCATACCCATAAATAATATATATTTCTTTTCTTTTTAAGAGTTTTTGAGTATTGAGGAGTAGCAGTAAACAATCATCATCTTACTTATAGTTACGGACGGTAAAATTTCAAAACGTCATTGTTTCCTGGAATAAAACCTACTCTTCACCGTCTGCAGTTTAATACTGCGGATGGTAAGTGTATTAAATACATGTTGGAAGTATTTTGGATATTTAATACCGTCCGCAGTATAATACTGCGGATACCTATAAATTATAGTGCGGACGAGAGCCATTTAAATCATCAAATCTCACCTTAGACAGCTGAAATCTGTTGTAAGGATAGTTTTATTTTTATAACATTGTTAATGGATCAATCTCCCATATATATATAATATCAAATGTATTTTATGTTTTAAGGTGTTCTAGTTTTTCGATTTTTATCGAATTCTAAAAAACTCGTACCGATACCGATATAAAAAAAATTCAAAAATACCAAAATATAGGTACCGAAAATACCGATACCGAAAAAAATCAGTACCAAAAATTCAATAGAAGAATGCTCCAAAATCTCTAGAAATTTAATATTTATATAAGATCAAATGATACCCACTTGTCTTGTAAAAATGTCAATTCTCAATCTCTGCTGCTTGTTCCAAATAGTGTGCCCTTACTAGTTTACCACAATACTTTTACTCTTTTTTTTCTGTTTTTTTCGTGGCGATGACAAGTGTTCGCCATAAGAAGCCTCTAATCTATCTCGACTTTTTTCCCATTCTATTGTTTTCTAATTTCTAGTACTATGCTGGTAGTCTGAAAATTGTTTCTCAATATAGCAAGTTAAAATCCTTACAAGCATCAGAAATAAATAGAGACAACTTATGTGGATTGGGATTGGAAGGTCAAATTTTATCAACTATTTTAAAGAGGATAGGCTTTATAAGAATTAAGACGGATAAACTTAGAGATGAGATGACTTATCAAACAAATTTTAAACATGATATATTTGAGTGATAATATAATAATTATAATAATTTATTTAATTTCAGAAAAAATTATTATAAAATGTCATTTTTAATTCATTGATTAATATATTATATTACCAAAAAGAAACGTAGCTTTTCATCTAATACAATAGCATTTGTATTGATAATTTTATTTGTTCTTATATTTACCCCTTTTAAATTTTAGTATTTGTGTTGACTTTGATTATGTTATGAGGATGAGACATAATCAAAGTTATGGTTTCAATTACCTCATTACTTTAGACTGCTGAGAGCGAGAGTTTAGGAGTGAATAATTTAGGAGTAAGACATTTTTATTTTTATTTCACTGTCTGGTCACATGTTCAAATTATCAAAGTCAAGTGTCTTAAGGTTCATTATTATTCTCATGCACCTAGCAACCTTTTTACATTAACATCTAATTAGGAGTGTTCATTTGATCTAATTTTTTCGATTTTTAGGATATATCGAACTGGCTTGTTCAGCATATCAGTACTCATTTTTTGGTTCGGTATAGCGGTTGTATCGGTACTCATTTTTTTAGTTTAGTATTTACTAAACCGTACCGATTTTTTTTTATTTTATATATTATTATTATTATTATTTTATTTTCGGTATTAACCGGTACCAGTATTAGTACCGAGTTTTGAATGAATTCGATATCGGTCCGGTTAAAACCGTTTGAACACCCCTACATGTAATATAAGTTTAACCCACACATTATTGTTGTCTGTTTTAAATTATATGATCATTACTGCTTTTTAAAAGTTAATTTAAGATATTTTTAAATTTAAAATTATGATAATTTATTAAAAATTATGAAATAATAAAACTTACAATGAGCGATTCTTTTTAGATAGTTTACAATATTTGTCATTGTATTAATTAAAATAAAAATATTTTATGTCAATTTTGAGTTTAAGAATTTCTTAAGTTGATTTTAAAAAGTTAATAATGATCAAATAATATGAAACGGATGTAATACATTTTAAATTCCACATTTAAATTATATAATGAGTGACTTAAAACTGTGAACAAGTCGTTCGGGATTTTTTTTAGACTTTTTTTGATTCATTTAAGTTTGACTTGACTCAACTAGAGTTTATTTACCCAATCGAACTCAAATATGGAGTCGTTTTCGTTTACTTAAACGAGTTCAATTCGAACTATACTATATTCAACTCAAGTTCGGTTTGTTTAAACTTTACTTGTCTAAGCTTAGCTCGTTTAATATTTAATTAGTTACAAAAATATTTTGACATATTACATAAAAATATATAAATAATTAATTTAATAATTACTAAAAATTTGTTTAACTCAACTAAAACTTAGCTTGACTCAAACTCAATTCAGTACATAAGCTCAACTAGAGTTCAACTTCAAATTCTTTTATAAACAAATTAAATTTAAACAATATATATTAAGTCTAGTTCAAAAAATCAACTAACTTGAACTTATTTAACTTTTAGTTGAACTCGAGTTAGACTAGATAAATCTCAACTAGATTTAAGGGGTGTTTGTTTACGTATGCTTGCGTCTGAAGAAGTCTGAGTCTGATCGAATAAGTCATTTATACTATTTATTTTACACTTTTTAAACTTTGAATGCGTCTGAATGATACAGTCAAAAAATTGTGGTTGAATCAATAAGAAGTAGTGTTGAATGATATTTTTACTTACATTTTCTCAACAAAATTTTGTTATGTACAAATTATTTTTTATTTTTTTTAATAAATTAGTAAAACAGTTTAATGAATGTTGTTATAATCTTTTGTTTTGATTTTATGGCTTGATAAAATGTCATTAATATTTTTATTTTTTATTCCTAAAATTATATTCTTAAGATTGTTCAAAAGTTTATATGTTTGTTTGAGTCCTAATTGAATTTTATATATTTGTTTTATTATTTATTTAAACGTATGCACATGTGTGTTAATCCCGTTATTGTTATTTTATTTTTAATATTTATGTAAATACATATATATGTATAAAAAAAATTTCTACTACTATTATTTGTTTATTATCTATTATACCATTATGAAAAGTAAAAATTTTCTACTAATATTTTAATATAATAAAAATAAAAATAACTCATAAATAGAAGGAAAATTTTTTATTATAAAGTATTTTAAAGTATGAATATAAAAAAATAAACTAAATAATTTAAAATACTATCTCCATCTCAATATTAAAAAAAATAAGTATCATTTTATATATATATATTTTAAATTAAAATAAAAAATATTATCATTAAATTATTTTAAAGGAATCAATTAATAAACAGATATTCAATTTTAAATAAACTTTTATTTTATTCAATTGTTCGGTCATTCAAATTTTTTTATTCAATTTTATCAAACGCTCAGTTAAGCTTGTTTACATGTTTAAGGCTACGAAGTAGCTACGATGTTTGGTGGATAACGCCAAACAAAACGTCGTCGGATCTTGCCAAGGCCAGTGCTTTGTGATCCAACAACAGTTACAAAACAATACCACAACCACTCTTCAGTCTTCTCCGTCGAAGATGGCGTCCCCGAAACCCTTCGCCACAGCCGCAGGCATGTTACGGTCGCGGCTGAGCACCACCCTCCGTCTTAGGGGCGGTGGAGTAGACGGACCGAGCCGGTGGACGAGCCCAGGCCACCAGGAGCGGCCCAACGGTTACTTCATGAACCGGACACCACCGTCACCAGGCCAGTCGAGGAAATGGGAGGACTGGGAGCTTCCCTGCTACGTCACCAGCTTCCTCACCATCGTGATCCTTGGCGTCGGCCTCAACGCCAAGCCCGATCTCACCATCGAAACTTGGGCCCACCAGAAAGCCCTTGAGCGCCTTGAGGCGCAGCAAACTTCTCCACCATCGAGCTCTGATGAATCTGACTAAATTTCCTGCGATCTGGGTATGATTTGAATTGGCGTTTGAGTTCGTAACTCCTTTCTCATTGTTCGAGTCGATCAGGTTTTTGAAATTAATTGTGAAATTGTGAAATAATGATATGTCTAATGAATTTGGCCAAAAGCTTGCTCATAGAAATATGGCAGTTTGAATATTTTGGTATCATACTTTTTTTTGTGAGAAGCTTACAAATTTCTTATTTAGCGATGTTGTTCTTGTACTTTAAATTGTCTTTTCCATTTATAATTAGAAGTCGATTATTACATGGATATCAGAAAATTGAGGTCTCAATGGAGGAATGGGTATAAGCTGGTTTGATAATGTCTTTGCTGATTAACTCATACCAGTGTTATCTGCAACACTGCTCGTTTCGGTAGACGTTAAGTTACGTAGCTAATACATGCTAAGGTGTCTTTATATAAGTTTTTATAGTTATAAATTCTCTTAGAATTTAAATGTAATAAACTACAAGTGTTATTGAAGATTTTTACTTAAATCAACAAGTTGATTGTTTTATCAATATTTTAGTCCAAATGTAATATTTTAGCATCCAATACTAAGTTATAATATTTATATTTGTGCAATTATAGGTTAAATAACAAAGAAATTTTTATGGTAAACTAAATTTAGAATATTGGTATGTAAGATTATCTCGTTTGGGTACGCAGGTATCAATACGCGATTAGTTAGGTTTATGAGAGTATCTGATAACTCTGACTAATACCAAGTGTAGGAATTTAGCTTGAATATAATAATATTTGTTTATAACTTTGCATTCACAATGTGTCGGACTGGCATTTCGTATCTCACGGAGTTGGGTTGTAAGTGCAACGCGAAATACATTCCGTTGTTATTAAGTTTTGGGTTCATTAAAGGTTTTTATGTAACTCATAAACAGGTTCTCTTTGATTAGAAGATCATGTAAAGTTACACAATTCTTACATAGACCCCTTTGAAAGTGAAAATCGTTTGAGGGGATTTGGCGATCTTGTAAACTCATGGTCATCCATTGGCTTAATTCTCACCCTTAACTTTCTAAAGCAATATCCTGTGTACTTTTATTTATTTTGTCGGTATTCCTTGAAATGGTATCTAGTCACACAGTTGATCAGTCTTCCAAATATTTTAAGCAGAATGCCATTTTATCAAAATGAATGTAGTTTCTTTCATGGAGTCAATTGCATTCCTGACAGAATCCTTTGGAAGGAGGTATGGCACTTAGATTTACCATGACATGAGCAAGGAGATTTACCACTTTATAGTGAACATCTTATGGCTTACACCATGTTCTGAAGAGATTAAATTGATTTATGAGCTGATAGATTAAATTAAATTAAATTATGAGCTCATAGATTAAATTGAATTATGAGCTCATTATTGTTTAAGATGGTTAGGCTATTTTAGGGCCATTGGACTGATTTGAAGTCATGGAACATGGTCTTAGAAGTGGATAAATGTGGGAAGTTGTTATTCCAGAAACAGTTGCATTGCATATAGCTCATTTTTTTTTTTTGATAATGTGGAGTTTTTCAACCGCAGTCGGACTAATCTCCCTAGCCCGGACCAGCCTTTCTAAGATCCGTGGCCCCATTAGCATTTTTGCTTTAACAATTGTTGCAAGTGGATTCCAAGATCCCAATTGTTTTGTGTGCACTCACAATCTATTCTGTTTCTCCAAGTCTGGCTTAAGCTCAGTTGTCGCTATCTTTTTCTTTATGTGATGTTATTCTTGTTTAATGTTTCAAGTTATTCCCTAAATGCACAGATATACACCTTAAAAGAGGGTTAATCTTAGGGTGCCTCACTAATCTTCATTTTAGCTAAAAAGAATTTTCCACTTACTCTTTGATGCAATCCTCCTGTATAATGGATTTTGGGTTCTGATCCGTCTACCTTGAGCGTACCATTCAGTCCAACTTATATGCTAGGTATTGATATTTGCTGAAGCAGTGAAGGAATTTCATCGTCTCTCCCCTAACTGTGTTGTGTTAGTTCTACCTTAAATGTCCTCTATCTTGTGCACAATTCTATCATGTATTGTAACTTTGTTGTATAATATTGATAGATAATTTTCCAATTAGTTAAAAATATGTGGCAATCTTCTTCTTCTCCTTCAGCATTCTATCAACTTAGGATATCTAATATATTATACAAGTATTTAACTTTGTGAAACCTTTATGAGGAAGTGAAGGAGCCTAGTCACTGTCATATATCATCCTAGTCGCAACTCTTGTTATTCAGATCTTAAGTTCCACTTGGTTAATTCTTTGCTACCATGTGACGTTTTTGCTCTCTTCCTGCTATGGTCACCGACAACACAGTTATTGTATTATGTTTGTGAAAATTATGCATTGCATAGGAAATTTTTTCTTTCTGTTTGTCAAAGCAAAGGTGTGCGGCAAAGTCTTCTTTCTTCTTCCACAGTTCAAGTTATTCAAGTTTTTCTCGGGAATTGTTTTTTCTACGATGTCTCACTCACACATTGAATTTGGGTCTCATTTACTATGTGAGGGGATCAAAGTGGAAGTATCAATTCCCCGTTTAGGGGGATGGAAAGGGGTATCTGATCCAATACTTGGTGCAGTTTCATCTCTGGACATAAAGCTTTGTTCAGGGCACGTGTGTTATTTTCTGGATACCTGTTTTCAATGGCTCTTGGTAATTTACTGGTGGTATTGATCTTGCCAAAAGTATTGCTCCTCATTTTGTGTGTATAGCTTAGTTACTTAAGTTTAGGGAGATGTTATATTCACAGGTGTTTTTCATTTTTTCTCTTGTGGAACTACAAAGAACTAATGAAAATAAATAACACTCATCTTAGTGTTCAACATATTAATATTTGTACGTGTGTGTGTTGCAAATTTGATACATTTTGCACTTTGGTACATGCGAGTCCGACAAGTTCCCTCGTATATATATATATATATATATATATATATATATATATATATATATATATATGGATCTCATAAAGATTGTCAACTTTGTAATAACTCATTTTCTATATATAACTAAATTAACTTCAAAAGAATCAGAACCCCTACAAGGCTCTACAATTTTTTGTGTCCGAAAGGTTATACTCGACAAGAACGAGAGGGTATCTTTGGTAACCAACATTAATTTAATTTGAGCTGGACTTAGCAAAATAGTATTTCCTTCTTATCCATGCCACACATTATTTAAAGCTTTTAATTTTTATGGAAGGAAATTCAAAAGTTTTCAAAATTAATTTTCGTAAAAAACACAGCTAACTCAACGCAGGCGTTATATATATATATATATATATATATATATATATATATATATATATATATATATATATATATATTATTTTTGCATTTTTATTGTGCACGTCGCTTTGTGGTATAATTTTCATCAAATTATTTGTCAAGTAATTATTCATTCTAATTCTATCACTATTACAACTAAGTATTAGATTATAAATATTATTTTGTATCAATTTATATATTAGTGTTTTTTAGTATATAAGAATAGACTATTTATTCTTCCACTAATACTACTAATTAATGATATGTGTATTTTGATAATATAAATTCAACAACTCGTCTATAAACTCGTCTATAGGACTCTTAGCAATTTTTAGACATGTACAGTAGGTCGGATTGGTCCGATCTGATTTGGGTCTGATAGACTTTAGCTGTTGACCAGGCCAAGCCAGACTTTGATTTTTGGGCCTGTAGGCCGGGCCAGACCGGACTTCTCGATCAAAATTTGACCTTTTGAGGTCTGTAGACTAGGCTGGGCCAGACTTTGGGTCAGGTCAGGCTAGTTCTTAGGCCGGGCCGGGCCAGACCATGCCTAAAAATGTAATCAACTATTTTTTAATGTGAAATATAAATATTAAATAAACTAACTACTATATTAATTAAATGTATTGACAAAAAATTAAAAACGAGTAATTAATCAATAATAAATAATGAGTCGGTTACAAATATCTTATTTCAAAATATTTTAAAAATGTCTTCAAAAAAATATAACCTTTTTAAAAGTTATAACCACAAATTGTGATAAAAAAAAATCCCACAAATCATTACCATAAAAAATTGTCTCATTGGCAAGACCATACTTGTATGTAATCTTTTTTTATTTTATTTTTTCTGGTGAGCATGAAAAAAGAAAATATGTATCTACATTGATCGCCAGTAAAAACGTATCCATATTTTTTGTATTTGTATGAGATTGTTATAGAAAAATTCAAACTCATTTTGTACCACACCAACATGAGGTCATAAACAAAGAGATTTTGTACCACACTAACATAAGGTCATAAACATAGTTTATAGTTAAAACGAATTAGTTAGGCTGGGCCGGTCCTCTGCATAGGCTAGGCCGAGCCGATCATTTGCCTAGGCTAGACCGGACTTTTGCATAGGCCGGGTCAGACCGGTCTTTTTCGTAAGCCGGACTTTTACGTCAAAATAGCAGCCTGTTCAAAGACTGTAGGCTGGATCGGTCCGATCTGAACTTTGACCAGACCAGACCAGACTCAGAACAGACCAGACTAATTCAACTTGTGAACCGTAAACTTTTTGTACATATCTAACATTCCTCATTAGAAATATTACTAGCTAATAAGTCTATAAGATCTTTTATTTGGTGAGAAAAAATACTTTTATAATAAAGGCGGTCAATTTGTTAGGTAGGTTTGGTATACGATACTGGTCAAAAATGAAATAGAGTAATTATTTGCATAGCTAATCAAAAGTGCCATCACAGGTTACCACCGGCATTACTCGATATGACTACATATATACTTCACTCTTTCATAATTTTATTTCTTAGAAAATTCTGAGATAATTTTCAAATAATGACCACAAAAACAATTCAAATATATTAGACTTTTACATTTATGAACACTTTAGATGTAAAGAATTTCTTGACGATTCTATATTTCACATCTTTTAGGTAAAGAAATGGAAAATACTTTGTTCTACCTAGAGTGCCTCAATATCTTAAAAACAATTTTTATTTAAAAAAATCCTTTTTGTTTTCTTATTGTGACAATTTGTGCCAAGAAAAAAGGGCGATGAGAGGAAACGTAACAGTAATCACAAAATTCCCAATTGTCTGAATGTTCCAAAAAGTACTACTATGGTACTTCAATATGAACAAAGGCAAACACATAAAAACCTGGTATTATATCAACCAAACCCATATATATATATATATATATATATATATATATATGAGGGAAACAAGAAAATACATTTCCAAACACATTTCCTTTCCAAATCTTTTCTCCCCAAGCCAAAAACCATAAACTATAACAAAACCAAAACACTTAATCAAGCTGAATATACATTAGTCTCCAAGCAGAATATTCATTCTTTGCTCATGGGGGAATTGAACCCTCTTCAGAAGCAGAGTACTCTGTATTTTGTAGGCAAGCGTTTGTATCAAGGGACTGTAGTGCTCTCACAACCTCGCACAGTGGTGGCCTTTTCTCCGGCATTACAGAAGTGCAACGAACCGCGATTTCTAGAGCTCCTAATATCTCTTGTTGCGATGAACTAGAAATCTTGGGGTCTATAACTTGAATTGCCCCGTTAGCAATGTTGATTTTTCTTCGCACCCATTTCACAACATCCACAGATTCTTCCCCTGATTCTGTTTTCTCAGCTGCCCTACCTGTCACTAGCTCTAACAACACTACACCAAAGCTGTATGTGTCCATTTGTTCTGTAGCTTTTTTGCTGTATCCACTTTCTGCAATCAAATAACCATTGTGGAGTGATACAGAGATAATGCTGACACTTATAGTTTTAATTAATATTAAGGTCTGCATAAGATTTTTTATGATTCTTTTTAAAGAAAACGGAGAACACTCAACTAGGTATCTAAATTAGATATCCCCCCCCCCCCCCCCCCCCCCGCACAACCTGTTTTTATTGGAAAAATCTATGATGGACGGATCTTTGGCACCCGGATGCGCTTTAAGCACATTCTGGCTTTATCGGTGTCAAAAATTGAGGCACCATACAAGTGCTCATTTTAATTTGCATGCATAGTATTATAGGGTGGATACTTAGATGTTAGATACATAATGAGCCCTTCTCAATATTTAAATTGTAAGACTAAAATTAAGAAAAAAATTGATGATTTGCATACCTGGCGCCAAATAACAGGACCCCGGAGATGCTGATAGCAATGATGATTGAAATGCAGATTCTCCAACAATCCGATCAAGAGCAAAATCTGTGAGCTTTGGTTCAAAATTTTCATCAAGAAGCACATTTTTGGACTTGACATTTCTGTGAACTAAGTGGGGAACATAGTCCTTGTGAAGGTATGCTAATCCTTGAGCAACCCCAATTGCAATTCTTAGTCTAACACTCCATGGCAATTGAAAATCGGGCGAGGCAATTAAATCCCCAAGACTCCCTTTCTGTATACATTCATAAATCAGAAAGATTGCATCACTGGAATAGCAAAATCCCAAAATTTTAATGATGTTCTTATTCCTGATTTTCGCCAATGTCTTAACCTCAGCTTTCAAATTTTTTAAAGACTGGCTTTCAAAGTTGAGTATTTTCTTCACAGCAACAGGTTCTCCACTTGGCAAATTTATGATATAAACTTTGCCAAAAGCCCCACCATTTCCTCTAGCAGCTTTTTCATCCATTGCCAGTATCAAATCTTGCTCAGTAACTCTCAGAGAATAAAAGAACACCGATCGCCAAACACCCATTTGAGAATTTTGCTTCGAAGATCGACAAACAACATAAAACCCAGCAGCAAGAACCAGTATTACAACAGATAAAGCTATAGAGATCAGTGCAAAAGCCAATTTTGAAAGGCCAGCCACTTCGCGTTCGGATTTGTTATCGGCACAAGAATTAGGCAAACCCGGGCCACAGAGTTCTGGATTTCCTTGCAAAAATGAAGCCGGAGGGCCAGAGATGAGAGAGAATGGAACCTTCCCTGAAAGCCCATTGAAGGACACATTGAACAGAGCAAGTTTTAAGTTTTGAAGCTCTTCTGGGATTGAACCAGTGAGGTTGTTATGAGAAAGATCAAGATAAGTTAGTACTGGGAGTTCAGCTAGAGAATGAGGAATTTCACCTAATAAATTGTTGTCTGCCACAGAAAATGAGACTAGTTTTCGACATTTTTTCAGTTCTGGAATTGGACCTGAAAGGTAGTTGTGGGAAAGATTTATGATACTCATGACCGGAGAATCGCAGAAATTGTGAGGAATTTCACCATATAAACCATTAAGAGAAGCAGAAAATTTGTACAGGCTTTTAACCAGTCCAAGGCCTTGAGGCAGTTTACTAATGAAGCTGTTGTTATCTATCTGAACTTGCTCTAGTTGCAAAGCCATCGATATGGAATCAGGAATTTTCCCAGAAAATCTATTGTTTTCAGCTCGGATGAGTTTGATTTTAGGCAGTGACCATAACCCATTTGGAAAATTCCCAGTAAACCCATTTTCCTGAACCTCAAATCTTTCAAGATTTAAGCATTCATTAATAGAGTTTTCGGGTATTGAACCATTGAAGAAATTAGTATGGAGACTGAGGTTTATAAGGCCTTTGGCTTTACAAATACCATTTGGGAATGACCCAAAAAGATTATTCTGTGAAACATCAAAAGACACCAAGTTTACAAGAGACAACCCCCCCAGTGACTGAGGTAATACACCAGTGAGATTGTTCTGAGAAAGGTCTAAAACAGATAAACCCTTTAAACCCAGAAACGAATCCGGTATTTCACCATAAAAACCAGAGCCTTGTAACAAAAGCTGCACAAGCTTAAGAATCTTGCTAATATCACTTGGAATCTCACTCGCCAAGAATGGATTTTGAGACAAATCAAGCACAGTAAGTTCAGTGAAATTGGCCAGAACAAAAGGGACACTACCTGAAAGTAAATTGTTACCCAAGTTGAGAACTTGAAGCTTCTTCAATGACCCAATGGCCTCTGGAATTTTTCCTTCAATATGATTTCTGCTCAAATCAAGAACTCTCAATGACTCAAACTGAGAAATCTGATCTGGGATTGTCCCCCAAAGGAGATTGTTGCTGAGATTGAGAGTCTCCAAAGAAGCACATTGTGAGAGATGAAGAGGGATGGGCTGGTTAAAGAGATTGTCAGCAAGATTTAGAATAGATAGATTGGGAAGTTTACATATTGAAGGGGAAATTTCACCAGAAAGATTCAGACTTTGGAGGTTTAGTGAAGAGACGGAGAGAGGAAGAGATTCAGTAGCTATACAAGTGACTCCAGTCCAGTTACAGTAATGGGTGGATGTGGTGTTGGACCAACTTGTTAACAAGTTTAAAGGGTCTTCAATGGAGTCCTTAAAAGTGAGAAGGATTTCAGCTTCAGATGAAGCTGAAGCAGAGCTCGAAATGAAGAAGAAGAAAGAAAAGGAGAGAGAAAAGAGTAACGTGTATAGGCTGGTGGTAGCCATGGGAGAAATGGCCGAGAAAGAGAGCCTGGTCTTGTTGTATCAGTCTTATCTGTGAAGTGAGACTCCGAGAGTGTGACTTAAAGAGAGTGAGTCCATGGCTTGATCGTGACTAGATTATTGATGATGAGGTAACTGTTCAAGCCTTTCATATTGAAATAACAAACAATTCATAATCAATCAATGGGTATATCCGTATATGTAGTACAAATTTGCAGCGCAATTAAGTAGACGTAGTGCATTAATAGTATCAATTAATCAAACCGTTTCATTATTTGTGAGAATCTCTTAATACTTTTAATAAAAAAAAATTACTTTTCACATTTAATTATTTTTAATTTTATAACTTCTGTAATTTCATTCTAACCTTCACAAAAATTAATCAATTAAAGAGGATAAAATTTAAAAATAATTATACTTATTACAACTGAAAAATAACTATAACTGATAAACTAAACGTGAAAATTCAATTATAATATGACGAATATTATGAAAACAATTATAGTTTGAGAGAAAAATATAAAACTAAACATGAAGAATATATATATATATATATATATCGGCAACGGATGAAAGAATTATCCCTTCATTATTCAACATTAGTGCATATACATTGCAAAGTTGTTTCATTAACACAACATTCATCCTGAGTTGATAAATGCGCTACAATGTAACGTTTTTAAATTGACCCAAATATCACAATTTGAAACATAGCTCAATTTGTAAAATATATAATGATATTTATAGCGTACATTTATTTTTTAATTTTTATTTTTTAATTTGAGATAGAGAATTAAATTTAATACCTCTTACTTAACAAAAGACTTAAAATATTATTAAGTTAAAAGCTCTTGATATTTATAGCGTATTTTGAATGACGCTGCACCCAAAAAAAAATATATACAAAGAGAAAGAGAGACATTGTTAAATTTTCTAATATTATCCAAATATTTCAAGTCAACTATCTCAAAACAGAGGGTAAAAGTTATGTTATTCTAGCATTAAACCATTAATTACACTTTCCCAATTTCCTGATGCATCACATTTCGTAAATCGTAATTATTAGAAATATTGTAACACGAAGATTGAGACCATTTTTCAATCTTTTCTGAAGAGAGAATCCCAGGGCAAATTAATTAATGTATAGGAATAGTCGACCAACAACATAGACATCCGCCGTTCATATCAGGTATGGTCTTCAAATTCAGACGTGTCTGAGGTTTGATTAGTTTTTTTAGAAATAGTAAATGATGTTTTGATTATGAAATTTATTTTTTTTATATAAGATTTATTTATAATTTTATTTTTTTAATAAAATTTAATTAATTATTAATATTATAATAGCGAATGATATATTTAATTATAAGATTATATTGTACTTTTAAAAAAAGTGGGACTTAAAAAAAACTAATTCTATCACTATTTTAAAATATAATATCATTATTAATTTTTAAGTTCAACTTAAAATATTTTTAATTTTAAAATTAATATAATTTTTTTTAATTTTAATTAATATGATGATAAAATTTTAAAAATATTATCCATTGAAAAAAAATTGCTTTATAATTTTAAAAAAATTAATTAATTTTTAAAAATAAATAATAATTTTATAATTTAAAATAAAATAAATATTAAAAAATTATTAAATTAAATAAATGTCGTCTTTAAAATGTATGTCTCAACTCTAAGGAGTCATAGGCACAAAAAATGGCAAAATAAATGGGAAGCTACCGATTAGCACCTTGTTGACGGGCTCATGAAGTGACTACCCGTGACTTTGTATGGGGATGATGACAAGAAAAAAGGACCGAGGAAATAACAGACACACATGTATATATATATATATATATATATATGAATAAGACTACCATGCATGTGCAAGTGTGGGTGCCCTTTTCGATGACTTTTTGTACTACTTCTTTTAGGGTTTCCATGCATATATGTTGACCCTCTGATACAGTAGTATCGTTCTTTATATACTACCATACAAAAGCTATTTGGTGGGTTACGTAGCCTTTTGCCAATACAAAAGTTAAAACCTCCAAATTAGAAAGAAAAACCAGATTGAAAGTAGAAAACAATAATAATGATGACAGACTGACAGCCATATTTGTTTTGTTTTCTCAAGACAAGTGTCAACATTATTTTTTTTTAAATGACTCGATCGTCACTTTAATACATCTAAAACAAATTTTAAATGGGAGGTGATAAATTAACTTAAATGTAGTTAATAACAAGTTACAAAATTTGAATTAATATTTTCAGCTATAATATAAAATTTTACTATAACACACACACACACACACACACACACACACACATATATATATATATATATATATATATATATATATATATATATATATATATATATATATATATATATATATATATATATATATATTAAACCATATCATCAAAGAATCCATCAGGTTGTGAGAAGATGCTCTTAGATAGGTTTACCATCTTCTTTAACTTCTTGAATTCAAACATTATAATTAGTATTTAAGAGAATTCTATTAAATGCACCAAATTAATATAGATATTGAAAAATACGTCCTTAAAATTGTCAAAAAAAAATATTTAATTTCAATTAATGCACAAGTTAATCCAAGAATATTATGACCATTAAAAAAGAAAATTGATATTTTTATATAAAAATTATCGTTATATATTTATAACGATAATTTTAATCATTATTATAAATTTATAAAAATATTAAAAAATATTAATTTCATAAAAAAACAAGATCCCAAAAGTTTACCCACTTTTCGTGCAGAAAGCCACCGCCAACTGCTACTGCTACTATTACCGACTTGGTTGGCAAGAAAACAAAAAAGAAAAGGGGAAGGGAAGGGAAGGGAAGTCAATGACATAATAATTAATGTAAATATTTATGGTTAAACTTTAACGAGACTGAACAAAAATGAAGAATTTGACTCGTTCTTCTTTTGCTTCACATGTAATAATTTATTCCAGCTGTTGAATAGAAGGAGATGTGTCTAGTTTGATCACCATATTTTCACGTCGTTTTACCCACGTAAATCTGCCAGACAAATGTACGTATCCCATCATTTGTTATCATATTTAATTTCTATTACTAATCGAGTGTTAATATATGTCCGCACACAGTTTTAAATGGATAGTTACCCAACGAAACATGATTATATGTAGAATTTAAATTGACAATTATACTTCTAAAGTAATTATTACTGTCACTTGATATTTTAAATTAATTATATTTTTTATTTTAATAAATTTAAAATTAAAATATCATTAAAATAAAAATATATAATTAACCTAAAATATTACGTGATGGTATCTCAATATCATAAAATAATTTTTTAATACTTTACTAAGGCAGTAAATAGTAATTAAAAAATTTGTATTCATCCATATATGTATTAAAAAAAAAATATCCGTATTCGATTTAAAAGTATCCGTAAATAAACGAATACGAATACGAATATAGGTGTATTCGTATTCGTTTGACATTCGTCGTAAATTTATCTAGCGGATATCTGGAATCCAATATCCGAATTCAAATTCATATTCAAAATTTGTATCTGAATAACTTATATATATATATATATATATATATATAAGCAAAATAAATTTTTCTAAGTGGTCTTCCTTATATAATAATTAGTTTTCACTATCATACGAAAATTATTTTTAAATTATGTCATTTCACTTTTTAAAAGTAAGAAATAACACTTTTATTATAATATTAATAAATTGATTTAAAAATAGTTAATGAATTTTTACTATTATAAAGTTAAAATATCTAAAATGTATCATTTAACAACTGTTACAATATAGCTTTTGAATAATTTAACAAGTGTTATAAATATAATTTAAATGTTATAATTATATATTATAAAAATTTATACACACTACAGTATTACTCCAAACATATAAAATGGACATCAAACTTTAATAAGTAAAACATCCATTTTTGAAATTTAGAATTTCAAAAATAATAAAAATTTATTTGAATTGTAATTTAGTGCATTGATTGTTGTATTTATTAAAAATAAATAAATTAACATTCGTTCATTAATGAACTATATTTTAAAACTTATTATTTTTTTCCTTCATTCTAGTTATATATAGTGTTACAATATATTTAAAATGTATCATTTAACAAATATTATAAATATCATTTAAACGTTATAATTATAGATTATAAAAATTCATACGCACTACTGTATTACTCCAAATTAACACATAAAATGGACATCTACTTATTAATGAATATCTAAACATTAATAAGTAGAACATTCATTTTGAATTTAAAATTTCAAAAATAATAAAAACTTATTTGAATTATAATTTAGAGCATTGATTATTCTATTTATTAAAAATAAATAAATTAACATTCATTCATTAATGAACTATACTTTAAAACTCATTATTTTTCACCCTTATTCTAGTTATATATAGTGTTACAATGTACCTAAAATATATCATTTGACAAGTGTTATAAATATTATTTAAATGTTATAATTATAGATTATAAATATTCATACACACTACAGTATTACTCTAAATTAACATATAAAATGGACATCTACTTATTAACGGGTATCTAAACATTAATAAGTAGAGCATTCATTTTGAATTTAAAATTTCAAAAGTAATGAAAACTTATTTGTGACACCCCCAAATCTGGGGCCACACAGTCAAAACTTGAGTTGTCAAAATACACAACAACTATTACAATACAACGTACAACGTACCACAATACAGTATTCAAATAATACACAACTAAGTATTCATTATTATTGTCACCCTATTTTACAACTTATAAAGACTAATACAGCTACAACTCGAACCTTCACTCCATCCCCCGACTAGACCCAACTACTCTCTCACCTCCTGTTGAAAAACAATGGAACAAAAGGAAAGGGTGAGCTCAAATAACCCAGTAAAGAATATCACGACTAAGATAATGACAAATAAATTATCGTTAACTTTCAAAAGTTGAGTTTTTGATAGAATAATTTAAACAACAAGTTTTAATTCAACAATTGCAGTTAAGTTCTTAAACAAAGTTCAGATCAATAACTGCAACAGAATAATAACCATTAGAAAAATTATATAGACCATGATGTCCACTCGCTACCCTTTTTAAGAAAAATATCATCAATTTTTATCATCTAAAACACCACTGGCCATGATAATATAATTTCACAGTTCCTGGTCATAATCATGCAAGTCAACAGTTTATCTTTGCATTTCGGGCCAAAGATATTCAATATAGCACCAACTGTCATGATTATACCAGTTTATAACATTTGGTCATAATCATACTAAACAACATGTCATATTTGCCCCAGGCCAAAGAAAACATTCACCACGTGTTTTAAAAGACACATCATCAAATATATCGCCTTTAACATATCAACACTTTTATTCAATATGTGCCCCAGGCCACAGATATCAACAACAATTTGATTCTTCATTATTAGAATAATA
This sequence comes from Hedera helix, assembly GCA_947179155.2. Lineage (NCBI taxonomy): Eukaryota > Viridiplantae > Streptophyta > Magnoliopsida > Apiales > Araliaceae > Hedera > Hedera helix. The sequence goes on from OX359283.1 coordinate 28,319,599, forward strand.
ACAGAGATATTAATAATGAACAGAAGAAACAGGATAAACAATAAATATCGAAAGTTTATAATTTTTGCTTTGTGCAAATTTAAATAATATTCAAATTGTCAACATGATGTGGAGTGAAATTCAAAAATGATATTTAAGATCCACAGTTCAGAATAACGATTATAGTTCAATAGAAAGGTTTACGTAAATAGGAAGGTGCGATTGAAATGATATTAAATGAAGTACAAACTGTTAAGAAAATTATAATCATTTAAGAAGTTTTATCAGACAATATTTACTATAGTAAGTTTAAGAGTATAAAAGAAATAATATTCCTTACCGTAGTAGGTTTGAATAATGAAAGATTAAAAAGATGATATCCCTTACAAGTAAAAAAGAAAATAATATTCATTTATGATGATAAAAAGAATGATACCCCTTACCTAATCACTTGACTGAATATTGGTAAAAATGAGGTTGATCAACCTATATATTTATAATATAATTAGTAATTACCACATATAAATTTCAAGGTGTATGATAACTCATACATTATGAACTATCAAAATTATTTATATAATATAAATTTTTGTAGTGTAAAATAATAACTTCAAAAATAATTTTTGAAATAATATTTCAAAATAAATCTTCCAAATAAAACTTTTTAAAATAATGTTCTCAAATAAGAGTCTTATAAAGAAAGATTTGTGAATACCGTGTGAAATAGGTATTTGTGCAATTATTACTCTTTAATAAAATACTTACTTGAAAAATTCTTATACTCCTTTTAGTTTGCAAACACTAAAGATAACCTTATTATTCTTAGAGAAAACTCACAAAATATTTGTAGAAATTTTTTATGTTTTAGGTGTGATTTTTCTATTCAGGTAAGCAAGCTATTTATAAGAGAAAATAAGGTACTATGCGCGGTAGGTGGGCAGCTGGTGTGCAACCTGCCAATGCTGAAATGCAGCAGCAGCCGCCTGGCTGCTTTCTTCCTTCACCAAATTTCTGCAACCAACTCTCATGTGGCCCCCACAGAGAGTGTAATGACCGAGAAAATTACGAACCCAATTTTTTTTTTATTTAATTATATCCATAAGAAAATATGAGGTATGAATTATGTGTGTATGTGTTAAGTTGTATGATGAGATGTATTAAATTAGTTAATTAAATTAATTAACTAAAGAAGGAAAAAGATTGCAAGAGAAGCTTATGTGATGAAATCACAAAGCTTGAATGTTGGCCTTGTATGGCAATTAAGAAGTTTTATAATGAACAAGTTAATTACTTGTATGAATAATGATAAAGAAGAAGCAAGTGAATTATTAAAGATAACCCCAATGTGGGAATAATTGTTTGTGTATGGTTAACTATATTATAAACCCAATTTGATGATAGGGGTTAGCGAATGAATTAATTTAATCAAGTCCAATGTACTTGTATTAATATGTATTAGGGTTTCATTAAAACAAACCCAATAATTTGCAATTAATAGTGTTATTTAATAAAGGAGTCCAATGGACTTATAAATAGCAAATCTAATTGGATTATAATTTAAATCCAAATGAGTTGTTAAACTAGGTCAATTAAGTTTACCTAGTAGCCCATGTAATTAATTTAATTACTAGTCCATGTAATTTATTAAACAAGCTCAATGCTTATTTTAATTAAAGGTAGCATAGTTATGTAAATGCTAGCCCAATGTGTGATATAAATTGAGCCCAAACAATTTAATTGAATGAGCCCAATAGAAGTTAATTATAAGGTCCAAAGTGGAGCCCAATAAGCTTGTATAGGTAAATATGTATACATATATTGGTGTATATATATATATATGAATACTTATATAATTATATAAGACTTAAAAATAAAGTCAAATTGGATAAATAATTGGTCAATACCGAATTTTGGGGCCCACATAGATATAAAGCTAGCTTGTTGGTTGATTTTGGAGTGTAAAATGGTGCAAGTAACCCCCAACCACCCTAGTCAATCAAAGGGTCAATCAAAAAGTCCATCAAGTGGTCATTCCATGCATAGTAAGCAAGATTAAGCTCCTAATTGACTAGCATTGGTTGATTAGTAGATGTTAAGCAAGTCTAGGGAGGTTCTATAAATAGAATGCTCCATTCATTTGCTAGGTTTGTTAGTCATTTTGTAAGAACTCCAAGAGAGAATAGAGAGAGCATTCTAGATAAAATAGAGAAGGATCTTGAGAGTTGGTTTTTCACCAAGGAGATTACTAGAGACTTATCAAGGAGGAGTCACCAACAAAGTCTCTAGCCAAGAGTAGAAGAACATAAGGTTCAAAAGTGTGCTATCTCATCTTTATTTCATTTTTGTAGGCTATATATGTTTTATATGGTCAAAATATGTTTTTAACCGATCAAAAGTGATTTGATGGTCTACAAGTCTTAAGCTATGATAAATTGGTAGATACATGGTTTGATATGCTTAAATCATGATTTGGTATGTGAGAAATGTATAAAAGTTGTAGAAATGTTCATAACACATTTTACCGGTAAAACCCTAACGATACATGTTGTGTTTGATGTTGTATTTTGAAATACATAAATCGAAAATTCGATTTTTATGGCTAGAAAGCTAGATCTAGGAGTTTTAAAGAAAAACCCTTTTGGAACCTTTCAAAAATATTGAATAACGAAGAAGTTATAGCTTTTACCGGAAAGGATGTCGTTTTTAAACCCTAGATGATTCGATCCGTAATTTTCGTGTAAAACGTTTTCAAAAAGACGATCCAACCATAGAATATTGTAAAACAAGAGGTTAGGAACACATCAACACTGATTTGGTGTCATTTGGATGTGTAGATTTTATTTTATTCAAAGTTGAACCATTAAAACCAAGGATTTGTGATTTTAGTTTTCACTTTGTCATTGTGAGCAGTTTTTAGTCCACTTCCGTTTGGAATTTGGATTTTTGATCTAAAGATAAATTGTAGAGGGGGAAATTCTGATGAGAATGGACTCAAGAATCACCCCAAAATATTTTAAAATGAAGAAGTTATGGCTATTGGGGCGTCGGAGGATCGAGCAGTCAAAAGGTTAACTTTCGGAGGAGTTGGCTGAGCGCCTACTGAGCTCCTACCAAGCGCCTAGGCGCTTGAGCCGGCTGTTTCTGGGGACAGATTCGGTCCGGGTCGGATCGGGTAGGTCCGGGTCGAGTTTTTTATGAAAATTTAAGTTGAAATACATATTAATTGAGTGTGTTTGAATACTAAACTAATATATATAGAGTTTATTAGTGACTTAAAGGTATCTAAATGTATAAAATAAAGACTAAAATTAACACAATTAAAAAGTTAACTATTGATAATGTTTGAAGAATATTAAAATATTATTAAATGATCAATAATATTAGTATATGATTAAAAGTTATTAAATGATAAATAACATTAGTAAATGATTAAAATATTATTAAATGGTTAATAATATTAATAAGTGATTAAAATATTATTAAATGATTAATAATATTAATAAGTGATTAAAATATTATTAAATTGTTAATAATATTAATAAGTGAGTAAAATATTATTAAATGGTTAATAATATTAATAAGTGATTAAAATATTATTAAATGATTAATAATATTAATAAGTGATTAAAATATTATTAAATTGTTAATAATATTAATATGTGATTAAAATATTATTAAATGATTAATAATATTAATAAATAATTAAAATATTATTAAATGGTTAATAATATTAGTAAGTGAATAGAATATTATTAAATGATTAATAGTATTAACAAATGATAAAGAATATTATTAAATGATTAATAATATTATTAAAAGAGTAAAATATTATTAAATTTTTAGTAATATTTATAAACGATTAAAATATTATTTGATAAATAATATTATTGGAAAGAGTGTAAGACATTATTAAATTATTAATAATGTTAATATGTGATTGAGATATTATTGTATAATTATAATATGAATGAGGAAATAGAATATTATTAAATGGTTAATAATATTAATGAGAGAAGAAAATAGTATTAAATGATATAATTTTGAGGTTAAAATATTATTAATTGGATAATAATATTTATAAGTTATTGACAATATTATTTGATAAATAATATTATTTGAAGAGTAAGACATTATTAATAATGTTAACATAGGATTGGAATATTATTAAATGATTAATAATATTAACTAAGGATAATAATATTATTAAAGGATTAATAATATTATTGAGAGGATAAAATATTATTAAATGGTTAATAATATTTATAAATGATTAAGATATTATTTGATAATTAATATCATTGGGGATAGTGTAAAATATTATTTAATTATTAATAATGTTAGTAAGTGTTTGAGATAATAAAGAGATTAAGAGGATTATTAGATGGTTAATAATATTATATGTGGTGATTTTATATTATCAAATGAGATAATATTATAAAGCAATGAAGTGAGGGTTATGTGAGTTAAAATATTATCAATTGATTGATAATAGTATTAAGAGTTTTAAGGTTATGATTAAGTGATAGATGATTTAAGACATATATGTTAAGGTTATTAATGTTAAATATGTGACGCCCCCAAATCTGAGCCCACACAGCCCAAACTTGAGTCGTCAAAATACTACAACAAAATTATTACAACAAAGCACAACGTACAACAATACAGTGTATAATAATACACAACTAAGTCTTCACTATTATTGCCACACTATTTTACAAAACGTGAAGACTATGATAACTATTCCTCGGACCCTCACTCCATTCCCCGGCTAGACCCTGTTATGTTTTCATCTCCTGTTGAAAAACAATGGAACAAAAGAAAGGGTGAGCTCAAATAGCCCAGTAAAGAATATCATGACTAAGATAATGACGAATAAATTATCATTAGTCTTCAACAGTTGAGTTCTTGATAGAATACAATAGACTACAAGGTTTATATCAAAAACTGCAGTTAAATTCTCAAACAATGTTCAGATCAATAATAGCAGCGGAATGAGTAATCTATTAGAAGAATAATGCAGACTATAATGTCCACTCGGTTCTCTTTTTAGGAAAAACATCATCAACTTTTATCATCTGAAATATCATTAGTCAAGATAATACAAATTCACAGTTCCTGATCATAATCATGCAGATCAACAGTTCATCTTTGCACTACGGGCCAAAGACATTCAATATAACACCAACGGTCATGATTATACCAGATTCAGCCTTTGGTCATAATCATACCAAACAACAGTTCATCTTTGCACTACGGGCCAAAGAGAACATTCACCACGTGCCATAAAAGACACCGAACAGATGTATCGCCTTTAACCTATTATATCGCCTTTAACCTATCATCTGTTCAACAAATATATCACATCTGTGCCCCCGGCCACAGATATTCACAACAGCTTGATTTTTGGATGATTAGAATGATATAAATGATGAACAGAAGAAATAGGATAACAATAAGTATCGGAAGTTTACTTTGTACAGATTCAAATAATGTCCAAATTGTCAACATGATGTGGAGTGAAATTTAAAAATGATATTCAAGATCCACAGTTCAGAATAACGGTTACAATTCAATAGAAAGGTTCACGTAAATAGGAAGGTTCAGTTGAAATAATGAAGTTCAACTATTATGGAACATATAATATTTTCAGGAATTATAGAAGCAATAGTTCCATAATAAATTTCGATTTAGGAGTATGAAAGAAAATAATATCCCTTACCGTAGCAGGTTTGATTAACAAAAGGTGAAGGAAATTAATACAAAGGGTTATTCACCAACAGGCGGCAATCCGCTCCGTAAGGTTATTCCCACAATTTAATAGAATTTGAGTACAAAGAGTTATTCACCAAACATGCGGCAATCCGCTCCGTAAGGTTATTCCCACAATTTAATAGAATTTGAGTACAAAGAGTTATTCACCAAACAGGCGGCAATCCGCTCCGTAAGGTTATTCTCAGAGATTAATAATGAATGAATACGAAAGGTTATTCACCAACAGGCGGCAATCCGCTCCGTAAGGTTATTCCCACAATTTAATACATGAAAATAAAAGGCACGTCTTATGAGTAAGGAAGAAACAATATTATTATCGAGAATCAAATAATGATAATCCCTTACCATAGTACGTTTGAATAATGGAAGATGAAAAAGATGGTATCCCTTACGAGTAGTAAATTTGAGAGTATGAAAAAAAAAATGACATCCCTTACCGTAGTAAGTTTTAATAATAGAAGATGAAAGAAGATGACATTCCTTACCTTGATATTGTGAAACAAGTTTATAACCGAACAAATCCTTCCTTGTTTGTAGCAGTAAGGAATCTGACTTTTGAGTCTTCTAGAGTTTTTAAAATCTCTTTATGCTTTTAAAATAATGTTACTCTCGGAAAGATAGACGGCATAGACTCAAGAATCACTCAATTCGGAGTTAATATGAATGAGTTATGAATTTTCAAAACTAAGACTGAAAATAGTGACGAAAATCAGAATAGGTTACGGTTTTTAGTATTTTAAGACATGAAGATGATTTCAGATGACTTTTCTTCCTTCTTCAAAGTTGTAGAGGACGAAAAACTGAAGAGACAGGCTTTTAATTCATTAAATTCTGACAAATAATGAATTTACTACGATTTTTCGAAAGAGTTGTTGTACATAAGAAAATTCTACTCGGGAATTCAAAGAAGAATGCAAAAGATTTCAAAACTAGGAATGACTTAAGAACACTTAGAGAGAACTTACACAAAAAGTATTTAGAGAGAGAAAGAAAGAACAAGTAAGGAAGTTTATGAAAAATCCTTAAGTTAAGGCTTCTATTTATAGCCAAAAATCTTATCATTCATTTAATCTAAACCGTTCATTTAAAGATCATCTTTTAATCTACACCATCCATTTCAAATATTATATTATCTTTAATCTACACCATTCATTTCATATCACCTAATAATCACCTAACTTTATATTATAAACAAATCAATTCAATTATTCAACAATAATTCACACTTTAATCTACACCATTCATTTCATATCACCTAATAATCACCTAACTTTATATTATAAACAAATCAATTCAATAATTCACACTTTAATCTACACCATTCATTTCATATCACCTAATAATCACCTAATTTTATATTATAAACAAATAACTTTATCAATTTAATTATTATGACTAATTGTTATAAATACAGTATAGTTAGTTCTTAGATATCAAGTCAATAAATTAATGAAATACAACTGTTTAAATAACATCATAATAGAGATAACAAGCATACGTTACTGTGTAATGACAATTATTGATTCAATAATGTGAATTACTGTGCATATGTTACTGTGACAATTATTAGGTTCAATAATTTTAAAAACAGTGCAACAACAATTATTGACTCAATGATATAAAATACAGTGTAATGACAATTATTAAATCAATAATGCAAAATACTGTGTAACAACAATTATTGAATTGATAATATAAAATATTATGCAGTGACAATTATCGATGAAATGATGCGTAACAGTTACGGTGTCAATTATCAGACCAATAATATGAGACACTATGCAATACCGCGTGTTACTGTAGAGTACCGAGTGCTACAGAAAATACCAATAACTACCGTATGCTACTATTCTTTTATCACCGGTATTTTAACAGTTCCGTTGACTATTTTTATTTAAAAAGGTTATTTCTGTCGTTTTCTATATCCGACAAATATTCCGTTGTGGGGTCCACAAATAATTTGTTATTTCGGCGCCGTCGTACGACACGAATATTCCCCGACCAAACGAATATTCCCCGACAAAGCGAATATTGTCCGACAAAATAAAATTTGCACATAACATCCTTAACTTTTAACTTTATTAATTTAACCACTTACTGTTTCAGAAAAAAAATATATATATATGAAGAAAAATTAAATTTTATATTTCATAAAATTCGGGGTCTTACAAAATAAACCTATATGTGTTATGCTAATTGGAGGATCAATGTTATTTGAATATTAGGTCACCCAAATGAAGTATTTTTAAGTTGAATAGCGGTAGTCAGCGGAACAGGCAAGTTCTTCTTAACCCTAAGTTGTATTTATTGTTGCAAGTTTCCTTCAACTTTATGTACATTAAGCTATTCAAATTATTGTTGAGCAATTTCTACACTCGTAGTTATTTTACAGAACTTAAAGTGGATTAATTATCTAAAATTATTCCACCTCATTATTGGTTATTGTATTCGCACATAGTGCCTTTGCAAATGTTATAGTTCAGTAATTTACGAACTGTTTAAGAATGTCTAAGCTAATTGTTTCGGCTAGACAAATGCATGTTTAAATTCATCTAATTGAATATTATGAAAGCTTATCCAAACCATTGGCTGGTGCGAATTCTTACAGTAAGACTTAGAAAGAACAACCCTAGTTAAAGGGGATTTTTATTTGTCGGAAAACCGAATGCGCGCAAGAAATCTAAATGTTATGCATATACATATGACATGAGAGGACTGATCCCCTCGAGTGTCCCGTTATTTTTAACAAGGTGTCAGACATTGTATGTCCGTTCTACCTTAGTAGCAGTTCATGGTCCTTTGAGACCACTCAGCAGTAAAGAGTCAATCCATTCTTTTATTGAACATTGATTCTTGTTATTTCACAATTGTTATCTATTGTTGAAACTCTCGAAGATAAATCTTTTTCATTCATGATATATCATTTCTTATTTATTTAAACTTGCTGGGCAAAGTAGTTGCTCACCCTTGCTATATCATAAACTATTTTCAGTTAAGCCGAGTGATCTAAGGAGTACCACTACAAAGGAAAGATGAACGAATAGACGTAATTAGTTCGTACTATATGTGTAAACCTTTATTTTGTATAAGGTAATGATGATGTATTAAGGTTAGTGGAACCTGGGATTGAATGTACGTTTTGTAATGAAATTATGTATGTTTTCCCCGAGTTATTGAAGTTTTAGTTTATGAATGTTTGTCAAGTGATGAATAGTGAGCACCGAACTCGAGGTTCAAGTGATCCGGATTTGGGGGCGTCACAGAGGGTCCACATGTTTACTATTCAAAATAGTAAAAATTAATTAATTAATTAATTAATTTTTCTTTTTTATTTATTTTTTTAAAATTTATTTATTTATTTATTTTTCCTATGGATCTTATATATATAATAAAATAATGCTATAACAATAATTCATAAATAAGGCAAAAATACGCTACAGATCAATATTAATTTAATAATATAATTTACTATATATTTGCTACTATGACAATTATTTAGTTCAATAATTTTAAAATACAGTGCACCAACAATTATTGACTCAATGATATGAAATATAGTGTTATGACAATTATTGAATCAATAATATAAAATACTGTGTAACAACAATTGTTGATGAATATTGTGCAATGATCACGTTATCAAATCAATAATATGAGACACTGTGCAATACCGGGTGCTACTGTAGAATACCGTGTGCTACAGTAAAATACCATAAAATATCATATGTTATTATTCTTTTATCACCGGTATTTTAACAGTTAAAAGTGATAACACCGTTGACTATTTTTATTTAAAAATGTTACTTCTGTTGTTTTTTATATCTAACAAATATTCCGTTGTGGGGTCCATCAATGATTAGTTATTTCGGCGCCGTCATACGACCTGAATATTTCCCGACAAAACGAATATTGTCCGACAAAATAAAATTTACACATAACATCCTTAACTTTTAACTTTGTCAATTTAACCACTTACTGTTTCAGGAAAAAAATATATATGAAGAAAAATTAAATTTTGTATTTTATAAAATTCGGGGTCTTATATTATTTGAATTATAATTTAGAGTATTGATTATTGTATTTATTAAAAATAAATAAATTAACATTTATTCCTTAATGAACTATATTTTAAAACTCATTATTTTTTTTCTTTATTATAGTTATATATAGTGTTACAATTGTGACGCCCCCAAATCTGGGCCCACACAGCCCAAACTTGAGTCGTCAAAAGACTACAACAAAATTATTACAACAAAGCACAACGTACAACAATACAGTGTATAATAATACACAACTAAGTCTTCACTATTATTGCCACACTATTTTACAAAACGTGAAGACTATGATAACTATTCCTCGGACCCTCACTCCATTCCCCGGCTAGACCCTGTTATGTTTTCATCTCCTGTTGAAAAACAATGGAACAAAAGAAAGGGTGAGCTCAAATAGCCCAGTAAGAAATATCATGACTAAGATAATGACGAATAAATTATCATTAGCCTTCAACAGTTGAGTTCTTGATAGAATACAATAGACTACAAGGTTTATATCAAAAACTGCAGTTAAATTCTTAAACAACGTTCAGATCAATAATAGCAGCGGAATGAGTAATCTATTAGAAGAATAATGCAGACTATAATGTCCACTCGGTTCTCTTTTTAGGAAAAACATCATCAACTTTTATCATCTGAAATATCATTAGTCAAGATAATACAAATTCACAGTTCCTGATCATAATCATGCAGATCAACAGTTCATCTTTGCACTACGGGCCAAAGACATTCAATATAACACCAACGGTCATGATTATACCAGATTCAGCCTTTGGTCATAATCATACCAAACAACAGTTCATCTTTGCACTACGGGCCAAAGAGAACATTCACCACGTGCCATAAAAGACACCGAACAGATGTATCGCCTTTAACCTATTATATCGCCTTTAACCTATCATCTGTTCAACAAATATATCACATCTGTGCCCCCGGCCACAGATATTCACAACAGCTTGATTTTTGGATGATTAGAATGATATAAATGATGAACAGAAGAAATAGGATAACAATAAGTATCGGAAGTTTACTTTGTACAGATTCAAATAATGTCCAAATTGTCAACATGATGTGGAGTGAAATTTAAAAATGATATTCAAGATCCACAGTTCAGAATAACGGTTACAATTCAATAGAAAAGTTCACGTAAATAGGAAGGTTCAGTTGAAATAATGAAGTTCAACTATTATGGAACATATAATATTTTCAGGAATTATAGAAGCAATAGTTCCATAATAAATTTCGATTTAGGAGTATGAAAGAAAATAATATCCCTTACCGTAGCAGGTTTGATTAACAAAAGGTGAAGGAAATTAATACAAAGGGTTATTCACCAACAGGCGGCAATCCGCTCCGTAAGGTTATTCCCACAATTTAATAGAATTTGAGTACAAAGAGTTATTCACCAAACAGGCGGCAATCCGCTCCGTAAGGTTATTCCCACAATTTAATAGAATTTGAGTACAAAGAGTTATTCACCAAACAGGCGGCAATCCGCTCCGTAAGGTTATTCTCAGAGATTAATAATGAATGAATACGAAAGGTTATTCACCAACAGGCGGCAATCCGCTCCGTAAGGTTATTCCCACAACTTAATACATGGAAATAAAAGGCACGTCTTATGAGTAAGGAAGAAACAATATTATTATCGAGAATCAAATAATGATAATCCCTTACCATAGTATGTTTGAATAATGGAAGATGAAAAAGATGGTATCCCTTAGCTCAACACGTGACTGGATATTGATTTAAATAAGGTTGATTAACTTGAACAGTACACGTATACTTATAGATCTTCACAAATACTCAAGATGACTTAAGCACACTTAGAGAGAACTTTCACAAGAAGTATTTAGAGAGAGAAAGAAAGAACAAGTAAGGAAGTTTATGAAAAATCCTTAAGTTAAGGCTTCTATTTATAGCCAAAAATCTTATCATTCATTTAATCTAAACCATTCATTTAAAGATCATCTTTTAATCTACACCATCCATTTCAAATATTATATTATCTTTAATCTACACCATTCATTTCATATCACCTAATAATCACATAACTTTATATTATAAACAAATCAATTTAATTATTCAACAATAATTCACACTTTAATCTACACCATTCATTTCATATCACCTAATAATCACCTAACTTTATATTATAAACAAATCAATTTAATTATTCAACAATAATTCACACTTTAATCTACACCATTCATTTCATATCACCTAATAATCACCTAACTTTATATTATAAACAAATAACTTTATCAATTCAATTATTATGACTAATTGTTATAAATACAGTATAGTTAGCTCTTAGATATCAAGTCAATAAATTAATGAAATACAACTGTTTAAATAACATCATAATAGAGATAACAATAATGTAAAATAAAGCATACGTTACTGTGTAATGACAATTATTGATTTAATAATGTGAATTACTGTGCATATGTTACTGTGACAATTATTAGGTTCAATAATTTTAAAAACAGTGCAACAACAATTATTGACTCAATGATATAAAATACAGTGTAATGACAATTATTAAATCAATAATGCAAAATACTGTGTAACAACAATTATTGAATTGATAATATAAAATATTATGCAGTGACAATTATCGATGAAATGATGCGTAACAGTTACGGTGTCAATTATCAGACCAATAATATGAGACACTATGCAATACCGTGTGTTATTGTAGAGTACCGTGTGCTACAGAAAATACCATAAACTACCGTATGCTACTATTCTTTTATCACCGGTATTTTAACAGTTCCGTTGACTATTTTTATTTAAAAAGGTTACTTCTGTCGTTTTCTATATCCGACAAATATTCCGTTGTGGGGTCCACCAATAATTTATTATTTCGGCGCCGTCATACGGCACGAATATTCCCCGACCAAACGAATATTCCCCGACAAAGCGAATATTGTCCGACAAAATAAAATTTGCACATAACATCCTTAACTTTCAATTTTGTTAATTTAACCACTTACTGTTTCAAAAAAATATATATATATGAAGAAAAATTAAATTTTGTATTTCATAAAATTCGGGGTCTTACAACAATATATCTAAAATGTATCATTTAACAAGTGTTATAAATATAATTTAAGTGTTATAATTAAAAATTATAAATATTCACCACATTACAGTATTATTCTAAATTAACACATAAAATAGGCAACTACTTATTAATGGATATCTAAACGTTAATAAGTAGAACATTCATTTTGAATTTAAGATTTCAAAAATAATAAAAACTTATTTAAATTATAATTTGGAGTATTGATTATTGTATTTATTAAAAAAAAATATTCATTCATTAATATTTATGGTTTAAACTTTAAATTGTGATTGGTTATGAGTAATTATTTAAATTTTTTTCTTTATTTTTGTAAATAATTTTAATAAATTTTATATTAGAAGATTGATAAACGATTTCGGATATCCAAATATTCGAATAATCTGTTTATTCGAATAAAATAAACAGAAACAGATATTATCCGTATTCGGATATTATTTCGAATACTGGATATAAATAACATTTTTAAAATTCACCGAATACGAATACAGATAGCGAATTAATTTTTTAAATACAAATACGAATATTATTATATTCGAATTCGTTTATATCTGTTCACACTCATATACTTCGCAATCTTACAATGCATTCACAAAATGTGCAAAGACAATTAAGTATTGGAAAATAAAAAAGTAAAGATACAAAAATTAATTTTTAAATTATGCCACAGTTTTGACATGAAAATGCATAATTATTTAAAAAGCTAATTAAAAGTGAAGCTTCTTCCTTAATACTCTTCTCACTTTTTTTTCTTCTTTTCTCTCTACTTAATAATCTTATCCTCCGTCTGTCTGAGATCCGTCGTAGAAGAGCTCTCCTTCTAAAGACATTCTTTTATATATCTCTTTTGCTTTGATCTATTGAATTATTCTTCCTTTTGTACAGGTTTTTTTTTCGTTCTGTGAGACTTATTTTTTTTTATGAGATAACTGATTTTTTTTTCTTGTGAATTTTTTTTATTATTATCTTTTGAGATATTTTACTTTATCTGTTTGGTAGCTTTTGCTTTCTCCATTTGAAAATTTTTCTTTTTAATTTATGAGATTTTTTCCGATGCATTAATTGTTATTAAGACCGTTTGTTCTAGCTATATTAAATAACGGCTCAGATTAAGTATTCTATCAGTATTATTTTGAAATATGACTATATTTTAAGAGTTTATATGATATCCACGAGAGTTGTTGTAAGATTAAATATTTTATTGATTATTTGTTATTTTATTTTTAAAAAATATTATTTTAGTTTTTTTATTATAATTATTTTATATTTTTATAACATATTACAATTATAATATAAAAAGTAAATTAAAAGTGAAAAGTAAACTGTGAATCGAATTTGTCAGAAAAGTCAGAGGTTGTCATCCATTTAAACCAAAAAAATTAAGAACGCATACGTAAAGTTTGGAAAATTTTTAAAAACGAATTTTAAAAAACGAACTAAAGACGAATTATTGTTTTTAGTATTTATGACGATGGTACGATTTATCATCATAGAATGCATGACTATAACGACAAATCAAATCGTCGTTATAAATATCAAAAAACGATCCTTTATTTTTAGTCCGTTTTTTAAAATTTACTAAAGAAAGGGACCACGTAAAGTTATAGGGTAATACTGTATGGGAATGAAGGTGAAATATATTACACCTAATAAATATACCTCTACTACTAAGCTGGCATATTCATTTAGTGGACGTCAAAAGTGGCAGTAGAACAGTTAAAGATTAATTGATTGCTGTGCCAGAAAATGTATGGCGTAAATTTCATATCAAATCATGTACGTACTACTCTGTTAACTCACGCGAGCCCATCAATAAGTTGACCTTGATTAAGCCGTACTATTCTGTTAGAACAGAATATATTTGGCTTAGAATTGATAATTCCTAGACTCATTTTCCATGGATCAATTTCAATTTACATTGAATTTGTTTGAAAAATGATTAAGTTTTGTGCAAGCTTTTCAGTCCCGGCCCGATTGAACTGAAAAGGATATCGATTGAACAGATTACTAGTAGTTTAATTAATAATTGAATCGTTATTAACTCAGTAATATTATAAATATATTATTAATAATTAATAAAATTTTAAAATATTTATTTTTTATAAATTAAAATATAGTAAAATATTTAATTTTAAAAATTAAAAAAAAATTATACTAAAAAATACTTTAAAACTGGTTCATTAGCTCAAGTTTACCTGTTGGATCGGTAGTCAACCGAATTTTGACCGAATTGTGTCAAAATTAATTTTATGGGCCAAAGCGAACCAGTGTGCTGATTGGTTTCGATTTTTACGGGTCGGACCATCGGACGGGGTTTTAAAACCATGGTTTTGTGCCTCAAATTAAAGTTGAACTAAACGATTCGAGCTCAATTTGTACTCATTTGATTCGAGTTCGACTTGAAATATAAACGATTTAAATATGAGTAAAATTTAAAATTCGATAAATTACTGAAATCTCTTCAAATTATAATTTTTTTATTAATACTTGAATCATATTCTTTTACAAAATTGAAACTGTTCGAGTTCAATTCAAAATCAAATCCGACTCGATAGCTAAACGAACATCAATTAAATTTTATTTCATATTTGATAAAATTTATAAATTAAATTTAAACAATTTAATATTCGACTCTATTCGTTTACACTCTTACCGCAAACACATGTCGCTTAAGAAAGGGAGCAAATCTTTTTTGACCATCAACAGGTTTAAAAAAATAGTCAATAAACTAGCGAGGAAATGGTAATTGTATTTTACTGTTGAATATTTATATCACAATTTTTCATAAATTCTATAGTAAATTTAAAAAAAAAAAAAAAATTTGAAAAAAAATAGTTTAATTGTACTTTTCACATAAAGTAAATAATTTAAAATAGATGAAACAGTACCAAATAATTTTTATTTTTATCTATTGTGGACATTACATATAGTACACCATAATTTATTTTCTTTTCTTGAATTTGTGAACCCTGGTTAAGTATTTTTGAAGTCAAAGTAATCCTTTATATGATATTTTTTTTGTAAATTATTTTTGAGGATTAACTTAGTCTTATATTGGTGCATCATCTTTTATGCGATAGAAAGAATAGAATATACCAATCTCAAATTCTTGCCCATCTCAAACTATCGATAATACTTCCTACGTTTTAGAATAAAAGTCCTCATTATTATTTTAAATAATTTTAAATTATATATTTATTTATCTTAAATAATATATTTTTTATAATACTTTATTTATAATATCTTTAATATTAATTGTCATATTTATATTCTCTATGCATATTTATAAAATATCACTAGTCATGTACAAAGAATTATACAATTAAATGAGAATTTAAATATAGATAATTCTGTCATTTTATGCTCTTTCTTAATATGCGTAAAAAGCCAACTAGGACTTTTATCTTGAAACGTAAGGAATAATACCTATGTTTGTTTGCAAGGATTATAATATTAATATATGGATTATAATCTCAAAGTTATATTTGTTTATAAATATTACACTTAAGATAAAATTATTAATTCTAAAAATATTTTATTTATTTTTAAATTTTGATTTAAAATTATTAATTCATGAATTATAAAATGAGTTAATAGTCTTTAGATTATAATCCCTTATTGAATATGATATTAAATAGTCCCTTATATTAAGTTATTTTATAATTTCTGAATTAATAGTCTCAAGTTTAAATTTAAAAATAAATAAAATAAAGATAAAATTAATAATTTTATCATAAATATAATATTTACAAATAAATTTATTTTTAAAATTATAATTCTTATAAACAAAGATTACTTTGAGCACTAAATGTTTCTTAGGTAGTTGTGGGTGAGAGTGTGAGAGAGAGATGCCCTATGTCAATGGCTATCTAAACGTTGCACATTAGTTTGTTTTTAATTCCGCTGATTGGGGAAACCGGGAAAGGTACAAGTATTTTCTTCAAGCACGTCATTTTTTACATTGAAAAAGTTTAGTACACATTTCATTGTCAGTCAATATATTTAAAATCAAAATTAAGCACTTTTATATATATTGTGATATGTGAAATTCATAGGTGAATGGGTGCCACAGCTTTTAAACAATGCTCCCTCTGAACTTTATTAATTAAAAAAAAATATAAAATATAACTAATATTTTATTTAATTGATTAAAATAAGTATAAAATTTCAATATTAGATTTCAAAATTTATTAAGAAAGATGAATGATAAACAAGTTAATATTTTATATATGAATAATATGGTAAATTAAGTAGTTAATATTTTTTTTAAATATACAAATAATAAATAAATAAAAGCAAATTTGACTCTAAAAGGGAAATAAAAAGCAACGGAGGGAGGGAGGGAGTATTTAGAAACAATATTGGATAGAGATTAAATAATTTGGTGTTGAAGCAATATAATAGTATAAAATTTGGGAGGGCATGGCTGAAAGAAATGGCCTCAAGTCCCAACAATAATACACACAAACCTTTTGCCTCTCCGTTGAACAGACCAAACCATAATCAATATTCACTTATTGAAAAGGAGAAAGCCAAGCAGTAATAATTACTAGCAACAATAATAGCAATACACAGTCCCACGGTAGGTGTGAGAAGAGTGGGGACATTTAATTAATTTTGCTTCCCATGTTCGTCTTCTTCCCAGTAGGGGTGACAGTTTCAGAATCTTACCTCTCTTTTTTTTTTTTTTTGGGATTCAAAGTGTCACTTAGTACGTATACTTAATAATTCTTAAAATATTATTGCGTAATATTTTAATTTAATTATATGCTGTTATTTCAGTATATATAATAATTTTAAATATAAAAAATTAACTATACATATTAAAATAACAGTATATAATTGATATAAAACACTGTATAATAATATCTAGGAGAAGAAAGAAGACAATTCTCATGTTCTTTTAATAACTAAAACGATATAATCAATGGAGGGGAGTACAAAATTGTTCAATTACATTACTCGCATTGATTCCATGTCTCAAATCCAGCAGACGAATCCAACCGTCACGCAATTCGGTTGATGGTTATGACAAATCTCCCCAGTAATTTCACCAGAACATAATAATGGGCCAAAGACAAACCCCAACACATCAAATAGAAATAGCAAGTTTATGAGACTAAATTCCACCCGATACAATTAATTCAAGTAATGAAAATGACAGAAATACCACGCAGATAAAACTTTTTCTATATTGGCTACCGATTTCATTTCTAGGCAAGGCGCACACATTTAACTTCTTGAAGCAAATACCACCACCGACATGTCACGCTAGAATAACACAAATCAGGACAAATTACATATTATGGTATTACCACAAGATATCCATCAAGCCATCCTAACTAAAGACAGAAACACTGAAGCAACCAAACTAATCCCTGACAATTAGACGAGGAATGCTGCGTTCATTAGACTGCAAAGATGCCCCCCATTTTTCATGCCATCATACCATTAATACCTTTCATTTCACTGGAGGACACCTAGGCCAACCCATACCAAGACATAGAAGCATGCACACACAACAAAAGGATTATACTTCAGTACTTAAACCTCAAGGCAACCATGGCTCCTAAATTTTTTCAAGCTTTTCAGCTTTGACAACAGGATTGGCTTTAGCTATAGCGTGCTGAGCAGCAGTCCTGTAATCAAACGGGCACTCGTGTTTGTCGGAGTAGCGATGATCTGCACAGAACAGGTTCCTGCACCTGCAACTGAAACCTGTTAAACCCACGCGCTTGCGACAAGTGTTGCATCTATTTGGGCCCTCTTTAACCTTCAGCTCTGAAGTCTGGTTCGAGGATGAATCGCAAGATACTAATGTAGGAACAACCTTCGATTCCACTGCTCCATCTTGCACATTAATGACATCAGCAACTGCAGGCTCCTTTCCGCTACCATTGGAGCCACCATTCACAATGTTCTCAATGGATGATGCCGCGAGTTTTGCCTGTTCCTGCTTCAAGATCATGTCCTTGTGGCACTTGGAGCACATGTTCATAGTGGCTGCACTGCCAAAGAAGCCACAGCTGTTGACGCAAAGAATGGGGCCTTCTGGGGCGTGGCAGCCAGTCTCTTTGGAAGACTCCATATCTTCAACTATCCTGCAGAAAATCATCCTCTTAATAACCAGGCAAATGATATAACCAGTCCCACTACTCATTCATTCAGAAAATGATTCAAGCAAGAATATAAAGTAAAAAGCACATCCAACTGGCTCAGTTTGAGCCACGTACGTTACAAACATACACAAGGCAGCAAGGCTATCAGAGGCATCACTCATCCATGTTAGCTCAAACTATCAAAAGCGGTAGTTGATTTGCTATTTTCTAAATAAACTGATAAATTATCCTTCCATGGCGCATATTCTTGGAAATTATGATGATGAATTACCTAAAACAGTTTAATTAAGCCAGGAAGGAAAATCCAACATTAGTCTGTAAGATAGAAAAAGTAAAGGTAAAAGGATAAACAAGATTCCCTTGTTCAGTCTGAAGTAGAAAGGGAGGGAAGGGAAGAGATATTTCTCAAGATACTGTGCAGATTATGCATGAACTGACGTTTCTAAGACCCCAAGTTTATTTTCTGATAGATGTTATAGGATTTATGGAAATAAATTGGTAGCACATAAAAACCTAAGTGGTAATTTGTTCCTGAAGGAAACTGTCCTAGCATATAATACTGCGTAGCTGAGTGGTAAATTTACCTCCAGGAAGTGCCAATATTTAACATTAGTACTTACCATTTACTGTAGTGCTTTGGTATCTTCCTAGACCATTTAACAACAATGAAATTGTTTAAATGTCCACAAACATTGCAGTTACACTCTAGTGGAACTGTGGCATATATTTAATACAAGTTAACTAGCAGTAGATATGTGCATACTATCAATGATGCCGTCAACATTGAGGCCAGGTGGGTGGGGGGTTAATAAAATTATCACATCCTGTAGCATCATATGTTACCACTTTATGCAACCACATTTACATAGTTAGTAAGACTGATACTGATTTGGGAAAACTTTCAAAGAAGAGCTATAATGAGATGTAATTTCATTGCCAATTTATGAGGTTGTCCTTATAGCCTAAAAAGGCCTCCTTTACTGATCAGTTGAATAACATAATTTTTTCAAGACTTGCTAATGAATACCTCATAGAATTTGCTGTCATGAACTTCAAGCCCTAATACGGCTCATTTACTAGTCGGTCTAAAAACTTTAGATATAAAAGACTCATGCTCTGACATTCTTCCTTAAACTGTGAACTACTAAATTTCTTTGAATGAATAGACTATGTAACAAATGTTACAAAACTCAAGATATCAAAATCATGAGTTAATGACTGCATAGCATGTAAAACCTCATTGATTAATGGCATCAGTGGAGCAAGGAATTCCTGTATGAAGAGATTAAGATACTAAAAGAAATGGAACTTATTAATTTAGCAGAGTGGAGTCAAATAGTTACTATACAAGATTAAGAATTCAATCATATTATAGTGGTCATTGATCAATGAGAAACACATCGTGCTGCACACAATATTGACCACAAGATCATGATATAAAAAAGTTCATACTCTGTGCACAGAAATTTAATTTTCTCAGAATGTTTTCCAATATATGTGTATGACCAACCTAAATCACGATCCTACACCATCCAAATCAAGTAATGGCAGTCCGTCGTATAGGACAAAATCACATTTACCAACAATTCAGTGTACTAGTGAAAAGGAGCAATTTGCAACATTATGAATAACCTAAATCACAACCCTACACTTTCCAAATCAGGTTACGACAGTCCGTCGTGTAGGACAAAATCACAGTTACCAACAATTCAGCATAAAAGTGAAAAGGTGCAACAATGTAACATTGAGCTGCCCGAAGAAGACTCCCTAATCTTTAAGTTGTGCATTTTAGTCAGGAAACCCAATATTTAAAGGACACAATCTTCACAGTTCTGTCTCTCTTGCTCACAAGCAAACACAATGTCTGCAGGTGTACAAGCAGCATACAAAAACCAAAGCAGCATTTAAGATTGTAACTTGTAAGCACAAAACATAATTAAAATCAATAACAATACGTTTTTCCCCATTACTATGGATATCGAAACTTGCTCGAAAGAGAAAGTCAAGTTATGGGTAGTAGCAGCGATTTCATAACTTAAACCCAATAATGAATGCACAGTGCATACTAACACTGCAAGTCGACAATACAAGGGCAGCCACCAAAAAACCAAAACGAAAAAAATCTCCAAATATCCTTTATTATTTCAGATAACATCTTAACAAAAAAAAAATAATAATAATTAAAAAAAGAAAGAAAAGAAAACTAAACTTTTCAATTTCCCAGAAACTTTTGTTTGAACAAAGCAACAAACTTTCAGGGAAAAAAAACACCCTATCTAAAATTACACGATAAACCTGTGTATAAAAAATAATCATTTTTGCATACAATTATAAATAAAGAAACACATGAACAAATCATAGTCGTAAGAGAGAAGGTTCACCGCACTTCAAAACAATAGTTTTTTGACCGATCTTGACTAGCAAAATCGATTCAGACGTATGATAATAGCCGACGAAGAAATTAGAACCAAAAAATGAACGGAATCATATACATAAAACCAGTAATAACTAAATCAGAACAAATTGAAAAATGAAAAACTGAATATTCAGGAAAGACAAAAATATTGAAGTACCTTGAATCCAAACTTGTAATCGGGGTGATAATCGGAAAAATCGAGAGGTGGTGGCGGTGCGTGGCCCCGGCGAGAGAGAAGTATTTGGTTTTCTTTTTTGTTGTTTTGATTGATTGATCTTTTCTTTCCCTTCGTAATTCGTTTTATTTATTTATTTATTCACTAAAAGACTCAAAACTTTTTATCTGCGATGAACGCTTTTGTATTGAGTCGGTACGGCCGATTTACCTGCCATTACCAAACTTTGTATTCACGGTGTTGCCAGCCTGTAACTATACCGAGCCCGAGGTGATCAATCGGTTTACGTGCACAATTAAGTTTTACGATATCAACATTAAAAAAACAAAACGTACCTTTTATTAAATACACAATCTTGCAGTTCGGCACGGTTAACTTTCTTATATATTTTGGGTTAATATATATTTTAGTCATCTTATTATAATTCAATTTTTATTATGATTATTAATTTTTTTTATGACAAACATATTACTGTAATTATTAAAAATTATAAAAAAATTACTTGTT
This sequence comes from Hedera helix, assembly GCA_947179155.2. Taxonomy (NCBI): domain Eukaryota; kingdom Viridiplantae; phylum Streptophyta; class Magnoliopsida; order Apiales; family Araliaceae; genus Hedera; species Hedera helix. The sequence goes on from OX359283.1 coordinate 28,341,707, forward strand.
AAAGTTAGGGTCAGCCTTATAACATAAAAAAAAACTTGCATTTTAGGTCACATTTTAAATAAAGGCCCTAAATTTTTAAATCGCATAAATAATCTATATTAAAAAGGTCTTATAAAAATATAAACCCAATCAATCCTTTAGAACTTATAGTCCAATTTAAACATTAAATACCTAAAAAAAAGTAACAACATACAAAAAAAATTCATTTGAATAAAAAATATTAATACTTCATTTGTCCTAAAATAAAAGTCTTCTATTGACTTTTGTAGTCAAATTAATTATTTTTAAAATTAACAATTAAATATATAGATTTAGATTTAAAAAAAATAAATATTGAGATTAGTACTAAATTTTATGCAGTTTATAATGTTTATAATTTTTTTACATATATATTAAAAAATAATAAGATATATTAATTTAAAAAATTATCAATTTGACTATAAAAGTCAATGGAATACGTATCAAACATAAAATGCCTCATTTAGAAGTATCGCTTTAAGCCCCAAATTGTCTTGAGTCATCCTTGGTTAAAGTTTCATCCAAAAAAGTGACAAAAATTGTTGAGCATACATATCACGTGTGACTGATGTGACACTTTTTGTCGTGTTGCATCATGTGCAGAGCACATGTTCTTTTTCCCCTTTGATTCTAATTAAATTTTTTCTCTCTCAACATCGTTAAAAGTTAAAGCATCATATAAAATTATATAAAGCAAAACAATAAAAAAAGAAAATCCTAAAATAAGGTAAGTAGCAAATTCTTTTATTCAAATCCTGCAAAACCCCTGATTCCTCCCCCAAATTCCTCACCAAATTCGGCCATAATTCAGGTCGACAAGCTCCTCTTCTCTAAACCTCTCTTGCGCAATCCCCTAGCCAACGCCCCTCCTATTCTCCAAACCCATCAAGCAAGCATCGACAATGCTACAATTGTCGTCGATAAGATTGATTGGGGCAGAGAATATTGAGATTATGAATTTAGCCCAAATATTTGATTATCTATATGCTTATGTTCGTGTGTTTCTCCAGTTTAGTTAATTTTGATTTTTTAAAGATTAATTTTTAATATTCTATGAGATCACTTTGCACGTGTTTTTTTGTTCTATAGATGAGTTTAAAAAATATTCTAGATATAAGTTTGAAAAATATTCTTTACAGAACGAAAGGGAGTATTATTGAAACGTAATAATACCAACTGTTTAACTTTGATTCACCGGATTTTGGCAAAGTGTAAAGATTTGTTGATCGAATAGAATATGGAATACCATAACGGAATATATATATATATATGCTTGGTTCAAAATTTTTTTGTTGGTTTATTATTCATTTGGATATGATGACATGTGAATGTTTTTTTGTTTGAAATTTCATCATATATTCTTGCGGAGTTGAAATTCTTTTTATTGAAAACCATCGGAAGAAGCATGTTTCTTTTTATCGGAAACTATCGGAAGAAGTAGGTTAATTGTTTTGGGATGAAGAAGTAGGTTTCTTTTTGGAATGAAGCAGTGTTCTTTTTATTGTTTTAAAAGTTTAATTTTAATAAAAATTCTCCTTGATCCACGTAATTTTAATTAATTTGATTTTTTAAAATTTTGAGTTTGAAGTATTTATTTAGTTTAAAACATTATTTACTTTTCTTTTTGAATACTCTTTATTTAAGTTATAATTAGTTTTAGTGTAATAAGTCTATTAATGTTAATTATATGAAAAATAAAAATAAGAAATTATATTAATAGGATTTAATTTCTTTACCAGTTAATGTTATTTATATTAGTTTAATTATTCTAACTAATTATTTAACTTTATAAAAAATAACTCTTTGTTTAAGTTTAGAAAATCACTCTGATCTATGTAAGTTCTATGTAAGTTAGGTCTCACATATCACATAAGGAATATTTGTCAACCGTTAATTTACTTAGCAAATTCCATTACTCTTTTGAACGAAACTTTAACGAGTGACCTTGTTGTAACTTTTAACAACTACAATAATATATTTGTTACAGAAAAAATCAGCAACCACAATGAAAATTGAGTCATAGTACAGTAACCAAAATATATATTAACCCTATATATTTTTTATACGTGATATGAGATATTTTTTAAATTATTTAAATTTAAGTTTGTTATTTTTTATAATTATTTATTAATTTAATAATCAATTTATTTTATTTTATTTTAGATTATTATATTAGACTATTATATATATATATATATATATATATATTAATATACACGAATAAGTATTAAATTAGATTTTGGACTAGTCTAGTCTGCGGTTGCGTATTTTGAGTCAATACAACTTTGATAAATAGATATTGATGATCAAATAAATTAATTAATTTAAAATTCTCTCTTTATATTGTTATATATAATTCTTGATTTGATATTTTATTAAAGAGAGTTGATATTTTTATATAAAAAATTAATATTTCAATAAAATTCTATTCACATAAAAGTGTTCTTCATTTATTATTTATATGAGTAGAGTTTTAAAAAAATATTCTTTGTAAAAGTATCAATTTTTTGTACTAAATACTAGTCTATATATTCATGTGGAAAAAAAATCCTATTAACAATTATTAACTTTTATAATAAAAATAGTGATTTTTAAAATTAGATGTCCTGCACAGTTAACCACGGTTTGTCGCAGAACACTTGTTACGTAGTAAATAGTGTAAGTTAAGAAGTTTATTCAATAAGTTGTATTATTTTATTTGGCTCAATATTTAAAAAATAACTTATTATGAAATAAACTGCCATATAAGATGGGGAAAAACACCATATCAAAATAAATTATGTACATTTAAAGCGTTATACTTATTTAAAGCAAATTGTGGCAAATATCGCTTTTTTTTTTCCTACTTATTTTTCAAAATAAACAATAAGTTGTTTAAACAGTGTGCGACAAACAGAACCTAAATACTCCTCCTTATAAACTAATATCGTAAAGATAAGGTTTCTACTTGCCCGATAATAACACCAGAAGTGAGAGCTGTGTACTACATGTCTCCTTCTTACTTCTTATGACGCACTCGGCAATAAATCGTTACAAATTTATTTAGCTGCAGTAGATATAATAATAACTATTGTACATTAAATAAGATAATAATGTAAACAATTAATAAATTTTATTAATAATTTAAATTATAGGAGTCACATGGTACTAATTGAGTTCTACTATGTATTTTGAAAGTTTTAAATCGAATTATGATTGTGACGTATGTGCGTACATGAGATATATAAGAATTAAAAATAATCTTATTATAATATATTTTATCTTATCACATAGACGTTTATATTAATTGCAATTCAATTTTTATTACATATTTGTCGATATATATATTATTTTTTTTACTATTTTATTTATTTATTTATGCATATAGAACTACCTAGATTTAAAAAGTGTAAGCAAAACTAACACTTACCCCTCGTTGTACTCGATCGGTTTTGTGCACTTGTAAGGCCTTCTTTGCTTACTAATGGCCTTACAAATGGATCCAAGGTTAGGGTTATAACGGATCGGATCAGGATTTCAATTTGTATGGGTATTTATTAAAGCACCGGATTAACCCGGAACCATCACACGGCGGGAATCTGTACAAGTGAAAGGATTACTATGGCGGGAAATCATCAAAAACATATCCCTTGCGCCGCTCCCTATGCTGCATTAGATTAACTTATTCCATCTATTATTCATCCTCAGTCTCACTGAATCTCCCAATTACTTAATTCCTCCTCGACATCTCTTACGAAATGGGGAAGAGAAAAAAGACTAGGGTTTCTGAAGAAGAACAGTATCATGACGATCCCGAGCCATCTTCCTCGAGCAAAGCGAGCTTGTATGAGGTAGGTAATTTCATATGCTTGATCTGAAACAGTTATTGTGTAATTCAAAGTTTATTTTTTTGCCCTAATTGGCAGTCTGTTGTTTGATTCTTCCGATTTCTTAGTAGTACTCTGCGTTTGACAGTGAAATTTGATTATTTCCTTAGTTAAATGTTTGAACAAATTGATTAAAAAGTAATTTTAAATAATTCCTTGAGTGTATTTGCAAGGTAATTTCAAAAGGGCTTTGATTAAATTTTTTGCACTTGGCTAAGACTGATGAGAAGTTACAGTAGTAACCTGAAAGTGTTACTTTTACATAAAAACAGAAGTACGAAACCATAACAATGAGTATGATCATAACAATTTCCTAATGGTCTCAGATATTATTCCGGTAGACTAGGGGGGTCTGCACCTTGTGAGAGAGGTCGGCAAATTGCCCACCTTGATTTTTGGAGGAATTTCTTTCATTAGTATCAAAAATATTAATTTTCTTTGAAAATAATACACAAAAGTGTAAGTATATAATTTTTTCCACCATAATTTTGAGAAATGTATTTAATATTTTTTTCGCCCACCTTGATGAAAATTTGTGGCTCTGCCATTGCAGTAGACAGTATTGAACTCTGGCAGCTACAGTCATCGCAACCTGTCTAGCCCTTCACTTTGCTTCTGCTCTTGCTTTGAGAAAGCTTGGTTTTGAGTGTGACCTTCTTTAAGGCTGAAGAGGGGAATCAAATTGTTGTTGAATAACTAATCTAAACTCATATTGTAAGAGTATTGATCTATGATGCATTACTAGCTACATGACGCTTTCTAATTTGACTTTTTAAGTAATGAAATCAATAAAAGCTTGTTGATTGATTCAGAGTGCTGCCCTCCTTCTTAGAACCCATTGAGGGGGGCCTCGGCCAGGGAAGGAGGGAGTGGTCAAAAGCGACAGACTGTAAATTTGTTGGAAGTTTGTCTACGTAGGTTCGAATCCTGCATCTCCCACTTGTTTATTGTAGACTTCAGAGAAGAGAAAAGAGGCATTCGTCAGCGTAGGAAAGCCAACCGAGTGAAGCTCTTTCTTTTTGGTTAGGATATTCCGATTTGAAACACCTAGGCCGACGGAAGAGATGCTGAGGGACCTGCGGGTTACACAGTTATTGGTTCTTATCTGGTTAACCAAAAGGAAGAGATAGAATTGACTGCTTAGCGGAGGGCTTGCCTATTCGAGGTGCTACGCTACTTGTCGCACTATTTTGCTTTTTGGCATCCATCACTACTAATTGAATAGATCAGGTGTAGTTTATCCTTTTATAGGTTGCACATCTATACAATAGGCTGTGTGAAGTTAGGAAACTTTCTTTTTGTTCAGATGGGCAATGCATCTGCTTTCGTTGCTAAGATTCTAGTGTATTTCTTTTATTTTAATTTGGCAATTGTTGAAGTCGGAATCAACTTGGGTATACATGAGTGGGTCGAGCTATTTCGTCATGATCATGGTACTTCTTTTTGTCATTAATGCATCCGTGGGGAATTGACGTATCCGTTGATTAAGTGACAAACTCTTTCGCGCCACAACTGTGATTAAAGAATGCAACGCTTCGTACCAGATGCTTGTGCTGCAGAGATGCAAATGGGCAGGCAACTATCGTGACATGACAAAAAATGGGCCCCACTTTCACTGGCTTCTCGAAAAGTAGTTTACCTAGGGTAATAATTCTAATAAGCTTAGACCGGACCTTGGCACCTTACCTTCTAATCCGCTTGCTTGGATATTTGGATATTTTCTTACATAAAGAGGACTAGCTGTGAGCATTGAGGAAATCCTGGTAGTTTTCTTTCTACTTCCCTTCTCTTCCTTGGGGTGGAATAGCTCATTGTGGAGGGCGCAGAATGTGGCAGGGGCCTTTGATGATTTGGTTATGCCTTTTGAGTCCATTCTTTGCGTTTACAAGGAGCTATATATTTTCTATCCTATGGTAAATGTTATTTATTAATATTATTTATCTTCATGTTATTGATACTTTCTTTCTTGGTCATATTTATGGTTGCCATCACCATCATAATTCCTCCACCCGGCATCACATTCCTCAGTGTACATTCGCACTATTTAGGAAAATGTTGAAATTGGTGTACAAAACATTGAAAGTTTTGGCAAAGACATTGTCTTCTGATTACTCAGATCACAGATAGTTTGATGTATTTGAACTGTTGGATTTAATTCATATTCTACTTCAATGTGGATCAAAAAATTGTTAGTACATTTTTTGTAACTCACAGGTTCTTGGGGTGGAAAGGACAGCTACTCAGCAGGAAATAAAGAGAGCATATCATAAGTTGGCTTTGCAACTACATCCTGATAAGAACCCTGGTGATGAGGTCAAAGTTTGTTCTTCATGTCACCAAATTTTGTTCTCAGTGATACTCTTGACACACTTATTTCTTTCTATTTTTTTTACTAATCTTTTATATTTTCTATCGGCAGGAGGCCAAGGGGAAATTTCAGCAACTCCAGAAGGTGATATCAATTCTTGGTGATGTAGAAAAGCGGGCACTCTATGATCAGACTGGCTGTGTTGATGATGAGGCAAGTTATCGTGTAGACCTACTTTTACAGCAGTTTTCTGTTGCAATAATCCAGTTTGGGTGTGTTGTAGTTTTTGGGCATTTTTCGGTTCATATGATAGTTATATCATGTGTTGGTGAGAAAAATCTTATCATCTGTTAAACTAGATGTACCCCAGAAATGTCATTTGCAGAAATTCTTGAAGATTATTAGTTAATCGAAGAATAATTTCTTACAAGAAATTATCGTATATGGTTATGTCTCAAGTTTGACTCTTAAGGTTCTGCTTAATGCAAAATGTATCCAGTTACTGTCTCCATGGAAAATTTTGCATGGTTTCTCATTTACCTATTAGAGCAGCACTCATTTCTTTGTTTTCTGATTACAGGAACTTGCAGGAGATGTTCAAAATTTGAGGGAGTTCTTTCGAACTATGTACAAAAAGGTTTATAATAGTGTTAAGAAATTTTCCAGCTTTCTAAACCTAACTTGTTATTTTGCTTTACATTCCTTGTACTTAAACAAACACAATTCAAAATTTGATTGCAGGTCACTGAAGCGGATATTGAAGAGTTTGAAGCAAACTATAGAGGATCGGACTCTGAGAAGAATGACTTGAGTAATCTGTACAAGAAGTACAAGGGTAACATGGAGAGGTATAACAGTATATTTGATGATATGTTTCCTTCCGTTTAAGATTGCTCGCTTGTCGTCTAAACCGCTTTCCTATTTTCAGGCTCTTCTGCTCTATGATATGCTCAGATCCTAAATTGGATTCACATCGGTTCAAAGATATTTTAGATGATACCATAGCTGCAGGTGATGATTTTCTTTCTTCCTTGTCTTTTGACTGGCAAATGGTTTGTACTCAATTAAGAGAAATTCTGAATCTGAGTTTGGTGTTGGGTTGGAATTTATATCTTGACCTAATAGTTTGAGCCAGTTATCAGAAAGAGTAAATAGTGGTTGTAGAATTTGGGCTTCTTAGGTCATGTTGTACTTATTGTAGACTTAAGTTTGCTCATCCCTTTGGTTGTTTCAGATGCAAGTTAGTCTGCATGTAATATCATGATAATTGTGTTGATATACAGTTTTAAATACTTGTTGCTTTTGTTATTTTTATTTTGCACGCTAATAATATTTCTCTGTCTCTCTCAGGAGAGCTGAAGTCAACCAAAGCATATCAGAAATGGGCTATGCAAGTGTCTGAGACAAAACCACCTACAACCCCTTTAGTGCGCAAGAGAAAGTGAGTCATCTATTCTAGTTTTCAGTTGATAATATGATACAATAGTTGTAATCTTGAACACTGAACCATATACTACAAACCGACCATGCTTTTACACATTACAGATCGAAGAAAGGGTCAGATGATTTATATGCCATGATTACTCAGCGGCAGAATGAGAGGAAAGGCCGACTTGATTCCATGTTCTCGTCTCTTATTAGCAAATATGGAGGCGACCCATTGTCAGAACCTACTGATGAAGAATTTGAAGTAACCAAGGCAAAACTTGAACGTAGGAAGAAATCCAGAAAATCTAAGGGAAAGCAGGGATGCAATTAAAAATGTTCCGTAAAATTTTTACTTGCATTCAAGTGGAGCTCTGAATTCTGATTTGTCTTTTTGTTGCAAAGATATCTTTAGGCTATGTTTGTTTATAAAAAATATACTTGAGATTAAATTATTTATCTTAATTTAACATTACTTCGGATTATTTTATTTCATAATAAGGGATTAATATTATTAGTCTCATAAAGTCATTTAATCGTTTAAAATGAGGGAGACTATTAATCTTAAATTTTTCATGGGATTATATAATTTTATATAAATAGTTTTAGGAATGATGAGAAAATAGTTCATAAGATTATTTAAAGAATTATTAATTTCTCATTATGGGATAAAATAATTTGAAGTAGTGTTAAATTAATACAAATAGTCTAATTTTAAGTACGTTTTTTTATAAACAAATATAGTTTAAGTATACAAATTTGCATGAAAATTCTAAGAAATATTAATGCTAAGGGGACAAAGGTAGTCTGTCCCATCTCAGGCTGAATGGCTGAAAGTTCGTCGTTCAACCCACGACATGCTTGTCTATGTTCCTCGGCATTTTTTGAACTTCTTAAACTTTGGTGGATCACCATTGGCCTACTTTCTTCTCTCTCCCTCGCTGTCTATCCGACTCTGATCACTAACTCTTTTGCTCTCTAAGGGTCTTATTTTCAAGTTTGTTATTATAATTTTACTCTCAAATCATCGATCTTAAATTAAAAATGACACAATGAGGGTTAAATGTGAAATAAAATACATGCAATTTGTATATTTTTTAAATGAAATTCTTTTGGAAGGAGGGAGTATTATATTAGTTGCCAAAAGTGACATTTGACCGCATAAATTCAAATAGGATAAAGACTGATTTACCAAATTCAGCTGACAATCTAATGTAATTGGAAAGTTCTCAGTCATCAAAACCAAAAAATCTTTAATTTAACTAATTTGATTAATAAATAAAGGATATAAGTAAAATTAATTAAGCCTACCATAAGAGCAGGCTAATAAAAAAGGTCATATTTTCATCAATTTTTTTTTGAGTGTTTTTACATTTACTTATTTTTTTTATTCGTATATAAGTATATAAGATAAATGAGTGTGACTTTATCTTATTTCATCTTTAAACTCATTACACTTATTTATCTTATATACGGGTAAAAAAAATAAGTAAAAAAAGTGGATAAATTTAAAATTATTATTATTTTTTAATTTCCAAGAACATGTTTGCATTTTGTGGTAGGCATGACTTTTTATTTAGGTCAGAAAGTAGTAATACCAAATTATACTATTATTTTCGGCATGTCTAATTTAATTAAAACACAAAGACTTAAAGGTGGGGATGGTGACATAATAACTTAAAGGCCAGCCAGCCAAGGCAACAACCAAAGTATTCCCTTGCTTGGTGTGAATGATTATTTATGAATCAGGAAAAACAAGTAAAGACTTTGCCTCCTCTTTCCACTTCCATTACTGTCATTCCTACTTTTGCTTTTAGTCTCTCTCTCTCTCTCTCTCCCTGTCTGGGGGTTTGAATTTTCCTAAACCATTTACCTTTCTCCCAATTATCTTAAACAGTGTATGCTACTTTACTTTAAAACTTGAATTAGTCTTTTCATATCTATCATTATCTCTAATATTTTTTATTTGGTGAATAATCAACTCTCAGAGAATCACATTAGTGCTATGTTACTTTACTTGAGTGTGTATTCCCACCTCTTTCTCTTTCTCAAAATCGTAGCTTGATATCATCATTGTTGAGTGTAGCTTTATCCACCAAGTTCGTGTCCAAAAGGGTTTATTAAATTTACAATAATAAACCCAAGAACCAAAAGGGTTTATTTGTTTTACAGGTGATTCTTCTACCCAAGGAAGTATGAAATTCAGAATTGGAGATATCCCTGAAGTTTAATTTACCTGTCTGTTCTATGTTTTGAAGGTTTTATCATGGAGACTGAGAATGGGGATGTCAAGTCCAAGATAGAAGATTATGAAGTAATTGAGCAGATTGGAAGAGGAGCTTTTGGGGCTGATTTTCTTGTTCTCCATAAACTTGAAAAAAAGAAGTAATTTTCTCACCACTTTCAAATAATTTTTTCAGTGGGATTGTGATTATATGCATATACGGTTTCTTTAAGGTCCATTTCTTCAACATAATTCAATTCAATTTGCCCGTTATTGATTTGACAATTAATTTGTGTATGTACGTATGTGTATTTATCTGCTAGGGTTTATGAAATTCAGCATGAGTCTGCTCCTTACTCTATACTCCACATGTTTGAAAATATGTCGATAACAAAACTTGTGTTCCGTTATACTGAGGATTCACTCTGTACATGTATATATAGTCGTGTGCTAAATTAATTTTTACTTCAACATTGATTTATTGGAGCTTGATCATCTATTTCTAAACTTTAACAGGTATGTTTTGAAGAAGATTTGTTTCGGTAAGCAAACAGAGAAGTTCAAGGATACAGCGCACCAGGAGGTCATTTACTCATTCCGGAATTTGTTGTTAAAATATAATAGTATTTGTTACCAGCTCTAGGTTTGTCCTTCTACTTAATCAAAAGCTACAATTTTATTTCAATAATGAAGCCTCAAATCTTATCACAGTAATAATCCATCTATATCTTTTTTTATTTCCATCTTCATACTGAATTTGCTGAATTTCTTTCTTTCGGTTTACTTCGAAGCTAGACAAACATAGAATAAATGAATAGCGGTTTCATATTCTCTGTACGCATCGAGATCCCACATCTAATCAAGATTTTATCAGTAAAATTAAGTCTACTGGTTGTCATCTCCTTGAATCCTCGAGACTTGTATGTAATAGCGAAAAATCCTCTAGGCAACAAATTGATTTTCACTGATGTTATATTCATGTCCCACTTTTGGTTTTCTATACTTATCATGGATCGGAGTGCTAATTAATTTTTACTACTCAAAGACTGAGGAATATATATATTTATCTGTTGCAGATGAATTTAATAGCTAGACTGAACCACCCCTATATTTTGGAGTACAAAGATGCTTGGGTGGACAAGGTAACGCAGAGTCTTGTATGTGTAGCTGTATGCAAAATCACAACATTGTTGCTGCTGTGATGAATCTATTCAAGCAGGCCTGAGTGTGTTATGTTTTGTAGGGGTCCTGTGTATGCATTGTGACTGGCTACTGTGAAGGTGGAGACATGTAAATAACCAACCCTAATTTTTCATTTTTAAATTTTTTTTTGACATGCTAATTCAACCGCATTTCATTTGAGATAAAGTTTGATGCAACTACTCAACTCAACTATATATTTTTTTTATTATCCCAACTAGTTTCCCTAGATATATACATTTAAATTACCACTTAAACATAATCTTGGAGCAAATATGGACATACCAACATTTAATTATTACATTAGTTTATCCCCAAAAAGAAAAAAAACATTTTTCTTACACACACATTTTAAATGAATAAACACGTTCCATTTAACATGTTAAACTATATAACAAAACCTTCACGCCTTGTTAATAACTTGTTGAGGTAATAATAATTGTCGTTAAATGTTAGGGCTGAGATTGTAAGAAAGGCTAGAGGAGTATTTTTCCCAGAGGAGGTAAGAATATGGAATTTTGCAGCATTGAAGCTTTACTTTTGTACTTGCATTAGCTAACTTGCACAGATGTTGCAATTTGTTGGCTGATCTGCTCCCTAGAAAATCTGCAAATGGCTGACACAAGTGTTGCTAGCACTAGACTACTTGCATTCCAACCGAGTGCTTCACAGTGATCTTAAGGTGCATATACATTCATTCTTGTAGTGATTATATGCCTTTTCACTTGCATCACATTTTAACACAAGTTATGGGGAATTTTCTAATATTTTTTTTAACTTGAGTTTCTTTAATTACAGTGCACCAACATATTCCTTACAAAGGACAGTGATATTCGTCTTGGTAAGAAAACTTCTTATAGGAACCTTGATTTCCATTATTTTCCCAAGTAATTTACACCTTACATGGATGAACAGGTGACTTTGGACTAGCAAAACTGCTCCACACAGAAGACCTTGCTTCCTCGGTATTGGTCTTTAATAGAGTTGCAATAGTCTACTCTTTTAAAATCGATCTTTAATCTAGATCTCATATGAGCCTTTACTTATGACTTATATATCTTGTATAGGTTGTTGGCACTCCCAACTACATGTGCCCTGAGCTCCTTGCAGATATTCCTTATGGCTACAAGTCTGACATATGGTCCCTCGGTAGAAAATAATTCACATTACATATGTTTTCACTACAGTAGTAGCACTTCTATTAGGAATTACATTTTCTGTTTTCAGGTTGCTGTATGTTTGAGATTGCTGCACATCAATCACCATTTAGAGCTCGGGTAACTACTGAACTACATGTAACATAAAAAAAAATCAGCCAAATAGGTCTTCCAAAGCAAATTTCTAATAAAAGTGTTCCAATAATAACTCTGTTACACAGGATATGACTGGACTTATCAACAAGATCAATAGATCCACTATTTCTCCACTCCCAGTTATGTATTCCTCGACATTGTAAGTGCTTTCTTCTTTTAGTCCTACATAAATATCAGTGGTTTCTCAACTAAAAAATATAGGATATAAGGACCCATCTGGATAGTCAACTTCTAATGAATGCTGGACGTATTTACTTTCACTTTTAAGGTAGGATAGGGGATTTCCAGCCAGTGGGTCCCTAACCTCCTTGTTTTCTCGGCAGAATCTACCATTCTGTCACAATTTTGTCTTGAATTCAAATTTCACTCCCTTATTTTTCTCTCTATATTGAAATCTATTTATATATATACCTACTGAGTGAAACAAGATATCTGCAATCCTGTTATACATCATAAATCCAACTAGCCTCAAACTTTCACTTATTATTCCAATAAAGTTTTAATTAAGATAAACTGGCTTAAACATTACAGGAAACAGATTATCAAGAGCATGCTAAGGAAGAGTCCAGAACACAGGCCAACTGTAAGTTCAAGTATTAAAGTCAAATTTGATCAATTTGAATTCCATGATTCATACTAATTCCGTTCCACGTTCTAAATTTTAGGCTGCAGAACTGTTAAGGCATCCCCATTTACTACCATACCTCCTTAGGTGTCGCAACACATCTTGTGTCTTTCTCCCTGTGAAATCTCCAAACAGCACTAAGGACAAAATGGCAAGAAAATCGTTATCTAAAAAACCCAGTTGTAGCAAAGAAATCTTTGACAGAGAGGTAGCAATACTGAATGAGACAGGAACAGTTCAAAAATTTGAGGAAAATGCTGATATGCAGCTAGGAAATTCAGTAAAGAATGATGTTCCAGAGACGAAAAGGGTTGATCCAACAAGCTATTCTGCAAAGATCTTCAATGAAAGTGAAGACTTGCAGAGTGGAGAAACAAGTTTTGCTACAACTGTTTGCAATGGAGATGAGCAGGACAGTTCACAGTGTTCACCACAAAAGGATAGCACTGAAACTCACACTACTAAAGCAAGCACTTCAAATTCCCAGCATGAAGAACAAGAAGAATCCTTCAATGGATGTATTCAACAATTTCAGGAGAGTGTTTCAGAGAGAGAAACAACAACAGAGTTGGAGGCATTGTGTAATGAGCACGCGAATGTGGAAACAGAAACTAAGATAGATAGTTCTATCTCTGAAAAGGGTAGCACCGAAACTCACACTACTAAAGCAAGCACTTCAAATTCGCAGCATGAAGAACAAGAAGAATCCTTCAATGGATATATTCATCAATTTCAGGAAAGTGTTTCAGAGAGAGAAACAGCAATAGAGTTGGAGGCATTGTGTATCGAAAACGTGAATGTAGAAACAGAAACTAAGATAGATAGTTCTATCTCAGAAAATCACAGTAGGATGACAATGTCTAATGCAGGCTGCAGTGACAAGAGTGCGTCACTTGATGAAGAAAATTTGTCATCAACACAAGCTGCAGTTTTTGAAGCTGACGCAGAACCAAGATGCTATGTAAACAATTCAGGTGGAGTCCCACTGTACGACTTGTCATCTGAAAGTAATGGGAGAAAAGGTGAAGTGGAAGCAAAAGCAGATTGTAATGGTCACTTGACACAAATACAGAAAACTGACATTCAAGTGATACTAAATCAGGCCCCAAGTGAAATTTCATTACTGAATACGCTTGCTGCGATTGGTAGTGATGATAGCAAGAATGCATGGACAAATCCAACCCAGCAAAGAGCTGATGCTCTAGAGTCTCTTCTTGAGCTTTGTGCGCGATTGCTCAAACAGAACAAGCTTGAAGAGCTTGCTGGAGTGCTAAAACCGTTTGGGGAAGAAGCCGTGTCATCCAGAGAAACAGCCATCTGGTTGACAAAAAGCCTTGTGACTGCCCAGAAATTAAACAATGGATCTTAAGTTTTTCAAGATTTTTAGATGGCCAAAAGATAATATTGTCCTTGCGTGTTGTATATATTGGTGGTTTTGATATGCATTTGAATAACTTTGTGTTTTATAGAGAATGTTGTTTGATTGAAACTAGAGGTCCGTGGCAGTCATGTTGTGCAAGTTGGCAGCAAACCTCGCCACCTCGGGTTTTCTGAGATGTGAAATAAGATTTTTTGTTAATAAATCTGTATGCATATTTATTCAATCAATCATCTATTAGATGAATTTTAAATATTGTTCTAGCATTTATGGTGATAGCATTTAGAGTATTTGTGGCGATAATATTTAGTGTGTTTGGTACTTTTGGACTTTGAGATGCATGTCGTTTGAGTCCTCTAGACGAATAAAATTTTCAACTACCGTGTTTGGGATGTGAAAGCAAGGAATTATATACGCTAGTTTGCAGTCCCAAGCCATCCAGACCCGTCGAGCACTTTGGGTTGGACCTTGACCCGTCCATATTACGTACTAGGTCAAGTTCTTGCTAACCTTAACTCAAGCAACTCAACAACTGAAGGGTTGACACACATATCCGAGAGTTAGCTCAACTAGTAAAATGCTTATAAACTACTCTCTTTTAGGGCAAGCCACTAGGAAAATTTATAAATTTCCTTAATAAAGTCAAAAATATGGATTAGACCGTGACAAGTAAAAATAAAATTCCGTTAAAATGAACCAGACATACGTATTAGACATGACAATACACATAATTGATGGGTCCAGCAATTTGCATTTATAAGTTGTGATATTAGTCTCTCCAAAAATCCATGCTTCAATCACGTTGTTTTGTTTAATACTTCTAAATGGTCATCCTCTCGATTAGTCTTAATCGAAAGGACTTTATTTTCCATAAAAATAGTATATGAAATGGTCCCCAATCTAGAAGGAGTATAAATTAATAAATTGGTCTAATTTTAATTTCGTAGAAAAATCAAGTGCCTAAACTTCTTTTCCATTACGTTATCGGGGGCTAGCTCACGCAAGTTGTTGGTCACGGTCGCATCTAATAAGTGACCTTTGTCCTCCCTTGGCCTACCCAACCATAATTTCACATTATTAAAGGAAACAAGCAAAGACGTATGAACCGCACAAATAATGGTAGCCACTATCAATTTATTTGAATAAATTAAGCACCATTCTGAAAAAGACTACCACGCCCTTACACGTGTGTGTGCATGCATCGCGCAAAAATATATATAGACTTTTAACAAAAATTAATTTAGAAACTTTTAAATTTCAAATAAATTAATATAATAAATTTAAATTTTAAAAATATTTAATCTCATAATCAATAATACTTTTTATATTATTTGTAGTATTCACAATTTCACTGCACTGATAAAAATTAAACGTCTTCATATTAATCTTTAAATTCAAAATTTATTAAATCAATTTTTTATAAAAATGTCAATAATCAACTTTTCGATGTGAAGTGGACTATGTAACGTTCTGTGGTCACCCGGGGTATGTATGTTCTAGGTGAAAGGACAGTGACACCAGGCCAACCGTGATTTCCCACAAGCCGTAACGGAATAAAGAAAAAATTAATCGAGATTTCGTGCATACAACAAAACAGCCCCTATAAATTCAGACCTACACAAACAATTTCAAACAAAATAACTCTAGGCCATTTAATTTCTTTGCAAATTTGTTCTGTATTAATAATATTCTTAACAAAAATGGCACATTTTGGTACCTCTCAAGTTAACATTAAAATGTTCATTATCGTCGTGACCGTGGCGGCACTGTTGCAAGTATCCATGGTTCTAGCCCAAGATAGCGCGCTGGCACCGTTACCTGACACCGGAGATGCGTTCGCATTGCTAGTTTCCGGGGAATTGATTTGTTTCTGTTTTGTTCTCTCTTATTGCTGTTCTATGTCAGTAAATTCTTAAACTTGGATCCCAAGTCTTAGGGAAACTTTTTCTCTTATAGAGATTTTGTTTGTTGATTATTCGATATGCATGTGAGAGGCATTTTTATTTATTTATAAATAAGTGGCATTGGGATTGTTTTGTCATAATGCAGGTAAGCAGGGGTGGAGCTGTTAGTCGGCTCTGTCGATTGTAGTCCACCCCAAAATTATTAATTTTTATTAGATATATTATATAATTAAGTAATTTTAAGTTAGAATAATCTTAGTTAGTCCGGTTCAAAATAACTCTAAGTTAGAATAGACTTGACTAGTCCAGTTGAATTTAAACTCATGACTCTGTCCATAAGGGTAGGGGTATGATGTGGATGTGTATTTTGTATGATAAATAAAATTGATATACCGTAAATGCTGGAGTCGTTTTCCTTATGTTGATTTGAACTTACTGGGGCATGCATGCGTATGGAATGGAGACATTACAAGTACATGGAGGAAGAATGGAAGATAGATCAGAATAGGGAGACTTAACCAGTAGTGCACTCAATTCTGTTATATACTTCAAAGTTACTGTTGTACTTATTGATATCTAGTTATTCTTTTTTTTGCAAAATAAAAGTTTCGTTTTACTGATGATCGACAATGTAAAATAATTATGCGATATCTTATAATTTGTTATTATAATTTTATTAAATTAAATATTTATTATAATTATAGATAAACATAAGGCAAAAATATATTCTTATAATTTTATAGAATTTATAAATAAGAAATAAAAAAAAGTAATACTTAAAAAAATAAAAATTTATTCCAGGCCCTCAAGTCATTCATTTGCTTAGGGTCTATGGCATGCACCAGCCACCAGCTTTCTGGCTGGCGCAGTGTCACATAATGACGTAACAGCTGTAAGCATTGGAATCCCCCCTCCTTTTTTTTTTCCTTCGCTAAATAATTAAGCATTGGATTTTTTTTTTGTTATTGCTAAATTTAAGCATGGGAATCTTCTCTCTTACTATTCTTTTTTCCATTACCCAAACCCATTAACTTATCCATCAATTCATAATTTAAATGGATAAAAACATTCATTTATTTTAATAAGTTTTAAATAATAGGTTAAATTAAATGAATAATAAAAATAAATGAGTTAGATGCATGGATTGTTAAATGGGTAAAGAAATTGTTTTTTCTATTAATATATCTGACTCTTCTAGCTCTCTCTCAGCTACACCGTCTCGACTCTTCCCTTAATTTGTCGTCGCTGTCTTGCTGTCTTGCTGTCTCCACTCTCCATCACCTCACGAGCTCATCTCCAATCGATCTCTCTATCTCCTCTTGAGCTAGCTAGTTAATTATCTCGATCTATCTCTACATTTTATCACATCTCATCTTGATCTCTCCGTCTCCTCTTCTTAATTTCCAGATTAATTAATTCTTCCAAAATCGCGACTCTCCATGCATCTCTATATAATATAATATATATTCCACATATATCTTCGGCTCCTACTAATTCAGCCGGCTCTACCATAATGGAAAGATTAATTTGTGACATCTTCTTTTTCATTATGTAAGTTGTATTTGAATTCATGAACTAAACAAGATGCAGCATTAATTCAGTGGCGACTATAGAGAAATTATGCATGCAAAAGATAATAGTGGGAATTTGAGCATGCATACATGATTTAATGTAATGTCGTAATTAAGATGCAGGAGAATTTAATTTTCATATTTAAAATTGACCTTTTGTTGTATGATGTGATGGATTTTATGATCAATTACATTTCTCACCTGTCAATTTTGTTGAAAGCTTTTGCTTGTGTATGCAGTGCGAGTGTGTGTGTGTGACTGTCTGGAAGTTTGTCCTGTCAATTTATGTTTGTAGCTTAAACTCTGTTATAATTTGCAGTTTCTGCCTTTCAGTTCTTTCTTTTGGTGCCAGCAATCTCTTTCTTGTTAAATTCATAGATAGTGGTATAGAATTATAGTGGATCTGGTAGAAGCATGCAGTTGAGTCAACTTTTGTGAAATAATTAACAGATTTTATCTTCACATTTCCTTATCCATTTTTTTCTTAAGAAACAGTTAGTTTGGAACAGTCATCTTACTATTCATCGTTGTTTGTTAAATATATCTTACTGTAGTTATTACATACAAGGATTTTAATTTTCATATTTACGGTTAATTAAACTTTTGTTATTTTTTAGTGTTACTTGTTAAAAGAAATAAAATTGAACTAATGATCATTGCTGTTTTTGTGTTTTCAGTATGATTCACTTTTCTTCTCTCATAGTTTATAAATATTTGTATTGTTTATTATTTATTTATTGATGATATGACACTTAAAAAAATATATTACCAAGTTGGGTAATGCATGTTGATTGTGGAGTAATTATTCTGTGGTCTAAGGACACCGTCATGTGATACT
The DNA here is from genome assembly GCA_947179155.2 of Hedera helix. Taxonomy (NCBI): domain Eukaryota; kingdom Viridiplantae; phylum Streptophyta; class Magnoliopsida; order Apiales; family Araliaceae; genus Hedera; species Hedera helix. The sequence continues at coordinate 28,360,377 of OX359283.1, forward strand.
CCAGGCCAATGTGACGATATCCCAGGTCAGTTATATCTCCCTATTTTAATGAATCTAGAGTTACAAGTAGTGATACATTATTAAAATGAAGAGATATAATTAATCTGACTATGTGCCGACGCCCCAAAAGTTGTGGTCTTCAGTTGGGTTATAAGAAAGAAAGAAGTATGGGGAAAAAATTCGAAAAAGGGTATGCAAATTTCTCCTCTTCCTACTCTACAGAAGGTTACATGGGTTATATATACCTATATGTGTCGATGAGTTTTATTCATATCTATTTACAATTACCCATCAGCGATTCATCTAATATTATCTATTAGTGACCCATTATCTATTAAATTTTATCCATTACCTATTTAATCAACCAATTTGTCACCTCTAATGTCATTGAACAATATTTTTAATCTTGTAAGTAAGTTTTATCTTGTTAATTTTCCTATAACTAAGTTATTAACTTATAAAAATGACCGAGTATTAAATAAAGAATTATTATTTTTACAAAATAAAAACAATATATTATAAGATTTTCTTACATGAAGAATAAGTAAACTAATATTACAGAAAATAAAAATAATTAATTTTACTTATAAAAATATCACTTTCAAAATAAATAATAAATCGTAACAAAGGGCAAAGGCTTGTGTTAGATCACGCATAATTTATCATAAAACTCAAACTAGTAGACTTAATAAATTAATCTATGCTTGCTAAGTTTTTGTCTTAACAAATTATTTAATATAACACTTATTCTTCGAAAGATAAATATTTATTAATTTGAAGTAGAACACTAACACTTAAATTAGCCTATAATTAAAATTGTTGTTTTTTATTTTTATTTCAACCTACATGAATATGCGATAACATAGTGAACTAAGAAATTTCAAACGACAAACCTGTTCATAACTCTTAATTATTATCTATATTCCCTCAATCTGATTAGTCACATTTACAAAAATTATGAATTTTAATACTCCATTCGTCTTAAATTAAAAGTCTTGTTTAATTTTTTTGATTAAATTAATTATTTTTAAAACTAATTTTTGTATTATTGTTAATAAAGTTTAGGTTAATAGATTATAATAATAAGAAATTAGATATAATTTGCTACCAATTAGTACCAACTCTAATTTTCATAATTTTAAAAATATATTTATATGTACTAAATTATTAATTCTAAAAAATTATTAATTTAACCAAAAAAGTTAAAAAAGACTTTTAATTTGAAACAAAAGGAGTAATAACTATGTGACGTCCCCAAATTTGGGTCTACACAGCCTAATTTGAAATACCAAAAATACACGATAACTATTACAAAACAGTACAAAGTACAAAAATACAGAGCTCAATAATACACAACTAAGTTTTTATTACTATTGCCACATTATTTTACAATATGTGAAGATTTCAACAACTATCACTCGGACCTTTACTCTATCTTCCGGCTAGATCCAGCTACTCTTTTATTTCCTGAAAAACAATGAAACAAACGAAAGGGTGAACTCAAATAGCCCAGTAAAGAAATATCATGACTAAGATAACAATGAATAAATTATCATTAACATTCAACAGTTAAGTTCTTGATTGAATATAATAAACAACAAGTTTTAAATCAATAATAGCAGTGGAATGAACAATTTATTAGAAAAATCATGTAGATTATGATATCCACTAGTTTTTCTTTTTAAGAAAAATATCATCAACTTTTATCATCTGAAACACCACTGGTCATGATCATACCAACAACAGTTCTTCTTTACCCCAGGCCAAAGAGAACATTCACCACATGCCCTAAAAGACACACCACCATTATATTATTTTTTTATCATATCATCTGTATCTCATACCACAGATATTCACAATAACTTGATTCTCGATGATTAGAATAACATGATACTTTGTTCTGAGTCAAATAATGTCCAAATTGTCAACATGACGTTGACTTAAATTCAAGAATGATATTCAAGATCTACAATTCAAAATAACGGTTAAAATTCAATAGAAAATTTCAAGTAAATAGGAAGGTTTACGTGAAATGATATTAAATGAAATGCAAATTATTAAGGAACATATAATCATTTCAAGAAATTTTACCGAACAACACTTACCAGAGTAAGTTTAAGAGTATAAAAGAAAATGATATCTTTTACCTTAACACGTGACTGAATATTGTTTTAAATGAAGTTGATCAACCTATATATTTATAATTTAATTAGTAACTATCCCATATAAATTTCATGATATATACTAATTCGTACGAAATCATTAAAAGTGATTTGATAGTAAAAATTTTTGTGGTGTACACAATAAAGTATAATAAATTTCAAAATAATTTTAAAAAATATTATTTCAAAAGAATCTTCAAGAGAAATTTTTTCAAAATTAATCTTCTAAAGGATGATTTATAAACACTGTATGATGTGTGTGATTACTTGATTAACTATTATGAAAAGATTTACTTGAACAATACTTGTACTCTTACAGTTCTTCACAAATAGACACGAAAGCTTAAGCACATTTCGAGATAACTTACATAAAATAATATTTAGAGAGTGAAAAAAAGAATAAACAAGGAAGTTTATGAAAAATTCTTAAGTTAAGGCCTCTATTTATAGTCAAAAATCTTATCTTAATCCAAGATTTTCTAATTTATCTATACTGTATATTTCAAGATAATGTTTAATTCACACCACACATTTCATCTTTTAAGATTTTTTTAATTTAAACCATTCATTTGAAGATTATCTTTAATCTACACCGTTCATTTCAAATTTTATAATTATTACATTATCTTTAATCTATACCATTTATTTCAGATTTTCTTTAATCTATACCATTCATGTAATAAAACAATTAACTTTATATATAAAACAACTAACTTTATATATAAAAAAATTAACTTTATATATAAAATAAATAACTTTATATAGTATATCATAATAAAATAATTTACTTTACATAATTTATATAAAGTAAATAACTTTATATAATTTATTATAATAAAATAAATAACTTTATCAATTTAATTATTCAATAATAATTCACAATTATTCATTATTATAACCAATTGTTGTAAATGCAATATAGTTAGCTTTATGAGTTAGATACTCACAATACAAGTAAAAATACCAACTAATAATGAAATATAACAATTAAATCAACATCATAATAGTTGTAACGACCCCAAATCCGGGTTCCTTTAACCCTAGACTTGGTACGTCACGATACATCATCTTCATACACGTTATATAACTAATGCGGAATATATAAACATAAATTGTTTTTTCTACAACATTTCCCAAGGTTTCTAACCTTAACTTACATATATACCTTTAGATTCATAAAAAGGTTTACAAAATTACCTACATCATATAACAATTTAGTTATAATGCATAACACTATAATCTTGTCTGTTGCTTCTGTCTCCGTCTCTCCTTGGACATTCGTATTATTCTGAAATTTGTTATCATGATATAGCAAGAGTGAGCAACGACTTTGCTCAGCAAGTTTAAATACAATAACGATATATCATGATTGAAAGAAAGAACAAGCTTTCGGATTTTCAACAATATAATAATTGTGAAAGAGTACGAATCATAATTTCAATAATTGAATGACTGAATCAAGTAATGTTGAGTGTCAATAATGACCATGAACAATTTTAACTGAACCTTATGGTAATGAAGGTGATCAGCCTTTCATACCTGATGAACACATGCAACAAGCACTATGTGCGAATCAACAATTTAAAGATGTGGAATAATTATACAGAATTAAACCATAGCATGCATGAAACGTAATAACTTGAATTTGAGTTAGGGACTTGAACAATAAAATAATATATCCTGCTCGAATATAAATTGAGTAGGGTTTAGGAAACTTGCCTGTCTGCTCAGCTACAATTAATGTCTAGCTTTAACTAACTGGCTTTGAAAGACCTAACATCAATAAAGTTGGTCTAATAATTAATACGGCGTATTTGCACAACTATACGCTTACTAAGGAACTTATCTACCACATAAGTACTAACACATGATATACATCAGTCAAAACAATATTATTAACCTTATAGACCCTCAATCATATTAGGTTAATAATTTAATAAGTTAGAAAATAATTTTCTCATGTGTGAAACACTTATTAAACTATTAAACAATTTATTATAATTGTTTAAACAAAAGAGTTAAAAGACATTTTCTTTATTTCATTTAATTACTATTTAACATTAATTAAATAGTAAGTAATTAACTACATTTAGTTATTATTTAATAATAAATAATAACTTACTAGATTTATTTATTATTTAAAGTTAATCAAATAATAAATAATTAAAATAATCAAATATCATTAGTTATTATTTAATAAATAATAATAACTAACTAACTAGATTCATTTATTATTTAAAGTAAATTAAATAATAAATAATACAGTTATATAATAAATACCCAAATATCATTAGTTATTATTTAATAATAAATAATAACTAACTAAATTTATTTATTATTTAAATTTAATCAAATAATAAATAATTAAGTAATCAATCTTAGTTGTCTTTAATTATTATTTAATAGTAATTAAATAATAATTAATTAATTTATCATCCTTGTTTATTATTTAATATTAATTAAATAATAAATAATTAATTTAATCATAAATTCAGAAGATATAATATTAAACTAACTAGATTAATATTTAAAACATTTAAATATTAATCCTAATTATTTATTATATTTGAAAAATATAATATTAAACTAACTAGATTAATATTTACAACATTTAAATATTAATCCTAAATATTTATTATTTTTTTAAAAAATATAATATTAAACTAACTAGATTAATATTTACAACATTTAAATATTAATCCTAAATACTTATGATATTTGAAAAATATAATATTCAATACCTAAATATCATTTTTGTATTATTAATATTTTTGTTATAATTTTAAATTAATTTTTAAACATTTAAATTAATTTAAATTATCCAGAATGGCAAAATCGTAAATAAACTGAAAAACCGGACCGATGGCAATTTCGTAATTAATCAGAAAACCGAACGGAGGGGCAGTATCGTAATTTCCGGCAAAACTCTGTTTCCCGCGCATTGCGCGCGCCGACAAAAGTCTGGTCCGAAAACGGTGCCGTTTTAATGGCACCGTAACTGTCTTCCGCGCATAACGTGCGGATGAAATTTTTTCTTTGACAAAACGACGCCGTTTTTCGTTCGGCGTTCGACAGTGAACAGGGTCGCGCGCATTGCGCGGCACCCCCTTTTTCCTTCCCCTTAGCAGATTGTGAATAGTGATTTTAATACACCACTTTAATAAAAATTATACATTCAAGTAAGCTTTAAAAATCCAAAAAAATTACCAATCACTTAATATCAATTTATAACATGAAAATTTTAATTTTTCATGATTTAATATTAAAAATTTTTATAAATTTTTTTTACATCACATAAACTACCACAAATCATAACTTTTTGTGTATAACTCCATTTTGAGTGATTCAAACTTTGTTTTTCTCATGATTTAATGTTCTATAATATTATGACATTAAATCTAAATTTTATAAAAATTAATTTCTTGTCATTACTTTGAGACTTGATTTAACACCACCAATCACATGTTTTTAGCATATAAATTATACCAAAACACAAACCAAGTATATTAAACTCAAGCATGACATAAATATTACTATCACATATTATTAACTACATTAACATGTTTATACTCACATGTTGGTTTATTTAATTAAAAAAATAAACTATATTTAAAATAACCATTACCTCATTTTAATGGCTATCCTCATTTTTCTTCCAAAATGGGTTGTGAAGGAGGATGGCATGAACCAAGAATTCCTTCTTCTTCCTTATCCTTGCTCTCAAATATTTTCTCTCTAATTTGAAAAGTGAAAGAAGGAGAAATGACTAACAATTCTCTCTCTCTCTAATGACTTAAGTCTTCCATAATGTATAGATATATATCTTATATCTATGAAATTATACCAACACAAGTTAGCTATTGGATGCTTACACAAGGAAGTTAACCCATGCCTTAGTTGGTGAGGATTTTATGGGAAAAGACCCACCAAAAATCAAAACAAGCAATCCATTATTTAATTAAATGAAAAATAAAAGAAAATAAAAATCAATTTCCTATCTTTTTCCTTCCTTGCCGGCACATGATAGCTTTTGTCCCAAAATGTTTGTCACTTGTTCACTTTATTAATAAATAATAGTTTAATTAAGTATTTTTCAAGTGGGCCAATCATTGGGCTTTAATTTAAAATACCAATTGGGCTTCTATTAAATTGTTTGGGCTACTAAATTGTCAAATTTTATTATTCTCCACTTGGGCTACTAATTGACCCATGTTGGGCTAATTTAATAATTTACACATTAATTATTCAATCCATGATTAAATAAATAATTAAATATTCTAACCCATAAGTATTAAATTACTAAATGGACTAATAATATTATTAATAATATTTTACATTATTTACATTAATTAATTATCATATTAATTAATTTATAAAATTTAATTCACTCATTATATTCAATTTAATTGAATATTTAATTAATGACAACTTGCCAATTATTTTGATATTAAAACTTTAGAGTGTGTTCGCTAATAATAATATATATAATCTATATATATTATTTATACACATTACTTTATCTCAAAACAATTTCACAATAATTATGAAATTAAAATAAATACAATATATAATTTAATATATATTATTTACGCCATAAATTAAATTATTTAATACATTTACATTAAATAATTTATTTCTCATCAATTATGGAAATAATTCCATTTACCCGAAAATATATTAAAATAATAATATATTTACCCAATTTCTTATTTAAATAATTTATTAAATTATTTAATTAATATTACACAAATAATTGTATAATTCAATTTCTCACTCTCATAAATCATTTACAATGATTTATTTAATTATAGAATATATTCATTTAATATATTCAATTACTACTTAAAATTACACAATTAATTTAATCCCTTTATATATATATATACATATATATGAAATTAAATATTGTACATATATACAATTACTATTCTCCCTTAATTAACTCAACTACTTTATATAATTTATAATTATATAAATTACGTAATTATTCCTCACAAATAATAATTTGCATAAATATTGATTAATGAATATAATCAATATATTAACTAAATTAATTCCACAATAAACCTTTTAATTCAAATCGGATTAATTTAATATTAATCTATCTATTTATCACAATTTAATTAACCATTAAATTATGTTACTAAATATGCACGCATATATATATTCATATAAATACATATTTAATTTACATGCAACCACGTCGCATAATTACATAACTCCACTAATTAATTCTCTTAATTTAATTAGACTTGCTGTTAGTCAAGTTTATTGAATTATCACTTTACTTGCTAACTTATCAAAAATTTTGATATCACTATATCTAAGTTAGTCCGTTAAATTTAATTTGGACCTCTATTTATCTATCACTACTAGGTTATCAAACTCCAACCTTTATTAAATATTAAATATTTTTATTTCTTAATTCATTTAAATATCCGGGATATTACAATAGTGATAACAATAATGTAGAAAAAAAATACGTTACTGTATAATGACAATTATTGATTTAATAGTGTGAATTACTGTACATATATTACTGTGACAATTATTATCATTTCAATAATATGAATTATTGTGCATGTCATAAGTATTGGTTTAATAAAATTAATATTGTACAATAACCACTTTAACAGTTCAATAATATGAAACACTATGCAATACCGTATGCTACTGTACAATACCATATATTACTGTGTAATACCGTGTTTTACTATTTCTTTATCATCGGGTATTTTAACAGTTAAAAGTGATAGTATCGTTGAACATTTTTATTTAAAAATATTATTATTGTCGTTTTCTATATTCAACAATATTTCGTTGTGGGGTTCACCAATGTTTGGTTATTTCGGTGCCGTTGTACGAATCAAATATTTTCCGACAAAACAAATATTTCCTGACAAGATAAAATTTGCATAAAATATTTTTTAACTTTAACTTTTGTCAATTTATCTACTTACCGTTTCAGAATAAAATATATAAAAAAAATTAAATTTATATTTCATAAAAGTCGGGGTTTTATAAACTATCAAGGTCTAATTTAACCCCTAAATTCCATTACTAATAATGATAATAATTTTCATTATGAAAATTAAGATTAATGATTCATTCTATAAAGGACAATATTAGACAAATATGAAAGTATCAACTTTAATCCATTTATGTGGAGCTTGACCGTTGCCCGTTGGTACAATTAGAGATGTAAATGGATATAAACGAATCTAAATACAGTAGCAACCGTATTCGAAAAATCAATTCGCTATCTGTATTCGTATTCGATTTTTGGTGAATTTTAAAAATACTATCCGTATCCGGTATTCGAAATAATATTCGAATACGGATAATATATGTTTTCGTTTATTTTATTCTAACAAACAGATTATTTGAATACGAATAATATTTGTTTTCATTTATTTTATTCTAACAAACAGATTATTCGAATATTCGGGTATTCGAATTCGTTTATCAGTCACCTAATATAAAATTCATTCAAATTATTTACAAAAAATAAAGAAAAAAATTGAAAAATTACTCATAACCAATTACAATTTAAAGTTTAAACCATACATATTAATGAATAAATGTTAATTTATTTATTTTTATTAAATACAATAATCAATGCTCTAAATTATAATTCAAATAAGTTTTCATTATTTTTGAAATATTAAATTCAAAATAAATGCTCTACTTATTAATGTTTAGATGCCCATTAATAAGTAGATATCCATATTATATATTAATTTGGAGTAAGATTGTAGTGCATATGAATATTTATAATCTATAATTATAATATTTAAATAATATTTATAACACTTGTTAAATGATACATTTTAGATATATTGTAACACTATATATAACTAGAATAAGGGAAAAAATAATGAGTTTTAAAGTATAATTCATTAATGAATGAATGCTAATTTATTTATTTTTAATAAATACAATAATCAATGCTCTAAATTATAATTCAAATAAGTTTTAATTATTTTTGAAATCCTAAATTCAAAATAAATGCTCTACTTTTTAATGTTTAGATATCCATTAATAAGTAGATATCTATTTTATGTGTTAATTTGGAGTAATAATGTAGTGTGTATAAATATTTATAATCTATAATCTATAATATTTAAATGATATTTATAACACTTTTCAAATGATGCATTTTAGATATATTGTAACACTATATATAACTAGAATAAGGGAAAAAAATAATGAGTTTTAAAGTATAGTTCATTAATTAATTAATGTTAATTTATTTATTTTAATAAATACAATAATCAATGCTCTAAATTACAATTCAAATAAGTTTTTATTATTTTTGAAATCCTAAATTTGAAAATGAATGTTCTACTTATTAAAATTTAGATATCCATTAATAAGTTGATGTCCATTTTTTGTGTTTGGAATAATACTGTAGTGTGTATGTGTGACGCCTCCAAATCTAGGCCCATACAACCCAAACTTGAGTCGTCAAAAGACTACAATAAAATTATTATAAGGTAGAACAACGTTCAACAATACAGTGTATAATAATACACAACAAAGTCTTCACTATTATTATCACACTATTTTACAACGCGTGAAGACTACGATAGTTATTCCTCAGACTCTCACTCTATTCCCCGGCTAGACCCAGCTACGTTTCCATCTCCTGTTGAAAAACAATGGAACAAAAGAAAGGGTGAGCTCAAATAGTCCAGTAAAGAATATCATGACTAAGATAATGACAAATAAATTATCATTAGCCTTCAACAGTTGAGTTCTTGATAGAATACAATAGAGTACAAGGTTTATATCAAAAACTGCAGTTAAATTCTTGAACAATGTTCAGATCAATAATAGCAGCGGAATGAACAATCTATTAGAAGAATAATGCAGACTATAATGTCCACTCGCTTCTCTTTTTAAGAAAAACATCATCAACTTTTATCATCTGAAATACCATTAGTCAAGATAATACAAATTCTCAGTTCCTGATCATAATCATGCAGATCAACAGTTCATCTTTGCACTACGGGCCAAAAACATTCAATATAACACCAACGGTCATGATTATACCAGATTCAGCCTTTGGTCATAATCATACCAAACAACAGTTCATCTTTGCACTACGGGCCAAAGAAAACATTCACCACGTGTCATAAAAGACACAGAACAGATGTATTGCCTTTAACCTATTATATCGCCTTTAACCTATCACCTGTTCAACAATTATATCGCATCTGTGCCCCCGGCCACAGATATTCACAACAACTTGATTTTGGATGATTAGAATGATATAAATGATGAACAGAAGAAATAGGATAAACAATAAGTATCAGAAGTTTACTTTGTGCTGATTCAAATAATGTCCAAATTGTTAACATGATGTGGAGTGAAATTTAAAAATGATACTCAAGATCCACAATTCAGAATAACGGTTACAATTCAATAGAAAGGTTCACGTAAATAAGATGGTTCAATTGAAATGATGAAGTGCAACTATTATGGAACATATAATATTTTCAGGAATTATAGAAGCAATAGTTCCATAATAAGTTTCGATTTAGGTGTATGAAAGAAAATAATATCTTACCGTAGCAGGTTTGATTAACAAAAGGTGAAGGAAATTAATATCCCTTACCATAGTAAGTTTGAATAATGGAAGATGAAAAAGATGGTATCCCTTATGAATACAAAAGAAAATAATATCACTTACGAATATGAAAGAAAATGATATTACAAACAAATATGGAATAAAAGTGTCATGTGATAATTCGTGTAAACAACGTATTTCCACAAGAGACAAATAAGAAATGAATACAAAGAGTAATTCACCAAACATGCGGTAATCCGCGTAGTCAGGTTATTCTCAGAGATTAATAAGGAATGAATACGAAAGGTTATTCACCAACAGACGGTAATCTGCACCGTAAGGTTATTCCCACAATTTAATAAAAATTGAATACGAAGAGTCATTCACCAAACAGGCGGTAATCTGCGCAGTAAGGTTATTCTCAGAGATTAATAAAGAATGAATACGAAAGGTTATTCACCAACAGGCGGTAATCTGCACCGTAAGGTTATTCCCACAATTTAATACATGGAAATAAAAAGCACATCTTACGAGTAAGAAAGAAACGATATTATTTTCGAGAATCAAATAATGATAATCCCTTACCTTAACACGTGACTGAATATTGATTTAAATGAGGTTGATTAACTTGAACAGTACACGTACACTTATAGATCTTCACAAATACTCAAGATGACTTAAGCACACTTAGAGAGAACTTTCACAAGAAATATTTAGAGAGAGAAAGAAAGAACAAGTAAGAAAGTTATGAAAAATCTTTAAGTTAATGCCTCTATTTATAGCCAAAAATCTTATCATAACCAATATTTCCTAATTTAATTCAAACCGTTCATTTCAAGATAATGTTTAATCTATACCATTCGTTTCATCTTTTAAGATTTCTTTAATCTAAACCATTCATTTAAAGATCATCTTTTAATCTACACCATCAATTTCAAATTCTATATTATCTTTAATCTATACCATTCATTTTATCTTTTAAGATTTTCTTAATCTAAACCATTCATTTAAATATCATCTTTTAATCTACATCATCCATTTCAGATTCTATATTATCTTTAATCTATACCATTCATTTTATATCACCTAACTTTATATTATAAACAAATAACTTTATCAATTCAATTATTCAACAATAATTCATACTTATTCATTATTAACACTAATTGTTATAAATATAGTTTAGTTGGCTTTCTGAGTTAGATATCAAGTCAATTAATTAATGAAATACAACTGTTTAAATAACATCATAGTAGAGAGAACAATAATGCAGAAAACATGTAAAAGAAGGAATACGTTACTGTTTCATTACAATTATTGATTCGATAATGTGAATTACTGTGCATATGCTACTGTGACAATTATCAATTTAATAACATGAATTATTGTGTATGTGACAATAAAGTCAAATATTGTACGATAACCACTTTATCAGTTTAATAATACGAAACACTGTGCAATGCCGTGTGCTACTGTGCAATACCGTGTGTTACTATTCTTTTACCACCGGATATTTTAACAATTAGAAGTGATAGTACTATTGACCATTTAAAAATTATTTATGTCATTTTCTATATCCGACAATTATTCGTTGTGGGGTCCACCAATGATTGGTTCGTACGACGCCGTCGTACGAATATTCCCCGACAGAACGAATATTCTCCGACCAAACGAATATTGTCCGACATAATATAATTTACACATAACATGCTTAACTTTTAACTTTATCAATTTAACCACTTACTGTTTCATGAAAATATATATGAAGAAAAAATAAATTTTATATTTCATAAAATTCGGGATCTTACAGTATGAATATTTATAATCTATAATTATAACATTTAAATGATATTTATAACACTTGTTAAATGATACATTTTAGATATATTGTAACACTATATATAACTAAAAGAAGGGGGGGGGGGAGAAATAATGAGTTTTAAAGTATAGTTTGTTAATGAATGAATGTTAATTTATTTATTTTTAATAAATATAATAATCAATACTCTGAATTATAATTCAAATAAGTTTTTATTATTTTTGAAAACCTAAATTCAAAATGAATGCTTTACTTATTAATGTTTAGATGTTCATTAATAAGTAGATGTTCATTTTATGTGTTAATTTGGAGTAATAGTGTAGTGCGTATGAATATTTATAATCTATAATTATAATATTTAAATAATATTTATAACACTTGTTAAATGATGCATTTTAGATATATACTGTAACATTATATATAACTAGAATAAGGAGAAAAAATAATGAGTTTTAAAGTATAATTCATTAATGAATGAATGTTAATTTATTTATTTTAATATATACAATAATCAATGCTTTAAATTACAATTCAAATAAGTTTTCATTATTTTTGAAATCCTAAATTTCAAAATGAATTCTTTACTTATTAAAGTTTAGATGTCCATTAATAAGTTGATGTTTATTTTATGTGTTTGGAGTAATACTGTAGTGTGTATGAATATTTATAATATATAATTATAACATTTAAATGATATTTATAACATTTGTTAAATGATCCAAAAGTTATATTGCAACACTAGTTAAATAAATTTATAACATTTATAACACTTGTTAAATAATACATTTTAGATATTTTAACTTTTTAATAGTACAAATTCATTAACTATACTTAAATCAATTTATTTCAGTTTATTAATATTATAATAAAAGTGTTATTTCCTACTTTTTAGAAGTGAAATGACATATTTTAAAAATAATTTTCGTATGATAATGAAAACTAATTATTATATAAGGAAGACCATTTAAAAAAAATTATTTTGCTTATTATATATATATAAAAGTTATTCGAATACGGATATGAATTCGGATAAGGATCTGAATTCGGTTATCTGCTATCCATCAAATATATTTATGGTCGGATGTTAAACGAATACGGATACGCTATAATTCATATTCGTTTATTTACGGATACCTTTAAATCGAATACAAATATATCCGTTTTTTTTCAAATGCGAATAATATCTATTTTTTTTCGAATACGGATGCGGACGAATACGAATTTTTTGATTGCCATTTACAGCCCTAGGTACAACATACTATCCTCCCCAAAAATCAGACATTGAAGTTAATTTATAAAATTAATTATAAATTTAAAATGGATATGAATTTTTTTTATTTTAGTTAAGAAAATAATTACATCATAAAACAACAAAAAATATCAATTTGACATATTTTTAAAATATATTATTATTTTCCTTCAAAAAAAAAAATATAGTATTATTTTTGAATTTTGAAAGTCTATTTGATATATTTTTAAATTTTAAATTGACATAAATACATTTAATTGTAAACGTTGGAAACTTCTACTCATAAAAGGTGCTTATGGTAAAAAATTATTATCTTTTTCAAAAATTAAATAAATCACATTATTTTTAAATATCTCATATTAATTGTAAAAAGTTAAATTTGATTTTATATATATTTCAGACAGTCAAACATAATGGTATTTATTATCGTATTTGTTACTTTCAAATACTTAAATAAAATCATATCAAAAGTTTAAAATTTTGCATATTATAACTAAAAATCTAATTCCAATTTTGGATTAGAGGGAGTACAATTTTTGATTCAGAATTAAGCCCCGTTTGCAGTAACTTATTCTAAAAATAACTTTTAATTTTTTTGACAAATTTTTAAAGTTAATTTTTCTACGTTAAGTCAACTTTTGTTATTTATTTATCCAAATTAAAAACTATAATCAGCACTAACGTAGCTTTATAAGAAAATAAGAATTAGTAATATAGTTTTTATAAGGATACAATCATCTTATCTAATATTAATTCGTTACTTTTATTGAATTATACATACACTAATGCAAATCTAAGATTAATTCTATTACTACTTGTATAATATAATTTGAAATTATTAAAATATAAGTATGATTATAATTTCAAGTATATGTAATATTTTATTATATTTAAATAATATAGTTTTAAAATAAAAGTATAACTTACATAATAGATAATTAAGTTTGTCCTCATTTTTTTGTTAGATCTTTGATGTTTCCTATATTAAGTCAATTTTTATTACTTATCAATTCAAATTAAAAATTAAAATTAGTAACGTAGTTTTATAAGAAAATAAGAATTAATAATATAGTTTTATAAAAAAAATAGTCAAAATAAGATTATTTTATCTAATAATATCGTAGTTTTATAAGAAAACACGAATTTGTAATATAGTTTTATAAAAAAATAATCAAAATAAGATTATCTTACCTCATATTAATTAATTTCTTTTATTCAAATATACACACACACACACACAACAATACAAGTTTAAGTTAAATTATATTACTATTTAGATAATATAGTTTTGAGAATAAAAGAAAATTATCTAGCTAACTTAAATTTGTTACTATTATTAAAATATAAGGATAATTATAATTGTGAGTATAAATAAGATTTAATCATCATTTAGATAATATAATTGTTATTATTATTAAAATAAGAATATAATAAACTACTTGACCATATGATTCAATTATTAAAAATAAAATAAAAAATAATTACTCTATCCAATAATAATTTATAAAAATAAAATTCAAAACATATATAATAATATTATAATTCTACAACAAGATCTTTCATTCGGCTCAACTAGTCAAAAATAAAAGCAATAATATAATTTACAAGAAAACAATTAGAAGATCATCTTACATAACATTAATTTATTATCAATATTAAATAAAATTTTATTATAACTTAGATAATATAGTTTGAAAATAAATAAATTCACATACATCATCTTACCAAACTTAAATTTATTACTCTTGATTAAATATAAGTGTAATTATATTCAAATATTAGTGACATATAAGTTAAATAATATAATTTTTTTTAAAAATATTTTCTTATTAAAACTATTTTACCTAACAAATTCAATATTATATTTATAAAAAAATAAAAAAATATTTATAATATCATAATTTTTAATAAAAGTCTATGTTTCCAAATGAGTTTTGATCCAGTCAACAACTGCGACGTTTCTAGCGTAGGTAGGACCCTCGTGCGACCAAACTTTGTTGGAAGAAAACTGCAGAGTAACAAGTAATGAATAAATATTATGAGTACAGATTATAGGAAAATCAGGATGATATTTGTTTCCTCCTCCTCATTCTTCATCCTATACCCTCTATAATTTGTAGCCATTATTATTACTATTATTCAAATTCAACAAAATGGCTCAAATTAGTAACTTCATCATCAAGGCCTTCGTCCGCGCCTTGGTCGCTGCTGCCGTCTCCGGTCATTTACAAAAATAAAAGATTTTATTCTCCTATCTAATTTTTTTTCATTTTCCTTTTTTTTTTCTATTTTAAAA
Organism: Hedera helix; assembly: GCA_947179155.2. Lineage (NCBI taxonomy): Eukaryota > Viridiplantae > Streptophyta > Magnoliopsida > Apiales > Araliaceae > Hedera > Hedera helix. The sequence continues at coordinate 28,376,475 of OX359283.1, forward strand.
CTCACAAACACAGTGTTAATATTAAATGAGTTTCGCATCTAGAAAGATGCTGCAAAATTATCAAAATTTCTCAAATAAAAACAACAATTTTGAGTAAATAAGGAAACACGAATCTTTCTCTTTTCATTCTAGATTACAAAATAATTTATCAAAATATAATTAATAGATAATTTATTATACATAATTAGGTCTAATAGTTATAATCAACCACAAACTTACACATTATTTTATATCTTTTTTATAATAATTTTTTAGTCATCATAGTATTATTGCAAAATTAATCATGGAACTCGCGGTATAAATAGATCCGGAAATTGAAATCTAACTCTGGAAAGAAACCTTGATGATTAATATTTGTTTATTGAGGAATTTATATTAATCTGTTCGGTTGTAGAAAATAATAATTTTTTTTTTAAAAAATATTACTTTACAAGAAGAGTTTGAATTTTTTAATGATATCATTCTTATACCGTATTACTAAATTAGCAATTTTTATTATTTTTAAGGATATATATACATATAACAAAAATAAAAATAAATTATATAAGAATTATCCGTAAAACTATTGTCTTATACCATCAAACAACAATGTCATATAAGAGAAAATCAAGCGATTGAATAATATTAACATGTCGAGTAATTATCAAGCGCTATAGTAAAATTAAAATAATAATGACACTGAATTTTCAAATCAGATTCTAATTTTACCTCCACATTATAATAATTTTGAAATCAGATTAAATTATGAATTATTACTTTTTCAGTTATTTATTGGCGCCGATAAAGAAGAAATATTCCTGGTACCAAATAAATAAAATAAAGAACAAATATTATATATCCTTATTAAAGTAGCAAATTTGATTAGGTCTACCAATTAATTTACCACTGCGGTTAACACTTAACAATAACACATTCAACACGTAAACAACAATACAAAAAAGTCCAAAACGAGTTTTGATCCAGTCCACAAACGCAACGTGTCCAGCACAAGTAGGACCCGCCGGCCTACCCACTTTTCTGAAGAAAACTAAAGCAAGTAATATACTAATAATATATGTCACCAGCTGTGACTGACTTTTACTCCCCAAACCAGCCTATAAATACACCCTTCCCTTTCCCTTCTTTTCTCACTCAGAACTCCCTCATTATTATTATTATTATTCAAATTCATTCACTACCTTACCAGCTCTGCCGCATTTTTTCCTGCTAACCAAAATGGCTCAAATTAGCAGCTTCATCATCAAGGCCTTCGTCCTCGCCTTCGTCGCCGCTGCCGTCTCCGGTCAGGAAATGGGTGGGCCGCCGACTCCCTCACCGGACGCAGGAGCTGGATTCTCACTCCCTGTTTCCACCGCCATCATCGGAACTTCCTTGATTTTCTCTCTCATTGCACTCTTCAGGCATTGATTGATTTCCTACAGTTGTGAAAATATTTTCACCTTTTCTTAATACAGATACTGTGATACGGAGAGATCACAGACGGCTTGGTAGTGGTAGTTCTTATTTATATGCATGCATTGTATTGTATTGGATATTTGTAATTCTTTTGGGTCTATAATGAATAATAAATCAAATACTATAATTATGTACATTGTGGATGCCGGTTTCTTTTTACTGTTTCTTAAAGAAAAAAAAATATTTATTTAAATAATAGGGTATGACAACACGCGAGTGCTCTTTTTTTTTTTCCCCAGATAAATCATTGACTTGAGAGTTTGATCATATGTCACCTCTCAGTTTATAAAAAGACCATTTTCATTTGTAATAATATTTGTGCACTAATTAATAAACAATATATATATATATATATATATATATATATATATATATATATATATATATATATATATATATATATATATATATATTCAGTTTACAAAGTAAGACTCGTATTTTATTTTCCTGTTAGTGTACATAAATCTCATTATCATATCCGCCTAAGAGTCTCCCCAAGGACCATAACCATATGCCAAATTTCATTTTCGATTCTAAGAGAATTTTTATGAAAAATTTTAATTTATTTTTTTTAATGAAAATTTGATTTTTTCAGAATATATCTTAATTTTTGGTCTAAATCTTATTCTGATGAACGATTTAACCTCTGATAAAAAAAGATTTCATATTTTTATCCCAAAAAAAAACAGAAAGGAGAATTATAATAAATGATGCTCCCCTAAAATTAAAAGAGTAAAATATAAAAATAAACAAAGATTGAATACGAACGTGAAAATGGACCGGTTATCTATATGACATCCACCGACAAAAAAAATAAAAATCAAATAGCTACATTTTGCATTTTCTTATCACATAAAACTACATGACAATGATCAATCTTCTGTTTCATCTTCTAATAGTAATAGCACAAGCTGAATCAGTTGTAGATTATTGTAACAGTATAAAATATGCACAGAATACAATCCTTAATAGTTCACCGTTGACGGAAGCCAATGCTCCGGGGCGGGGTCCCGGCCGTCTTCTTAAAGGAGAAGAAAAATATCTCAGTGAAGGAACAGACGAATGTGGAAAAATGCAAAAGGCAGTGACTAACGGTTTTTCTGAGTTCAACGCATTGAACGAGTACACATACATGGTCAAGGCCAAACTACAAAAGTTAGGCAAGCCACGTGCCAAGTTCCTATACCTCTTTCAACTTACCCCTGCCCTGACCCCACAACGTTAGTACATCAATCTCATCTACAGTTTATTTTATAATTTATACCGATTATTACGCAATGACACAAAATGGCATCATCGAAGGTTTTGGTGATAGCCGTACGTGTTCTTCTCCACTGCTGTTGCCATGGTCTTGGCGCAGGGTAGCTACATGGCACCTTCACCTGACGCCGGAGGGGCATTTTCTCTGGTGCCTTAATCGGGATCTCTCTAATCTTCACTTTCCTCCTTCTCTCTCTCTCGGAATTAAATTAGTGTAACGATCGATGGATGCCCTTTGTCAATTCAATTATTTAGTCGTTAATTAATTATATACCAACATTAATAATATGTATATGAATAAGATTGATTTCATTAACTTTTCAAGATTTCAAAAACTTTAGGCGCTCCTCCATTCCGGTCAGCATATTTTTAGGAATACTACCCCGCAAAAATAAAATAAAAATTGAGATACAAACATGAAGTGATGACCCTTTAGAAGAAGCTAGGGTCTCACAGTGCATGTCATCATGATTCCATACAAATCCCCAATATAATTGAAACCCAACTCTCAAAACAAGAGGCTAATTGTCAGAACTATAAGTATCAAGTTTTTCGACTTAAATTTTATTTATTATTGTTTTATTTGCTTATATTCTTCGATATTATTTAATTTTTTGACTATTAGTCACTAGGAATTACGTTTGAGTTGGTCTTTTGCTAAAGTTGTAAACAAATATGAACTTCTAACAACTGGTTTTTTTTATACTTAAATTACAAACCAAATCTAATTTTGATATTAATCTAACTGAACAAACCCCACAAGGAGAAGAAGTATAAAATGAAAGCAATTTTAATGTAATAGCAATTTGTTTAAATTATATTGTCACAAATGTTATCTTTTTTAGCAAAGAGTTAGTGGGTATCAATATTGTATCAAGTTAGAAATAATATGTTACAACTTTTGTTGCACAAAAAGAGTTTTTTTATTTATTGATAATAATATATAATATTAATATTTTGTCACTATGACCAAACTAACAACTTATTATTTTTAAAATATATATAGAACAAAAAAACATCGTTAATATTTAATTTTTTTCTAAATAAGTCATTTTTCAGAACAAAAAGAGTATATAATAATAATAAAAAAAAAAAATTAATTTAAAAAAAAAATTAATTTTGAAATATGACATTAAAAGAAGAATCTCTTAATCAATCATGTTCTCTGAAGGGGATTTATTGGCTCCACCCATGCTTATGCTTTCATGCTTTTGCTCACAAATATATAAAGCTTGGCACAAGATTGGAGTACTGTTTATAGGGATTTTAAGGTATATAAAAGTAATTTAATTTTAGTATTATTTTTAGGATTGCAGCTACAGGCCAGGATCATCCTTTGACAAGTAGTTCAGAGCATTTTTAAAAAAACAACTATTTTTATTGGGCTGTCCAATTCAAGTCATGATACTATGATAGGATCTGAAGTTTCATACTGCAACACTAGTTACGTTACTTTTGCTACTAATGCTATTCAATTCAAATTTCAGTTTGCGATGATGAATGAATTTGTTAAAAATTAAGGAATCTTAAATGCATCCTGCGTGCTTCATTATCCTTCTCGAGCAGACTGCATCTGCCGATTGGTACTAAATTGAAATAAATGGAATAACTTGGTTAGTAGTGCAGCCTTTACTCGAATCTTAATTTGGTTCTTATCTTCATAGATTTCTATAAGCACTTTTTTTTTTGTATATCAATTCCATCTTTATATCAATTGCATTTGCATCTTCCCAACTTTGTGTGATGAATGTAACTGTTTCTACCAAGTTGTACATTAACCACATGATGTTCTTAAGAAAAGGAATGCCAGCAACTAATGTACTTTATTATTGTTGTGAACCCCTATACCTCTCCACAATGCTCAACTAGTTACCAAGCTCTTTTTTGCTTGATGACTTCCTAAAATTTCTGAACTCGCGACCTTAAGTTTCATATCTCAACCTTTATCATTCCCTTTACTTATGTTCTGCAGGCCATGATTATTTGGGTTTTCCCAAGGATCAATAAGAAATCTTTCAATTCAAAGGCATCACTTAGACACATACTCTTGAGTGGGGCTCAAATTTTCTGGCCAATGTTCTAAATTTTCCTTCATAGTTGGTCGATATCATTCCCCCGTATAGGTGAGGGTTGGTGCTGTAGCAGCTCATCAATAATCTCTTCTTCTTGGAGGTAGGATATGTAAGTATGGTAGCAAGAACCACTTAGGCTATCCAAAATATCTTTTTTGCACTCCCTTCGTCAGTCATTCACGTAGGGTAGCTGACTAACAGGCTCTGATCAGATCAATAATAGTAGGAAAATCGAGATAGAATTGAGGGCAAAGTCCCCAAATTTGGTTAAGATTGGGTTGTGAATTGTGATCAACCTTTTATTTTTTCAAATCTGATAAATACAACAAACATCCTAAGTATGATTTGTATAGGCTGCATGAAATACTCCAAAGTTCATCAAATAGAAGAAAATTATAGTAACAATATGCAACATGTAATCAAGTTGACATAACATGGTGTCGCAGCTAGATGAAGTACAAGCATCTGTAATTAATCGGCATTGTTTGCAGTGTATTTCTGAAAAACTGAACATATTTCTGGAAAACTGAAACTTTGAGAACTATAGCTGCTGCATAATGTATTTAACACTTTCATTCTGAAAAAAAAAGCCAGATGAAGTTGGGATTCATATGTGTGTGTGTGTGTGAATTTCATTAACTGGTTACTTTTTTTTTTTATGTATATTAATTTGTTAAAATAGTCTTGCAAGTTGTTCAAATTCAACTAACTCAAGGGATTAGCGAGGTAAAACGAACCAAGCTATTCAAGTTCATTTGAGATCGGCTTCTAATATAAATGAGCCAAGCTCGATCACATTTTTCAGCTCGTTAACATAACAAGATCAGCTTGTTTAGTCAATCAAAATTTTAAAACAATAGAAAAATATTAAGCTATTTGAGCTCGGCTCGATTAAATCTTGTTTGAGATCGACTCATATGATAAAGAAACTGAACTAAACATTAATTTAGGCTCGTTTCTAGAGAAGTCAAGCTTGAGTAATCTAATGCTTAGATTGAATTGACTCGCTTACACCTTTAGACATCAAACGTACGTTCCTCCCAAGATTTAGACATTTCTTTTGCGTCTAGAATTTGTAAGTCAAAGGTTCCTCCCAAGATTTAGACATTTATTTGGTGTATGGCTTTAAAAGGACTGAATACTAATGATCTTTATTAGGTGCTTAAAGCTCACAGGGGGGAGGAGTGTTTGTGTCACGCACAGTGGATGATTTATAGCTTATCCGGTTCAAAGGGTTTGGAGGGAGGAAAGATGCTAATATGCTTTGTAAGTGCATGGTCTTTTTTGTTTCTTAGGGGATCTGGACGGAGCGTAGTTTTAGGCTTTTTATATAAAGCTATTTGTATCTCTCTTTGTTGTGAGATAGGGATTTTTTTTGTTGTTGTTTCCTTAAGCGCCTCTGCCATGGATTCCTCTAGGGAAATTTATGTTTGAGATTGAAGAGCTGCTCTCTTTTGAGTGTTTTCTTTCCTACGACTTATAAGTTGGACAGCGATAGACTACTTGTTCCCCTATGATTGTATTATATCTTTTCATCTAAACGAATATAACGGTTGCACTTAGGCAGGTAAATACATACATAGAAATTAATTGTCTTACTGGACTTTTGGATAAATTGTTGGAGTTACCTTCTGCAGTATAACAAGGTTGTTATTTTAGCATGATGAAAATTCTGCGATTAATTGTTCATTTTTTGTCATACTGATGAAGAAAAGATGGCTGTTTTTGGCTGGCTGGCTGGCTGACTGGCTTGCTGGTGCTTCGAATGAGTCACTTATGTGCACAAGTACTTACAAAGAGAGCCCTATTCATCTTCAGCAGTGTTAAACTATGACTGAAATATCCTTCATGTGAAAAAATCAGTTAGACAGTTGGTAATGAAATTTCCAACATTTCATGTTGGAAGCATAAATCTTTGGAAGAGATTCATTGGAAGTACAGCTGTCTGTGTAGTCTCATCTTTCCTTTACTAAGAATAAAAAAAAAAGTAAGCTTTGGATTGCATATCATGTTAAAGCTAAATTTGAGCAAGGCTACTGGAAAGTGAGAAAGAAATCGTCACTAAAGCAAAAAAAAAAAGTGTTTTTTTATCCACTGATTGAGATAGAAAATAATGGCAGGTATCCCTATTATGTTAGGTTATTTACTTTATAATTTATTGCACTCTTTTTGGAAAAAGACTATGCTGCCCATCCTGTACTGTTTATTTCTAGTAATCAGTAAAGGACCATTTCGACTTTGCAGGTCCTATGAAATATGAGGATGCACAAGCTTTAAGAAAAAAGTAACTGAATTTATAAAATTGAAGCTTTCTTTAGTACACCCAACCAAATAAAGGATTGAATGAATGGGAGTTGTAGCAATAAGATCCGGATTCAATTACGATGAAGTTGATAAGTTATAATTTTTTTTACTATATTATTATCGATATATATTTAATGCGGAGAAAAAGCTTGTACAACTTATGTGAAGCTAACCCAACAAAAATCTGACAAATGAATGATATGTAGCAGATTTAGTTCAATCTCAATTGAATAAGTACGGGCAGAGTACGATGGCTAGAAAAAAACTTCTCATCTGGTACGTCTAGTTTAATAAATAAATTATATAGACGACCTGTAAAACTAATATTTAACAACATCTATATAGTAGTAATATGTCACATAAAGAATTTAAGAGAGTTTAAAGAATTTAAAATTTAATATGATTGATTAATAGTTTTATCTTGATAAATAGTAATTAAAGAACATGGTAATTTATTTTAAATTTCTTGATTTTTTTAAAATTTTTTTATATACCATGTTATTATTCAATGGTGTAAAATACTAGTTTTACCGGCTATTCTTAACTAATTTATTCTCTTCTGGTTTATTATCTTGCAGAAGAAAATATACCGGAAGGAATGCAAATGACATTTAAAATTGCTCTCTCATTTCAATTGCCATCTCTAGTGAATAGTTGAGTTGTTAATTATAAAAAGCCAAGTGACCTTATATTTGAACATTATTTTAACTGTTTGTTTGTGTATGAATAAATGGTCGGTCGATATATCAGATATGCTAGCCTCTTGTACAGTTATGTGCCCCAAGTATTTTACTGAACTGACAAATTTATTGACAATGCCTTGAAAATTGAAAATTAGTTTGGGAAGAAATTCTGATTGGAGAGTAATAGTACAATTATGGATGCATGCATTTTAGAAGAAGAATTAGCAAACCTTGTGCTATTTGAATTCTTTTTGGGCTGTATTTAATTGAAATTCGGCTCACAATTAATTTTTATTTATTTAATTTCTGTGCTGTTTTCTGCCCCATAGCTATACGTCCATGTTTGCACTTGAATTCAGGAGTTTCAAATCATAGTTTGGCCATCTGAGGCATAAACCCCACCAATGCACCGTAAAGAGAAGCTCAAAGACAACGATATACTCTCCTTGTTATAAAATTAGAGATATGTTTTTTTAAGTTTGTTTCTAAATTAGAGATATAATTTTATTTTAGAACTATAAAATAACATAATTTTACTAATTTGCCATTATTTTTTACTATCATTTTTAATATCAAACCATGATAGACATGAATTTTTAGTTAAATACTAAGATTATATTTGAGAATATAAAATTATTCTTAAAAGTCGTTGTTTTACAAATATATCCCTAATTCATTGTCAATGTAATTCATGAAAATGGGAACATAAAAGGTGCTCAATTTTAGATGAATTGAGATGCACGACAATAAAATGGTAAATAATATAAATGGAAAATTTTGCGATGGAGATATTTAGGATGGGCAGAAAGTAGCATAAAGTATATAATTGGGATAAGTCTAGAGATGCAAAATCAAATATTATATCAATTTCAATAATTAAAAAGTGAAGAATAACACTAATTTTAGAACAATGACTCGCTTTTTAATGGTTAAATTGAATATTGTGTTCGGACATTGTACATTTATACTTATTCATATAATTAAAGATTTCTAGTTTTTACTTGTAAGATAAGAAAATTAGGCACCCTAATTCCTTCCAAATCATCTCCAACAAATTTCTGCCCAAAGGGGTGAGAATTGAAAAATATTATGGTTTTTATTGTGAGCAAATACAGAGGCGCACTATATTTGTAAATAAGTGTAAATACATAAATAATATATTTAGGAAACTAATATTTTTCATAGGATTTTTTTTAATATTTTCACATGAAAAATGTTGCTATAGATCTATAATGATGATTTTGACCATCACTATAGGTCTATAGTTACAGTTTATGTGACACCCCCAAATCTGGGTCCACACAGTCCAAACTTGAGTTGTCAAAATATACCACAACTATTACAACACAACGTACAACGTACCACAATATAATATTCGAATAATACACAACTAAGTCGTCATTATTATTGTCACACTATTTTACAACTTATGAAGACTAATATAGCTACAACTCGGACCATTATTCCATCCCCCGACTAGACCCAGCTACTCTATCATCTCCTGTTGAAAAACAATGGAACAAAAGGAAATGGTGAGCTCAAATAACCCAGTAAAGAATATCATGACTAAGATAATGACAAATAAATTATTATTAACCTTCAACAGTTGAGTTTTTGATAGAATAATTTAAACAGCAAATTTTAATTCAACAACTGCAGTTAAGTTTTTAAACAAAGTTCAGATCAGTAACTACAGCAGAATAACAATCATTAAAAAAATCATATGGACCATGATATTCACTCGCGTTTCTTTTTAAGAAAAACATGATCAACTTTTATCATCTGAAACACCACTGGCCATGATAGTACAATTTCACAATTCCTGGTCATAATCATGCAAGTCAACAATTCATCTTTACACTATGGGCCAAAGATATTCAATATAGCACCATCAGTCATGATTATACCAGTCTATAGCCTTTGGTTATAATCATACCAAACAACAGTTCATTTTTGCCCCAGGCCAAAGAGAACATTCATCACGTGCCTTAAAAGACACATCATCAAATATATTGCCTTTAACCTATCAACGCTTTTAACCTATCAACACCTTTATTCAATCTGTGTCCCAGACCACAGATATCCACAATAATTTAATTCTTGATTATTAGAATAATAATAGATATATTAACAATGAACAGAAGAAACAGGGTAAACAATAAATACTGAAAATTTATAATTTTACTTTGTGCAGATTCAAATAATATCTAAATTGTCAACATGATGTGGAGTGAAATTCAAAAATAATATTCAAGATCCACAGTTCAGAATAATGGTTACAGTTCAATAGAAAAGTTCACGTAAATAGGAAGGAGCAATTGAAATGATATTAAATGAAGCGCAACTATTAAGGAACATATAATCATTTCAAAAAATTTACCGAATAATACTTACCATATTAAGTTTAAGAGTATAAAAGAAATGATATCCCTTACCGTGGTAAGTTTGAATAATGAAAGATGAAAAAGATGGTATCCCTTACAAGTAAGAAAATAATACCATTTATGATGATAAAAAGAATGATACCCCTTACCTTATCACGTGACTGGATATTGATAAAAATGAGGTTGATCAACCTATATATTTATAATATAATTAGTAATTACTACATATAAATTTCAAGGTATATGATAACTCATATATTATGAATTATCAAAATTATTTATATAATATAAATTTTTGTAATGTAAATTAATAACTTTAAAAATAATTTTTGAAATAATATTTCAAAATAAATCTTCCAAAGAAAGTTTTTTAAAAATAAATCTTCTCAAATAAGAGTCTTCTAAAGGAAGATTTGTGAATACCGTGTGAAATAGGTATTTATGCAATTACTACACTTTAATAAAACACTTACTTAAATTTTTTTTACACTCCTTTTGATTTTCAAACACTCAAGATAACCTTACTATTCTCAGAGAAAACTCATAAAATACTTATAGAAAAATTTTATGTTTTTAGTGTGATTTTTCTATTCAGCTAAGCAAACTATTTATAGGAGAAAAAAGCTACTATGCAATGATAGGTGGCTGGCGTGCGGCACGCCAGCCTGAGAATTTCAGTAGCCGTCTGGCTGCTTTTCCAACTTCAGCAAAATCACATTTTAAATTTCATTATTAACTCTCATGTGGCCCCCACAGAGGGCTCACATGTTTACTATTAAAAATAGTAAAAATTAATTAATTATTTTTTTTAAATTTATTTATTCTTTATGTGGGTCCTACATATATAAAATAAAATAATGTTACAATAATAATTCAACAATAATGTAAGAAACATGTTACATATCATTATTAATTTAATAATGTGAATTACTGTATATTTGGTACTGTGACAATTATTATATTTAACAATTTTAACATACAGTGCACCAACAATTATTGATGAATACTGTGCAATGACCACGTTATCAGATCAATAATATGAGATACTGTGCAATACCGTGTGCTACTGTAGAATACCGTGTGTTACAGTAAAATACAATGAATTACCGTATGATACTATTCTTTTATCACCGGTATTTTAACAGTTAAAAGTGATAACACCGTTAATTATTTTTATTTAAAAAGGTTACTTCTGTCGTTTTCTATATTCGACAAATATTTCGTTGTGGTGTCCACCAATGATCAGTTATTTCGGCGTCGTCGTACGACCCGAATATTTCCCAACAAAACGAATATTGTCCGATATAATAAAATTTACACATAACATCCTTAACTTTTAACTTTATCAATTTAACCACTTATTATTTTAGGAAGAAATATATATATATATATATATATATATATATATATATATATATATATATGAAAAAAAATTAAATTTTGTATTTCATAAAAATTCGGAGTCTTACAATTTACATGTAAAAATATCAAAAAACTCTGTATAAATATTACTTCCCTATATTTATGTGCTTATTCACAAGAAAAGTTACAATATTTTGTTGTAAGATTTATCATTGTGCAATGGAGAGAGTACTATGCTTTCCACAACAAGATTTCAATAAAGGAGATGGCGGAAAAATCTTGACACAAGTTAATTTATTTGCAATTATATGTTATTTTATAAAATTAATCTCATATATAAAATAAAAATTAAGTAATATATATAATCAACTATAGTCTTTATAATTATGATCAACAGCTAAAGGCTCAGTTGGTCTATCTACACCCTTGCCATGCAAGTGGTGTTAGGTGCAATATCCCCTCCCCCATGTGTAACATTGCAATAGCAATCAGTACTCAAAGATAACCAATAAAATAAATAAAAAAACCTACACTCTTTATGAAAGGAGGGTTTTTTAACAGGGAGAACAAAATTATACTACTAGTAATAGGGAATTATACTAGTAGTCTATGACTAGTAGGAAGGCTGTATGATTTGGACATGATGGATCAACTGACGTAGAAGTAGGACCTTGTATTTATCAGTTGGCCCTATGTCCCTTTATTCTATTTGTCTGGACACTGAGACTCCACCACCCTCTTAGCCCCATAACCCCTCTTTTTCAGGAGATCCAATTTTGGTGTTTACATTCTACTAGTGTCTACCAATGTCTATACGTATATATATATATATGTATTCACCCAAAATCTGGAAAAAGAAAGGTTGATATAAATTAATTAGGGCATTGGTATATATTTATTTCTACGTGATAAAGCAGCTTAATGCATGTTTGTATTGGTGCATTAAAAATGAATATTAGTGCAGGAATAATAGTTTTAGCTGATGCAGTGTTAATTATTATCCCCTTAATTTCTTAGAGATTCTCGTACTTGATAATATCATGCAAATTAAACAAGTCAATTTTTAGAAATTAAAATGCATGTTAGTTAATGTATGGAGTAACTTTCAGTATTAATTACCCTATATATCTTATAAGAACATATAACTAGATATATCACTTTTTAGAAGAATCATTATACCATGACTAGTCGGGCTGATAGAGTATATTATATAATCAAAGCAAGCATTTGTTCCCTAGTTTTAGGCTAGACAAGTTCCCAAATTTATCTACTCAGAAAAATACGTAGAATACAAAATTAAAGGCAGTGAGAATAGCAACCCATTATTATTATTATTATTATTATTATTATTATTATTATTATTATTATTATTATTATTATTATTATCAGTGTGTTTATTTTGGCAATCAGTTAGGAGATCAGTTGAGAGGAGCCATTAATTACTAGCTAGTACTATTTGTTGATTTATTGAACAGTAATCATTTTGCAACAGTTGACATGTTTCGTATATCAGAAAAGGGAATGATAGCTTCTTCTTCTTCTTCTTCTTCTTTTATTTTTTATTTTTCTGTATAAGAGGATTAAAGTTCTTGGCTATCAGTAAATGTAGCTTTAGTTTTTCAACCTTGGTGGGGGTTGAAAGCGAGCAAATTAAGGCAAATTATAAATAATCAATCAAAGTATATATGAAGATAAAATCCAAAAAAAAAAGGGTTAACACTTAAGTCCATATATATAACTTTAATTTACTTTTCATGATATCATAAAGTAGGCCTCATTGTTCTTTTAATTCCATCTTCTATTCTTCTCTTGTTTCTCATATATATATAGACTTTGTTGTAATTTACACACATAAAATACAAGATGAAAAAGGCCATTTCGAGGAAGATAGCGGAAGTGCACTTTGAAGGACAGTGCTATCTTATTTTGCAGACTGTACCATGAGTAATTACTCGCAAACGAGTCTATAGGAGAATGTCTATTAATTAATTATGTAGCTTAATTTTCTCAAAAAGATGAAATAAGATAATAAAATAAACATTTTTTATGAGTGCAAGCTAGCTGGCAGCTAGGAATTAATGGGAAAAGAATCTTAATAATGGAATTGTTTAGGGAAAAAGTAGAAAACAAAAACAAAATTTTTAAAAATAATTGATCAAACGAATAACTAATGCATCTTGGGTTCTCATATAATTATATTCCTCAAAATTCTTATAATTGATACATGTGATCAATATTGTCTTCCATTATTAAGCAGATTTGTACGTTATTCCTGCTCATGCATCATGCCAAGTTGAGGAGAATTAATGGAGAATTTTGAATATCTGTCCTCAAATATATACCTTGACTTGATTAAGAGCTAGTCATATGGGTCTTATTTAGATATATATTAGCTTCACTTTTTATTTATCTTGAATGCTTTCTCTGCAAGTAGAATATATATATTGCCCTTTTGATCTGATGGTACATATGATGAACGTCAAACCTAACTTTTCTCACTGGCCTACTCTCTCTTTCTCTCTCCTGTTTATATCTTCACTATGAAGTTTTGGTGTATTTATTCGTATAACAAGATACCCAATTACCTACAACTTGGAGAATCTCCAAAATGTACATCGAAGCAAAATAACTTTAGTAGCTAGAAGGATAAAGAAACAGGAGGGAGGGAACGTGTATATATATATATATATATATATTATATGGCACGGATAATGATCATGGATCGTAAAAAGATATCTCTCTGGGTATAGTCCAAAAGCAAAATTTTGTTTCCTTTGATATCTTTATATATTTTCTTTTCAAAGGTGATCATGGGTCAAGATTTTTTTCGCCTTTTTCCACTTTTCCTTTTTCTACATGGGTCCCTCTCAAATAATGTTGTCTTCTGTATGTAAAAAAAATACGGAGTAACAAATTTTAAAATGTATATGATGTTTTCGGGGCCAAGACAATCTCATGACCTTTGATTATGTTATATACTACAAACAAGTCACCAAATTCGTGCCTAGCACGGTATATATAATAGTTTATTATATTATTAAATAAATAAATATTTAATTAAAATTTAAAAAAAATAATTATACTTATTAAATTATTAAATATTTATTTAAATAATAAATATTAAATTATATATCATAAATTCCTTCGATCAATTATTAATTTAAAATTTAGAATGAATTACATATTTATTTACTTATGATTATGAGAAAATAATTATTTTAATTTTATTTAAGTTTGTAATAAAATTCTATATTAGTATTTACATTAACAAAATTTGCTTGAAACTCTAATATGAATAGAAGTATGAAACTTGGGCTTTAATTTTTTTTAATTTAGTTATGACAATTAATTAGTGATGAATTCACTATAATTTTTCAAGTAATTTTATTAAGTACTATTCAAAGTTTTATCAATTAAATATTATCCAAATTTAAAAATATTCTTATTAGAGATAGGAATATTTTTTAATTTGGATAGTATTTAATTGATACAACTTTGAACGGTACTTATGCTAATATGAATAGGAAAGACAAATTGATTTTATTTTAATATTTCAACCGCATGTTGACAATTGACAAACAACACCATAACTCTCCTAACTACTGTATCCAATGCGAAAATACAAATAATAATATGTGATTGGTTTACATTATAAAAACATTGTTGACTTTTTTTGTAATATTTATAAACCCCCTGTATTTAATAGGATTATATGTCAGTATAATGTGTTAATTATATTGTCTTAATTAATTACATAAACTTGTGATAAAAAAAATTGTAACAAAATTGGTAAAACTAAAACTAAAAATTCTCTTAGAAGTTACTTTTTCTATTAAAGATTGGTTGGGTTTCTTTTGAATATTTTATAAATTTGGATAATATATGTTTAATTATTATAAATTTGTGTAGTACTTATACTAATTAATTTGAATAGGAAAAAAAGATTGTTTTTCTGTTCCTATGAGAAATAGAAATATTTATAATTTTGGATAATATTTAATTAATATAAATTTGGATAGTATTTATGTTAATATGAATAGGAAAGTTGAACAACAAAAATTGTAAAACAAAAAATTGGTGAAACCAAACCAAGTTTATACTTTTAATTATATAGTTGATTTATATATATATATATATACCCACTGTCCTATAATAAACTTTTTAGTTTGACTTTCATAGTCAATTTGATTATTTTTAAAATTAATAAAATCTTTAAAAAAATCAAGATATACGCTGAGTGATTATGATCCTAATAAACTATGAATAATTTACTACTAGCGTCAAGTTTCGTA
Organism: Hedera helix; assembly: GCA_947179155.2. Classification (NCBI taxonomy): domain Eukaryota; kingdom Viridiplantae; phylum Streptophyta; class Magnoliopsida; order Apiales; family Araliaceae; genus Hedera; species Hedera helix. The sequence continues at coordinate 28,392,287 of OX359283.1, forward strand.
ATTTAAAAATTCTAGATAAATATTTTTAATTATTAATTTTAAAATAATTAATTTGATCATTAAAATCAAACCAAAATGTTTATTATAGGATGAAAAGAGTAAAATACAACTCTCTCTGTTTTATGAAAAAAGAGTTTCATTTGTAAAATTATAAACTTCACGAATATATTATTCATTTCATAAAAATCCCTAAATATATCCAGAATGGTATGATGGTAAAACCGTGAAGTAAAAGTTGAGAATATTTTGTCATTTTATATTATTATTAATAAATTTTAAAAAAAAAATAAAAATTAAAATAAGTTTCTTTTTGTGGACGAGGGACTATTTAGCTAAAAAATGAATGCAAAAGACCAAAATTATGAACTCGAATCTCAATTGATATATGAAGTTTAATACCCCATCGATCTGTTCTTCTTTTATTTTTTTTATTTTTTTGCCTTTTTAAAATTTAAAATTTATTTTTTAATATTTTTCATGTGTTAATTTCAAGAAAATACTTGTGACTTAGTTTTACATATTATCTTTATATTAAATATTATTTTTTTTCTTTAATATTTTTTAATAAATTTTGAAAAGGTAATATAAAATTTTATATTTAATTTAATCAATCAAATAAAATATTAATTATTATAATAAATATATCCAACAAAAATTCTAAATAAGTGCAAAAATTACTTGAAAAATGGAATATATATATATATATATATATATATATATATATATATATATATCTTTCTAGATAATTTTAATAATCTATTACCGAAACAAACCATGCATGCAATTGCATTGGGATAAGGAAATGAGTGACTGAAAATAAAATCAGATATGGAAAATAAGAGCCAAGGGGGACATAGTTGTCCCCTTTTGTATTGGAATACGAATACAAGAGAGAATTAAGAGAATATACAAATATATATAAATATATATCCATACATACATATTCTCCTGTTCTGTGTTGGGGTGCTTGGTCTCCTTGACAAGCCCATGGAAATATACAGTAGTTATGAACATTTTTAATTACTATAGTATAAATATATATATATATATATATATATATGTATATGATCACCAGAAAGTAAAAGTACTGTTTTTTTAATGTGATTGGAGCATGGGAAATGAGAGAAGAGAAAAGAAGGCATTGGGATTTTAAGCAAAGCAGAAATGCTGTTTGGCAGAAAAGGTAAAAAATATAGCCATTGAATGCTGTTAGCTAGGCATCATGTGAGCATATATATATAATTATATATTTCTGACAAGGTTTAGTAAATCAATTCCTGAACTAATAATGCACTAATAGCAAAGGAAGAGTTGTATCCTTGGGAAGTATAATGGCATGGACAGAAGATTGAGGCAATTAAAGAGTGAAATATTATAGAGATATGTTGGTCTCTACAACAAAGGGAAAGAGACTAACCACAATGGGTCAAAAAATGCTTTACAATTATTGCACAACAGTACTGGTATCCCAAGATATACACACAAGATGAATAACTAAATTTTTGAAAAGGTCAATTAAGGCACATGGCAAGCATGGCCATGAACTGATAGTACAATATATATATATATATATATATATATATATATGTTAGTGATACATACTATTGATAATATTTCATTAAATTCATCTCCAACCTTCGAGCGAGATTCAACATTCAAAAAATATGTCTGTCACTTTACTTGCAGTCGTTCTTAATAAAGAGATGAAGCACTGTCCTAAATATCTATATTAGTTATATTTAAATATTTTCAATGTTTTTATTTGTAATATAATTTATATTAATTAAATCAAATTGTATTAAAATATGGAGTTTAAATTTTAAATAATCAAATTGTCACAATAATTGACAATGCTAAATTTTATTACTTAATAAATTATTTATACAAATAAATATATTGAATATAATTGAAAATGTTAAATTTTAGTATTTAATAAATTATTTATACAAATAAATGCATTGAATATAATTAATAATTTTAAATTTTGTTACTTAAAAAATTATTTATAAAAAAAATACATTATATATAATTGACAATGTTAAATTTTATTACTTAAGAAATTATTTATACAAATAAATATATTTAAATTATTTAAATCTAACTAAAATTAGGAGTATTTAGAATATTATTCCATACTTCTACTAAAAGTAGCAACATGTAAAAATTTTTGTACTTCTGTCATTGCTCTTAATAGCGGCAGACATGTTTATTGAATGTTGGACAATTGGTGTATATATATATACGCACGTAGCAACCAGTTACTTGGGGTACAATTTCAACAATCACATCTTACACTGTCCATTATAATAATGTATGGTTTCAATTCAATACAAAAATCTCATGCCCTTAAAGTTTATAACGGTAGGCGCGTCCTTACTGCTAGAAGCTCTAGCGGCATGGTCAAATTAGGCTAAATTTTGAGATTTTATGGGGAAGTGTCTGTCGCTAGAGGCTCTAACGGAAAAAGGATTTTTGTAATGAATTGAATCCAAGCCATACATTATTATGATAGACTATTATGATAGACTGTGATGACCCCAAATTCGGGTTCCATAATCTCGGGTCTAGTTCTCACTATCTCGAATCATAATAACAACTAAATGCATAGTCTTCATTAATCTAACGAAAAATTTATATAGTTCCTTACAAAAAGGTAATAGAATCCCAAAGTCTTTAATCATAATTTTTATCAAATCTATCTTAAGGGATTACACCAGATTTATAAAAGTAATTGCATAAAAAGAAATTAATTAACGTGCATTAAACTAATCTAATCTTTGATTTTTTCCTTGCCTTTGTCCTTTTAGGAGCATTCAGGCTTAGCTAAAAATAAGCCATGATATAGCAAGGATGAGCAATTAGCTTGCTCTACAAGTTTAAGAACAGATAATACAAGATATATCATGATTGAATAGAAAATAACGTCAAAGGTTTCAACAATAAATAACAATTATGAAAGAACAAAAATCAATTTGAATAGAAAATAACGTCAAAGGTTTCAACAATAAATAACAATTATGAAAGAACAAAAATCAATTTTTAATATAAAAGAAAGAATTGAATCTTTACTACTGAGTGGTCTTTAAGGACCATGAACTGCTGCTAAAGGTAAGACAGATATAGATATGCCGCCTTAGTAGTTTGATACTCGAGGGGATCAGCCTCTTGTACCCTTTGTATATGCATAACATTCAGACATCTTGCGCAAATGTCGATTTCCCGACAAAATAATCTCCTTATATTGGGTTGTTCGTTCTCAGTCTTACTATAAGAATTCGCACCAACCAATGGTTTGGATAAGTTCTTAAAATATTCAAGTTGATGAATTTATACATGCAGTGTCTAGCCGAAACAATTAGCTTAGACATTCTTAAACAGTTATTGATTTAATGAACTGTAAGTCTTGCAAATGCACTATGTGTGAATACAATAACAATATGGATGTGGAATAACTTTAAATAATTAAATCACTTAAATCTCTGATGAAATTAATGCAAGTCTAGGAACTTGCTCAATAATAATTTGAATAGGTTTAAAGAACTTACAAAAATAAATACAAGTTAAGGTTCAGAGAACGTGCCTCATTTATTGATTACTGCTAACCAATTCAAATTACTATCATTTAAACATAACAATTTATCCAGTTGATCATTCATTTAGTATCATATATAGGTTAATATAATAACCTTTGTATATCTTAACTTACCTACACTTAATCACATATTTAAATAATTAAGGAATATAAAACACTTAGGAATATTATCATTATTTGATAATATTTTAATCACATAAAACTTACATTAATCATTTGATATATTTTTAACTTCTATCTAATATTATTAATCATTTAATAATATTTTATTAATCATTTAATAATATTTTATTAATCATTTAATAATACTTTATTAACTTTATAATATTATTAATCATTTAATAATATTTTATTTATTTTCTAATATTATTAATCATTTAATAAAACTTTATTGACTTTATAATATTATTAATCCTTTAATAATATTTTATTCATATGATTAATCATTTACTAACATTTTATTAACTTTATAATATTATTAATCCTTTAATAATATTTATCCTCTTTTACCTAACAATTTAACTTTTCACGATGTTTAAATTCCTTTTATTGGATTCAAAAATAATAAAAAAATTTGTAAAAAAAATTTCATTTTCTGACCCAAACCGAACCAACTCAGCCAAAATCAACTCGACCCGACCTAGTCCGAAAATAATTTTTCAAAATGTCTAGTTCACCGCTGTGACGGTGAATTGCAGAAAATTTCACCGCTGCGACAATAGATTAAATTTTTAATTACAGAACGTTTTACCGCCGCGACGATAACTCTGTTTTTCAAAACCCTAATTTTTTAACTTTAATTTCTTTGGTTCAAACTTACATAAAATAAAATCTACACATCCAAATGACACAAAATCAGTGTTATTATCTTTCTAACTTCTTGTTTTACGACATTTTATGGTTCAATCACATTTTTGAAACGTTTTGACATGAAATTTAAGATCGAACCACCTAGGGTTTCAAAATTGACATATTTTGCAGTAAGAGCTATAAGTTCTTTGTTTTTTCATATTTTTGAGAGATTCAAGTTGTGTTATCTTCATAACTCATACATACAACTTTATAGTCATAAAAATCACATATCTAACTTGTACATTTCAAATTACAACAATAAATAGTATTTAGCTACCTAGGGTTTATCGGTAAAATATTATATGAACTTTTCTTCCATTTATTTGCATATCACGCATATCAATACATGTAATAGTTTTAGACTTTTAGAGCATCTAAATAAATTTTGATTGGTTAAAAATATATTTTGACCATAGAACACATATATAGACCCTTAAAATGAAATAAGGAAGAAGTAGAACACTTTTCAACCTCTTGGACTTGAATGCTCTTCTTCTTTTGGCTATGAACCTTGTTAGTGACTCCACCTTGACTATTCTCTAGCAATTTTCTTGGTGGATTCTCAAAGTTACAAGAATTCTCCTACTTTTCTCTCTTGGAAGCTCTCTCTTTTCTCTCTTTTTGCTCTATTTATAGAACTTCCTTAATCACCATCAACATTCACTAATCAACTAACATTGGTTAAATTAGGAGCTAATCTAGATTACTATTTGATGGATTAACATAATAATTGACATGTTGATTGACTAGGGTGATTGAGCAACTAAAGTGAAATGTAAAATTGAAGCAACATAACTCAACAAGCCACCCCATGTGGGGAGCCCTCCTTGACCGACCAAATGGGGGAATTTTTTTCCTATTTTTGATTTATTTTTATAGCTTTTATATACATATATACACCTATATATATATATATATATATATATATATATATATATATATATATATATATATATATTGACCAATTTTGACTTCCATTTGGGCTCCACTTTGGACTTAAGAATTAAATGTGTTGGACTCATTCATTTAATTTGTTTATGATCAATTTATTTATTCCATTGGGCTCCTATTTAACTAACTCATTCTATATTTAATTAAATAAACATTGGGCTAGTTTAATTATAACATGAACCAATATTTAATTTAATATATGGGCTACTAGGTTAATTAATTGGACCTAATTTAATACCTCATTTGGACTTAAAAATATAATTCAATTGAATTTGCTTTAATGAATTCTATCACCTTACTTCCTTATTAAATAAATACACACATACATAAGTATATTCATTTAATTACATCAATACACAATTAATTAGTACAAAAAAATTAATTCATTACTAATTATTTAATAATTACAATTACAATGATATATAAAATTTGTGGTCATTACATAGACGGTATAAGATATAATTACTGGAATAATACTCCCAACATCGATTGTTGTAGATGAGATCTCATATATATATATATATATATATATATATATATATATATATATATATATATATATATATAGAGCAGAGAATAGATGTTTGTTGTCCAGACAAGCCCTAGCTAGCTAGTACAAAAAATTACTCCCTCCTTTTCATTATATAGGTCGTTTTAAAAGTTTTTTTTTTCTTTTTATTTTTAAAATATAAGTCGTTTTACATATATCTAGAAGAAAAAATCTAATTATTTTCTATTTTATTCTTAAAGATGGAGTAATTAAGAGAGAGAATGGAGAGTAATTAATTAGTTTATGGGTAGTAATAAAATTTTAAATTAATATTAATTATTTAATATTAATATTAATAAAAAATTTTAATATATGTGATTATATATAATAAAAATGAGAGAGTATAATTCTACTGATGGCCTGCGAGAGTAATTAATACGAGTATACGGGTAGCTAATTGTACTTGTGTTGTTTCTTATTTTATTCATAGTATTCCCTCCATTCCTCATTACCATTATTGTTTGATGGACATGACTAGAGGTGCGTATATATATATATATACAAATATATACTCCTCCTTACTAAATCCACAAATCGCATACTGACCTACCTACTGTATATGTACATGCATTCAAAATATAGATGTTGAAAGATATTGAAATGTCTTGTCAAGCATTAACAGTACTAGTAATCCATCAGAAACGGTGCGTGCATGTGTATATGAACTGTAGCTAGGTAGGAGCCATCAGACCATGATCAGTATTCAGTAGCAGCAATAGTAGTATGCAAATTTCCCCAACTAACACAAATTGGGCTCCACGCTGTGTTACATTTTCAGTGTTTAAGTCTCACCTTTGTCCATGCCTCTCTCTCTCACACCCCAAAACCCTATTAGGCAATTAATATATCCACTATATATATACATTGCCCAAAGTATCATTTATCGCACAATATTTATACAATTATGTATAATTATGTATTATATTCATTATTGTTAGAAAGAGTATTTTGACTACACATTTGTCCATGCCTCTCTCTCACACTACAAAACCCTATTAATATATCCACTATATATACATTGCCCAAAATATCATTTATAGCACAATATTGTAAAATTGCATATAATTATGTATTGTATGCATTATCGTTAGAAAGGATATTTCATATAATTGACTAAGTATCATATTATACTCATGATATTCGTAAAACCTAATTACATAGCTTAAGTTTTTCTGATTTCAATTATGGCTTATATCTTCCAGTATGTTTGAGAATGATCACATGGGTTCATTATTTTTTGGTTGATGTTGAGCTCTTGGTCAATAATATTTTTTGAGAATTTGTATAAGAAATGATATATATTTCTAGTGCTCAATTTAAATGTACGACTTTTTTCATGCACATAATACAATTGTGTAATGTATGATTTCCACTATAATAATGGTAGTAAATTCAGAAATACCATAATAACATTGAGTGCCATTCTTTTCAGATCGTCTCTAAAGAAACAAGGGAATAAAATTGAAAAACTGGTGATTATTATTGCTCAACTGTATATACATACCTCATTCTCTCTCTAAAAGAAAAGCTAATCATTTGCTTTAAATTTTGGAAGCAAATAATTAATATATGTAATAGTTAAATCTGAAAGGGTATAGTTTTTGTTCCATCCATCAACAGAACACATCCTTCCTTCCACTAACCCAAAGCAAAAGGGCATCATATGCACCCCAAAAGCTGATGTATCTGCAGGATGAAAAGCCTACCTATATATATATATATATCCCAACTACATTTGGAATTTGGAACATATATGAGTAATATACTCTCTCTCTCCTGTCTTGTTTATCCAGTCATGATCTTCCCTAACAACAGAAATATGCATCCTTCAATTAATTCCTTCTGTTTGTGATTCTTATTCACTCGTGAAAACTAATTCGACGTACAGCTAGCTAGCTTTGTTTTTGAATTATTGAAAGATAAAATGAATCATTAAAGGCAAACCTGAAAAGAAAACCCACTTGGATCAGCCAATGCATGTATCATCATCATCATTCCTAAAAGTAAAGGAGATCTTGATCTTGTATCCTTGTTAACTACACCTATATATATCTCCTTTAATGGACTATAATTTGAAATAAATACTGTCAGAACAAAAATAATATTTTCAAAAAAAGTATATATTTGACCACACTTTTGTAATTGTTCCGTAACATCATTAATTTTACTCTAGCTAGCTATATCAACGGCCTAATTTTTTAACCCTTCCATTTCCTTCCTTAATGGATTTATATGAGAATAGTTACTATTGCCTTTGCGTACAATGGAATAAATAAAAAAAATATGTACTATTGCCTTTGCCCTTTGAATTTCTCCCAACAATGCAATTTTGTAATTTTCTCAGCGTTTCAATTGAGTTTCATGAAGGTACGTATTAAAACGTACAGATTTTTTAGTTCAGTTTACATATATAATTTATTGGTAAATTCACAATTAAGTTGCATAGAAAATATCTCCTCTGTCTCATACATATGAAGCCTTAGATTGAGATCAGTTACAACGTTAAAAAATAATAAGATGATTACATTTTAAAGGTGCACCCGGACAGTTGAAGTATTCATGATTCTGTGTAAAAGTTTGGAGCTGACCAAAATGAAAACTCGACATGCATAATCAAGTATTAATATGATATTAATAATCCTACCATATGCCTAATAAATAAATTAATCATTTTAATTTCTATACTTTTGTTTGCAATAAGTTTTTCTTTGACCTTTAAAAGAGCTTTTTCAATAATCCCTCTTAAAAGTATAGCAATTCATAACAATTTTAATAATAATATGTATTGTTAATAATTAACAAAAACTTTCCAAATCCATAATATATTGATGCTGAGAATCAAGTCTTGGACCATTAAAAGTTAGGGAAGAACTTGTGAGAGACCATTAGATCAACCTTTGATGAAAGTTGTAGGAAAATGTCGATCAAAAGAGCTATTGGAAAGTGCAAAACTTTATTAATTTGGTGAATAAATTCAATATAGATGAGTCCATTCCTTCGTATTATACAGTTTTGAATTTGACAAAAAAACACAACTTGTTAGTAGGTATCTCCCAAGCAGCATAATGTTGCATTCATTCAAATAAACCGCTTATATATATGCCACATACTAACTTCTTCACTTTCCCGTGCTTTATGGAGCTATGTTTCCCATTTCCATTGCCCCCAAAATGATAATTATGTATATTAAAAGGGATCGATACTGTCAGAGAAAATTACACGGGTAATATCAGAACAATAAAGAATAATTAAAAAAAATACATAATTGTACCATGTCTATTAATTAAAAATTGTATAGAAAGAGTACTTCTTGCTCAGACATCATCAACTCCTGTATTAAAATGTTGAAATTAAAAACTAAAGAAAGCAAATTAGCGTAAGAGATGATTTATAATAACATAATCAACTTAAGCTGAATGTATTTGGGATGATCCTACATTTCCAATGCAAGACTAATTGATAAATAGAAAGATATTTATACAACTCTTGTAGGAGCTAAATATTAGAATGATAGTTTAGTACCACTTGATATATTTTGATGATTACTGCATGGAGGAGGACTCATCATCATCTTGTTCAACTTCGGATGCCGGATCGTCCTCCTCTTCTTCAATGCTGCCGGGACCATACGCTGCATGGCCATGGCCAAAAGCCTTGATATGATCCTTGAGAGACCTCTTGTGCTTGAAATCAGAACCACAAATGCAGTACCAAAGCTTTCCACAATTCTTCTCATGGGTTCTCCAATCACCCCTCACGGCAAAGGCCTTACCGCATTTTCTACACATGAAGGGCTTGATTCCATGCTTTCTCTTGTAATGTGTTTGAAGGGTTCGGAAATCTTTGAGGGGCTTTGATCTGGGATGATCGATGTTGTTCCTGCACCCCGGTGCACAACAATAGCAGGGAAGTTTGAGCATTCCTGTTGGTTGAGTCCCCCTTAGTGATTCCGGGCCTTTCCTGTATTGTGATCCATGCCCCCACATATGCATCTAAACACATACAAAACAATATATGAACACACCCAACTTAATTATGAAGCATTAACAAACCAAACCTCACCCCCATCCCAAACAAAGAAATTAATTCCATACAAATTCACAAAAACACAAAGAGCTAGAGATAAATAGAGGAATATTTGTTCGAAAAAGTGTTTAAAACTGATGGAATTTTTTTGTCTTGGTACCTAACTTGTAAGGATATCACTACTAACTAGCTAGTACTACTATTTAATTAATTTGGGTGCTGATATCTGCACAAACTATAATAAGAGTTATTCAAATTTGCCCAACTGTGTAGACTACTGAAAGGTCAAATGGAGACTGCATGTGGTAAAGCGTTTCCTATATATTAGGAATAATTTAGTCACTTTGACAGATTCAGTGTGGTGCAGATGCACCCTTAATATGTATGTGATGGTAAGAATTAAGATCTACTACCCCTAAAATAGAGGAAAAGAAGACATATAGGTTATTTCAATATTAATTAGCTAGGGAAAGAAGTTGAGGTTCTACAAATGCCTAGCTTGTCGTCTAAGAGAGCGAGAAAGAGATCTAGAGAGAGACATTTGAGTAAAAATCTAATGTATTCGTAGGGCGAGGTTCATTCATGTGTGTAAAATATCTGTGTTTTGTTGTTGCAGGGTGAATGAATATATATATATATATAGATAGATATAGAATTTGTGAGTAATATTAGCTGTTAGCTACTTTGATGAAGGAAGGAAGATTGTCTGTCCAAAAGAAGTACGAAGTTTTCAGTTCTACTACTACTAATACACCTTAGAGAGGGGGAAAGAGAGATTGCACAGACTTCAAAGTCTATATATATGCAGTAGTAGACGGATTTGGACACTACTGAAAAGCACACGTAAGGAAGGAACATTGCAGTGTGTTGTTCAATCACCATAAATGAACTCATCTCTCAGTCTCAGTTGGATCTATCACCATAATAATAATTAATTGACATCTTCTTCTTCCTCTTCTTCCAAACAATGCAAAACATCATCAATAGAACTGGAAACATATATCATTAATTATATCCCATCCTTTAGCCAAAAAAAAAAGAGACATATATATATCTATATATATATCATCAAATCTAACAAAAGAAAAACAAGACTTACTACTAGTACTTTTATGAAAATATCTAAAAATTAAACCAAAACACAATCTCAACGTCAATTTTTATTCTTAAAAATCAAACCTATAAAGATTGAGAGAGTTTAGTTATATATCACCATGAAGAGAGAGATATAGAGAGGCAATTAATTAATGAAGAGATATAGCCATATATATTTATACACACCTGCATGTTGTTGTATCTATTGAAGCTCTTGTAACAAACAGGACAAGAGAACTGAGTAGGACCAATAAGAATCTGAGAAGGGGTAGGAATCCAATACTTGTTGATCAGTTGCTGCACCCCCATCCCCCTATTATTATTAACAATATTATGACTGGAAACATGATGATGATGATGATGATGGTGATCAGTACTAGTAGTAGAATTAGAATTGGAAGAAGAAGAACAAGCTGAAGAAGAATTAGACATAATAAGGTGTTGCTGCATATTATAAGCAGCAGCCATATCAGCAGCACTGAGATTTGGAAGCCCTATGTGCAGTGCTACTGTAACATCCTCATCTTGACCATCATTTTCATCTTCCAATTCTTCTTCTGCATCACTACAAGCTGAAGCAGATAAGTGGAGGCTTAATTGAGGTTTGGCTTTTGATGAGTTTTTGATGTTGTGCTCCACATCCATGTAATCATGATGAGTAGTATTTGAAGAAGAGGGATCTAATTCTCTGACTGGGCTTAAGCTTAATAAAGGTAGGGCTTCTCTCAGAGGAGGTGAATCTGGTGGAGGAGGAGAAGGGCTAATACTAGTACTAGTGTTTGTTGGGTAGAAAAAGCTGTGGGGTACAACTGTAGTTGTGTAATTATAATAATAGGGAGGCTGAGGAGGAGGAGGTGGTGGTGGAGCTAGATGGTTGTTCGGAGACGAAAAGTGGTGGTTCTGGTGGTTGTGGGGAGTGTTGAATTTGAGCCATTGAGTGTAGAAATTGGAGTAATTAGGATGGTCAGTCATGGTGAATTGAAATTAAAGATGGGAGGAAAAGAGGGGAGAATGGTTGCTTTGCTTTTATAGAGAGAAAAAAAGAAGACTAAGTGAGAGAAGAAGAAGATGATGAGGACTTGAAGGGAGTGGATGGATGGATGGAGAAATGGAGCGACTTCAACTTTGAAAAGAATCTAATTATAAGACTGCTACATAGACAGATGAGGGTTTGAGTATAATATGCCCAGTAATTAAGTCCATAAAGTCAATTCCATTTCTTCATTATTCACTGCAGGAAATTATGGGACAAAAGGGTACTACTACAGTATATTATTCCACATAGATTGATTTTGGACTTGCTTCCTTCTGATACATATTTTCTCTAATACATTAATTATTCCACATAGATAGATTGATTTAAAAATTGTTATTTTTATAAATAAAAATTTATATTTTCATAACGTCTCTTTTACTTAGATGTGAGATTTGTTTAAAATTTATGTGAGAAAATTTTTATGAAACTATTATTTTTACTAACTTGTGAAAATATTAATTCTTGATTTTTATATATCTTTTTAGATATTACAATTGGAATCAACATCTATCATTTAATTTATATTATTGAGTTATATCACTACACCAAATTTAATATTAATACAATATTTTTTGTTATTTAATATATATATATATATATATATATATATATATATATATATATATATATATATATATATATATTTCATCAACATTTTAATGATTAAAAATTATGGGTTTTGAACGGTATATATATTTTAAGTGATCGTAGTCTTTTGCTCAATTAATTTCAATACTACAAGTTACTGAATAATATATTCTGAATATTATTACTAACAAAAGTATGGTGATAAAAATTCGGTGTATTAATATTATATTTTTAAGTTATATTTATTTGTAAGAATTATTCATAAAATTTGGCTTTTTCATCTTTAGTAAATAATCCCATATAATCCTAGGACTATAATCTACGATGCAAAGTTAGTACTAACTAATATGATATCCCAAAATGGGGTAAATATTTAACACCCCTTAGGCTTTTTAATAGTTTCTTACATGAGTGACCTTAGAATTAAGAGAAATATTACAAAATACATCTTATTTTTATTGTTTTATGTATAATCCTCATGTAAAAAATGACTTTTCTTTAATAAAATATAGAATAGTTACTAGATTATAACCCTAAGACTATAGTGAAACAAATATGACTATTGTTTTAAAATATAAAATTATAAATGTTAAAATTACATGTCATTAAATCGTAATCATTTAAAAATATTTATTTCAAATAAATATAAATTACGTTTTTATTTATTTGACATTTTAAAAGGCGGTTAATTAATATTATGATAATAAAAATAGTATTGTCAAAAATAAATATATGCTTAACAACCTCTTTTTTTTATAATTATTTTAATTATATTTAATATTTTAAATGATATTTATTATTATAACAATACTTTTTTCTTAAAATATAAGAAATAATATAATGTGAGATGGGAGCTAGGTTAGTCGTCTATGTTGTGCCATGATCCCACTGATCCCAATCAAAGAGAGAAGTTTTTTTTCTTTTTCTTTTTTTAGTTCCTCTCTACTCAGTCTCTCTCTCTCTCACACACAGGCTGACTGACAGGGAGAAGAACAGAAGCGACGTGCCAATGCTAAACATTTCCTTCGGGATTCACATAATGGTCGGCTTGCCCAACAGCAAGCTAAGAAACAACACCAAAATATATATATATATATATATATATATATATATATATATATATATATATAACTCAACTATAGTAATCGACTGTTCAAAATATTATTTTAACAATTACATCTTAGATCATTTATTATAATATTCAAACGCTAAAATTAATTGGGGCCCCATCGTTAAAAACTCTTGCAACAACGACAATTTTCAAAAATGATAATTATACTTCTATACTCTCGCCGCTTTGGCCAATTATTTTCTACCGCTAAGGGTTCTAGCGATAGAAGGCTCTAGAAACAGTCATCTTTACTAAATGAATACAAAGTTGGATATATTACTAATTAACATTTAACTCTTAACTAAAAAAATAAAATCTTTACTAAATTTTTTGTAAAGATTATAAATTTAATAAATATTATAAATTAAAGACAACACCAATATGAGGAAGTATGGAATAAAGTATCATGTGGTCCAAGATTAAAGTACATTCTATACAAAAATAAACAATATATCAATTATTCACCAACATAAAATTTATCAAATCAATATACTTAATCCAGACAACGTTACCTCTAAATTCACTTTTAATTTTTTATATTAATTTTAAAAATAATTATAGGCATCAAACCTTTGGACCTACCGTTGGATAGACATCGAAATCCAACGTCAGCTACAACTATACCAGCAATATATATATATATAGGAAAATTATTCATGACAACTGGTTATTAGTGGCAATCAAAATTGGTTTGCCGCAACAAGGATGAGCGGCAGAGCCAATTTGTATAATTTTAGCCTACCGCAAAAAAGATGAGCTGCAGGGTCAAAATCATGTGTAATTTTGGTTGTCGCAACAAGGATGAATGGCAGGACTTACAGCAACAAGGATAAGCGGCATAGCCAATCCACAATAAAAATGTCTCCTGCATTGGTTGCCGAAATAGTGTCTCAGCAACCGGTTGCTATGAATTGGAACCTATATATGTGTGTGTGTTCATTGCAAAGTTAATAGTAAGAGTCATAACTTACTTGTTAATTAGAGAAACTTAAATTTTTGGTTGGATCTTGTAAATGTGGTTGTAAACAAATTCATCGGTTGTTTGCTTTTGAGGTAGTGCATTCAATTTGTCGCTAGAGGTTGGATTCTCAGAGAACAGTGGTTGTTTGTGTGAGAGAAAGATGGAGAGTTTTAGGATAAAAACTAATTGAAGTGTTGCATTGTTACTTCTGTTCACTATCTGGTAGGGACAAAAGGATACTGCATAAATACTATTATATAGTAACCACATAACAATTGTACACTATTTTATCACATTATCGCATAACAGTTATGCGGTGCTTTATCGCATACCGCATAACAATGGTATGGTATCCCATATTTTATATCGGAGGGCAAATTGATTATTTATTATGTGGGTCATGTATAGTATAATACTTTTGTCAAGCTCATAACAAGTGTTATGTTGTAATCTTATTCCGATCTCGTAATTAACGGAGAAACAAGATTGAGTGCTATTATAGTCTACTAAATAATTTAGTGTGTTTGTGATATTAATATCAAAATTATTTTCATAAGTATTAATAAAATATTTTTTATTTTTGTCATTTTCAACAAAACAGGCAGTAGTGCCAATTATTAACCTCCAATTTAGTGTGCATGGAAGTTGACGTGCATTTAATAGAAAAAAAGCAAGTGAACTTAACCCTCATGTCATGTCTGTGATAACCAGCTCTATCATGATACTACTTCTGTTTTAAAATTATCATTATAATTAATTACTATTATCAATAGTATTATTTTGACAATTAAAATAGGTTATTCTAACATATCAAATGGGAAAAATTAAGTTGCTATAGTCTCTAGCATATATATATATAGTAGGGGCTTTACTAACTAATTACACCACACTTGCCGCGCCATTTGACTAAATAGAAAGCGCAAACTCAACTTTAATTTTGGGTGATGTAAAATTATTTAAGATCAATAATTATGTAAATATTAAAACTCCATTTTTTTAAAAAAATAGAATAATAACTTGAATAAATATATATTGAAGCTTAAATATTGCTAGGGCTAAAGGAGAGTTGATTGTTTGGAAGCGAAAAAGGATCAAGAGGAGCAAGCTGAAAAATAGTGGAGCGAGAAAGGAGAGGAGCAAGCTGATAAATGGTGGGAGTAAGATTCTTGACAAAACAAGTAGGAGTAGTACATGATGAGACCATGCATCAATTCTCCTGCCTAACATAACATCTCCAATTACTGCAAACTGACTACCACTAGTTCCCACTTCACTCTATGTATATATATATAGACAATTTGTATGTGTGAGTATATTAATGTACGCGGGACCATCTACTCTTGTTGGGATATGTCTGATGCGCTCCCTATATAGATCGGCAAAAGGACCAAGAACATGGAAAATATATATATTCACACAGACAACTAAGTCCACCGAATTTATGCACCACAATGTATACTAGCGTTATGTAAGTTGTTCTTATACAATACATCTCTTTTTCAAAAAAGAAAAAAAATTGATAACACAACTCTTTTTTTATACAAAGCATGCAAAAAAAGTTGCATCCATAATATTTTCGTAAAATATTTGTTGTAACCTTGGGCGAATATAGATAGCTATACTTATAAAACCTTCTCATGTTTTTGAAGTAATTTAAAAATAGATTCAAAAGTGGAAAAAAAATGATAAATGCGCATAACTTTTATTAATTATAATTATTGAGCTCATCAATGTGTCAATTAATTAAAATTTGATAGATTGTTTTGTATGGTATATATATTCAGGTCTGCAACTGTTCGGTAAAAGCTAGCTATACTACTAGTGGGCCTTAGAAATCTCTCTCCTCCCATCGTTGAATTCTAATCCTCTTGGGAGTAGGGAATCAGTGGCCATTCCCTGAGGAAATCCAACATATAAGCAGGTTTTCAGTACATGGAAGGAGGAAGCACTATACTTAATATATGTGTACATGTGTGTGAATGTTTAGTTGTCCTAATATTATTTTAACATACATGGTTATTATAACGACCTCAGGTGACTAGACCCTAGTAGAAAGGAAAGATCTTTGGAGAAATAAATAAATATATTAGCATTCCCCATAGTTTTTTTATTTTTCTTTTTTATATTTAAAGAAGTAATTAATCAAGCATGTGTATTATATGTAGCACAATGTGCCATTGTGTTGACCAGAACACCCCCTACTTTCTTTCATATTATATTATACTTATATGTTCTCAAGATCGCACGAGTGTGTTTTGTTTTATGAGATAGAAAACACCACTCTGAGTTCCCATGCCCATGTCTTGTACTGAGATTTCAAAACATATATCTGCCTCATCCGTAGCAAATCCCACCATATATTAAAAGAGGCTCCGGCCCCCGTAAGGACACCAAGAACGAATCAAATATATAATTAAAAATACAAATTTAATTTTATAAATTTTTAATTCAGTCTGTTTTTTTTTCTATCCAAATTTTTAATGATTGAATAATTTTAATTGGTAAAGTATTTAAAAGGAACTCCAACTAGTTAGAAAAAAAGAAAAAAAAATGTATTTTCTTTTATATCTCTAATAAAAAAAAATTTAGTTTTAGTTTTGCCAATTTTAGTACTAACTTTTCTATCACAAATTTACTAGTACAATTTTATTAAAACATCGAAAAACTCTCTTAATACGATTTAATCATATTAATATTAATTTAATCATTAGTAAATTATTTTTTTTACTAAATTAAATTTATTAAAATTTTATCAAATCACACGATTAATTATATTAATAATATATGTGAATTTGTTTAAAACATAAAGATGTCAAATAAGTTGAAAATTTATAGTGGATTTATACACCAACACACATATACGGGGGCAGAGTTGTATCAGAGGAAATAAGCAGGCCCCTGGTATTTCTTAGAATCTACGTAATAAGATGAGATAGTTGAGGGGTAAAAGAGCCTACTACTCAAGGAGGGTAAAAAAAAAATAAAGGTAGGTTGTGAAATTTAATTAATAAAGGGCAACACCAAAGGAAACAACACCACTTGTTTAAAAAAAATATGGAGTAAATGCTAAGGTCACAAATGATTATTTTAATATTACTGTAATACATCACCATTAAACTTGTGAACAATCAATATTAATAATTACAAATCATTTGTTAATTGTTATCTTATTTGAGAGAAAAAATTTGTCACGCTGTTAATATATATATATATATATATATATATATATATATATATATATATATCTCTTCTTAATGTTGCCGACCTTCAAAATGACAATAATCAAAAGATGTCAACGAAACTTAGTCTGGTGTTGAAGGATGAACCAGCCGATCGAACAACTGAAATGTACTCGGTCCAGAGAAAAGTGTTGTACTATCTTTTTGTATTTTCCATCAAAAATGATACTCTTTATTCTGGTAAAGGGGAGTGTATCGAAGGGTCGGATGTTGAAGGGAGGGAACACATCATATGGGACACACTCCTAAACAAAGAAGATTAACAATGCATATGATGACAGACAAAATAAAAGGGTAAGAGGATGCATCCAAGTAAATTAGCAACCATCCAGATCCCAAACTTGAACATGCAAATAAACATCTTTTAGGCAGGTGTAAAAGTGTTGGGAAGATTGTCGTTAATATGGCTTCTCTGAGTTCTCTCGTCCAAAGAAGACTTATTTATTTATTATTATTATTATTTTTAATGAATTTTAGTTAATGCAATAGTGTGCTATGTTTTAAAATCTATGGAATGTTTTCCTACCCATCAAATTTTGCGGCAATCAATATATCCAAGATTTTTCCCAATCAATTCAAATTCAATGCCAATTTATTGATGTTAGGTCATTCACTCAAGAATTACCACTTACAAAAGGAAAAATGAAGATTGAAAATGGAGCTCCAGACATGTAAAAACTAACAATTAATTGCACAATGCTGTGTAACAGGACAAACAGGTTAATCTTAGACATTTGGTCAAGGTCTAGCACCAATGGTCACAATTATCCGCATCAGTCGATGCAGTAGTGCTTGGGGGGTCAGGTTGGGGGGGGGGGGGGGGGGGGAGCAGACAGCTATGGCTGGAACTTCGGAGCTCAAATAACAAAAATAAATCAATCAGCCATTTCTGCCACAGCTTCATCATTAGGACTTAGTACCATTCACATCAGTTTCAAACTTACAATCACTTCCATTTGATATTTAATACCCTGAGGCTACGTTTGTTTTGCAACAATGATAGATGGGATATAAATATTTGTACTAATTGTTATCACTATGAACTATTTTATACCCGATTAGTCAGTAATTCAATAACATGATTCATCATATAACACAGAAGCGGAAGCATAAATTAAATGGGCAGTTTGGGAGAATTTATCAGAGGCAAAACACATGAAATGCGTGAGTATTACACACATCTTTGGAAAAAAATAACATTCCAGTGTCAATTACTAACATTATCTCTAGATGAACGTATTAAGAGAAAGTATCTACTATCTAAACAAGGTGAAATAGAATGTTCAGCACAAAATTAACAAGAAACTAAGTTGAAGCACGAAAGACCTCTTTTGTACTTTTCATATAAACTTCTCTGTGATAGAAATATTGGTACCCAAACCAACCATCTCAAGCGTCTCTGATAGAGTTTGACCCTTGCATTAATTTTACCTGCAAGAGCAACAAAGAGCTATAAGTTTTACATAGACTGCAAGTAACAGTAGAATGATTTATGTAGAAAAAACAGAGATTTATCTATGCACGGTTTTAATAAGATCCCAGGCCAGACCCATAATCATATGGGAAGAACACACCAGCTAGACGTGAAAGTTTTCAGAAGCATGATAGCTTGGTAAGGACAGTTAAGTTAGTGCATGCCAGCAACATATTCAATGTGACATGAATGCTCACTAATATGATGAGCAGAATACTTATGATTCAGATATGTAAAAACATAATGATTGGTAGTCACTGTTCACATATATCCTTGACATCATCCAAGTTGTAGTCTATCTCCCTTAAATGCACAAATCTATCTCTCACACTCTTTTTCCCTTTTCTTTTGGTTTTTTCACAAATAAAATTTAAATGAGCTGAATTCACAGTCTAGTAACATTCAGCAGTTAATCATGAGTTAAATTTGGACCGACATTCTGTTTTCTTAATAAGAAACCAATGCCAGACTACCTTAAGGTAACACCATGATCAAGTAAAATGTTGTCCTTCTATATCAACTTCTATGACTTATATGATTAGCATATATTGGTTAGATGTGAATTAAAAGAATTATTGTATAACTCATAAACCTAGGATACCAAGAACATATGTTTCAGGCTAGGTTGCCTGGAAAGCAAAACTTGAGCAGCCGAAATTCCCCCTGAACTATAGGTATAATTCTCATCAAAGACTAGTGGCATAACAACCTTTATTAACTTGAAACTATTTTAAGAAACTGGTCATATATGTCAAAATGTTCGCCTTCATATTCAAATTACAAGCTCGGTGCAACAGTTTCAGGATGAATAATGCATCAATTAATCAACTAAATAAATGTTGTTGTAAGGATTTTGGTTGACCGACCAACACAAAGCAAGTCTTTTGTTTCACGCATTTTAACTAAAAGTAACATATTGTATTTAAGAAAAGTTTATCAATTCTATCTGGACCCTCTCCAATCTTCCTCTCCTCTTGAATTCTATGTCATTTCACTCTCATCCAGATGATTTTGGGTATTCCAACTTAAAAAAGTAAAAGCATAAAACATAACTCTAGGAAAATATGATTTATTATACAACAAATACCTCAAAGCGTCAAACCACACACCCATCACACCAAACCCCCTTTGCACTGGGGTCACCCTGTGTTACCTTTGTCACGCTTTGTTCCGCCATAAAGTTGACAAAAAAAGCATGACAGACTAAAAAGAATATTAGCTAGCAGAACAAGAAAACTATTTTGAGTGTAACCCTAAATTTTTTACCAGCGTCTGATCAGAGATGATTTAGCAAGCACATTTTAATTAAAAAATGACACTTAATAAAGTGAAAATATATCACAACTTGCAGAACACAACGTTAGCAAAGTAATATGAAAGAAGCTTAGCAAAGAACCAATTTGTAATTATGACCTGAAGATTGGGTCCAGATTTTTAAGATATAACCCATTCTTTTTATGAATAAAGTCCTAGATTACTCTTCAGATTTCAGGAACGGCATAGGACAAATTGAATAACCGATTCAGACACCATTCGAGGGGGGAAAGGTGTAAACCTTGAGATGCAGAACTGAGTTAGGAAGTGAACACTACTCAAAAGAGTCAGATGATGAATGGAAACATTAATAAATGTTATTAACTTCATATTCATGAGATGTTTCAAAACCATTAACTTACAGGAATAACTAACAATTACTATGCTGCTAATAATAATTCAAGCAAAAAGAAATTAAAAGACATGAAAGCAGCAAGCTCTAGAATTAGTTACCTCTACTGAAGGGAGCCCTTGCAACTACACAAAATCAAAAAGGATCGGAATATACAATAGTCGGTAGCCATTAGAATTAATAAAATTCAGCAAGCAAAAAACTGCAGTAATCAAATTGACAATAAAAAAGATGGAAGATTAACCATTAAAAATTAGCCTTTCTATGAAGTCGAACTCAAGACTGTTCAATTTACGTTTCCAAAAGCGATATGAGATCGGAAAACGAACAAACAGTGATGGTCGCCTACCGACTGACTCTCGTTTGGAGGGATAGAGAAGGAGCGGGTCGAAACTCGAAAGTGCTCACCAGGCACCAGCTGCTTGAGAGACTTGCATTTTCTTCGTTATTTTTTATAAGCAAAACACAGTATAATCACTTGTTTTAATATTTTATAGAATAATTTTCAGTCTTAGAATTTCATATTCATATATATAAACATAATAATAATGATAATAATAATAATAATAATAATAAATAAATAAATATTATCCCATTATTTATTTTTTTAGCAACAATTTAAATGTTTTGTATGATTATGGTAAAGTCAAATCACAAATGTGGAAATATAAAGCATATTCATTAGTATAATTTACCATCGTATAAAGGGAAAATATACTGAATTATTAATTTATAAAATTATTTAAACAATGTAGGTTTCTTTTTTTCTTTTCCTTTTTACCACGAGGCACAGGGATATGCAGTTGAACCAAAAAGTTTTTTTTTTTTTTTTTATGGCTGTAAAAACTAAAAAGTATTCACAACATAAATAAATGGGGCTTTGTCCTTTCGAAACGCTGCCTTATTATAGGAAAACGGAGTTCCCTTGTAAGCCTTGGTCACGGGAAGTTATTTAGTGATTGTGAGATGTCTCAAGTAATTAATATGTTATTATGTTAATATATATATATATTAAAAAAATTTATAATATATATTAAAATAATAACATATAAAAGATGTTAGAGTGCCACGTGACTATTCCAAGGGAATAATTTTTCCTTGGCCACTGGCCACCTTTTTTCTGAAGTCTTAGATTTAGTAGCAGGCAAAAACCCAGAAGCATGGCATAAACCCTTGATCCCCAAATTTCTTAACACTACTTCTCTTGAAACCCTAATCTCTCTCGATGATATAAACACCGAGTTCTGAGGTAATTCTAACTTTGTTTAGACCCACATTTCATTCCTGTATTTTTGTTATTAATTAACATCCAGTTATTAAATTTCGTTAGTTTTTTTTATCATTCGTACTGTGTATGTGTAAACTTATACTGTTAGTTCCTCCCTCTCTCTCTCTCTCTCTCTCTCAAGAGTTTTGTTGATTAGGAGAAGATCAAAAGATGAGCCAACAACCGTCGGTGATTCTGGCAACGGCTAGCTATGATCACACCATTCGATTTTGGGAGGCCAAAAGCGGGCGTTGTTATCGGACTATCCAATACCCAGAATCGGTGGGTTTATAAAAATCTAATCTTGTTCACTTTTTTTATTTTGTGTGCAATTTTTAGTAGAGTTATATGCACATCTGTAGTTGTTCTTTTTTGTATATGTGAGTGAGAGAGTAGTTATGATCATGACATTTTTGAGTCATGCTCTTCTACCTAAAGTGATATAGACTTATTCCTGAAGTTTAGTTAACGATCAGTTAAAAGAGGAATCAAAAATTTATATATTAAATTAACAATGTCTACAATATGAAGTGTTTAAGTAATAAAAATTGGAATAATATTATTAAAGCAATAGCTTTATCTAGTAGGAAATTCACTCTACTATAACCAAGTTGGTCTAAACCAAAATGGTTTTTCTACCGCTGAGGAAGCTCTCTTCAAATTGTGTAAAAATTATAATTGAAGTTTTAGAAATAGCCAATGTGACAAATGTAATACATTTGGCCATCAAGCTTCTCACTGATTAATTAATTAATTAAAATGAAAACAAACGGTTTATAGCCATTATAATTGTACAGTTAAATATATTTATTTAAGGAAATTCTTGTCATTTACGGGCCACCAGTATTGCAACAAGAATTAATAAAGAACTGGAGAAGTAATTAAAGGTTATACCTTGAGCTATGTGAAAGTACAATAAATTATCACAAAAGAGCACACGTATCAAAAATAACATACGAAACTGATAAGGAATTCTAATTTAATAAAATTATTGTTTTTTTAGAGTATATACATTATATACCATCATAATTAAAATATATTAAAAGGATAAAGAAAGGTAAAATCCTTTTCTGGATTTTAAAAATGTCCCATCAGATCTTGAGTATTGCACCCATCCTGTTTCTATGCTGGTATATCGTTAATTAGCGACCTATAAGGATTTTAAAAAAATGAATTGTGTCTTTGTTGGTTTTGATTGTGTTTTTTGCTTATAAATTAAGAACATGTAATCATTGTTTTATGTTTGAAATCTGATTTACCAATGTTATGCACACAGCAAGTAAACCGGCTTGAAATAACTCCAGATAAGCGGTACCTGGCTGCAGCTGGAAACCCCCACATTCGATTATTTGATGTTAACTCGAACAGCCCTCAGCCTGTACATCTCTATCACTTTATTCTATGTGGGTTTTGTGTTTCTTCTGTTTCCTTTCAGCTTTCAATAGGTTTTGTGTTTAATGCACATTGAATTTTTTTGTAACCATGGCAGGTAATGAGCTATGATGCACATACTAACAATGTTATGGCAGTGGGGTTTCAATGTGATGGAAACTGGATGTATTCAGGTTCTGAAGATGGTACTGTAAAGATTTGGGACTTAAGGTACATGCAAATAGATGTTGTAGTTACTTAAATTGTTAGCCCTTATGGTTAGAGATTTAGATATGTTCGCTTTTGAAAAAGAACAGGGCTCCAGGTTGTCAGAGGGAATATGAAAGCCGTGCAGCTGTTAATACTGCTGTTTTGCACCCAAATCAGGTTTTTTGCCTTTCCCCTTTCCCAAGCGATTGTACAAGTTTCTTTCAAGTTATAGAGTTGTATATTTCTTGTGAGAGAAAGGAAAGTTGGAAAAAAAAATGGTAACTTGCACCTTTATGAAGCTTTGGGTTTGATTGGTTTACCCTAGAATTCAACTTTTATTTCTTATCTGAAGGGATTTTAAGACTAAATGTGATATCATTTCTTCAGTGATAAAATATTTCTGCAATTGAGTTAAAGCTTTGAATATGAGATGATGTGTGTTTGCTTCTTTTGGAGGCACTTTGGCAAAAAGAAATGCCAAGTTATTCCGTAGTTACTTGAGTATCAAAAAAGTTCTTCATTGGTCACTTTGTCCCATTCCATCTGTTGATGGACTGCATTTCCTTTTTCTGCTTAGTTGTGATCCTCAACTAAGGATTACTAGAGGTTTTTGAAGGGTGGAATTTACTGATATTGCTATGAATTGGAGTTCTGTTCTTTTATGATTGTTTTGGGTTTTGTGCGTCTTTCTTACCTTTTCCACTTGTTGAGGAATCCTGGTCCTTCATTCTTGTACCGTTCCTTTTCTCTGTTATTATTTTATTGACTGTTGAAAGCAGGGAAATAAAATTTTCTGTCTAGTCTCTGTTTTCCAGTCACCATTAGACTTCATACATCTTGCTTCGGGTGTTCTATTATGTTAATATCACTGTACTTTTCTGGTTTTGCAGACTGAACTAATATCTGGGGACCAAAATGGCAATATTCGTGTATGGGATTTGACAGCAAATTCATGCAGCTGTGAACTGGTATGTAATTTTTTAATTTGAGCTATTTGTCCGGTCAAGGATTTCATCGTGGTGTTCAAAAACAATATAGTGTGATTTGAGTAGATTAAATAACGAGGCTGATAATATTACGTAGCAACACAGTCTAAAGATTCATAGAAGTGGTGAAGACTATGCAATAAACTATATTTCATGATTTGATGTTCTCTCCTCGAGTTTGATGTTCCATTTACATATCCATCCTACCCTTTAAAATTCCTAGTCATAACACATCGTGTGAACTCAGGTACCGGAGGTAGATACAGCTGTCAGATCTTTAACAGTAATGTGGGATGGGAGCTTGGTTGTTGCTGCAAATAACCATGGAACATGCTATGTATGGCGCTTGCTGCGTGGAACTCGGGTATTATCTTCATGAACATTAGAAGTTACTGTTTTTTGCCGTTAGCAACAGGTGGCAAGAAATATGATTAAACTAAAATTGTTTTATGTTGCAGACTATGACCAATTTTGAGCCACTCCATAAGTTACAGGCTCACGATGGGTACATTCTTACATGTGTCCTTTCACCGGAGTTATCTGAGCCCCACCGGTTAGATTACTCTGATTTCCCTTTTTCCACTCTAAAAAATTTCACACTTCTGCATCAATAATTAATGTGTTTCCTTACCAACTTCCAACCTTACCAAGATTTCTTGTTGTATATAAGATTATGTAATGATTTTGTTTTTGACAATGATGTTTCTAGGTATCTTGCTACTGCATCTTCAGACCATACTGTTAAGATATGGAATGTTGATGGTTTCACCTTAGAAAAAACTTTAGTGGGTATGCATGAGCCTCAACCAAATGCTCATTCTCTTTTAATTTGCCTCTTACTTTTAAAGCTGTATGAGGTCAAATCAAACTATTGTGTTTTCCAGGGCACCAACGTTGGGTGTGGGATTGTGTATTCTCTGTCGATGGTGCCTATCTTATCACAGGTAATTTAATTTCGAAAGGGAAATCCTGATATCTAGACAGTTACCTCAACAAGCACCTTTTTCAATTTTAAGTTGTCTCAAATATACCAAAGCAACCCGAAACTGGTGAGTCTTGGCTATAAATAAATTTGAGCTTCTTGGGTGTTGGTGAGATACTGATATATTTACTCACCAGTCGCTGCTGTGGATCTAGAAAAAACAAAGAAATCGCTCTGATTATGCCTGTCCACTTCATTCAGAGCAATTATGCTTTGTCAGGACACATTTTTTAACCTGTCATGTCTAAAATGTACAAAACTACGAGAGTGTTAAATCTTTGAACCGTTTGATTCCTAATTTGTGTTTGTGAATTGGAGGGATGGGGAGGGAAGGGAAAGTGTAGGTGGGAAAGGGGGGGAAGGGATTGAACTTTAACTTTTCTTTGTTATGTTTGTGAGTTTAAGAAGGGAAGCGATTTTTATTGTACTTTTCATTGTTTGAGAGTTTAGAAGAAGGGAAGGGATTTTAATTGTTAAAGTACAATATACTATTACCCTTGATATAAAAGTAATGAAATAAATGGTGGTTTATTTGATATGGTTATTTTTGGTTAACTTTCCCATCCTCGTACTCGACCCATTTTTGAGGGAATGGTTTTGAGACCAAAGTCGCATGAACTTTACCTCCAAATCCCTCCTCTTCCCCTCTTTAAAAAACTCACAAAATGGGATTGGGGGGATTTTAATTATTTTCCCTTCCCTTCCCCCCAAATAAAACTTACAAACATGGTGTAAGAGATCTTTCTGCCATAGAGTGTTTTTGTCCTTCATTCATTCTGCTGATTAGTCCTGAAATTTGAATATTCCATTTCTTGAATGAGCCTGGTTGCTTCTAAGGCTTGATTTACACCCACACAGATACACACCCACACACAGATACAAACATTCAACTTTTTTTCTTTTTCCTCCATGCAGCTTCGTCTGATGCAACAGCCAGACTCTGGTCAGTGTCTACTGGTGAAGACAAAAGAGTATATCAAGGGCATCATAAAGCAACGGTATGCTGTGCTCTCCATGATGGGGCTGATTCCAATCCTCCGAGCTAAAAGAAGCTGAAGGTGAAGCTTATTGGGTTTGATATATAAAGATCTTCAACAACTGCAATTGAAATCACCGACACTTTGTGCAAGAGGGGTTATTTTTCGTCGACTAATAGAGAGTAGTTGCCATTGGGACTGATGTTCAAGTGTACTTCCTCCGTTGTGTACATGCCTGTCCAGGAATTTACCCTGCTAGCTAGAAATGGTCTCACCCTGCATAATAAATAATCTGTATCCTAAATTCTCCTTGGAATCAAGTATGGAAGAATATTAACAATCTAATAACCTTTTTAATTTTTAACAAGTATATAACATGAAAGCATACCTTTCTGTAAATTTCTTCTCTTTGTTTATTGATAACTATTTCTATGTTAATTTGTCTATTACATACACTACGTATAATTAGTGGCTCTTACATGAAAGTTTTTTTATTAGTTATTTTTATTGGGAATAGGGTATTTTTTAACGTACATTTCCTGTAAACTAAAAATGAGAACACAAAAATATATTCGAAAACAAAATCAGGCATGCTCTGTTTTATTATTCTTATTTTAAGAATTATTCCTCCATCCCTTCAGATAAAAGTCTTTATTATTATTTTAGGTAATCTCGGGTTAAATATTTACTTATCTTAAATAATTTATTTTTTATAATAATTTACCTATAATATCCTTAGCATTAATTGTCATATTTATATTCTCTATGCATATTTATAAAGTATCACTAGTCATGTACAAAAAAATATATAATTAAATATGGATAATTTTGTCATTTTATCTTCTTTCTTAAAATGCTCAAAAAATCAACCGGACGGAGGGAGTAGTTATTATTGGAATGTGAAAAATAAGGCCTTCAAATTCATTGCTGATCAACAAAGAGCGCAGCGCACCACTGAAGATTTTGTAATTTGCGAGCGGAGTAGAAGGAAGCATAGAGTCTGGCAAGTTGCGGATTCATGTGAAGTTTTACTCGTATACTATACTACCTCTATTTAAAATGAATCTTTTTTTTATATTTTTACATTTAAATAATTTAGAAACTACAACTGTTTAGAGTTCATCAACTTCCAAACTCTTTTATAAAATAAAAGACGGATTTTAAAATTTGCAATCCACGTACCAATTTTTCATTCTTTTGCACAGTAAAGTAGTTTAAAGACTGTAGAATCAATCATAGTTTCGTTTCCAAACAGCTGTTAATTGTAATCACTTAATATACGTAACATTGGCATATTAAATAGGTGAGATGATAAAGGCGCGTTTAATTTTATTCTAGAACAAAATTTACCTCATTTTAACTTTACGGTGAAACACAAACAGTAAAAATTGGTTTTTAGAACAACATAGGTTTGCTATATTCACTGGTTTTTGCCAATTTAGCCCGCCGTCTGATGTCTTTTTGCCCTCGTTAGATTCTGCAAGTTCATGACAAATCCTACAAAACATGAAAACCTTTTCTTTCCAATGGTAAAAGAAACCCCAAGTTGATGATTTCCAGTCCATACGATACAAGTACAATCATAATATTAAATTCCAAGCACGGGAAGGAACATTTTATATTATCGATGCGACAAGGATTGAACCTTAAAATTTAATTGATACAGTTACCACTATTCTCTTCTCCACTTGATCAAAGGTTGAAAAAAACATCCAGTGCCTATATGTCAAATCACATTTCCAATTTCTGCATCAACTCAAAAGAACCGGTACCCAACTTAACTGGTAAGCCAACGCAGATCCTAGCAGACGGTGTCTCCATGTTATCAGTCATCTTCTGAGATGCAGCTTCCACTATAAACTTGGAAGGGGTTTCAAAGGACATCTTAAGTAAAGGTGATATTGATTCGGCTATCATCCCATGTCTGCTCATAGGCCTGTACCCACCGGAGTGGGTCATGTAGTCTGCAATGAGACTTAAGTGCCTGTAATCAATCTCTACTCCATAAATCTTAAACACGTCCTGCACCTCCTTTATGATGGTTCTCCTGGCAACTTCTACTCCATAGCAGGTCAGCATAAGATGTATGTTATTAGAATATATATGATTAACATCAAGAACATCTTGCATTTCCCAAAATGCAGTCAGGTTCACTCCAGCAGCTTTCAGCGCACAAAGCTTAGTAAGATCCTTCTTATTGTTGCTCCTTTGCTTTGCAGCAGCATTCTGTTCTTTCTCCCATAAAACTTGTTTTTCAAGTACATCATATGAAAGTTGTTGACAGTGCTCAATCCTACCAGAGCCCTTAAGAGGGACCTTCTTGGCAGCCTTTTGAACAATCTGTATTACAATTAGAAAGTACATGTTAATTTTCATATTGAATAGTGATCAGAAGACTGAGAAATGTTTTCACATAGGGTGAAAGAGAAAAGGAAAATAATGGCAAGGGAATTTTAGAAAGCCATCAAATCTATCCAAAATAAATAAAAAATTTGCTGCAGGTCGCAAATCAAGACTAAGAGAATACTTTCTATGCCCTGGTTGGAAAATAATCCAAGTTAAGCCAGCACTAAAAACAGGCTTTCAGCATTAATGATTGAATTTTAACATTTTCATTAGCTTTGATCCCTCGTTTGCTTTTGCAATGAGAAAAGGGGGAAGAGGAATTTGTGCCAAGATTCTTACGAAATCTTTATTCTACATTTTCTTTTTAATCACCAAAATGAGGCATATTTAGAGGAAATTTTATTACTATTTGACTAAAGTTGCAGTTTCAACACATTTCAATTTAAAGAAGCCGAAAAAATTGAAAAGAATGAAGTCAACACACAAATGCATTTTTTTCTTCACTAAACAATAAAATGTGAACTTCAACACAACAAGCTGGAGCACGTGTTAAATAACATATGGTAAACCATTTTGCAAACAATACAAACTTATATTTAGCACGCTAGACCCAACAAAAGAATAATAGTTATGATTATAATAGCACTGAAATTTTCATTTGCCAAAGTAATGCAAGGAAAGATGCATATTTACTTAGAAAAGAACTTATCCAAAAATTAACAGTTCAAAATTACCTGAGCCAACAAAATATGAGGTTCATTCGTAAACCTGAAATGGACCTCGAGCAGCAATCCTCTGGTTTCCACAAAGAATGCCCTATCAAAGTCCTTTTTCACTAATTTAGCTTTCACCTTTTTCTTTTTTTTAGCTTTTGATTTGGTTTCTGTGTCACTTGATGTAGGTTTAGAGATAGCAACATGTTCATATGGCATCTTGGAAGCTCCATCTTCAACGTTAACATCCTCAATTTCACCATTCATACTTTCTATTCCATCATCAGCCTGATCGGTCTCACTTGCAAGTTCAGATGATGGCTCCACTTCATTCAGTTCATCTTCGGAACCATCCTCATAATCTATCTCATCTGCAGCTTGTTTTCTTTTCTGAACATCTGATCCGAGATCCTCGGCCCATTCATCATCACCATTCTCATCACCATCACCATTATTCCCCTCTTGGGATCTGCTGTCTGAAGCATCTTCACCACTCTCATTTACAATCCTTGACTGTGAATTTTCGGTGAAATCTTTAATTCCACTAATTCTAGAGAGTAAAACTATATGATTTTCGATAGCATCCTCCAACTCCCTTAAGAACATAACCTTCAGGGTTTCTTGACAGTCTTTTACAGATACAAGTTCATGCTCTTTAAGCTTCATCCTGAGTTTATAAATTCTTGAGATTTGCTGATTTTGAATGGATAATGGCAGAACACCGATTTCTACATTATCTATCATATCTGCAACAGTGACCTTCTTCATTTTTGCCACAAGAGCCTTTGCATCATCCCTGCACATGCAAATTTTACATAAATATTGATTCAAAATCTGTGTGGGTGTGTATACACACACACACACACACATATATATAGAGAGAGAGAGGGTTCATGCATCTAGCAAGCAACAAAAATCTGAAGATCTGACAATTGTATTACGTTTATGTTTCAAACAATGATAAAATGTTTCCACTAAGAATAAATAGAATTTCACTTTTGTGAGATAACAGAAAAAAACCATACAGTTTTGTTGTTGTTGCCACAGCTATTGCTAATTTGTTTGAGTATTTATAATAATAATAATTATTATTATTATTATTATTAAAATCAAATAGAACTAAAAAGGTCAAAAAGGAATTCAGCAATATAGTTAGTGACAAAACAAACTCAAAGACGACCACAATCCAGTTTAGACTACGATCAACAAAGAAAAGAGGGGGAGGGGGAGGGGGGGGAGAGAAGAAGATTCTCAATCACTAAAATTATGTAGGTAGTGGATCGGAAACAACTCACTTCGACTTTCCCTCAAGCAGGCGGCACGTCACAATAGGAGTTTTAATTTCACTTGAAGCGGTCATTAAGATCTCCTGTAGACGTGGAATACCAAGTGTAACATTCATTTCCCCACGACCAGCAAGATGGAAAGTGTTCAGCCTGAAACATAGAAACAATGTCCAATTTTGTCACTATATACTGCAGATGTGGTCCTTGGTTATGAGAGAGATGGACGAGGGAGGGGGAGGTGGGCAGAGAGAACAAATAAAGTAGAGAGACTCACAAACAGAAATCCACATAATTATGATACGTAAAAGGAGCTGAATTATGTTTGAAAAATGACATACAGCAAAGAGATTTGGTATAAGAAAAGTTCTTGATAAACATATAGGAGAACATAAACATATACTACTAGGAATAGTTGACACTCAAAAAATATACTTAGGAGGGTCCACTAGTTTAAAAAAAGAAAAAGAAAAAAGACAGATTCATTAGTTTGCCAGGTCCGGGTAAAATTGGAACTTATTTCATACTCTCTCCTCTACTTTAATTTTCTTAATTTGTTTAAAAAGTAACATCCTTTTGGGGACTGAGGGAGTACCTTTTTTTGGGATATAAGATTTTATTGACTAGAAGGGGAGATTTTTTACCGAGTGAGTACATTTTTTTATCCATCTACCATTCTGCGTATGAAATCATGTGTAGACATGAGTATATTTTTGTTCATAATACAGAGCACTTGCTCTAAACATGAAGTCCAGTCGCTCTAAACATGAAGTCCAGTCCTGACCTAGTTCAGCAAAAGTGATGGACATGAATATCATGTGGTCTCCCATATACAGATTTTTTTAAACAACATTTCAGTTGCACACATGATAAAAGGGTGTGCACGCTGATAGGTGTTCCACAAAGGTTCATTTCTTTGAACTATAGAGTAAAGACGACTAAAATCCACTTTGCACCCCAAACTTTACACAAAAAATAAATTTGCACCCTACACAATTTTTTAGAATAAATGCACTCTAAACTTCAACCCAGACAGTTAAATGCACTTATCCACTAGATTTCCCGGCCAAAATTTCACCGGAAGAGTGATGACATCATTAAGTCAGGGGTAATATAGTCTAATCACTTAAAATTTTCAAATATAACCAATAAAAAGAACATATTTTGAAATTGACAAAAATATCTAAATCATAGTTTTCATGACGTCGCCATGGCCATGGTATCGCCTAGGTGACGACTAGGTTTCCTGATGCTAGAAAATGACAAGATGACGCATTGGATGCTGAGTGATTAAGTCATTTTTTATCCATGGCAATTAGCTCAAGTGATTAAGTCATTTTTTATCCATAACTTATTACTTTCTATGTACTGTATTTTTATTACTTATTAGACTTGTAATGTGTGATGAGTGTTAACCTTGCTGATTCTTTCTTTCAACGTAGTGTTTATTGAATTGTTCTTCTAATTTTTAATGTCAAGTGTTTCATTTTTAAATTTTGATTGTGAAGTATTTGTATAATTATGTTTTTAGTTGTATTACTTAGAGTTCGTTATTATTTTATAAGTTTTAATATATATTAAATTTTATTGTTTAATAGAGTTTTGAAGTAATATAAATAATGTATAAAATGCACATTGTTAACAAATTGCTGTCATACAGACTCCATGTCTGGTACCTTATCGCCTAGGCGTCCCGATGGTCAACTATCGTCGCGTCTTGCTGTGACAATGTGACAACTATGATATAAATGAATAAAACTAATATATGGTCAATTTAAGAGTAAAAAGGTAATCATATTCCTCCATCTTTTACCCCTGCTTCTTCTTCCACTCTTTGAATGAAACCCTAATTTCTCTCTTCCACCATCTTCTTCTTCACCTTTTCTTATCCAGTCATCCCACCTTTCAACCAATGTTTTCAAACCCGGACCGGTCATCAAACCGGAAAGAGTATCCGATGGATGGGTCATTCATTCAACTAATGGTCGAACCGTTATTGACCCAGTGACGTCATTAATATGTAATAAATAATAAATGTATTAATTATTATTATATATTACATATAATATTTAGTAAATATGTAAAATTAATCAATTTACCTACAAAAAAAACTAATTATAATGAAATATAATTTATATGTTCATACTCATATCTCAAATATCAATATAAATTATACATATGAGTGTTTGCCTAGTAAACTAGGTGTAATATGAATGTGTCAAATAAAAAAATTAGTACATGATAAATTAATAATATTAGGGGAAGGGCTTGAACTCACCACCTCTTCCTGTGGAGAGGTAAGTCAGCATTCATTAAATTAAAGAAAATAAAAGGACAAACCCTTTCCCCTTATTCATTCTCTTTTCTACACACGTTAGCGAACCGCGTCCTCCTCTTCCATCTCCTATTTTCGATCTCTCTGGTGGTAATTGGTAAGTGTGTAACCCTTCCCCCCAATTCATTCTCTCTTTCTACACACACGTATATACTGATTCTCTCTCTTTATCTCTTCGTAGTTTTTGTGTTTCTCGTTTGATTCAACTTTTTTTCTTCAATTGATCAGTGGTTCTCTTCAAGCTAGATTTTTCCATGTCGGTGAATGTTAATATTTTCTTGATATCTCACTTTTTTTTCTATATTTAGTAACTTTTTTTATATATAAATCTTGAACCGGTAAAACCCGTGAACCAGTGACCTGTTCACTAGGTCGAGCCGTTCAACCGCCGATTCACCAAGTTTTTGGCAAAAACTAGGTAGATGGGACAAACCGGACTGAAACACGGACCAGTTCCAATTTTTACAGGTTAAACCACCGGTCTAGTCCGGGTCTAAAAACCTTACTTTCAACCATTATCACCATTCTACATAAAATTATATTACCACCACCATCCAACCCTTATTAGCATAATAAATCCTTTACCTATAACAACCCAGATATATACTAAGATTTAAAGCAATAAAAAGAACCATATGTATCAAACCCACCGACAAACATCACCAAATCGTGTTCCATACTCAGATTTAAAACAATAAATAGAACAACAAACATTAAATCCACCAACAAAAGTTGCCTGAAAAGAGGAGATATTTAAATAAGAAAAATAAGGATTCGCCATTTCCCTTGTGCCGCCACGTAACTATTGAGCCATCGCCTCCGATCTACTATTGTATGATATATAGTTTGGATGGCAACTTAGAACTTCCAAGGATGGATATTTCTCGAGCATGATTTTTTGCTTTTGTATAGTAATCAATTAAGATGGGTTATCTAATATCAATTCATAATTAGTGTTTCAAAAGGACTTGTGAAGCACAATGCACAATTAGTAGATTAATTTTTGGACGGGAAAGACGTGGTAATCGGAATCATTGATATGGTATAGAGAGAAATATGAGGCGGCTATGAAAACGAAACATCAACAAGTCCTAATTGAGAAGCTTGCCTTTTTTAAAAATTTTAATTTTATATAATAGTTGCCTTTATTTTACTTTTTAAATATATTTTAAATGATGGAGATATCTTATTTGATATAAATACCCCTAGAATTCCATATACTTGCATCACCTGTTAACTGGCTAGATGACAAAATAAAT
This sequence comes from Hedera helix, assembly GCA_947179155.2. Taxonomy (NCBI): domain Eukaryota; kingdom Viridiplantae; phylum Streptophyta; class Magnoliopsida; order Apiales; family Araliaceae; genus Hedera; species Hedera helix. Next base: position 28,427,157 of record OX359283.1, read on the forward strand.
GGAGTGTGCAAATTAGTTTTTCAATAAAAGTTTAGGGGTGCTTTTAGTCAAAAATAAAATTTGGGTAGCAAATCGATTTTGAGCTTAAACTATAGGGTGCACAACTTGCAATTTAGTAGAGTAAAGTCTAACCAACTTTTTTAATCCCTATTTTAGGAAGTACAATAAATTCTCATAATCAAGTAAACAGTTGTGATATCAAGTCTTGCTCAAGGGTGGAAACAAACTTCAAATAAAAATAAACTCACACAAAGGGAGAATCGGACTTGAGACCTAAAGCTCGTAGGGCCTCATCATTAACCATGATAAGGTTAATAATCGTTGACAAAGACTAACCAACTTGATAATGCAGGAAGTTGCAAGCTAGCAATTTTCTAAACCTCTGCTCCAGATCCTTGGTGTGAAAACTATTTATTAATCAGTATTTATCTATCTATTACATCCTATCGAAAAGGAGTACACTGGTTGAAGTTTGCTTCTTTAAAATTAGTTAGTTCCAAGGAGACGAAGCAGATACAGATCAAATCCTCGAAAAAAACTTAATGAGATCTATATCATCAAATGGACTTTGGCGTTGTAAGGAATGGAAAGTGGTATCAAAGAGAACAAACAGATTGTATGAATGACAGTATTTGCTTGTTAATGTGACTGATAGCAAACTTCCTCTTCATTGGATAGTCGCTACAAAATGAAGATGATGTACTAAGGAATATATCCTCATGCTGGAAAAGTACCGTTACAAAAAGGAAGCACCTTTTAGCTAATTGCACATGATGTTTTCTAACCCGATATGTAAAAATGGGGGAAAATTGCAAAATAGACCACTAAAGGGAAGATTGGATTTTCGCAACAAAGAATACATATTATTGAAAAAATGAACATCTTAATGGAACCAATCACCAAAGAAAACACATTGATACTGTAAGGACGGGCTAGTTCAGAATATATGTAATTCAAGTGACTAAAATAGTACTTAAAATATTCTAGTAGTAATCTGGCACATGGGTAGATAATATCTCCCTGGTGCAAGTTAGCAAATCTGAGCCTGATAGTTATCTATAAATAAGATAGGTGCGTGAAGTGTTAGAAATGTATGAAAATTATGTATGAGGAAATGGCTTAGTTCGTCCCTTTCCTAACTATCTTTTCCCCCAAATTTCCTTCAATTTCATTCCTGAATTACTTAGTTTACTACAATTCGAGTTATTGTTCATCATCATTTTTAATTGTTCTTCATTGTTTTAGCTTCATTTACTAAGTAACAACCCTTGGTTAATTAGTTGCTTGATTGGTTCGTTTAAATCAGGCCAAACTAGGTTAAGCCTCACAGATACATTATAATTTTATATAAATCTTTAACAAAGCTGAAAATAAAACACATTAATACAAAATAAATTTCTACCAACTTTAACATTGTTGAAAATAAAACCACATACATTAAATATGGAAAAAATGTTGGTAGGCTGAAGCAACAGCACAAAGCAACATAGTTTTAATAACTGAAATGGTTAAATAAAAATTGCTATAATGTTATTGGTGAAATGACAAAATACTATTAATGAAATCCCCAAGACACCTAGAAGCACTTCTTTGACATTATAAAAAAAATAAACACTAGTATTTTGAAAAAATATGTAGAAAACAAGAATTAAAGCTCTTACGTCATTTGTGTTGATGGTTCACCCACAGATTGAGCAGCAATCACACCAACTGGTTCTCCTGGCTGCGCAAGACTTGAGAGGTATTTTTGTTTCATTAACATTAAAAAGTCCCGCTGCTTCAGTTTTTTTAAAGATACTTGCCCATGCAGCAATTTTTTAGTGAGGTCTTCCACTCTCTCTTCTAGCTCTTTGGGCAACTCCTTAATATACGTATTGTATTCTAGCAGATGCTGAAATTTCTGACTAATAATTTCTCGATTCTGACATCAGTAAAGAGTTAAGTTAATTCTAATTAAAATTCTCCAAAAGAATCTACTACCTATATAGAATTCATTTAGAATAAAGAACATCAGAGTCCTCACTGTTGCTAGTGCCTCAAATTTGTTGAGAAAGCTTGTCTGATGTACATCAACACCATCTTCCCCATAATGAAACTGAACAATAGAACCATCTGCATCACGGACGGTATAATCATAACAAACTTTTAGGCACTCTAGATTTTTAACCAGGCACCTTTGTAAATATCCACTACGAGATGTTTTGACCGCGGTGTCAACTAACCTATAGAATCAAATATAAGTATTAAGGATATACATACATGAAGACAACCGAAATAATTAACGTATCCTATGGAGACCAACAAAATGAATAAAATAATCTCATACTTAAAGTAAACTTTTTAAATAGTTTATATTATTTATAACTGTGTTGACAAAATGTATATGGCTTCATATCATTTCTGAATTTGAAAATGTTTCAAACTGACCTTTAAAAAGTCAATATTGTTTGTATATTTTGCAATGTGAGGGAGTATTATCCAACATCAGATGCACAATAAAATATTGAATTATCAAGGAGACAAGATATTAAGTTCATGTTCATGTGTTCAGCATAACTCATAGCAAACAAATTGTAGATCGCACCTTGAGCTTGGTCATGAGTCAATTGCATTGCAGCACTAAGTGACATATATATTTGAATTTTCAGAATACAGCATTTAGATTGCATTTTTTTATAAAAGGTGTGAGCAAAAATTTAAGTTTTAAGTATTATATATCATCCTGAACTGGTCAGAACTCAGAAGGAACTTTAATGAGGTTGAATAAGGTTATATATACCCTTCACGCCCAGCCATGCAGTGGAAGTAATATTCTTGAGGGCGAAGACCAGTAAGAAAGCGATCAGTAATATAGCCACCCGCTCGAGATGAGAATTCCCAGGGAGGAAAGCAAGGTAAGGTTTTTCCAGAAGTCATTCGTGGAACTCGTTTGCCTTCTAACTCTTGTTGGCCCAGAGAAGAAGATATTTGTTGGAAATTGACCTGTACAACGCATCATGCAATCAGAAAATGATGTTAAGCAATTCATGAACAAATAGAAAAATTCAATTAATAAAGTAGACATAATTATTAGTTCATACTTCACTGACTCGCTTCACATAACCATATTAAGGGTAACTATTAGATGTCAAGTTAAAATGACAGGCGCTGGAATGTCCTTCATAGTAGACTACTATTATGCAACACTACATCTCAAGAAAATTATTAAGACAGGTAGAACTGTAGAAGCCAGAGACTACTCCCAAAAACAATATAGAATGTGCCTTAATATAATCACCTATCAATAAAGCTGTCAGGTACAGTAACATGCCATCACAGACAACCACAAACTGCTAAGAAATCCCAGAATAATTTAAAATAATACTCCCTCCCCAAAATGGGAGCCTTTATGAATCAATGGATTTTGTTTGCACATATCAATTTATGGGTGATAAAATATGACTCATTCTAGTCAATGAAAGAATTGTTTTATAAACAGGGGCCCTGGTATAAAAGCGTCACTTTTTTACCTGGGTATTTGCATGCATCTTGACAACTCGACATCAAGAGACCGAGAACATATTTTCTTTAAAATGTAGTACTACCATAGTTGTCACGGTGCCGTAACCGACTGCCAGGCAACCGTCATGGCGTCCGTATGGCGACAAGTTGTTTACAATGTGCAATTTATATATTACTTATTTTAATTAACAAGTATATTGGCAATAAAATTTCATATATATTAAAACCCAAAACATAACACTATGGAATAACATTAAAAGCACAATTATGTAAATACTTAGCAATAATAATCCAAAAATAAAACACTTGATAATTCAACAAACACCACATAAAAAATAAAGAAGCAAGTATGACAAAGTTCAAATGAAAAAAGGGGAAGAGCTTCCATATGGTTTAGAAATCAGCTATAAGTTAATTTACACAATTTTTTCTTTGATTGGTTTTAATAATTCAAAACAAATTTAATAATTCTTCAAATTATTTCAGTTACAAATAATTAATCAAAAAATGTACTATTTTCTTATAAATATAATTAGAGAAATTAAAAAATTCACCATTTATAATTATGATTATAATTATAATCATAATTAATGCCTCTTCTTCTAGTTACTCCATCTCGTCCTAGTCAGGTTGTACCCACACCATATTGTTTGTACTACTAATATGTAGAATTCATTGTACTTGTATTATTGATTGGATCTGTTCACCAGAAAATATCATCTGCAACTTGTATAACAATATACATACATACATCCCCACTGTTTTGACATTTAACTGTCATGGTTTTCTTTGGTTGGGTGGGTTATCATAAAATGCTTTTGAAATGGGGAAAAAGTAGATAAAAAAATGGACTTGGATTCTATTTACAAAAGTAAATTTTAAGTTTGACTATGCATTTACTTATTATTACTCAGGGAATTGTTATTTTAACAAATAATTTGATGAAGTATTCAATATTCATTTATTATCTATGGTGGGAGGTAATTAGGACAGAAAAACTTTATTTTCTCATATTTAAGTTTCACCCACAAATCAACTAAATTCTTCGTCTTGTCCAACTCACTTTTTACCATATTCTTTATAGTACATACATACATACGCTGCATGGTCAGCGTCCTCTCAACGCAATAGTAATAAAGTAGCCATCACAAGGAAAGACAAAACAATATTCTAATTTTTCACATCAATCAAAAAGGGAAAAAATAATAATAATCCCATAAATCCAACGGCTGAAAACGAATCCAACGTGGGATGAGTTACACAAAAAACCCTCAAGTCCCATATATTCTCTCTCTCTCTCTCTCTCTCTCTCTCTCTCTCTCTCTCTCTCTCTCTCTCTCTCTCTCTTACAGATTAATCCAAAACTTATCTGTTTATCATTTCTTATTTCTCCCCCGACGAAGCCCTCTCTCTCCCTCCCTCCCTCCCTCCCTCTCGAACTTGTTTCTAATCGATGCAAGAAAGAGGTCGCCTGTCAAACGAAGAGCACCAGTTCGAGTCAAAGGCCGGCGCCAGAGCTTCGAAGACTTTAACTCAATGCAGAAGAGAAAATAGAGGAAGAAGACAAAAACATACCTGCGATGGAGGTGCAATGTGGCTTACGATGGCCGATGGAGTCGCAGTCGAGCTGCGATGGGTCGAAAAAGCAACAGCAGATGGGTCGATCTGTCTAAGAAGTTGGTGGCTCACAGTGGCAGTAGATGTGTCGGTTCGGTCGAAGAAGTCGCAACAGATGGGTCAGGTAAGGTTTCTTTTATCTTGCAAGTTTTTTTTTTAATCGATGGGTAAACCCATGAGTTAAATCAGTGGGGAATGGGTCAAACCTGCCAAGGCATACGCCTAGGCTAGCTCCAGGTGACATCGTGACACGCCGAGTTGCCTAGGCGCACGCCTTAGAAACTCTATCTCAAGTCGACATGCGCCATGCCACACCCTCTTCATTGTCAAGACGCCTAGACGCTTATATAATCCAAGAAGATATCATTGAAAAATCACATTGGGGCTTATTATGCTATGATTTGATTTGAACATTTGACCCGGATTGTTATATATTATCAATTCACTTGTGTACTTTTTGCATATACCTAGACCTAACGTTTTTCGATAATTAATCCTTAACATAATTTTTGTTTTGATATTTAATATTGAAAAAAAAACAATTGTAAAATGTTATGTCCAAATGTGTATATAAAAAAACTTAGTATGCATAAAATTCGATATTTGAAAAAGTATAGGAAACATGAATATTCAGTTCTAAGGAGACGAACACAACTATCAATGTAACACCCAGATATTTGTAATAGAAGGTAAGTCCAATTCACCAATAAGACACCATTTTCGGGTGTCGATGATTAACTCAGAAGTAGGAGGGTATAACCAAGGGTGAACCATTTTGCTATTTGATTGTATACAATTCCATTAAATATTGAATTGCTAAGAGGGTGTTTGATAAAAACTGAATGAAATAGTTCCGAATGCTTAAATAATCTGAATGAGGTGAATAAATTAAATTTCTGAATATTGAATGAAAAAAATTATTTGATAAGTGATATGTCTGACACATCTAAATAACATATTTTTACTATTTTACCCATCTGAAAAAATTCAAAGTTGTTGTAAATTTATTTAATATTAATTAATATAATACTTAATAATTTTTTAAAAAAAATAATTTTTTTACTCCATTCAGTCGGGACTTAACCATTCAGCCAAAAAAAATTAAACTTAGTCATTCAGCCAAAAAACCTAACTGATTCAGCCATTTAGCCTCATTTAGCTCTAAACAAACGTACTGAATGGCTTACCGATTCAGCCATTCAGCCCCATTCAGATGCTATCAAACAGCCCCTAAGTCACTAAAATCCAGTGGCTCAACTCACCACAAGTCGATCCTTTGTTGTCTAAGGAAGCATAAATTGCTCAGGCTGAGTCTGCTGCTGGCATAGGTAAATTACAGATTCAAATCCGAGGTCAACCATGTGCAAATAGTGCCAACTGCCAACCTTAGGGACCCAAACTAATAAATGCCCTTCCCTAACATAAATTACTCTGAATTTAACAATTAAATGCAAATCAGCAAGTACAAAAAAAACAAGGTATATAAAGATTAAAAACAAAACCACAAGCTTACCGTACTACCCTTAGCCCCACTGATTGTCATAAGAGAAATGCAATTCTTTGGGAAAATTTTTAATAAGCCATTAAGCAACAACTCCTTGTTGATCTTAGAACCTTTCTCCCTCAGTTCATTTTTCATCTTTCCATCCAAGCGTGCTGTGGCAGATTGACCATTATGACGTACAGCTTTCTCAATTTCCAAGTGCAATTCTATTGGACCTGGAAAATTGCATTTTAAATCAATATAAGACAAATCAGCCTAAGCAAGCATTATAATATAGAATACCAAACAGAAAGAAACATTCGGGAAGCAGCACAAACAGTAATAGATAGTTAAGCGTTTAAAGAATAAGTTTTGACCAAAAAAAATTGGGTTATAAGGGATACTCCTTATTCAGAACAAAAATCACAACTCTAGACTTTAAGAAAAGAAGGAAAGATTTATAAAATAAAGCAGTGAAAATTCGTAATTTCAATTTTGAAGGCGACATTTTTAGTCACGAAAATATATATTTAACTATGGTAAAAAAAATACACACAAAAATACAAATGCTTTGCAATAACTTTGGACAATGGTCTTGGGTAATGAATGACAAGGTGCATGGTTTCAGATATTTCAACAACAAACAAACTGGAAAAGTGACTGAAATGAGAATTCTACTAATAGTGAACTATTTAAAAGAAGATGACAAAGATCAGTATAACCCGGAACCCCTAATATTTTTGTTATACATGAAAAGTAGGGTTAACAACACAAACACTTTGCGCATAATCTCCTTTGAGTTGGAAAAAAAGTACATATAAACAATTCAAAATATTGGTGCAAGGCTAAGAAAAGCTTTTGACTATGACATGCCATTTAATGTACACTGAAGACAGAATTTTATGTAACTAATTGGCCTGCTCTGGGGTCAAGTTGGAAAAAAAAGTTCATATACACAATTCACCATATTGTTGCAAGGCTCAGACAAACTTTTGACTATGACATGCCATTTAATGTACACCAAAGACAGAATTTTATGTAACTAATTGTCCTGCTCTGGGGTCAAAGCTGTTTCTGTCTGGAATTCTATTATAGACAGAAGGTTTAAAAGGTAGATGGGGTAAAACTGAAAGAGTATTATACATTGTTTTTGGACCATCCACTGGAGAAGGCCGCCAGCTGGGTGGCCTAACATGTTACACAACATTTCCAGATATAGGGGCTCTACCATCATGTCTCATAGTGTTAAGACTAATTTTTGCTGCTACTATCAACAAAATTTGGTTGGAAAGGAATGATAGTCTATGATAATGATCATTCAGGAATTACCGCTAAAGGTCTTGGCTGCTGAGTCCTAAATCTGCCAATTTGGTCAAATGCAGACTTCATAGTTCCTCTATGTTCCACAAGGCGTATCATCATACTGATCTTTCTCCTTGACTTCTCTAAAAGCTTTCTATGTTTATGATATATTGTAGTATTGGTATAATTGTACTATTCTTTTGTTGATAGAGCAGTGACATCATTAAGTCTGTCCAATGATGTTTATGCAATAATCTGCTCTTTTGGAATTATTATAATCCAAATTGTCGGCATGCTACATTCACTACCTATGCTCACTTCTTTTTATGAAAAGTCAGAAATTACATGAGAGAACTACTTCTTTCCTAGATGTAGACATCCATTAGCATGACATAGTTATAACATTCTAATATATACTAACGATAATACAAGAATTTTGTAGTTTTAGCAAAATACCTATTTTGCCACGTTTGAAATTCACGAAATCACAATGAACCTTCTCACCAACATCTTCCCCTTCGAGTTCCTCCTTCCTTTGACTATCATAATGTGGTAACACTATAAGGTCGTCTACCCCACACGTGAAACCATGCATCTGAAACACATAACAAAAATAAACACAAAAAGGATTTGATCACCAAAGAATACAAAAAGAAGGGGGGGAGGTAACAATGAAAATAGAAAAGGAAAATAGATTAAAAACATAAAAATAGCAAACAAAAAAATAAACAAACCTGCAAGAAAACAGTAAATAAGCGACTAAATGCAGAAAGTAAAATGCCTGCACTGTTTGAGCCATATAGCTCCTGCACTGTATGAACCAAACCATACTTGCCAAATTGAGCCTTGTCAATCACGCCATGAACAAGTTCATTATTCCGAATTAACAACTTATTTTCGGCATTAACCTCGTCATCTTTGCTTGGCTGTAGTTTACCACTCTCTCTTGCAAAATATTGATACGGGATCTTCCCCTCATTTTCAACAGTACACGGTTTGCAACCTCGAGTGAGATGATTTAACAACGCAGTAATGACCTATAAAGAGAGATGAAACTGCATATAAAAAATCGATATACCTATATGGCTGCCTTAAGTTCTCCAACAGTTTTAAGTAACATATCATATACATGAGATATCCTCAAATATGAGCATTCAGACATGGTTATCTCCAAGAACAAATATAAGCAATCAATTAATTCCCTGTGGGAATTATTTCAACAAAGGTCGTAGACTAGTCTGTACTGAAGTATTACCTGCTTCCCAGTCCATAAAGGTTTTGGTTTCCACACAGCTGGAAGAACAGGATGGATTAAACCATCGGAATCTACTTCAGATATTTTGCGGGAAAGATTGCAAGAAGACGAACTGGGCTCTGCAGCGAACACACCAGAACTGTAGAGAAGTTGATTATATTGGTCGTGAGTCAGAAATGTATTCTTCATCGTCAGAAGCACCGCACCTACAATATGATCCTGCCAAATCAATTATCTAATTAAAAAACTTATAATATATAATCAGAAAAAACATTGAGTGATTCTACCACTTGCATAATAAAAGATCTTTGACTTCACAGTATTTTTCCTTTTTGAAATGAATATTGCCCTGGAAATTTTGAATGCTCAAACCTGAATCAATCCTCTGACAGTATCACCCCTTGTTGGAACGATGTACTGATTATTAGCATTTACAATGTTATAAGCTTCCGCACGTGAAACTTCATCTTGAGGTAGATGAACATTCATTTCGTCACCATCAAAATCAGCATTGTAGGTGCTGAAGTCAAAATCAACAACAATGATGCTCAAAGGGGTGCATGTATCAAAAATTACAAACAAACACCAAGAAATTCATAAAGAAAAGACACCTGCAATTTGCATAATGCATGCGAAGAGTTTTCTCCCCTTTCAGTACACGAACTACATGTGCCATAATACTCGGCTTATGAAGTGTAGGCTGCCATCAACAATTTATATAAAGTTAAACAGAAACTAACAAAACTTGCAGAGAGATCCTAATACTCAAAATAAACGAAAGATATTACAATAAGAAACAAAATTGTGAACTAAGATGATGGGACATTACAATTCTATCGATTTAATTCTGTTAATCTGTTTTACTGAAAAATTATTTTTATTAGACATAACAATAATATTTTATTAATTAAAAAGAAGATAAGGAGGCAGGGCAAAGAGTCCTACCCAAGTGGAACACAAAGAAACAAAGAACAACACTTCAAAGCAGCACAGATTTTCAATCTCTAAAGTCTAAACATATCTCGAAAAGTGAAACCAGGGTTACAGGGAACTCTTCTTGACATGTGTTCCGCATTACCAGGTATTATTGTTGCAAATTGTGGTACTTGAACTAAATGTCTTGTGCATTCTACCAGACGTAGCATTTCTCGTACCTGATTTCGTTAAGAGTGTCCAATCAAGCAGCTTTCCTGATAACCATGAGTGAAACCATGAAAGCAACCGTGACTGACGCCCACAAGAATGCAAGGAAGAAATCTATAACCCTCAACAAATGTGACAGAATTTTCTCCCTAAAATCTTCGCATTCCTTCATTCCATAAACCCCACAAGTAGCGAAAACACCACCCTCTAACTTGGTCAATCTTAGCCCTGATATCCAATTAACAACGAATCCTTCACTGAACTTGGACACAACCCAGTTCCGACAGAATAGATCAGACAAACGGACCACAAACTCCATGCCACTGTGCAGTGCCAGAAAAGGAGGGGATGAGTCTAACCATTCTGCGTACACAAATTACACAAAATTTGGAGACATAGCCATGTATATTCTACGCGTTTGGAGAAGATCATTAGTAACAAGTCCTTTTACAGCCAGCGACAAAACGAAAGCGTTGAACTTAGTAAAGACTTTTTCCTACAAATACAAGAAGTCAAAGGAAATCGGTTTGGGACAGGATAGAAGGATAGAAAAACAAAATACTCTCTGCCTAATATAGACATCTTGCGGCCATGTCCACCCTCAATTAATCGCCGCTCCAAATGGTTAAGTCAATTATTATACATTCAATCTGGTCCGACAATCATAACTCAGAATTTAGAGTTATATTTAACTATCCTTATACTATTACCCTTTCGTCTCCAAGGATACTTTCAGTAACCTCCCATGATCTTGGGACTGACAACATGCTACATTTTTTATATGGCGCATACCATACTCCATCGAGATTTTGAAGCAACTCGAGAGCGACTTTAAAAAGAACTGTCAATTCTAGATCGTTTCAAAAGCATTTGCTGAATTGATAATGTCTTTGGGAATGTGTTTGCAATGTAAATGAGTTGGATATGAAGATTTTATAAGTTTTCTCTTGGTTTTTTGAAGAATTTTCTTTTTACCATAATAATGATGGGGCAGTTAATTGGAGATAGAATAGAGATGGAGGGGGTGTTTAATTGATTATATTATAACAATGCATAAAGAAGAATCTAATTGTCAGAACGGACAAATATTTAAATTTACAAAGGAATAAAAAAATGGTTTTTCTTGACAGATTAACTAATGTGAGAAATGACTAATTTTTCAAAATCAACTCTCTTTGAATAATGACTGCTTTTTGTATTACTTTCAACCAACCAATTTAAAAAGACGATTAGAACTTATCAAAGATTCAATCACAATATAAATTTATTTAAAGGATTTTTAAATAAGTCATCTAAACAAGTTTTTAGACAAATTTCGACAAAAAATTCTGAAATTTTAGATCAATGATTGAATGAGTATGATTTCGATAAATCAACTTACAAATTCACGAAGTTCAAAAACATTTTTTTGGCTGAAAAATCGAACAACGTTGATTTTATTCTGATTATGCCTGAAAGATAATGGGATGTTAACATAGTTGTCATAGTATCGCCTAGACAACGACTAGGTGTCCTAGCGCTAGAGAAGAACAAGGTGACGCCTTGAACGCCGAACTGTCATGGCTCACGTCTTGGTTGCTAGTCCAAGTTAAGTGATTAAGTTATTTTGTACCAATGACTCATCATAACCCATATGGACTAGCACATGGTGTAATTTTATTACTTATTAAACTTATAACGTGTTATGGGTGTTGATTTAGTTTATTCTTTATTTTCTACGTACCGTTTATTCACTTATTATTTTAGTTTTTTCAATGTTTATGTATTTTATTTTGAATTTTGATTGTTAAGTATTCATATAATTGTATTTCATAATGTTAGTTATTATATTTTGAGTTTTAATACGTATAAAATTTTATTGTCCAACATACTTTTGAAGTAAAATAAATAATGTATAAATTGCACATTGTTAACGACTTGTCGTCATACGGACGCTATAGCGGGCGACTTATCGCTTAGGCGTCCTGGCGGTCAACTACCGCCGCATCTCGCCGTGGCGCCGTGACAACTATGGATGTTAATTGTTCATTGCTCTCAATTAACCCAACTCGAATAGATAGGTTAATAAACTCTATGTATTCCTTTAACAACTTATTTCTTTGTCCCAGGGAATGGAAATTTTTTTATCACTCCATATAATCAATAACTAAAATTGTTTTTACAACTTCACCTTCATGCATTACTAAGTGTTAGATTTGTGTGCCCTAAATTCACTATTTTTCAACTCATCCACCATTAAAATGCAATAACCTTCGACTTAAGCTTCATAGACAGTGCCTTCCACTTAGTTTCCGATTTCCACTCAAATCAAGTATCTAAACTTTTTTCTTAATCCAAGTAAAGTTTTTCATCCTCCACCATTCAAATGCTCACAACAATCTGTCCTCCAAGGCTCTAACCACCACTATATTCAAGTTTATCTAATGTAGGACAAGGTAAATGAAGGAATAAATAGAATGATAAAATGGCAACAAAAGCCCAAAGCACAAGGCTTATTTCATATTAATCAATTATTAAAGGCTTAAATATATTTTACTACCCTGAACTATTACATTTTTTCACTTCAATGATTCACCTTTTAATTTTTTCAATTAGACGAGTAAACTACTAATTTTTTTCACTTTCGTCTTAATTGAGGCGACACGTCATAAATTGTTGTCGTGGCCTCCTGAGTGGGTATATATCCAGCTGATGTGTATTTTCAATTGCAAGTGTACAATTTAATTAACTTAACAAGGCTAAAATTGGCAGTAACATCGATCCACCATCACTAACAAAGCACTACTATCCAGTTTATTCACCAACATTATGCCACAAAAAAACCCAAAAAACTCAACCATCAAGAGACCACCCGCCGATTAAAAACTCCACCATCACCACCGATCAAAAAAATCCATTATCACCACCTCAACTCTCACTACCTGAACACTCGACCATCACCCAAACTTGAAACTATATTACCCATAAAATCACATCTATCATCCCTAACTGTTAGACGAAAATGAAAGAAAAGAAGGAGAACAACAAACCCATCAACCCAAATATGTTTGTGCTCAATCGCCGCTATTAGAAAACATATCATCTCCAATTAAGAAAAAGAAAAAAGGAAGAAAAGAAGAAGAAACAGGATACCCAATTTCACAATTGACCTTCTATTCCGCCACATGCGACCACCGCAATTTTGGGTGCCCAAGTATATCTTCGTGTTGTCAATTTGAGGTATTGAAGCCATCTTGTGTCTGCTTGATCTAGGCATATATGGTTTTGATTTGAGGAATATATGATTTTTATTTTTTTAATTTGGATATGTAAGAATGGTGTTGATGGTGGCGTTGGGTGGCGATATTCGGTAGTAAGGTTAGGGTTCTACCATTGAAAAACATGAATGGTCAATTTAAACATTGCCTAAGTTAATTAAATTGTACACATGCAATTGAAAATACACATCAATTGGACATGACCCTACTCAGGGGGCTCGTCTTAATTAGGACGAGAGTGGAAAAAACTAATAATTTACTCATCTAATTGAAAAAAATTGAAAGGTGAATCATCGAAGTGGAAAATAATAATAATTTAGTGCAGTAAAATATATTTAAGCCATTATTATATAAAGAAACTTGTACGAATTACAACATTAGCATAGGCTAAAGAAAACCCCCTAAACTTAATGACCAAGTAAATCTTATGTAATCTAATTTTAAAAAGAAATGAATTCCTAAAAATAATATACTACAATAAGTAAAAATTCTAGAATAATATGCATAATATAATAAAATATACGTATATAGATTCCAAAAAAATATCTAGAAACAATAATATCAAATAATAAATATTTGATCTTTTGATCTTCTTCCTCTCTGCATCATCCTTTCTAGGCTATCCACGAATAGAAAAAATTTCATCAAGATCATTCCCCAGAACCACATGCAACCATGGAACAGATTATACACTACAATACCAATTTGATATATCAAAAGTAATTTTCTTTTTCTTTTATTTTTTCCATTTTTTCAGTTATTTTTTTCAAGTGATTGAGCAACAAAATCACCAATGAGCACACGATGAATAAATTCATAACATTAAAATAAAGTCTTAGGCTAACAACAATGGAAAGCCATAAATCGAGATTTAATAATAATAAATCATAAATGTTATTGATACTACTTTTAAAGTATCACTAGGGCCCTAAGCATTGATTAGACATATACCACATCTTTTAGAGTATCACTAAGGCTAATTAAAAGTCACATGCTAGCCATGACTTTAAAAGACTTGCAACTAAAGTAATACAACCACCTTATCATCCACAAACTCAAAAGTTGCGACGATAATGACAGGAATTGGAAGATTTATACGTGAGCCATGACTCATTGATTTTAATGTAAAACATTAGATACACCGCCATCAACAAACCAAAGTCAACAGGAACATAAACTTAAAATATTACAAAGCTCGCGCAAGAAAAGATAGAGGGAAAAAATTAATAGAAACTCTTGCAAAATTTTCTTAGTGATAATATAATATTTATTTTGCCCAACATCCCAAAACCCCAGCTATCAATAGCATACGAAAACTAAAACAATAATAAAGAGCTAAAAATTCCTCAAGTTACCCCCTTCTTCAAATGAATTACATAATGCTCAAGGACCTCACATAACATATTCTCTAAGTACAAGTTTCAAAAAAATGTTGTCCCTTAAGTAGATCCATAATTAACTTAATTATTCTTAATTTAAAATATCATTGTGATTATGCAATATAATGTCTACTATCGCATTTAAAGAAGAGATGGCTCTTTTACTTTATAGAACTATAACCAAAGGTAAGATGATTTTCATAGTGGACATCAAAATTTTAAGCAATTAATGACCAACTTAAAATTTAAGGGTCATAAAATGGTGCAATGATAAAAGGTAGAGTTCCTAAGCATGATAATATTACTATGTAAAAATATGTCAGAGCTTGGTCCTCGTTTAATACAACCACCCACCCACCAACCAATAAGAGGAAACACAGACTAGTGGATATAACTTAAAGAGACACAGCACTTTCAACAAAAATCTAATGCGTTTGTAACTAAAAAATCTTACCAAAACTCTACAAACAATCAATTCCAAGAAAGAGTACATGAACAAGATATCTACAATAATCAAATACAAAATTTCTATGAGGGTAATCACGACACAAATTGGGTGACAATTTGACCCACTAGATGGCTATAGAGAAAAGAACAAACCTCATCTAAAGCAAGGATAGTTGGCAAAGGACTTTTTGACTCTTGGCGATTTGATTGTGGGCATGAACAATTCTCTACAAGAGTAGTATACAGCATGTGCAATCAAATAAGACCGCAAGCTTAAGTCCAACCCAAGGTTCCAGCTATCCTACAAGTGTGTGTAACAATCTTTTGAGCACTTTATCTGTGGGTTGAGTATCTAAGACGCTTGACACTCTTTATAGGTTTCATCAGATTTTTGGGAATTAAATATTTTGCCGTTTTGGGGATGGGAACCTTTTCTGTACTTCTAGGGTTTTCCATTGTTCATAGTTCTATTTCTTAACTGCATCTCATAGGCATGGGTACTCCCCCACGGGTGCTTTCTAATATATGTAGCATATTCAGCAAAATCTTTAAGTGCATCTTGTAGTCTCATTATGACTTGATGTAAGCACGAGTTTTTTTGCTATTTGATGAATACTAATGCGTCACATTCCTTACCAAAAAACGATTGCATTAGACACCACAAAATAGAAGGTGAGCCTAACTTAACTTCTCCTAGTGCCTTCCCCTGTTTATAATGTACTATGATCTATATTGACCAGGAAGCAAACACAAACATATCCAATACGCGAGAAACATGTGTATTATCAGATCAAGAAAAATATGCAATACCTGTCGATTGACGAGCACAATATCCCCATCCTGCAAGTGGCGATAGACAATTTTGCCCTCGATTTCATAGTCAATGTTCTTCCCAGATGCCACACCTCTTGAAGAAGGCAACTTCCTTGATATAGAAATGCGAGACTTTTTGCTCGATGGAAGTTTCCAGTTGGCCACTTTATCAGCATAGTTTGTTGCTCCAGGATGGATTTCAGATCCATTGATGATGGCTTTCCTCAAATTGGCAACATTCCAAGGAGTCACTCTCTGCAAGCAAATTAGGAAAACAAAAAAATGAAGCACAAAACAAATCAGAAATGAAAGAAATAAAGCAATAGAATCTAATGTCAACGTAGATAAGTAATGGGCTGCCTAGCATCAGTTTGTAAGAGAATTATTAGGTATCCCATACACCAAACTCGAATATTATCTGGATGATATATATAACAGATCTATAGCACCCAAATCTAAATGGCTGATATGATACAGTCCATGTTGGTCCAAACCTGCCAAACACTTACCTACTAAGCATAGATTCTTATATAACAGATTCTCAAAGCCTAAAACCCTCCTCCATCCCTCGGCCAACACACTTCTCCCAAAAACTGGTCCTTTAAATCCTCCCCCGACTTAACAACTGGTCCTTACAAAGAAAACTAATCTTCTCCACCTGGAACTTAACCATAGAAAGTAAATATGAAAGACAAGCCTAAACTAAATTATTTGTTATTATTCCTTATTAATGAATCCTTTCAGTAAAAGTACTTTTTCACAATCCTTAAAAGAATTATTAAAACAATTTTTCCTCAAATTGGGTTCTCTTTGGTGGACTATTTTCAAAAGCAAAATGAAACAAGACAAAATATTAAGGAAATACCATAATAAACCATTTTAATGTAATACTCCCTCCGTTCCAAAATATAATATCTTTATTGACTTTTCAAAGTCGAGACATTTTCAAACTCAAAATTGACATAGATTTATTTAAATTTAGTCAATACAATAATGAATATTGCAAACTATCTAAATAGTGATACAAATTATAAAATTTGTTGTTTCGTAAGTGTTAATGAATCATGTCAATTTTGAGTTTCAAAATATCTCAAATTAACTGTCAAAAGTCAATAATGAACTTGTCATTTGGAACAGAAGTCTACAAATACTAAATTGAATGCATATAAACAATTAGCTTCAGTGAAATTTAATAGGATCTACACCTGCAAATAAAACGAAGTAGAAATAGATATGCAATTCCACACTATGCACAATCAAAGAGGAAATGTAACACGCAAAGGGACCGCAATAGATATATAAACTGTCTCAATTCCACACGCTCATTCCAAGAGTATATTCAAGAAGTCAAAAACATCCCTATCAGGTACAAAAGAAAAGGATCCCACAAGGATTCCGAGTTCCTTCATTGTACAAGACAACATTTTTCTGAACTAATTAGTTGTTGATTAGCTCGCACTGGGATTTGTTACGCTTTCTGCATAAAGGGATCATATGCATCCTGAGATGTATTAACGTGAAGGAATGGAGGTTTACACCACCAAAGAATAGAAATACATGTTTTTGCATATCCATGTGTAATCATGAATATAATTACATGGTCAGGGAAATGCCCGTGTGTGCATATATTATGGGGAAAAAACTACCACTTAATTAAGCAGCACACGTTGTCAGCACATACCTCCGGATAAGTTAACCTCAAAGCAAAATATGGAGGAATACCAATTTCATTAACTGCCAAATATGGATCTGGGGATATAACAGAACGACATGAAAAATTAACCCTCTTCCCCATCATTTTCTGGCGAAAGATGCCCTCCTTTTTCTCCAGTAACTGGCATATTCCAGGAGAAACATTTCGACCTGCCAGCATATATATATTAGCTACCAATCAAAAGGATCATCATTCAACAGTTCCAACAACTATACTAGAGAGAAAGGAAATGCAATAATTACTTACTACGTGCAAAACAAGGGAAGGGGGACTGCATGTTTAGTGGCAGAAGGCACTAATGCCGTATTGCGTCAAACTGTCATTACATACGTAAGATAAGTTTATCTACTTTTTACAAGAATGATGAGTTTAAATACTCTCAGTTTTAAGAATAGGATGCATTTCTGTCTTCTACACAAAGTTCCTAATAAACCCATCAAAAGTTTACGTTAATGTCCTTTAATTAATTTGTTATGTATAAATATGTAAATAACCTTCACTTGTTCAAGACTAAACAGGTAGAATATAGCATATGTCTGCGTCATATAAATAGTAGTATAACACAAACGCCCACAACAACTGCCAAGAAACTGAAGTGTTTGCTCAACTCATAGTAACGTACAATCGAGTCAGTAAAATCATTTTCTTCAGATAAACAACAAGGTAAATATACAAGGTGCTCCACATTATACATGGTGTTTGAATTTTCTATAGCATCAAAAATGCAATTGAGTTTCTTGCTTAGGGTTTGCCAAATGGTTTGAGACTAAAAACTGAACTGAGACTGTACTTTGGAAGAGACAATCATAGCTATAGAATACTGTTTATTAATTGCATGGATTAAAGATACATGCAAAAGAACTAGCAACTCCTATAGAAACTAAGGACTCACTCATTGAAGTCTTGCCATCATACAGAAGGTTAATAGACTGTTGAAGGTCCCACCAGCGATTAACAATCTTGGTGCGTTCAGAGTTGTTATCATGTGCGTTCCCTAGAGCTATGTTGGATGTCAGCACCTTTCCTAATAGACCAGTTTGAGGATGCTCCATCACCTGAAGGAAACATCAAACTTTTCTTCGTTAAGTCTGAAGGAAACATCAAAGTGAAAAACATAAATATTGATCCTTGTTACTAAAACAGGGGGAATAGAGGGGGCAATATTGACGGTAATAATAATAATGTTTAAAACCACAGCGCAATTCAGAAAGTAATACAGATTAAAGAGCTAATGAATACATTGTTTCCATAAATGTGAACTAATTTTAACCTAGTTCAAATCTTATATCATGATAGAGTTCGCCACTATGAAACAGCACTACTAAAAGGTACAAAATCTGCTGAAACAAGACATTAGCTCCAAGAAAATATACTTACAGAATCAGTACCCATGGTGGGAGGGCGGAATTTGATAGGGGATACAAGAAGGGCCTCTATAAAAAACATGGAGTGACTCGCTATCTGGCCAAATGTATTAAGTCCCTCATGCTGAATACCACAGATATATGAGAGAATACCAGCCTCATTTTCCCAAAGTTGCTTTAGTATATCACGAACCTGTAATGACAATAAATTAAAGAGTTCTAACTTTTAAGTGCATCTTTACATCAATATAGATGGTCAGCTCTGCAGTACTGAGAATTATGGAAAAACAACAAATTATAGATGTTACAAAGACAAATTACAACCATCAGAAATTGATTCAAATATTACTGGCATGAAGCACACCTCAGATGGTAATAGTGGTCTGGAAAAATCCTTCTGCTTAAAAAATTGCGAAGAAACTCCATCCACATTCTTTACATGCTTTTTTGTTCTCAAATCTTGCATCCCAACAGAAGTAGTCATACATGAATTGGCTTCAGCGGTGTCAACATCATTTTCCCACGTAACTTCATTAACACTGACCTCCTCAGTAGAAATTTTGTCTTCTCCACCACTATACGGCCCCTCCAACTTGCAACCCTTAATCACATTTGCTCTAGCGTCAGCAGCAGACATGCCACTCTACAATGATTAACTGAAAGTCCATTAGTGCGGAACAAGCTTACATTCCAAAATTACAGCAAATTATTGTAAAAACAAAGGTTTAAGCTAGCACTACCAAATTTACGAGAAGCATTACAAATCAACAAGAGGTAGCATAAGTGAGAGCTTATGGATGACAACCATCATTCTGGAAACAGCACAAGCAATTCATCCTCAAGGAAGGATATAAGTTCGCCTGGAATCAATCAATTACTTTTCCTTACTCTGTCGGATACTTTCCCGTATTTCAACTTTAGTACTTGTTAACGTATGTATTCTTTCCCTTGCTCTAAGCCTGTAATTCATTTTCTTATTTGATGTCCTCTTAGAAGTGTGCTTAAAGGTTTATTTATTGTATGCTTCCTGTTTATATTGTTTTGCTCAATTTGATCCTTGAGGCATTGTATCTTCCTTTTTCCATTGCATTAGTTACAATACTAGCTGCTTACCTTTTTTACTAAATTTTCTTAAATATGTAAATTTTTAATTGGATAAGTTCATCATATCTGCATGTACATATTACCCACATTTATTTTGGGATACATATACATATAGTCGAAAATCTTACTCCCATAATAAAGTCTTAAAGTATTCCTGGACTAAAGAAGAACACGAATACTTTCAACAAAACTACAGCTTTCTGTAGTGTCACGTTTGTTAGCCCCTTAGTGGGTTGGCACTAACTTGGCATGCGGGCTGGCCAAACAGCATGCCAAGGATGGACTTGACACTCGGAGGATTGTTAAGTCGTTTGGCTAAACCAGTATACCCGGGGGGTATACGTTATGATTGTTCAAGCAGAGCTGACGGTCGTTGGTGACAGATTGGAAATTTTCATAAGTGCTACTATAGGGGAGGGGTAGTGCGTGAAGGTCATCCAGACCATGGGCAGGCTGCCATGGTCTATGCGTGGGCAACGTTGGGGCATTGTTGGGCTCCCCTAACAACAATGTTAGCATGCGGTTGGGTTGCTTGGATTGAATCAAAGACCCGGTCTTGGATTGGGCAAGAATAGGGCTGCGTGGGCTATGTTCATAGGCAGCACCTTGGGCAAGTGCTGGGCTAAGTTGGATTCATGTGTGGGCTGGATAGTTAAAGCATCTAGATGCATGTTGGGCAAGTTTGTGGGCTGAGACCAAAGGATGTGGGCTGACTTCGTGGGGCTGGTTAGTGGATTGGCTGATTGGACCAAGATCCATGCTGATGAGCAGTTATGGGCGGTTTTGGGCAGTTGCTGACTCAGACAAACCACTAACACACATTGAGCGTTTGGGGCTACAGATGGCTGATCATGTGGCAAGCACTCTGCAAGTAAATGGCTTAGTGGGCAGTTGCTGAGCAGTTGCAGAGCAGTTGCTGGCAAGGTGTTGCAAGGCTATTGGCTGATGAATCCTAGCAGTTGGGGATGTCAACTGCTGACCCAAAAACATGTAATTATATATGTGTGTATGCTGGGCTTGTATGGGCACTGAACAAGTGCGTGAGAATACAAGCCCTAGCCAGATTGTAATCCTTCTATTGAGTGCAATAAAAAGGTTGGGACCTTGTCCTGTAAATTGTGTGGCTGTGTGCGTGTGTTTGCTTGTTAAACAGTGTGTTCCATATACTGTGTGTGTGTGTGAACGATTGCTGACTGGTTTGGGTGGAACCAGTGCATCGCAGGTAGAACGATTGATGCGAAAAAAAAGTGTTGAATTGTTGACCCTGTGACAATTGGTATCAGAGCTGCGTTAAGAGATGACGTCAAATGCAAATCGAATCAACGATTTGGCAGAAAGGTTGCAGGCGCTGGAGAATCTGGTTGGTATGCGACTGATTGGTGAAGAAGGCACTTTGATGGACCAAGTCAGAGCATCAACTGCTCTCTTGGACAGCCTTCGTGTGGAGGTTGCAGATCATGTGAATGAGTTCAACAAGCGGTTGGATGACAACGCTATGGATCTGTTGGCTACCACCAATCGGACCCTCGAGATCTCGGAGCGTAATGAACGCATAGCAGAGGACATGGCGTTGGTGAAACGCGCTGTTGCTGCTGGGGCAACCGGTACGGGAGATGGACCCTTGAAGGTGAAAGTTCCTGAACCTAAAGCATTTGGGGGTTGCAGGAACGCGAAGGAACTAGAGAATTTCCTATGGGATATGGAGCAATACTTCAAGGCTGCTCATATTACAGACAAGGAGAAGGTCACTATCACAAGTATGTATCTGATGGAGGATGCAAAGCTTTGGTGGCGGACTCGAACGGAAGATGATGTCAGTGCTGGAAGGGATAAGATCCAAACGTGGGAAGTTTTGAAAAAGGAACTGAAGGATCAGTTTCTTCCTCTAAACACTTCGTGGCTGGCAAGGGATAGTCTGAAGCGGTTGAAACAGAATGGCTCTGTTCGGGAATATGTAAAGGAGTTCAGTTCGTTGATGTTGGACATCAAGAACATGTCCGAGGAGGACAAATTGTTTAATTTTCTGTCAGGTATGCAACAGTGGGCACAGACCGAATTGCGTAGGCAGGGTGTTAAAGACTTGCCTACTGCAATTGCAGCGGCTGACGGTTTGGTAGATTACAAGTATTCCAGTCCTGGGGGTACTGCTGATGGAAAGAAGAAGCAGACGGGCAGGAAGGATAAGGGGTTCCTCAAAGATGGGAAAAAGGACAAGAAGTCGAAGAAGGGTGGAGACTACCAGTCTAAACCCAAAGGAGATGGACAGTCCCGAGAGAAAAGTAAGGGCTGCTTCTTGTGCGGTGGTCCACATCTGATGAGGGAATGCCCGAAACGGGAGAAAGTGAATGCGCTGGTTGCAAATGATAATGATGGAGAAGGAACATCGGATAACCCGAGGATGAACCCTCTGCAACTACTAGGGGCTTTGCAGACCCAAAAAGCAAAGGTCTCTACTCCGCGTGGGTTAATGTATGTGTCGGTAATCGTCAATGGACGGGAGGTTTTGGCGATGGTTGATACCGGGGCTACTAATAACTTTGTTGCAGAACGAGAAGTGGATCATCTAAAGTTGAACTTGCAGCAGAATGCTAGCAAGATTAAGGCTGTGAATTCCGAGGCCCAGTCGATCCGTGGCACGGCAGTGGCGGATTTGAAGGTTGGACCGTGGGAGGGAAAGTGCAGTTTGATGGCTGTTCCATTGGATGACTTTGATCTCATCCTTGGAATAGAGTTCCTGATGTCGGCAAAGGCCATGGTGATGCCTCACCTTGGGGGTGTGTTGATCACAGATGATGAGATGTCAAGATTTGTGAATGCTATATACCCAAATGTGGAGAAAAGGGAAGGCAAACAGAAACAGAAGGAGGGTTTGCTGTCTGCGGTACAATTGGAGTCTGGACTCAAACGGGGTGAACAAACCTATTTATGTGCCTTGATTGAGATCAAGCCGGGTAAAGTTGAAGAGGTGCCAGATTCAGTTGGGGAGTTACTGGAAGAATTCAAAGGAGTGATGCCTCCAGAACTACCGAAGTCCCTTCCTCCAAGACGTGCAGTAGATCATAAGATTGAACTAGAGCCGGGCGCCAGGCCCCCTGCTCAAGCCCCTTACAGGATGTCGCCATCGGAGTTGGTGGAATTGAGGAAGCAGTTGACTGATTTGTTGGAATCAGGTTTTCTACGACCGTCGAAGGCTCCTTATGGTGCACCAGTCCTATTTCAGAGGAAACAGGATGGCTCGATGCGAATGTGTGTGGACTATAGGGCATTGAACAAGGTTACTGTGAAAAACAAGTATCCTATTCCGAATGTTGCTGACTTGTTCGACCGACTGTCACGAGCCAAGTATTTTACTAAGTTGGACTTGAGGGCGGGATATTGGCAAGTGAGGATTGCCGCTGGTGACGAGGCCAAAACAGCATGTGTGACAAGGTACGGTTCTTATGAATTTCTTGTAATGCCGTTTGGCTTGACAAATGTCCCTGCTACTTTTTGCAATCTTATGAGTGATGTCTTTTATGAGTATTTGGATAGATTTGTTGTGGTTTATCTAGACGATATTGTGGTATATAGTGAAACCCTGGATGGTCATCTGGATCATCTCAGGTTGGTATTCCAAAAGTTGAAGGAATATCAGTTATTTGTTAAAAAGGAAAAATGTGAGTTTTGTAGGGCTGAGGTAATGTTCCTTGGGCATTGGATTAGCCAAGGACAGGTACGGATGGATGAGAGAAAGGTCCAGGCCATTGTTGAATGGTCTGCCCCAACAAAAGTTGCAGACTTGAGATCGTTTTTGGGACTGGCTAACTATTACAGAAAGTTCATCAAAGGGTACTCGAAAAAGGTAGCTCCTTTGACGGATTTATTGAAAAAGGACAGAAAGTGGGAATGGTCTGTAGGATGCCAGGAAGCATTTGATGAGTTAAAAGAAGCTGTGTCATCCGAACCAGTTCTGAAACTTCCCGACTTTGACTGTCCGTTCGAAGTTCACACTGATGCATCAGATCGGGCTATAGGAGGGGTACTTGTGCAGAACGGTCACCCAGTTGCCTTTGAGATGCGAGAGCCGAAAGTTGAAAGATGCTGAACAGAGGTATAGTACTCATGAGAAGGAGATGACTGCTGTCGTTCATTGCCTAGAGACATGGAAGCACTATTTGTTGGGTACAAAGTTTGTGGTGGTGACCGACAATGTTGCCAACACTTACTTTAAGACTCAAAAGAAGCTGACTCCGAAGCAGGCTCGTTGGCAGGAATTTTTGGCAGAATTTGACTTTGTATGGGTGCACAAACCGGGAAAGCAAAATTCAGTGGCTGATGCATTGAGTAGGAAAGTGGTTCAGGAGTTTGTGTCTGCTCTTACCGTAGTTGAGACAGAATTCCTGGACAAGATCAAAGAACAGTCTCAAACAGATACGGTTTACCAGAGGCTTCGTTCACAAGTGGAGGAGGGCTTGGTTCGAAGATACTGGATTGATGCTGAGTTGCTTTATGCAAAAGGCGGTAGGCTTTATGTTCCTTACGGAGGGGGATTGAGGAGACAGATAATGCAGGAAACGCACGACACCAAATGGGCTGGTCACCCGGGCATTGAGAGAATGTTGGCGTTGCTGTCTCGGTCTTACTACTGGCCTAAGATGGAGAACGATGTGGAAGCATATGTGAAGTCTTGTCTAGTATGTCAAGTAGACAAGTTGGAGAGGAAAAGTGAAGCAGGCTTGTTGCAGCCTCTTCCCATTTCAGATAGGCCTTGGCAGTCGGTGTCGATGGATTTTATTTCAGGCTTGCCGAAGGTGGACGGAATGAGATCGATCTTTGTGGTCGTCGATCGGTTTTCCAAGTACGCGGTGTTCATCCCTGCACCCCATGCTTGTACAGCAGATGTTGCTGCGGGTCTGTTTTTCAGACATGTGGTGAAGTATTTTGGGTTACCGGAGGATATCATAAGTGATCGGGACAGTCGCTTCCCGGGCAGATTTTGGACAGTGTTGTTTGGGCTGATTGGTTCTGAATTGAAGTTCAGCACGGCAAATCATCCGCAAACAGACGGTCAGACTGAAAGAATGAATCAGTTGCTCGAGGAGTACTTGAGGCACTATGTGACTGCGAGTCAGAAAAACTGGCTGGAATTATTGGAACCAGCTCAGTTCTGTTACAACTTGTATCGGTCCTCGGCGACCGGAATGAGTCCCTTCGAGTTGGGAATGGGTTTTCAACCCCGGACTCCGAATGATGTGGCAGTACAGCGTACGGGTGGAAATTGTCCTGCTGCCTATCGGTTTGCAAGAGCGAGAACAGAGTTGCTGGAGGAAGCACGTGATAGCTTAAGCAAGGCAGCGAGAAGGATGAAGAAGTATGTTGATGCACATAGGAGGCCCTTGGAATTTAAAGTGGGAGAGATGGTGTTATTGAAGTTGACACCACAAATATGGAAGAAGATCAGCAGTAAGTCAGTGCATAGGGGGTTGGTCCCGAAGTATGACGGTCCCTTCGAGGTTTTGAAGAAGGTGGGAGCTGTGGCTTACCGGCTGAAACTTCCTGACAGATTGAAAGTACATCCAACGTTTCACGTTAGTTATCTGAAACCATTCCAGCAAGAGTTACTTGATGCTGGGCGGAAGCAAGTCAAGAGGGCACCGCCAGTGATCAGAAAACAATTTGATAAAGACGTCGAGAAGATTTTGTCTCACAGGACCGAGGGTCAGAGTAAGAAAAATCGAAGGACGGATTATCTTGTACATTGGAAAGGCGAGGACGAGGTTGATGCTAGCTGGGAGCGGGATGTGACATTGTGGCAGTTTGAAACTCAAATTGCAGAATACTGGAATCACCCACCGACGAGGACGTCGGGCTCTTCTACCTTAGTGGGTTGGCACTAACTTGGCATGCGGGCTGGCCAAACAGCATGCCAAGGATGGACTTGACACTCGGAGGATTGTTAAGTCGTTTGGCTAAACCAGTATACCCGGGGGGGGGGGTATACGTTATGATTGTTCAAGCAGAGCTGACGGTCGTTGGTGACAGATTGGAAATTTTCATAAGTGCTACTATAGGGGAGGGGTAGTGCGTGAAGGTCATCCAGACCATGGGCAGGCTGCCATGGTCTATGCGTGGGCAACGTTGGGGCATTGTTGGGCTCCCCTAACAACAATGTTAGCATGTGGTTGGGTTGCTTGGATTGAATCAAAGACCCGGTCTTGGATTGGGCAAGAATAGGGCTGCGTGGGCTATGTTCATAGGCAGCACCTTGGGCAAGTGCTGGGCTAAGTTGGATTCATGTGTGGGCTGGATAGTTAAAGCATCTAGATGCATGTTGGGCAAGTTTGTGGGCTGAGACCAAAGGATGTGGGCTGACTTCGTGGGGCTGGTTAGTGGGTTGGCTGATTGGACCAAGATCCATGCTGATGAGCAGTTATGGGCGGTTTTGGGCAGTTGCTGACTCAGACAAACCACTAACACACATTGAGCGTTTGGGGCTACAGATGGCTGATCATGTGGCAAGCACTCTGCAAGTAAATGGCTTAGTGGGCAGTTGTTGAGCAGTTGCAGAGCAGTTGCTGGCAAGGTGTTGCAAGGCTATTGGCTGATGAATCCTAGCAGTTGGGGATGTCAACTGCTGACCCAAAAACATGTAATTATATATGTGTGTATGCTGGGCTTGTATGGGCACTGAACAAGTGCGTGAGAATACAAGCCCTAGCCAGATTGTAATCCTTCTATTGAGTGCAATAAAAAGGTTGGGACCTTGTCCTGTAAATTGTGTGGTTGTGTGCGTGTGTTTGCTTGTTAAACAGTGTGTTCCATATACTGTGTGTGTGTGTGAACGATTGCTGACTGGTTTGGGTGGAACCAGTGCATCGCAGGTAGAACGATTGATGCGAAAAAAAAGTGTTGAATTGTTGACCCTGTGACACACGTCAACATTAACTTTGAAAAGTAAACTTAACAACGTATTTATCCAGATATCCAAACCACAAACCAAACAACAGAAAACAATCACTTCTCTTATAAATGGAAATCATCATAGAAGAATCAAAAAATTATCTTGTCCAATCTGAGGCAAATTGTATCATGAAACATACCGTATGGATCCATCCAAAGGTAGGTTTAGTGATCTGCGGATTTTTAGCACCACAGTTCTTGCACTTAACAGATTTTAGCTTCCAAAATTTTTTCAAAACAGATCTCGCCTCAGTAAATTGAAGAGAGGACCAAGCATGCTGCTTCTGTGAGTCAGATCTTTTACATTGTGCACCAGAGTGAACTGTAGAACATGATGAGTGGCTCCCATCACTGTCTTCTGAATAGACTGATAAATTTCGTGAGTTTGCTTCATCCAATCTTCTTGCCTCAATAATGTCGCCCTTTGCAATCATTTCCAATTGTGCAGTATACGTCTCAACCTTTAAAAAAATAAGAAAAAGGAGGAAAATAATTAGTCATCAAAAGGGAATGTGCGACCACCAAATTATTTCATTCTATTAGGATATGAATATGAGCACAAGAAGCTTACAGTATTAACACCATAAAGCTTCGCTAGTTTCAATTGAAGAGTGAAGTATAAAAGATTAAATCATACTTAGTGAACTAACCAGGCTTCTCTCGGCCCTAAAATGAAGGCAAAAGAAACAAGTCTGCTGTATGAGATTGTAAAGCTTATCAAACAGCAAAGGATGGTAGACCGGTAAAACAAGCTCTATATGACCGCAATGGCCTGGGCAATCAGACAATTTCTGCCCACATGATTTGCAACTGCATAGATAAAGATTTTAATATATCAACATGTCATAAGATCCAACTATTCCAATCAATATTAATAAATATTAGAGCACAAAAATGTACTCATGGGAAAATTCAGATCTTATCAAAGAAGCAATTGCGACTATCTGAGGAATAAACTAATTCTCCCATGACAGAGTTTTTTATGCTACTACTTTTCAATAAAGAATAGGTACTACTAATGCTACTCCGGTCGTGCTACATTCAAATCTTATACTCCACCCTTCTTCATTAGGGAAATCCACTTCTCCAGTTGTAACCTTCAACTAGAATTAAGTTACTCATTAGCTCTCAACTTATGGAATACTGAATATCTTAGATGAGTTGAGTCAGTGATCAGTTTGGGCCACTTAATTTTGCCATGAATGCATTTTTCCTTGATCTATGTTTTAAAAGTTCCACCACTGGGAATTGAAGACTTGAGTCATAGTAAATTAGACAATAGAGATGTCCAAAAAGACTGATTTTATATCATGACGATATCATGAAAAACGTGAAACACAAACAAATTGAAATTACATGTTTGATGGTTCACCCTCCGCAAAACTAATGTCTTTCCAGTCATCAACAAAAGGAAATACTAATAGGTATGTTTTATATATATACACATTAAAGGATCTTAGCCATGTCACTAACACACATTTGTCATTGACCGACTTATGGGAATGTTACAGAACATGTAAAAAGCTAGATTTCTACTGAGATATTAAACACCTACAACACAAAATGTAATAACAGGTACATCAGTTCGTACACACTTACATTTTATCATGGAGTGGACCCAATGCAGGATCATACAGTCCTCCAGGCACTGGTTCCTCTAGAACATCAAGCAAATTGGGGTTTGTAATCTGCTTTACACTGTGCCTCCGGACATCTTCAGCTGTCATGAAACTGAACCCAATAGCCTCCACAGACTCAGACGCCCCCTGCATCAAAGCCTATTAATTACAACTACACTACATCCTACCGACCACATGTGTATACCTCAAAATTACATACAAACAAGGCAAATAAAATAATCACTTAGTGCAAACCAATAAGCAAATCCTAAACTTCTGAACAAAAAAAATGGTACTTCTTTGCTACTAGCTATTCTTTTCACTTTTTCCTAAACTTCCTTGAATAATCAAGCAGCAAAATTTCCATACTTTATGGCATAAACCTCTGTGCGCACACACACACATAAATACAAACGGTAATTAAGGCTTTTAATGTTTTAAATTACAGAGGAAACAAATTATAAGCACAAGGGATCGAATTAATGAGAAATTTTTAACAGCAACTTGAGATATAAAATGTTTCAGTAAATTAATATTGAAAAAAAATCAATAAAAATAATAAAATAGAGACACCTCAGTTGTCTGAGCCATCTTCTGGACTGTGCTATTTTGCGGGGTGAGTGGGATATAAAGAGAGATATATGGAGACAAAACGGAGAGAAGACGGGACGAAATACAGAGGAAGAGGAGAGGGGATCGATTATCTATCGGTAGAATCGGCCGGCGGAATCTGATTTGGAATCGGAAAGAAAGTGAGAGGAGAGGGTTCAATGGCACAGAAAGTGGACGAGAGGGTTTATGGTATGTTTAGGTTTCGTTTCAAGTGCCGCAACATTTTTTTTATGGTGGCTTTTTTATTTTTTATTTTTCTTTTTTTATTAAGTTTAAAATAATATAAAAAAAAATTAAATATCGTTGAGTTAGAAATATAAAAAAAACACTATAAAAATGAATTGAATGGGAGAAATTTTTATATATTTCATATTTAATAAGTTCGTAAAATAAATTAATGGGTGAAAAAAGTATATATTTCATATTTAATAAGTTCGTAAAAAAATTAATTTTAACAAGTTAAAAATACTAAATAATTATAATCCACTTAAATGAGTTATAGATAATAAATAACATGCATAATTTAATTTGCTGAAAATTTGTAAATTTCATCACAGTGAGTTTTTTTATATATATTGTTAGTTCCCAATGACACGATAGAAATCTAGAAGGGGGGTTGAATAGATTTTTTTTTAAATTTATTTTACTTAAAAAGATCTTACTTAATTAATTCTTAATCAAAAAGTTTAACACGACGGAATACGATTTAGTTACCCTTTTCTTGATATGTTAGAGCAATAATTCAACAAGCAATTATATGGCAGATATAGCAAAATAAAAGACACAATAAGAAAGACTCTGGGTTTTAAGTAGTTCAGAGCTCACAAGACTCCTACTCCACTGTTCTGCTCTTCCAGCAACAAATCCACTAAGGATACTTTTACAATTTCAGAATCACTAAGATTCCTTCAAGACCCGCAGTCTTGGAACTTTAGTTTACAAAGAACTCTACAAGTCTAACAGACTTGGATACACTAGTTCACAAAGAACTCTCCTGGAGTGATGTATATCTGGATGTGCTACTAAGTTGCTATTAGCTTGAGTTTTCGAATGACTTAGTAGCAATGCAAGCTTTCTTATCAGTTTGATCTTTTTCACTTCTTGCGTATACTTTTTTTTTTATGCAGAAAACTTGTTTTCTCTTTTGCCGATCTTAGTATTTAAGAAGTTAGGGCTTCAATTTTCTTCCCGTTGGACCGTCTGCTGAGTTTGTGTTTCTTTCCGTTACCTCATAGAGGAGAGCTGCCGTATATTATATTAATATAGCTCATTAAAGCTCTGATGAGATTTTATTTGATCTGACATGTTAGTCCATGGAAGGTTGTTTTCTTTTTCCTTTGGGACAGATATGTCAGTCGTAGGTTCCTACCAATTTTCATAAAGTCGTTTGGTCATTCCACACTATAGGACTGATAGGACACAGTCCTCTGACTTTTCTGCTTTGAAAGTCTTATTTCTGTTCCATAGTGCGCTTGGGTCAGTCCCCTGACTTTTCTGACTTTGATCGATTTGCAAAAGTTTCCTTTTTAGTTACTTTAATGTAGATTGGATTCCTGAATAGAATAGCTCCTGATCTGAGAGTCGTGATGTTTCTTGCATTTTTGCTCAACGACCTTCCATGATCAACTCTACGAATATCCTTGCTGTCGTGATTGATCTGTAAAGGATCATCTCTTACTATCATCGTAGAGTTTACTCAACTGTTAGACTGTTGATCGTAGAGTTCGATTTGAGGTTTCTCGTTTAGAACATAGTCTGTTTGGTCGTAGAGTTTTCTTGACCAAAATCGTAGAGTCCGTTCTACGATTGGTTGTCTTGATCGTAGAGTCTGTTTAAATCGTAGAATCTCCTTGACTGAAATCGTAGAGTCCACTCTACGATTATATTACACCAACAGACCAACCTAACAGTTTTGATCTATCTAAGTCTTAGTACAACACAAAAGACTTTTATACATTCATATCAAGAGATCAACCTAACAGTTTTGATCTTATCTAATACAGCCCTTGTACATTATTTCTTATCATCAAATTTAACCATTCAATGTTCAACATATATATATTTATATATGACGGATCTAAAACATATCTCTTAAATAGTATATATCTCTTAAATAGCATACCTTTATCAAAACGACGTCGTTTTGAAGATTCATTTTTTTTAAAATAATATTAAAATAAGATATGACGTGATATAATATTCCGCGTAGAGCTGCAAACGAACCGAACTGTTCGCGAACCGGTTCGGTTCGAGTTCGACTAGTTGCTTTTTTCGAGCCGAACTCGCACATGGTATCGAGTTCGATTGCTCGATCGAACATGTTCGCGAACCACGTGGTTCGGTTCGACTATGCTCGTGAACGGTTCGGTTCGAGTTTGAGTTCGACTATGCTAGTGTTCGACGCAGCTCGGTTCGGTTCGATTCGTTACCTGCTCCAGTTTGAATTATATTTCTTACATGTTTAATATTTTTAAATTCTAAATACAAATAATTAGTTATTTCATATTAAATTTTAAAGTTTGTCTTATCAATAATTGTTAATTTTTTAGTAATTTTCTTTTTTTATTACTTAAACATCTTTTTGTTTTTTTAATAATTGATTAGAAGTACACATTTTTATTAAATAATTAATAAATAATAATGTGTACTTCTTCACATGTAATTTAATTAAAATAATTATAATATTTTCATAAATTTTTTAACAATGATTGTTAGATTATTACAATTTATATCACTGATAATTTAATACATTATAACACATGTCATAAATCACATAAATAATGTCATTAATCTTCATGCAATGACAATTTGACATTAATTAAAGAATAATACAATACAATTGCTTACATTTGATTGAGTTATTGAAATTGCCAAATTAAGGTAGAGAATAGAGAAATCAAGTTATCAATGTATCGAGACTTCACTAATAGAGTAATAATCATTGTTTACATCAACCTATTGTCCATTAACCATATAATTAAAAGTGCAAACTTGATTTTAAAAATTTTAAATTTTTTAGTATTACAGACTTATAGTGTATATGTGAGACGGTGAGAAAAAATAATTAACTAACTTTGTTTTATGCAATTAAGTAATCATATTTAGTATAAAAAATAGTGTTTAAAAAGTTTAATAATCTAATAAAACAATGTCACGGTACCGTTTACATGAAATTAAAATGAGTTAATAATTTAAATTAAAATAAGCAAAAAGGTAAAAAAAAAAACAAAAACACAAAAAGTCTCTAAATTACTTTGAGCCTTTGATATTAGAATTGTAGTTAATTTACAAAATTGTAAAATTTAATATATTACTTTAGTTTTTTAGAAAAAAATTATTTAGTTTTAAACAATGTAATTATGAAAATTATAAACTTTTTATAGAATAATTCTCAAGATTTATGTTATTCAAAAGTTAATTACCGCATTCCTTTTGAATTAAAAATTCATACTTGAGCAGTTGATCTTATTACTTATATTTCAGAACGGAAGAAGTATCTAGTAGTAATACATTTCAAGGTTAACAACTTAACAATATTAGTTTATTAGATATTGAATTAATCTAAATCAACTAAATTCACATTATTTTAAATTTTAGAATTTTATAAGTTCATTATAAAAAAATCTCAAATAAGACTCTTTTTATGAAATAGATGGAGTAATTTTTTTCTTTTGTTTTTACCTAAAAGTAAAAAATACAAAAATATGAAAATAATTAATTAATTGAGGAAGTAGTAATATCGCCCTTTTTTGAGTTAATTGAAAGTAGTAATATTTATTTATTCTAGACTAATTAAGTAATTAACAATAATATTGACCATTACTACTACTTTAATATATATGAATATATTATAATATGATATTATGATATATTATATCTTATTTGGCTATTCCTAATTCCTAAATAAACTCGAGTATCTGAGTCCTTTTAGCCTTGTAATTAAAATTTAATTTTTTTTTTAGATAAAAATATTTAGCCTAATTTTTGCGAACTCGAGCATAACAGACGAACTCGAGCATTATAGGCGAACTCGAGCATATAGTCGAACCCGATCTGCTCGCGAACTCGAACATGTTCGCGAACACTAACGAACCGAACCCGCACAAGTGCGTTGGTTCGATAGTGCTACTCGAACATGTTCGAGTTCGACTAATAAGGTTCGAGTTCAATAATGTTCGGTTCGGTTCGAATCATTTGCAGCCTTAATTCCGCGACTCCACTTTTTTTCTTTTATTTACGAAAATGTCATCAAATAATATTACAAAACGACGTCGTTTTGATAAAAGTACAGTACTTAAATAGGTATGTTATTTAAGATGTATTTTTTGAACCGTTCTATATATATATATATATGTATATACAAAACCGTTCTTCAACATACCTTCTTATCTAACACTCCCACCTTAAATAACATACCTATATAAAAAAAAAAGCGTGCACAACTTTCTCTCCTGCCTTTCACTCTCTCTCTCAGTGAAAGAAAAAAAGCTCCCATAGAAAAAGCTATCCGAACCCATCAAAAAGCTCCCAAATCTGAAGGCATTCAAGCCGATTAGCGACTCCATCCATGCCACGAAGCCAGCTTGATCAGATCGAAGCCACGAACCCTAAACTTGCTCAGATCTTGAATCGGTAACCTTAAACTTGCTCAAATTTTGGGGAAAAATCTGTACTAGCTCTTATTTTTCAAATTGTAAGCCCAGATTTTGGATAAATTGGATTAGTTTTGCTATTTTTGGTACTTTGGTTTAGGGAAATCTAAGTCTTTGTTTTGGTATTTTTCTGTGTTGGCTGTGTTTACCCGATTTTTCTAGTTTTGGTAGTATTCTAATTTGGTACTGGGTTTACCCGATTTTTCTGTTTTGGTATTGTGTTTACCCAATTTATCTAGTTTAGCTAGTAATTATTTGTAGGCTCTTTTTATTTGTCTGTTTACCTTTGTACTGTGTTTACTTTTGGTGGCTATTTGTACTGCGTTTACCTTAATATGTCTCAAAGGGTTGAAAACTAACCGAGCTCGAAACTAACAGAGATGGTGGTAGCAGATGAAGGAAGAGGCGGAGCAAAATGATGTCATAATCCTCGACGCCGCGGCGGCTGATGCCGGTGCCGATGGGGCGGTGGTTGGCGGCGAAGGAGATGGTGCTAGCAGAGTGAGGGGTCCATGGTCGAGTGAGGAAGACGAGGCTTTGTGTAGGCTTGTGAGAAATTTTGGGTCAAGGAACTGGAGCCTGATCGCCAAAGGAATTCCAGGGAGGTCTGGGAAGCCTTGCCGTATTCGGTGGTGTAATCAGCTGGACCCTTGTGTTATGCGCAAGCCCTTTACTGGTAATAAACCAAATGAAATTGGTGTCTCATTATCTTTTGTCCTTTATTGGAACAGGCTGAAGGACTACACATTTGCTTAGTTACTTAAAACAAGTTTAGTTAGTGTTATGTAACTGGAAATTAATGATGTGGTTTTGAATTTTGTTTAGAAACACAGGGAAGATGTTCTCAAGCTCAGAGCAAGGAATTTTGTTTATGTTTCTAATGAATGTGGAATTTTGTGTTCCTGTTCTACAGGAGGAAGGTAAAAGGTGTAAATGAACCGCCTTCACTGGTGTATAAAGATGGAAATACTTCCTATATTAGTGGCAGTTCTGATGATGATAAAATGAAGCCTGATGAACCGAGAAATAATGGAGGCATTGTTAACTTATTAGAAAGGAATGGTCGATTCCATTGAATGTGCTTGTGCTCATTTATACTCTCCAATTTTAATGCACTGGTTGTAGTTTTGAAATAAATAATGAATTAACCTTTTTGCTTTTAGTTTCGTTTTTTCCGTGATTGTATGCCTGAGATTATGCATCCTTTATACCTATTGAATTCAAATGTGAATAATGATAGTGGTGGACATATGTAAGTTGGCAGGCTTTTATAAGATCAATTGTTCTAAACTACTATCCATCTTTAACCTTTGTACCTTAGCATTTTGGTTATTAAAGACTTACAGTACTAGCATTTTAGTTATTTGTGGAAACCTGATTGGGATTGTGAAACAGGTTGAGATTTGTAATAGATGGAGTATTGAAATGGTTATAACTATTAAGTTTCTTTGATAGTTAATCACAAATTTATTTCATAATTCTGACAGTGTGTTTAGCAGTTTAAACAATGGTTTAGAATGAGGGAATGCATGAGTTTTTATTTTTACTATTTCAGCAAAAAAATTAGTTTGGATAATATCGTATCAACATGCAAAAACAGGGGATTCAAAGCTGGAATTCTTGCAACTATGGAGGACTCCCAAGTTAGAATTCTTGAAACTTAAAGTCAAGTGATTATGCAAATGAAACTTGTCTAGTGAGTTCAAAGTATCATCCAACATAGATACTTTTCTAAGGTGGATTAAATTTGCAACTAATTATGGGTTAAAGGGTTTTAATTTTCGTTAAACACAACGAATGTATTTGCGTAAAATCTCTTCCATGTTAAACCCTGTCTGAATATCCAATGACAATGTCGTTAAACTGAAACATATAGTTTTCCAGTATATTAGATTTAGCCACTACTCCATCCCTTCCTTTCTCAAATAACTCATCTATTGATTTGCACAACACAACATTTTTGTTGACCTGGAAAGATTATTGCTAATTAGGTAACTACGCATGCATTGAGAACAAGTTTCAATGTTTCTTTAGGTTAAACAAAATAACCTTCAACACTATTACTTAACAATGACAAGCGTTTAGTTAAAACAGTGTACTCGATTCCAAAAATTACATGATTCCAATCACTGCAACAAAAGTGAAACTAATGGTTGGGTGATTTAGAAAGTCAATGTTAATGTAAGCAAAGTAACATAAGGCATATTACTACCAGGAAATATTTGAATGAAAACAATAAGCAAAAGCAAGAAATACAAGGAAAAGAGCTAAACATCCGCTAATATCCAAGGCCCCAACTAAAAAGATAGAAACTTATCTTCGTAGGAAGTTTTTAACAATGTAGTGGTAAACTGGTGAGTCACTATTATGGGAGCTACCAAAGTAAATCATGAGTAACTTACCAGTCCGACAAGGGCAGAAATATTAACTCATATATTCACCGTCCTAATTCAGTCGAGCCTTCTCAAACCAAGGTTCAAATATTTGTAAAACTAAGTTTCAACCTTCATATTGTCATATTAGCTCAAACTATCAAAAAAACTCAAGCTGAACTTTTTCAAACGAGCTGAGCACCTATCTTTTTCTTTCATTAATGATGTAGAATTGAAGGTCTAGTCTCCAGCATATCGCCAAATGGTCACCATCACCAGCCTTTTCATAATGTATTACCATGTAGACCTTTTCCTTTTTCTTTTCTTCTTTGTATTAAAACCATAATGCAGAAGGATGGTAGAAAGTAGTTACAAAACTAAGTCACCAATCTATCAAATACTAATAGCGAAATATACTACGTGAGCTAGACAGTAACTGCATCTCATTCTCTCAATATCCAAAAACATAATCTTAACATCAAGTTTAAACAAAAATTATGCATTCAATTAATTTATGAAGATGCACAAAAGCTAAGTCAGCTTATATTATTTAAACAAAATAACCTTCAACACTAGTACTTAACAATGACAAGCGTTTAGTTAAAACAGAGTATTGGATTCCAAAAATTACAAGACTGCAACAAAAGTGAAGATGTATACAACTAGTAAACCCTAAATTCCAACCACAATCCCCAACTTCATCTACCCCAAAACAAAATCACAAACCCCACGGTATGCTTAGAACCCTCCTAGGCATTTCATCAAACACCTTACCCGCAGTAATAAGCCCCTTTTGATTGGACAAAATTCCCGCACAACCATGTTCTTGGCTAGAAAAGGAGAGGATAACTCACTTACAGGGAAATAATTACCCTTCACATGCTCAGATTGTTCTTCAACTTGATTATTGTATGGGGATGGGTCTCTAATTTTATCCTTAAAGCCTTCCTCATCTCCATCATCCTCAAAAATGGATCAATTCGTTGAATCTGCAATTGGGGTTGGCCGATCTCTTCATCCTCGCGAAAGGCTTTAAGTAGTTTTCTTCTCCTCCGTTGGCTTCTTCTCGGTGGGTTACTTGATTTGAAGTCTCCGTGTTGCTTGATTCGAATTTTCCTTCTCAGGTCTCTCTTGCTTTCCTTTCCAGATCTACAATTTGGTTTTGTTTGGGATATAAGAAAGTAAGGAGAGAGAATCTAAGTTTGAAAAAAAAACAGGTCTCGGCTTGGTTTTGGAGAGAAGAAAGCGATGAGGTTTTGTTTTGACTTTAAATAGGTATGTCAGTTAAGAGAGTAATGTCATTTAACAGGGTATGTCCCTGATCCTTGCTGTGTGTATATATATATATATACTTATATATATGATATCCATCCATAGCAACGATTGCTAAAAGTATTGTTATAACAATTAAATACAGGATTAAATTAACTTTAAAACTGCCTCTCGCTAATATTTGTTAAATAAATTCAGTTTCTTAATTTATACTCAAATTGTATTTCTCAAATCTAACGTCAAGGTTCCATCAAAATGTAGTCATGCGCTAAAATTAATCATTTTTTTTGTATTTGTCCCGCTAAATTTGAGGCTTTTGATGCATATAAATATTATTGTTAGAGCGTTGATATAATTAATAAAATAGTTTGAGTATTTTCATTACCTAATAAAAGTTAAATTTGTCGATTTTTTTTTCTCTTTCCTTGGATTTTTCTTGAGTTAGATTTCTGCTATTTTTTATAGTAATACTGTTGTTGTTTTTTTAATGTTAAGATTTGTAAAGGATATTTTTAATTTGTTATCTATAATAGTTACTTTTATACAATGAATTTTGGTATTTACAATTTAACAATAAAATTAAAATGTTATTTATTATTGCTAAAAAAAATCAATAAGGCCTTCACATTAGGATGTGAAGAGTTCCTTTTATAAATATTATTATTTTTTAAATGATGAAAAGTATATATAAATATAACATAAGAATATTTTAATATTTAAAAAAAAAAATTAATTAATAAACTATAGTTTGTTAGAACATAGGGGAGTAATAATTAATTGGTTACACTGAACTAGTGGTGCACAAATGGCATGCGGCCCAACCTTGGTTCGGCCTGGGCTTAGCCTGGTCAAATTCCGGCCTGGCTTGGCCTGAAGGCCAAGAACTTGTCACATTTTTTTGACTCATATTTGGCCTAACCTGGCCTGCCAATAAGCCCGGTCTGTCGTGGTTCACCCTAAAACTTGGTCTGGTTTGCCAATTTTCTTTATTCGTTACTTCAATTCTCCCACTGCAGACGAAAACTTTATTTTTGTGACAACTCGTTCAATAAACAATATAAAATTGACGTATTTTAATACGTTCATTCATGCATGTTTGTTTATATACAAATAAAGAAATCCATGAAAACACATTAACTAGTGTAATATATAAGATTTTTTCTTACCTAACTAGCAACCTATACTTCTTACAGATCTTTAATTGCATCTTTATTTTAATAAATATTTAGTGTAACAACTATAAAATCATTTGTAAAATAATAATAATAAATATATTTTTCATTATAACTTGTAATATATTATTTTTAATTAATACATTAATTAAGTTTAAAATTTTAATTGGTATTTTAATAATATTTAAAATTATTAAAAAAATTATTTGAATGAATCGAATCGACCTGGTATGGCCTGCAAGTCTCAATAGGCTCCATTTTTTAGCGCTAAGCCTGACCTGACCTGCAGGCCAAAAGTCAAAGGTCTGACCTAGTCAACAACCAAAATCTGACAAACTCATACCGGCCTGTTATACATGCCTACATTGAACACTGATGAATGTAGGTATGAATTCATTTAGTTTTTTTCCGTAGAATTGATCTTAATGTTATGAACTATCTAGTTCATAGAAAATATAAAATTTTAGTAGGT
This sequence comes from Hedera helix, assembly GCA_947179155.2. NCBI lineage: Eukaryota > Viridiplantae > Streptophyta > Magnoliopsida > Apiales > Araliaceae > Hedera > Hedera helix. The sequence goes on from OX359283.1 coordinate 28,466,646, forward strand.
TAGAAATCCTAAATAATTATATCCATTTAAATGAACTATGAATAATGAACAACATATATCAATTTAATTATTAAAAAAAATATGAATTTCATTACATAACGAGTTAAAAAAATCATTTTTTTTATTTAAATAAAAATTATAAAGTGTCGTTCCAATGAACTTGTCAGTTTAATTAGAAACGTTATTTGTAACATCCCTCACTAAACAAAAAATGTCGTAAAATTAAAATCACAAAATAAGCTATCAGAACATTATCACCTTTATTTATTAAGAAAAAAATAATAATAAATAATCCAAGATCCATAAGAATTAATATATCAAAAATCATAAAGTTCATAACTTAACAAAATAAATCAATAGGTCTCAACCAATAGTTATTTATCATTGTTATCTCAAAAATAACATGTTGAAATTAATGTCTGGATCCTCCCAATGATCAATCTCGTTAGGTGAAGTATGAATTCATTTAAAAAAATTCAATTCAATTAAAGTATACTTTGTCTAAAAAGCTCGTACTATTAATTATAATTTTTTTATTTTTAAAACTTAAATAAATTATACAATTTTAAATTTAAAAATATTTTAAATTAACTTTAAAACATATCTACTAATCTAATATTTCGAACAGCTTTTCAATGTAAAAACTAAGTAACAAGTGAGACAACAATGAGCTAAAAATAAAACTAAAACAAATATTGTTAGTCAATTTCAGTTGATCGATCAAATAAATTGATATGATGACTTGGTCATTGCTCAAAATCACGAGTATACCAAACAATTTTTTTACTCGATCATTTTTACTATTAGGGAGAACTATATCAAACAATATGTAATTTGCTCAAAACCTTTGAACTGATGATCAAATAAAATTAATTCATCAACGACTATTTATGTTAAAACCGAAGTCATCACTTGAGTATATAATATTTTTTAAAATTCAATAATAATTTTAAACGGAAAAAATATTATTTATGTTGCATCATTTTTTAAAATAATGATTCGTGTTTACATTGTATGGGCTTCATAAAAAAATGGTTAGGCAAGATTGGGTGCAACAAAAGTGATAACTATCCGACACATGTTCGTCGTCTGCTTTTCACGTCTACTTTTCATATGACGAGTTTAATGTTTCTTTTTCTGTTTTATTACCCCCTACTACATAATTGTCCATACAAATATATTCCTGTTGCCTATTGATTGTACGTAATTGGTACAGGCAAAACTTGTAAAATTCACTTTTCTTTTCTTTCTTACTTTTTAGAATATATATACGATTTAGTTATCAAACGAATTAACCACAATCTCAAAAAAAAAAAAACATATCTATGATTTGTTTATTTTACACTGTAATTGATAAAAAGAATTTATATTTTTACAAGATTTAACTCTTTCACGTATTATTCGTGGAATTAGAGTCTTATAAAAATATCGATTTCTCTTGACAAATTAGAGGTATTGGTGAAATTGGTTCATCATTATATATTTTAGTTGTGGGGCAAATGTGATTAATGGTTAATCAGACGAGCAAGACTACATTGTTACATATCTTTCAAGAATTGAGATACTTTTTGATGAAATGGAAGTCAAATTATGGGAATTATGTAAAACAGGAGCATGGTTGAACATAGAGAGCTATCGGGAGCTAGCATTGACAAATCCAATGGAAACATCAAAGCAATCATTTTGGTACAATTGAAAAGTAAACTCGACAATTTTGGCCCGAGTTTGTCCGTAAAAAATTGGGTTTTGGGCCTTAAAATTATAATTTAAAAAAATTTAGGTTTTTTTTGGCTCGACCCGGTCCGTGAGCTATTTTTTTCTTTCTTTTTATATAGAGCCATATTGATCAAATTTTAGACCAACATTAGAGAAAATATGACATTTTTATAGTCTTCCGAGAACGATCCAAATAATATTAATTTAGTAATATGTATACTGACGGATATGGTCAACACTGCCATTCCATATGGCTGATATTTATTGCCTTGTATGGCATCAAACTTGCAAGGCTATCAGTTATTGTCATTTAAGAAAAATGAATGCTCATTTTTGTTTTAATTTTAATATTTGGATTTTAGGATCCCCATATATATTAATTAAGTCAAAAAGAGGGGTTTCGTTTTTCCTTATTGTACAAAGATAGAAAAGAGGATAAATATGATATATATTACTTTTAGTCTCTTTTTATTTTATTTTTTTACTCTCTTATTTTTAATAATTAATATTATATATATTTATCAATTAATTAATCACAATTTACAAGATTAGTTACATTTTAATCTATAAAAATACAAAATATTTATAAAATTATTGATTGTTTTATTTTATTTACTAATAATATTATATGATTATATAGAAATTATGTGTCATAATTGTAAATAATTAGTATTAGTATATATTTCAAATTATAAGTCATAATAAATAAATAATTTATAAAAAAAAAACTCAAATGGCCTACAGGCCGGACCGACGCGCGTGGGCCACGAGCCTAACATTTTTCAACCAGCAAAAAAATCGGGCCATTTTTGCCTTACCTATGTTGGTTGACCCAACTCGTTTGCCAGGTCTACTGAAAAGCATATTCTAACAATTTAACTAGACATGAAGCATATAAATATTCTATAATTTGCTAGGAAGAAAGGGTTGGTTTTAAGTTTTAACATTGCGGAATTAATTGTTACTGTGGTAAGAATGATGACCCTATAATTGATACAAACAACTACCAAAAAGAAAAGCTTATCAAGTACATTTAATTTAGACCAAGAAATTGTGTAATTTGGATGTGTTTGGCTTCATTGCATCAGCAGTTGACACACTAGTTGAAACCTTGTGCTGATTTTGTGTATTTCCTACTACTTTCCGCTTTTTTTTGCGTGATGGCTTTGCAGTTTCCATAATGTAAGTGAAATTAAACATGAACGGTGAAACTGTGAAAGCGTTACAACAAGCCCTTAATTGTATTTTCTTTCTCCGATTAGAAAATTTTACGATTATTATGTTGTTTAGATTGGACTAAGTAATGTGTAATGTCTGTTGTAGTTGAGAGGTAATTTTATAAACATACTCTGACACATGCACTTATCCTCGTGATTTAAGAACTAAAAGTATGTTTGGTGCTGCTAGAGCCTAGAGGGAGGTAAATAACGTCCAAATAGTAATTCTGTAAAATTTTAATTTTATTTGTTTGATTGGTACCTTTTGCAATATTTGTAAAACAATTTGATGAGATGATCCAGTACTATGATCAACACTCTATTAATTAATATCATCCCTAACTGCGTTGAATGTAGGCTTCCTGCTACATGTAATAATTAAGCATCAGTAATTTAGACCTGAAATAAAGAAAGATGACGTAAAAGATTTGACTTAAACTAATAAAAGTACCTAGATAGATGGATGAAATGTTGGACACAAGCATACATCGGCAAAATAACATGTTTAGTAGATGAATAAGTCTAAATACACTATTTTGGAGCACAACTTCAAATACAATATGTATATGAACTATTAAAAAATAGAGTTTAATACCGATTTCGGTGCCAAATCTCACTTTTTAATGATTGAGATATATACTGTGTTTAAAGTTTTAATGCATGTAATAGTATCCTCAGTAGATATATCATTTATCATGTGCCGATAACAATGCAAAATTACATCTCTCACTCTGTATATTATATATGTCTCTGCATCTCTCCTAAAAGAGTGCTAATGAATATACATTTCATTATATGAATTATGCTCTGGTGAAACTCTGTTCGACTCTTCAAAACATGAGCTAAATTAACCCTCAAAAGTTCCAAATAGAGGTGGGGAAACTCAGATCTTCATTGATATCATCATAAGCCTGGAAGTTGTTACTTACTGTTCCTTGATGATCATCCCCTATTTCATGCATTTCTCTCAGCATGTCCCAGTTGAAACTTTTCTCGGCAAATGCTGCAACTCCATCTTCGTCATTCAAACAAGTTTGCAGCTCTGTTAAACTACTGGAGGCCTCACCAGTATCTGGCTGATCATCTTTTTTAAGCATACCTAGCTGCTCAAGAAACTCGTTCAGATCAAGCTGAGGCTTCTCCCTATGATCTCCCAAAGTAATTTCTGGAAATAACTCCTCGTGATCTTTTGCCTTATCTTCGGGATTCCCCTTGAATGGTCGTCCTTGGTCACTCTCAATCGGGGCTTCATTTTTCAGGTCACTGGCGGAGGAGCTTGGCGAAGACGACTGAGAAAACACGCCAGTTTTCTTTAGTTCTTGGAGCCTTTGGTGAATGACATGAACACTAGGTTGTGCATTTAGATTAAGCAACCCAGTTGCAGGGAACAATGAGATGAAGTTATTTGAAGGGAACCATTTGAACTTGTGTGAATTGTTTGAAGGATTTAAGCTTGTTCTCAAGTGTGGTAAATTGAGGTACACGTCCGGACCGTATAATCTCCTTGCAGCTTCATCATAAGCCACAGCTGCTTCTTCAGCCGTGGCAAAAGAGCCCAACCACAGTCTAGTTCTTTTCTTGGGCTCCCTGATTTCTGCCACCCATTTCCCCCAAGTTCTTTGTCTAACTCCTCGGTACTCGCACGTAGCGTTCTGCGGCCCGCCTTTGCCTCTTGTGGGACCTTTTTTCCACGGCTTCAGTGAAGCCTTTCTGTTATTTTCCATACTGGGTTAAGTTGGGAGAAGAGAAGCAAAGTGAAGTAGATTATTATGTCGGTCAGGTAGGAGTGTAGTGAGTGATAGGAGTGAAAGGCGCGGGATATGTATAGAGTGAAGGTGGTTTGGTTTAAATGTTGTCACGTTTGGTCCTTTGGAGCCAGTTTTCAAGCCCATGTGACCGTTGAAGTGACTAGTTTGCATTATGCAGTGTATTATGTTTATTATTCTTTTGTTATAAGCTACATATATATTTGTATATATACATAAATAATTTAATTTAATTTTGTAGATATGCATTGAATTATCACGTCGTAATTTGATATTAATCTTGCGAAGTAGAAAGCGAAGGTCTGGTGGTTAAAAAGATTCAAGTTTCAGAAGTCACCTCAGTGGATGCGGCAGTGCTTGAGGGGGAAGTGTGTCATTTTTAAGTTCAATGACAATTATAATTTCAAGTAAAAATATAATACTATATAATCACTCTATGAAGTATTAAGTTCCAAAAGAGTGAATTATTGTGAATTATTTTTTCTTGATAGTAATATAAATTGGCACAATATTCTTAAATTTATCTTTTTTTATTGTGAAAAGTCTCTTGACTCCCATATCAGGTTTTCCTAGTCTCCTAAAATGAAATATATCCCTGATTAGTAATGTAATAGATTCTTAGCAAAATGATAAATATAAAATAAAAATACATTGTTAATATTTGCATACATTATAAATGATTTTTTTTTGTCTAACAGAGAGAATAATTGTACTCCCTCTGTCCCGAATTATAAATTAATATTGACTTTTTAAAGTTTAATTTGAAACATTTTTAAATTTAAATTGATATGATTTATTTAATTTTGAAAAACAATAAATCTTATAACTAGTAGTATTTTTCAGATAATTTATAATATTCATAATTGTATTGACTTAAATTAAACAAATTCATGTTAATTTTGAGTTTAAAAATAACTTTTAAAAAATTAATAATAATATAATAATTTAAAACGAAAGAAATATTATTTTTATTTAATTATAAAAATGTCCCCCTTGGAAAACTTCCTTCCTACGTCGGCCCCAGCTTGGGGTTGAATGGAATGTGATCTTATTTGACTTGTAAAATCAAACACCCACTGAAGTAATTTGGTTTCCTCCCTTGGATTCTTCTCCCCATTAGTGGCCACCTCCAGTACAATTTCGACTTTCACGAGCCCTATTACTTCTAATTCACATGTTTTCCTGACATTCATAACCTGAATCCGGGGACTCACTTTTATCCCATGCATTTGCATTCTCTCTCTCTCGTGCATGGAGAAAGGAATCGAGTTGATTTTATTGCTAATTTGTTATTGTAGAATATATAATATCAACAGCAAGTTCGCAATATTAATAAAAAAAATTAATTTAATTTCCCATTGTTTTGTGTGGAATAACCATTAACTAAATTAGGTGATGGAGATCATATTAGGGGTAAATGGTTTTATATCATCGAGAAAGAAAATAAAGAATGACAAAACCTCCTCCCCCAACCGTGGGTTATTCTCTCATCAGCTGCTACTCCTTTATATTCCACTAAAATATAGTATGATTATATGTCTCTAGCGACACTGGTCATTTTGCTTCCAAAATAGAGTACCACTCTTTTAAACCTTTTAGCAACTGTTGCCATCGTATATATTGCATGTCTGCAGAACACCAAGTTTGCATCTCATGAAACACTGACGCCATTGATCTTGGCAACTTTTACCCCATGAAATTTGTAGTGCCAGTGCTTGATTTTCAAGATGCTGAATAATATATATATATATATATATATATTTGCAATATAGAAAGCTCATAATGTTGAATAATTTTCAAACTTGGGTTCTATTATTAAGAGTGAAAATGGCCATGCCTCAATTCCAAAATATAAGATCTATCTTTTTTTAAAGTCAACTGATACATACAAATAATTAACTAAGCCCCAAGGAGTTCACAATACCACAATACAGGTGTAAAGACTTTAAACCACAACCAAAACAATGAAATCAAGTATTCTCTCCCCTTCCTGAAACAATTATTGACCCAGAAGGATAGATTGGAAGAGCACATCATATTATACTTCCATATTTTCAAAGCAAATGCATAATTAACAGTGGAGCTTAATTCGCCGAAATGATAAAAGTATTAAATAATAGAAATTTTAAGAGAGACAAGGAGCGCAGAAACAAAAGAGGACAAAAATTCTAACTGGCTATTTCATACTTTGGGCGTTCCTCTACAAATATTCCGCCATTTATCTTTGAGGTCTATAGCTGTACGCCCTTTATGAAAAACTGCACTGCCAAATTCTAAAATTGTCTTCCACGGCATTTTTGTATCATGCTTACTTGCAAATTTCTCTACTCCCTCCTGCAACAATAAAGCAATAATTGGTACAGTACAATATGATTAAAAAATAAGATAAGATATTTCAAAGATAAGATATTTCTTTGAGCGATCCAGAGCAATATGATAAAATAGTGCTACCGTCTATCATATTTTCTTCCACTTTCAAAAGGTGCTGCGTCTCCACTTCACTCTCTCAAAGCTTCAAAATAGTCTCACAAAGTATATACTTTAATATCTCATAGAAGTGTGGCAGAAATAGTAAAAGAGCTTGAGAAACTTCAGAGGTGAATAGGCTTTCTATTGTATGCCCAGTTAAATAAACTGCCAATTAAGAATAAACAGGCTTCATTTGGTGGTAACGAGACAGTTCAATAAGTACTGAGATGGTTCAATTTAAAGGGCGCTAGGTTCATGCACATTCAATCTCTCTTATCCATTATCTGTATTGATTATGTTAACATTCCATTATCGTGTTTAAAGAAGCTAGTATAATATTAGATACTAAAAAGGGAGTTTTCTACACAGGGAACTGGTGAAGTTTGGAATGGTTATTTAGTGAGGTGAATCGTCATTCTACGTTCTACAATAGAAGGTTATGGTCTTGATGCCTCAATTTTAAGCAACATAGCTTTCATATGGAATGATTATAGGTCAGGATCGAGTTGGACTATCCATATCATTTGATCACCAAAAAGTACAACAGCTTCAGGGTAATGAGTGGGTAGAAGTGAGAACATCTTTGTAGTATTCATTGTTCTTTCCAATAAACTCCTTTTATCTTAAAAAAAAATCTTAGTCGAATACTAGTTTCTTGCTGGCTAATGGTATAAGAAACTTACTCCTGAGAGAATTATGGGTAAGATATATGAAACTGTCCTTTCAATTTTAAATTTTTAATACTTAATCGTATGCTTCATCTCTCTAGGTCCAAAGCCCAAAGGCATGTGTTCATTGACACATGCATTGAGCAGAGGACTACACTATAATTGGGATTTCCATGGGAAGTATGTAACTACTTCAAATGTACGTCTTCAATGTTCTTGGAGCAAAAGTCAGTATTTTACAGCAGAAAACTAAGACACTTGACAAAATCTGGGAGAAGTTAGTAGAGACACTTTATTATAGCTCAGTTCTGAAAGAATCCCAGATAAGATCCTTTCTTGTTCTTCCAATACAACTTGAAGACATTCTTATTTTTTTTTTTTGGGACCATGCTAGGAAAGGAGAGTGATGGGATAGGTCTGTTTATTCATGGTTTTGTTTTGTTGCATGGGGATATCCTTATACATATTCCCCTCACTTATTTTGCAAATTCTTGCTCTAAACCGCACCTCACTGCAATATCAATATATAAAAAATAAAATATAAACAGCAAAAAATTATATTTTTGCCAATTCTTCATTTTTGGGAAGAGAGTGACCCATAGAGTGAAGGCCAACTTTTTCCGAAGTGACCAAATTAGGCACAAAGATCTGCAGAAGCTTACAGTTTAATTGGTTGAAACTATAAGTCATGGTCACTCCTACTTGTAGATCTTATTCTACAAGCACAACTCTAGTGCTTCACATGCACCTAAACCAATATGATAACTAGCTAATAGCAAAATATAAGACAACTAAATGCACTTAAATAATTGATATCCCCACCAACATCCCCCACCCCCATGCCCCAATTCTCTATTTGTTTTATAGGGTAAAAGAACTGGAGGAAAAACTCGAGAAATAACTAAACCTAATATGCTAACTGAAGGTTTATTTTGGTCATTGATTCTACATAAAAACAGGCTTTCTACCATGTTAAATTTAAAGAACAATTAATTTATTATATTAGGACAGAAGATCACATATTAGTCTGACATTGACTGCATGCCACTTGGCACAGTTAGGAAGCATATAAAGTACAGTTACTATACCATATTGCACAATAGTATGAGTAACTTATAGAACGATGATGAAAATGGTAGAAAGATACAACAGGGAAAGTCCCCCAACTCAAATATTTATTAAGGTCTGACATTTGCAACTCCCCTTTATCTCTGCAAATGGACTGGCTGTTGCAGAAGGTAAGACTCAAAGCAGGGGACTACAAAAGCCCTGTCCCAAGGACATAAAAATAAAAATTAATATTCATGTAAACAAACACATTTACGGACACATAAATGGCTAGTAATAAACTATCCTATGCAGAAAAGCTTAATAAAAATTGATATTCATGTAAACAAACACATTTACGGACACATGAGCAGACACATAAATGGCTAGTAATAAACTATCCTATGCAGAAAAGCTAGTACCTTTAGTGTCTCTTCCTCAACATTTGTCCATGGGATTGGCTTCCTCCTCAGCAGAGGAATTGCAGGATAGGTACTGCAAAGTAAAAGCAAGGCCTTGTCAATACGTCTATGATCACTGTGATACAAGACTCAAAAGCTTCTAAAAGATACTGTCGCGGAAGGGAGACAGAATTCCAGTAGCAATTGCCATGAGTATACAATTATCAGACACTAAATTCTAAGCTGAACATGAAGACAATAGTGTATGAGAATGATGAGGAAAAGGTTGAATCTATATAGGAACACAGCATCTTTGGGATCCATAAGTTTAAGAAACTTACTACTGGATTTCTTGCTTCTGGACTCTTAAGGTGTGATTAGAAGCAATAGACTTATCATTTTTTTCTCCTGAACTTTCCACTTTATCAGTAGCTGGTGGCTTCACAGTTTCATGAGGTAAAACAGCATTTTGTTGATTCAAAACTTCCTGCACCTTTTCAATTCCAATATGTTGCTCACTCCCATGGACAATTTTCGAGTTGCTGCAGTTTGAATTATGAACTTCACAATCCTGGACAGCTTGCAATGCAATCTTCGGTTCTTCTTGCTCCCTCGAGGATTGGCAACACACTGAGTTGCCCATCATCTGTTCCTCTTGTTTATCTTCAGAGAGAACATGATTTTCCACATGGGTTACAGCATTTAGTTGAGGTAAAACTTCGTGCTGCTCTTCAATTCCAGCAAGTCGTTCGCTCCCTCTACAAAATGAATCATCAGCTTCACAATTTTGGACAGCAAGCACTGGGCTGCCAGTCTTTTGTGCATTACTTTTATCTTCCATTGGGACATCATTTCCTCCATTTGTTACAGCTCTTCCCGAAACCCTACAAGGTGAATCACTTGATACCGATGGCTCAGCTTGTTGCAAATCTTTTGTATTCACCCTAGACTGGGTGTTATTCACTCTGTCAACAACATTCTCAGCAGTGTTTGGTTCAATGCATTCATCCAAATCTTCATCTTCTCTTGATCGATTCTGGTCTTCCCTACGCAATTTCTTGGAAGAGTTCCACTGCAGATATTCAACTCCTAAGCCAGTAAAGGATGCCAAATGTTTCCTTGCCAAGGAGCACTTTTTCTTACTATTCATGAACTCTGAAATTGCTTGTGAATATGTACAAAAGGGGCAGTAAAAGCTCCCCCTTTCATCAAAGGTGGCCGCAACCCCCAAGCAGCTCTCATGGACCACTCTTGGGCAGGCATCAGAACTACAAACCAACAACTGACCACCTTTCTTACAAATGATACAATGTTGTTCTGTCCCGTCTGCTGTCCCTAAGGAATCTTCACTGTATGTACATTGAGAGCTCAACAATGAATTCTTACCTATGATATCATTATTTTCATCATGGTAGCCATCATCTTCTCTAGAAATTTCAGGTTCGCAACTATGGTCCATTGCAGCTTTGGCTTCACCACAACACACACCATTTGGGGCATTGAGTGGGAAACTATGCTCACATTTCTCTTTGGCTTCATCAACAGAATTTGTTTTTTGAGTTACAGCTTGTGCACTGCTTAAAGTTTTCGATTCAGCACAATCTTCACTGTCTTCTTTAGCTTCATTGACACCCATGTTTTGGCCTTGCCCCTCTCCAGATGTATCTTGAGACAGTTTCTCATCATTACGGGAAGCCAGTTGTTGATTATGCAAGAGGTCAGCAGCATCAACATCATTGCACATCCTAAGCCTCTTTGATGCAATGAAATCATAATTAACATTCTCAGGAAAGTTGCTTTCCTTTAAGGCTCCCACCTGAGGTTCTTTAGACGAGGCATACCCATTTGCAGTATGCTGTACAATTCTTCCAGAAAAATCTTCTACGAGTCTGCTTCCATGAAAAGAAACTGAGTTTTGATCTTTCATGGCCTGTTGGGTACAAAAGGGCTCCTTGGCAGCATCGGAACGGACATCATAAGCATTGTCCACAATGACTTGATTGCCAGTGGATGGGGGCCCATGATTATCAGTAGTTGAGTCAATCCTAACTCTCTTAGCAGATAAAGAGTTTCTAGTAGGTGAAATTTCATGAACATCACTGTCACTCCTTTCAGATCTTTGTGCGTTGCCATCAGATTGATTTGTAATTAGCAAACCACTCCTTTCCTTCAAGGATGCGGGAATTAAATGGTTGCCTTCAAGTATAGCATCCTTCAGCTGTTTGTCAGGAAGAAACACACGCCAAACAACACACATAATGGAAATTACAACTTGTATTGCTTACTTCAACTTAAGAAATTTGTAAGTGTGGGAAAGAAAATTATTTATACCTGTTGCAAAGCGGATTTAGGCAAGCAAGATTTTTTATGCTGAATAAAGGGCTCAAAATCCCGTTTCAACATCTCTAAATCGATCCAACTTGATCCAGAAAACTTATAACATACGCATATACATAAATAAATAAAAAATTAAAGAACCATAAGAATTTTCATTCCAAATTAATTTACTCAAATGTTATACACATACACCCTGAAAAATATATATTACCTTGGGCAATATTTCTCGAAGGACATTCTCACAACTCTCTGATTCATCAAAACCAATTTCAGAATCAGATTTAGGAGAAACACTGCCCGTGACCCCTTTCTTCTGAGGAGACAAACTCTCTAAAATTCTCAAGGACACCATCTCCCTTGCATTTTCCCCAACATGGTCGCAGATTTCTCCGGGAGCCTTTTTGACTAAATCTAGAGTAATACAGGTAGATACCACAAATACCAAATTCATATAAATAAAATATAATATGAAAACAATTTCATCAAGAAGCAAAACAAAAAAAGGGTTTCATTAATGCATACCAATTAAAAGAGAGGTATCGATTTCACTGAAGCTCGCAAGGGCTTCAATTGCCAGAATCCAGGCAAGCGCTGAAGCATTAGAAGGACTGGTAGCCATTAACGAAAAACACAGATTTCCGAAGCTTCAATACCCCAATTTCTCCGGTGGATTCATGAACAGAGACGAGAGTATCTTTCCGTGCCTACCGTCGAAATAGAAATGCTTCCTTCAGAATCTCACACATAGCACAAACCCTAACGACTTTGATTTTGGTAACAATTTACCAGAGGAAGACGTTATGAAAAGCTTTCGGGAATTTGAATGCATATTTCTCTCTCTAAAAATATGTTCAATTTCTCTCCTTTTATAGAAAAAGTAGTATCTAAACCACGCGTTGCGCGTTACAAAACAAAATATTTATCATGTAAAAAAAATCTAAAATAGAAGATAAAAAAATTATAAAAGTGAAGACTTAATAACAAAAGATATTGAAGAGAATAATTTTATTAAAGAAAGTGGGTTTTTAAATTCAATCAAAAAAATTAGTTGGACTACACTGGTATTTATCGGCCCATCGAATTGATACTTGGCCTGTTAGCCACTGGGCAAAAGCTGTTACAGATAGAGAAGACACACAAATCACCCGAATTTAACTTCTCGTATCCGGTTAGTTGATAACTGAATTTGTTGCTACTACTCTTCAATTTTCCCGTCATTTATAGTCAGTAGTTCTCCGAATACATACTCTGTGTGTAGTTAAAAATATAGGGAAGATAAATTAGTGGTTGACGAAAAAGTGACGGTAGAAAATAATTATTTTAGAGAAGTTAAAATGTGACAACGGCTTGAGAAAACAGTTTTTTTTCTCTCTCCCTTTATAAAATAGATATCGCACCATTAATTAAACTAAAGTATTTGTTTTATAATTTTTATACAAGTAATTTTATTTACTAAAACCGATATACTCTCTACGTTTTAAATTATAATAATTATTATTAATTTTTAAAAGTTAATTTAAAAATATTTTTAAACTTAAAATAAAAACCACTCATTAAGAATTATGAAATATTAAAATTTACAACGACTGTCGACTAACGAGTAATATTTTTTAGATAGTTTACAATATTCATCAATATATTTATTAAAATTAAAATAATATATGTTAATTTTGAGTTTAAAATTTTATTAAATTGACTTTAAAAAATTAATAATGATCAAATAATTTATAACAGGAGGAGTATAATTTCTTAAACGTCTCAAAATACTTCATTAAAATTGTAAATAAAAATTTCTATTAAAGACTGATAAGATCCTTTATTTAATTAAATTTTATTTATACAATATAATGTCTTATGATAATTGTTAACTTTTTTTCAATTCCATGATATCTGTAATGTCCTAGAATTTCCACATCTTTATTAATTAAATTATTAATTTAATTTCCAACGAGTTAGTTTTATGAGATTATTTAAATATTTTTATGTGATTAATTAATTATGTGATTAAATAATTATGTAATTAATTACTAAACTTAATTAAAGGGGGTCACTAATATGTTATTAAATTAGTGAACAAACCCTAAAGTTTTAATATCAAAATAATTGATAAGTTTCCTATTAATTAAATATTCAATTAAATTGAATATAATAAGTGAATTAAATATAATAAATTAATTAATATGATTATTAATTAATGTAAATAATGTGAAATATTAATAATAATATTTATTAGTCCATTTAGTAATTTAATACTTATGGGTTAGAATATTTAATTATTTATTCAATCTAATTATTTATTTAATCATGTATTGAATAATTAATGTGTAAATTATTAAATTAGCCCAACATAGGTCAATTAGTAGCCCAAGTGGAGAATAATAAAATTTGACAATTTAGTAGCCCAAACAATTTAATAGAAGCCCAATTGGTATTTTAAATTAAAGTCCAATGATTGGCCCACTTGGAAAATACTTAATTTAACTATTATTAATTTAAAAAGTAAAAAGTGACATTGAATTTGGGACATGAAGGATCAGCCGAGCATACATGGAGAGGAGAGAGAAAAGAATTGATTTTTTTGTTATTTTAGTTTATTATTTATTTATTTAATTAATGGTTGCTTGTTTTATTTTTTTTTCAAGTACATGGACCATGCTTCTTTTCACCAACCAAGTCATGGCTTGTTAACTTGTGTAAGTATCCAATAGCTAGCTTGTAATGGTCAAAATTATTAGATACATTATGTGTATCTATTAATTTTTCAAGTATACTTGAAAAGTTGATAGATGTTATTTCATTTTGCTCCAAAAATCAAAAGAGAGAGTTTGAGAGCAAAATATTTTGAGAGATAGAGCAAGAGAAGGAGAAGGAGTTCTAAGCTAGTTTATGTCTTCAAGATTCACCACTTATTTTGGAAAAAAAAGAAGAATAGCCATTAAAACAAGGTAATGGTTATTTTAAATGAAGTTTTGTTTTTAAATTAAATAAATCATCATGTTAGTATAAACATGTTAATATAGTTATTAATGTGTAGTTGTAATATTTATGCCATGCTTGAGTTTAATATGTTTGGTTTGTATTTTGGTATATTTTATATGCTAAAAATATGTATTTAATAGTGTGTAAACAAGTTTTGAAATATATGACCAAAAATATTTTTTTTAAAACTTAGGTTTGATGCTCTAATATTATAGAACATTAAATCATGAGAAAAATAAAGTTTGAATCACTCAAAATGGAGTTTTATACAAAAAAGTTATGATTTATGGTAGTTTATGTGATGTAAATTTTTTTATAAAAAAATAATGATATTAACTCATGAAAAATTATTTTTTCATGTTATAAATTAATATAAGGTGATTGGTAATTTTTTGGATTTTTATTGAAGAGTTAAAGCTTACTTGATGGTATATTTTTATTTAAAATGTGTATGCCGGGAACTGTTCACAATCTGCTAAAAAGAAAAAAAAATTGGATTTTCCGCGCAATGCCCGCAATTATTTAGGCAGTCGGACGCGGAGACAAAACGGCGTCGTTTAGCCTCAGAAAAGTTACGTCGCGCGTACGCGCGGAAGCCAACAACAGTGACTCCAAAACGGTAGCGTTTTGGTCCTGCTTCGGCTTAACGCGCGCAATGCGCGAGCAACTGTTTTCTAGAAATTACCAAATTGCCCCTCCGTGTTTTTTTTGGCGAAATGACCATTTTGCCCTCGGATCAGTTTTCTGATTAATTACGAAACTGCCATCGGTCCGGTTTTTCAACTTAATTACGAAAATGTCATTCGGGTTAATTTTAATTAATTTAAATATTTAAAAATTAATTTCAAATTATAACAAAAATAATAATAATACAAAAATAATATTGGGGAGAATATTTTTCATTAAGTTTAATATTTAAATATTTTAAATATTAATCTAGTTAGCTAATCATGGTTAAGTTAAATAAATTTATTATTTATTAATTATTTTAAATGTTAATAATAAATAAAGATGATAAATTAGCAATTATTATTTAATGCCTATTAAATAATACTTAAAGAGAGATAAAATTTATAAATGAATTATTTATTATTTAAATAGTATTAAATAATAAATAAGGATAATTAAGTAATTAATTATTATTTAATTAGCATTAAATAACGATTAATGGAAATTAAGTTATTAGAGTAATAATTTATTATTTAATTTAAATAATAAATAAGAATGATTTGATTATTATTTAACCTTAAATAATAATTAAAATTAATTAAATAATTAATTATTATTTAATTGACATTAAATAATAATTAAAGAGGATTAAGATTAGTAAACTATTATTTAATTTCCTTAATTAAATAATAAAGGTTAATTACTTAGTTAATTATTGGTTGATTAACATTAAATTAAAGAAGGTTAAAATTAAGTTAATAATTATTTATTATTTAATTATAATTAAATAATAAGTAAGTACAATTAGTTATTATTTATTTTAAATAATAACTAGAGTTAATTAATTAATTTCTATTTAATCAATATTAAATAGTAATTAAAAAGAGATTGAGTTAATAAAATAAATTGAATTTAATTAAACAATTATAATAAGTTGTTTAAGAGTTTAATAAGTGTCCAACACTTAAGAAAAATATTTTCTAACTTATGGAATTATTAACCTAATATGATTGAGGGTCTATAAGGTTAATAATATTGTTTTGACTAATATAATTTATGTGTTAGTACTTATGTGGTAAATAAGTTCATTATTAAGCGTATAGTTATGCAAATACGCCGTACTAATTATTGGACCGACTTTATTAATGTTAGGTTTTTCAAAGCAAGTTAGTTAAAGTTAGACATTTATTGTAGCTGAGCAGACAGGCAAGTTCTCTAACCCTACTCATTTATTGCTGAACAAGTTTCTATACTTGTATTTATTGTCAAAGCTTGAAGTGGTTTAATTATTTAAAATTATCCCACATCCATATTGTTTATAAAATCGCACTTAGTGCACTTAAAGCTTATTAGTTCTTGATTCATGAACTGTATTAAAAATGTCTTAAGCTAATAATTCAGCTAGACATTACGTTTCTAAATTCAATAACTTGAATACTTTTAAAAGCTTAACCAAACCATTGTTGGGTGCGGATTTCTTATATTAAGTCTGGAAATTGAACAACCCTAAATTAGGGGATTTTGTGTCGGGAAACCGACTTTGGGCGCCAGTGACTAAATGTAATGCATATACAGTGTGTTGAATAGGCTGATCCCCTTGAAAACCAAACAACTCAAAGGGTCAGAGGAAACTCTATTATACCCTCGTTAGTTCAGGGTCCTTAGTGACCACTCAACATTTTAAGATTCAAATATTCTGTTTATTAAAATTTGAATCATGTTTCATTCACAATTGTTATATCTATTGTTGAATCATTGATGATATTTCCCATTCATTTATGATATATTAAATCTATATGATTGTTCTAAACTTGCTGAGCAAACTAGTTGCTCATTCTTGCTATATCATGAACCATTTTTCAGATAATCCTGATTGTTCAAAGAAGGATAAGGGAAAAGGAAAGTCCAGAGCTTAAGTTAGTTTATGCATGCTAATTAGATGCTTAAATTTGTGTTTACTGTTGTTAAACCTTTTGTAATTCCTTATGATAGGAACTGTTTATGTTAAGGTTAATAGACCCTGGTATTGTAACCTTTTTGTAAGGGAACCAATATGTATTATTCCGCGATATTTAAATGCAATGTATGTATTTAATTGTTAGTAATATGTTGAATAGTGAGAACCAAACTCGAGGTTATAGAACCCGAATTTGGGGTCGTCACAATATCTGGGTTGTTATATTTTGTCTATAATAGATATTACACTTTATTTTGTAAGTTCGATCAATATTTGGTTAATTTCTTATGTATTTTTTATCAATAAATAATTTTAATTTTCATCCCAAACGTATAAGTTCTTTTAATTAAATGTTCTATATTTATTTGAAATCACATGAAAGTTATCATCTGAATTATAATGACAAAACATGATATTATATAATAATATAATATGGATCCTTAAATAATTTATTTTTAATGTATATAACAAAATTCATATTATAAAATTTTCAATTGATTTATTTTATATTGTATTTTTGTTACAACCAATAAAAGCCTAATATGTTATGTGACGCCCTTAAATCTGGGCCTACACAGCTTAATTTGAAACACCAAAGATACACGATAATAATTATAAAACAGTACATAGTACAAAAATACAAAACTCTCGGACATGTGAAAACTACTATAACTATCTCTATTATTGTCCGAGAGATAGTTATACAAAAATACACAATTAAGTTTTCGCTATTATTGTCACACTATTTACAACATGTGAAAACTACTATAACTATCTCTCGGACCTTCACTCTATTCTCCGGCTACACCCAACTACTCTCTCATTTCCTGAATAACAATGGAATAAAAAAAATGGTGAGCTCAAATAACCTAATCAAGAAATATCATGACTAATATAACAATGAGTAAATTATCATTAGCAACGACAAGTTTTAGATCAATAATAACAACGAAATTAGCAATTCATTAGAAGAATCATATAGACTATGATGTAATAATTAATTTTATATAAATTAATTAACTTTATCTATAAAATAATTAACTTTATATATAAAACAATCAACTTTATATAAATTATATAAACAAATTATTTTAACAATAATGTACCAATTATTCATTATTATAACCAATTGTTATAAATATAGTGTAGTTGACTTTTTGAATTAGAGACTCATAATACCAACAGAAATATTAACTAATAATGAAATACAACAGTTAAATTAACATCACAATAATGATAACAATAATGCAAAGAGAAAAAATAAAAATAAAAGAAAGATATTATTACAATTTAATGACAATTATTGATTTAGTAATATGAATTATTGTGCATACACTACTGTGACAATTGTTAGTTCAATAATATGAATTATTATGCATGTGACAGTTATTAGTTCAAAAAGTTAATACTGTATAATAATCACTTTATCAATTTCAATAATATGAAACACAGTTCAATATCGTGTGTTACTGTGCAATACTGTATTTTACTGTGCAATACTGTGTTCTACTATTTCTTTACCACATGGTATTTTAACTGTTAAAAGTGAAAGTATCGTCAACCGTTTTTATTTAAAAGGTTAATTTTGTCTTTTTCTATATCCAACAATATTTCATTATGGGGCCTACTAATATTTCGTTATTTTAGCGTCGTCGTACTAATCAAATATTTTATGACAAAACGACTATTATTTGACAAGATAAAATTTACACAAAATATTTTTTAACTTTTATCAAATTATTCATTTACTATTTCAAAAAAATATATAAAATAAAATTTAATTTTATATTTTATAAAAGTCAGGATATCACATCTTAAGTTATAAGTCTGCACGTTTATTTTTGTCACTTTACAACCTCTCAGAACAGTGATTCTTGTTGCAAATTTTGAATTTTTTTAATTAGTTATAGATTTTAACGTTGTAGGGATATATCACCATTGATAAGTACATGTATACATAAAATATATTAAAAGAAATTATTATATTTGAATCACGAATCTAGTTTTAAAATGCAAGTTTATTTTGTTCCTTTTTTTATTTATATATTCTGAACTTTGTAAGAGCAATAAATATCAAAAAATAATTATAGTAAATATTCTAAATTTAAAATAGTATTTTATTTTTTTCTTGTATGATTCTCAATTATTTTATTCTTGAAGTTAACTTTTTTGTATATATTTCTTATGATTCATATTTTTAAATATTTTTTGATATATCTATATTCAAATTTCTTATTTTGAAATAAAAAAAATCTACTAATAATTATGCATTAAACATGAACGCTTTTTTACCCTCATTTCATAATATTTTGACATCTCTTTCATACGAGTAACCTGTAATATCTCAGATATTTACAAGATTTATAATTAAGATTTTAAATAATCAATTAAAGGTTATGGTTTAAAACCTAGAGTTTGAGAAGTGAGATGTGTAGAATTTGGGTGAACATTTTTTTTTTAACATAATTTATTTGTTAGAAATTAAATGTGAGAATATTGTAATGATGCATATAGAGAATTTATTAAGGAAATAAATTCATTTGAGAAGTGAAGATAATTATAAGGATATATATACATAGTTATATATTCCTAGAGTTGTGTTGGTTAGCCAAACAAGAAGACGAGAAAATTAGATACTCAATAAAACTAATAAATTAATTAGTTTAAGTATGGATTAAGAAGGAAAGTCATGTAATATAATTAATTGAGTTAATTATATGAGTCATGAATTAAAGCTAAGATTAGCAAGTAGAGAAGTGGAATATTGCCTAGAATGACAATATTAAGAAGATAATTAATTAAGTAATTAACTTAATTATTTAGTTATTATATAGAGTCCATTGATGGATTTAATACAAGCCCAATATGGGAATACTTGCATGAAAGTGGGTAATTAAATAATAAGCACAATAATAGCCCCTTCACGGAATTACTGTTCACAATCCGTAAGTCAGATTTATGATCCGTCAATTTTGGGTGATAGATCCATGAAATATGAAGATTTTTCAAGTTGAATGACTAAAATCCGATTTAAAATGAGCAAGATATGAATTTTCTACCAAAACACCCCATTGTTTTAGGGTTGTGCACAATAGTCCGGTTTGGAGCCAATTTCCGTGACGAAAACAAATCGAAATTTGATGTTTGATGACAGAAAAATGTAGTTCGGGAAGTTACGAATCCATCGATACCAAATAGGCCTCAATCGGACTTGTGGATTTCATTTTATTCAAGTTCCCGTCGGAGACCCCAAGTCTGGAAAATTCATAAAGTAATCTGCCTATTTTTTTAAAAAAACCGGCCGGTTTTTTTTTCAGTTTTTCATGATTTCTATGTAGGGCCGGTTCTTGGGTTGGTTCCAAAAGAGAAAATGCTAAAAATTATATAAAGAAAAATATCAAAATTTAAAATCCGAATTTTTTTGTAATTTGGTATTTATTAGAATTAATGGTGGATTAAAGCTTACTAAATTGCTAATAAGTATGGAAAAATTATTTTTAATTTCAGAAAAATAATATTTGACCTATTGGCATGCTAGTTAAGTGTTATAAAATAAAATTTGAAATTTTTGGAGTGATTCACTATATATTAGCTATTTATTAGTGTATAAATAGGCTAATAATCTAATTAAATATTATTTAATAAATATTAAATAATATATGAAGTTATGTAATTAATTAATTATGATTTAATGAATATTAAATAATAATTAAAAGATGTTAAGATGAATAAGTTAGTTATTTATTATTTAATTGCACTTAAATAATAAGTAAGGTTAATTAAGTAATTAATTAATATTTAATTAATATTAAATAATAATTAAAGGATAATTAAGGTTAATAAACTAATTATTTATTATTTAATTAATATTAAATAATAAGTAAGGTTAATTAATTAATTAATTATTATTTAATTAATATTAAATAATGAGTTTGGATAATTAGATAATTAATTATTATTTAATTCATATTAAATAATAATTAAATGGTAATTAAGTGGAATAAATTATTACTTAATCGAAAGAAGATTATTAAGTAATTAAAATATATTGATAATATTATTGACTAACTATTAAATGATAATAGTTAAGAATTAAATCATTATTCAATAATTAATAATGATATGTAATTAATTTAAAATATTATTAAAGGATTAATAATATTATTTAGCATTTAATTAACTATTAAATAATAATAGTTAAGAGTTAAATCATTATTAAATAAATAATAATGATAAATAAAGATTTAAAATATTATTAAAGAATTAATAATATTGTTTAACAAGTAATTAACTATTGAGTAATGATAGTTAAGGGTTGAATCGTTATTAAATAATTACTAATGATACGTGAGGATTTCAAATATTATTAAATGATTGATAATAATGAGAAGTCGATTAAAATATTATTAAAGGGTAATAATATTAGCAAGCAATTAAATTATTATTAAAAGATTAATAATAATGATTAAGGTAAACTATTATTAAAAATAAATTAATAATAGTAATGATTATTTAAAGTGTTATTTAGCAATTAAATAACATTATAAGTTATTACTAATTGATAGTAAAATTTAAAATATTATCCAAGGTGGGTAATATTATGATAGGTATCGAGATAAATGATGTGATTAAGTTAAACCAAGGGTATGGTCCATTAGTGATTAATTGGTGGATCGACCTAAATAAATATAGGGTCCAAGTTTTAATGCAGTGATATTAATAAATGTCAGAATTGCATAGTTTCGAACAAAAGATTTATGGTGTTGAATATGAAACACTTAGTCAAGTCAAAGAAAGACTAAAATATGAAATTAACCTTATTAAATAAAGGGGATGATAAGAAGAAATAAATATATTTAAAATAAGATTTAGTATTGAGTCAAACTTTGACTGATATTGTGCACCGTTGATCTCACATACCGTGTAGGTGGTGCAAGGAACGTGAAAGATTAACGTAAGCTGGTTATACAAGTTCAGGCAAGTTTTTCAGAACGTGTTGTATTATGTGCATGAATTATAAGTTTGTTATTAAACTAAGATGTGCTCATACGTGGTTATGTGCAAAGATGTTTTAATGTGCCTTTGTGTAATAAGTTGATTTGAACTGTTGATATGCGGTAGTTGATTTAAGACAATTGTTCTGCATTGAACTATATGTCATGATAGAGGTTAGACATGAAGTATAGATTAAATGCGAGGCATGATATGCATGAGCAGTATTGTGACGCCCCCAAATCCGGGTCCCTTGAACCTCGGGTTCGGTGCTCACTATTCAACACTTGTCAAGCATTCATAAAATATAACTTCAATAACTCGCGGAAATCATACATCATTTCATTATGAAACGTACCTTCAATCCCAGGTTCCACTAACCTTAATACATCATCATTACCTTATAATACAAAAGATTTACACAAATAGTACGAACTAACTACGTCTACTCGGTCATCTTTCCTTTGTCGTGGTACCCTTTAGATAACTCGGCTTAACTGAAAAATAGTTCATGATATAGCAAGGGTGAGCAACAACTTTGCTCAGCAAGTTTAATTAAACAATAAAAGATATATCATGAATGAAAAAGACTTAGCTCTGGAAACTTCAACAATATACAATAATTGTGAAGACATGCAACTTTGAATAATATAATTCAATTGACATAACATACTGCGTCATCATGCTGAAAGGGTCACAAGACCATGAACACACGTTTTGAGTATTTACAATACCCTGTAGACAGAAGTCTGTCAGTTCGTTTTGAATATTAACAATCATTTCGATTGACATATCCGGTGATGGGTACTTTAGGTGATCAGCCTATCGTACGTTTATAGAGTACACAATATAACCACCTAGTTCGTTTTGATCGGGAATATTCCATCCGACCGTAAGCTATCTGCTTACAATGCTCTGTTCATTTCAGCTTATCCCATCAGATTCCGTACCACAACAATATGGTTTGGACTAACTTCAATAATATTCAGATTATGAATTTAAATCGTACATGGTCTAGCCGAAACAATTGGCATAGAACCCTCACTTAGAACAGTTCATAACAAGAACAGTCATAATATCACATACAATATCTAGCTGAAACAAATAGCATAGATATTTCTCTTTAAACAGTTCATAACGTGAACGGTCATGCAAATGCACCTAAGTGCGATCGTCAATAACAATATAGATATGAAATAATTATTAATAATTATTTCATCATGCAATTTGAAATAAATTTCAGATTCTACATAAATAACTTGCCAAATAAATACAAGTTAGGGTTCAGAGAAACTTGCCTGTTCCGCTGACTACTGTTATTCAACTTAAAAATACTTCCTTTGGGTGACCTAATATTCAACAACATTGATCCTCCAATTAGCATAACACATATAGGTTTATTTAACATTAATAACCTTACCATATATGTCTTAATCATCTATCACTTAATCATAACCTTACATCTCTTAATAATATTATCAATCCCTTGATGATATTTTAAATCACATAACTATCACTTCATTGCTTTATAATATTATCACCTTTGATAATATATAATACCACAAATAATATTATTAATCGTATAATAATATTTTAACCATTTATTATTTCAATAATAAATCATCTAGTTCGTTTATATTATTAACTATCTAATAATCATCTTAATCTCTTCATTATCTCAACACTTATTAACATTATTAATAACTAAATAATGTTTTACACTATTAACAAGGATATTATTTATCAAATAATATCTTAATCATTTATAAATATTATTAACCATTTAATAATATTTTATCATCTTACTAATATTATTAATCCTTTAATAATATCTTCTTCTCTCATTAATATTATTAACCATTTAATAATATTTTATCCTCATACTAACATTATTAACCATTTAATAATATTTTAATCATTTATTAATATTATTAATCATTAAATAATATTCTACTAACTTATTAATATTATTAACCATTTAATAATATTTTATTAACTCATTAATATTATTAATCATTTAATAATATTCCACTCATTATCTAATATTATTAATCATTTAATAATATTTTATTCCCTTTATAATATTATTAATTATTTAATAATATTCTTCTCATAATCTAATATTATTAACTATTTAATAATATTTTATTCATATTGTAATATTATTAACCATTTAATAATATTTTAATCCTTTATTAATATTATTAATCATTTAATAATATTTTATTAACTTACTAATATTATTAACCATTTAATAATATTTTAATCCTTTATTAATATTATTAATTATTTAATAATATTTTATTAACTTACTAATATTATTAACCATTTAATAATATTTTATTCATTATCTAATATTATTAACTATTTAATAATATTTTACTAAGTATCTAATATTATTAATCATTTAATAATATTTTAATCCTTTATTAATATTATTAATCATTTAATAATATTTTATTAACTCACTAATATTATTAACCATTTAATAATATTTTAATCCTTTATTAATATTATTAATCATTTAATAATATTTTATTAACTTACTAATATTATTAACCATTTAATAATATTTTATTCATTATCTAATATTATTAACTATTTAATAATATTTTACTAAGTATCTAATATTATTAATCATTTAAATAATATTTTATTTATTTAATATTATTAACTCTTTAATAATATTTTACTCACTTCATAATATTATTATACATTTTATAATATTTCAATGATTTTCTAATATTATTATATTAATAATAATATTTTATTAACTTAATTATATTATTAAACCTTTAATAATATTTAACTCTTTTTATCTATTAAATCACTTATATTTAATTTTTAAAAAAATATATTTGTTATGTCCAAAAATAATAAAATAATTTTTGGGACATTTTCCATTTTCGGATCCGTACGGACCCGACCCGACCCGACCTGATTCGGTTTTTATTTTTTTCCAGGAACTGTGGTGTGACGCCCCCAAATCTGGGCCCACACAGCCCAAACTTGAGTCGTCAAAATACTACAACAAAATTATTACAACAAAGCACAACGTACAACAATACAGTGTATAATAATACACAACTAAGTCTTCACTATTATTGCCACACTATTTTACAAAACGTGAAGACTATGATAACTATTCCTCGGACCCTCACTCCATCCCCTGGCTAGACCCTGTTATGTTTTCATCTCCTGTTGAAAAACAATGGAACAAAAGAAAGGGTGAGCTCAAATAGCCCAGTAAAAAATATCATGACTAAGATAATGACGAATAAATTATCATTAACCTTCAACAGTTGAGTTCTTGATAGAATACAATAGACTACAAGGTTTATATCAAAAACTGCAGTTAAATTCTTGAACAATGTTCAGATCAATAATAGCAGCGGAATGAGCAATCTATTAGAAGAATAATGCAGACTATAATGTCCACTCGCTTCTCTTTTTCGTAAAAACATCATCAACTTTTATCATCTGAAATACCATTAGTCATGATAATATAAATTCACAGTTCCTGATCATAATCATGCACATCAACAGTTCATCTTTGCACTACGGGCCAAAGATATTCAATATAGCACAAACGGTCATGATTATACCAGATTCAGCCTTTGGTCATAATTATACCAAACAACAATTCATCTTTGCACTACGGGCCAAAGACATTCAATATAACACCAACGGTCATGATTATACCAGATTCAGCCTTTGGTCATAATCATACCAAACAACAGTTCATCTTTGCACTACGGGCCAAAGAGAACATTCACCACGTGCCATAAAAGACACCGAACAGATGTATCGCCTGTAAGACCCCGAATTTTATGAAATACAAAATTTAATTTTTCTTCATATAGATATTTTTTTTTTTTAACAGTAAGTGGTTAAATTAACAAAATTAAAAGTTAAGGATGTTATGTGCAAATTTTATTTTGTCGGACAATATTCGCTTTGTCGGGGAATATTCGTTTGGTCGGGGAATATTCGTGCCGTACGACGGCGCCGAAATAATAAATTATTGGTGGACCCCACAACGGAATATTTGTCGGATATAGAAAACGACAGAAGTAACCTTTTTAAATAAAAATAGTCAACGGAACTGTTAAAATACCAGTGATAAAAGAATAGTAGCATACGGTAGTTTATGGTATTTTCTGTAGCACACGGTACTCTACAGTAACACACGGTATTGCATAGTGTCTCATATTATTGGTCTGATAATTGACACCGTAACTGTTACGCATCATTTCATCGATAATTGTCACTGCATAATATTTTATATTATCAATTCAATAATTGTTGTTACACAGTATTTTGCATTATTGATTTAATAATTGTCATTACACTGTATTTTATATCATTGAGTCAATAATTGTTGTTGCACTGTTTTTAAAATTATTGAACCTAATAATTGTCACAGTAACATATGCACAGTAATTCACATTATTGAATCAATAATTGTCATTACACAGTAACGTATGCTTTATTTTACATTATTGTTATCTCTATTATGATGTTATTTAAACAGTTGTATTTCATTAATTTATTGACTTGATATCTAAGAGCTAACTATACTGTATTTATAACAATTAGTCATAATAATTGAATTGATAAAGTTATTTGTTTATAATATAAAGTTAGGTGATTATTAGGTGATATGAAATGAATGGTGTAGATTAAAGTGTGAATTATTGTTGAATAATTGAATTGATTTGTTTATAATATAAAGTTAGGTGATTATTAGGTGATATGAAATGAATGGTGTAGATTAAAGTGTGAATTATTGTTGAATAATTAAATTGATTTGTTTATAATATAAAGTTAGGTGATTATTAGGTGATATGAAATGAATGGTGTAGATTAAAGATAATATAATATTTGAAATGGATGGTGTAGATTAAAAGGTGATCTTTAAATGAATGGTTTAGATTAAATGAATGATAAGATTTTTGGCTATAAATAGAAGCCTTAACTTAAGGATTTTTCATAAACTTCCTTACTTGTTCTTTCTTTCTCTCTCTAAATACTTCTTGTGAAAGTTCTCTCTAAGTGTGCTTAAGTCATCTTGAGTATTTGTGAAGATCTATAAGTATACGTGTACTGTTCAAGTTAATCAACCTCATTTAAATCAATATCCAGTCACGTGTTACGGTAAGGGATACCATCTTTTTCATCTTCCATTATTCAAACATACTATGGTAAGGGATTATCATTATTTGATTCTCGATAATAATATTGTTTCTTCCTTACTCATAAGACGTGTCTTTTATTTCCATGTATTAAATTGTGGGAATAACCTTACGGAGCGGATTGCCGCCTGTTGGTGAATAACCTTTCGTATTCATTCATTATTAATCTCTGAGAATAACCTTACGGAGCGGATTGCCGCCTGTTTGGTGAATAACTCTTTGTACTCAAATCCTATTAAATTGTGGGAATAACCTTACGGAGCGGATTGCCGCCTGTTGGTGAATAACCTTTCGTATTCATTCATTATTAATCTCTGAGAATAACCTTACGGAGCGGATTGCCGCCTGTTTGGTGAATAACTCTTTGTACTCAAATTCTATTAAATTGTGGGAATAACCTTACGGAGCGGATTGCCGCCTGTTGGTGAATAACCCTTTGTATTAATTTCCTTCACCTTTTGTTAATCAAACCTGCTACGGTAAGGGATATTATTTTCTTTCATACTCCTAAATCGAAATTTATTATGGAACTATTGCTTCTATAATTCCTGAAAATATTATATGTTCCATAATAGTTGAACTTCATTATTTCAACTGAACCTTCCTATTTACGTGAACCTTTCTATTGAATTGTAACCGTTATTTCAACTGAACCTTTCTATTGAAAAAGATGGTATCCCTTACCGTAGTAAGTTTTAATAATAGAAGATGAAAGAAGATGACATTCCTTACCGTAGTAAGTTTGAATAATAGAATATGAAAGAAAATGATATTCCTTACGAGTAGTAAATTTAAGAGTATGAAAGAAAATGACATCCCTTACCGTAACACGTGACTGGATATTGATTTAAATGAGGTTGATTAACTTGAACAGTACACGTATACTTATAGATCTTCACAAATACTCAAGATGACTTAAGCACACTTAGAGAGAACTTTCACAAGAAGTATTTAGAGAGAGAAAGAAAGAACAAGTAAGAAAGTTTATGAAAAATCCTTAAGTTAAGGCTTCTATTTATAGCCAAAAATCTTATCATTCATTTAATCTAAACCATTCATTTAAAGATCATCTTTTAATCTACACCATCCATTTCAAATATTATATTATCTTTAATCTACACCATTCATTTCATATCACCTAATAATCACCTAACTTTATATTATAAACAAATCAATTTAATTATTCAACAATAATTCACACTTTAATCTACACCATTCATTTCATATCACCTAATAATCACCTAACTTTATATTATAAACAAATCAATTCAATTATTCAACAATAATTCACACTTTAATCTACACCATTCATTTCATATTACCTAATAATCACCTAACTTTATATTATAAACAAATAACTTTATCAATTCAATTATTATAACTAATTGTTATAAATACAGTATAGTTAGCTCTTAGATATCAAGTCAATAAATTAATGAAATACAATTGTTTAAATAACATCATAATAGAGATAATAATAATGTAAAAGAAAGCATACGTTACTGTGTAATGACAATTATTGATTCAATAATGTGAATTACTGCGCATATGTTACTGTGACAATTATTAGGTTCAATAATTTTAAAAACAGTGCAGCAACAATTATTGACTCAATGATATAAAATACAGTGTAATGACAATTATTAAATCAATAATGCAAAATACTGTGTAACAATAATTATTGAATTGATAATATAAAATATTATGCATTGACAATTATCGATGAAATGATGCGTAACAGTTACGGTGTCAATTATCAGACCAATAATATGAGACACTATGCAATACCGTGTGTTACTGTAGAGTACCGTGTGCTACAGAAAATACCATAAACTACCGTATGCTACTATTCTTTTATCACCGGTATTTTAACAGTTCCGTTGACTATTTTTATTTAAAAAGGTTACTTCTGTCGTTTTCTATATCCGACAAATATTCCGTTGTGGGGTCCACCAATAATTTATTATTTCGGCGCCGTCGTACGGCACGAATATTCCCCGACCAAACGAATATTCCCCGATAAAGCGAATATTGTCCGACAAAATAAAATTTGCACATAACATCCTTAATTTTCAATTTTGTCAATTTAACCACTTACTGTTTCAAAAAAATATATATATGAAGAAAAATTAAATTTTGTATTTCATAAAATTCGGGGTCTTACATGTGGACTGCGCCCCGGCGCAGTGTGTTACACTACACACTGCGCCCCGGCGCAGTGTGGCAGAATGTTTTGCCATTTTTCATTTTTAAGACAGTTTTGATACCCTTTGATCAAACCTTGATTAAATGAAATCTACACATCCAAATGACACCAAATCAGTGTTGATGTGTTCCTAACTTCTTGTTTTACAATATTCCATGGTTCGATCGTCTTTTTGAAAACGTTTTACACGAAAATTACGGATCGAACCATCTAGGGTCTAAAAACGACATCCTTTTCGGTAAAAGCTATAACTTCTTCGTTATTCAATATTTTTGAAAGGTTCCAAAAGGGTTTGTCTTTAAAACTCATAGATCTAGCTTTCTATACTTTTAGATCACAAAAATAACTTGTACATCTTAAATCATAAATCAACAACCTAGACATTTAACTAGGGCTTTAAAACCAAACATGTTCATACTACCATTTCTTCCATCATCTTTCATACCAAACATGTTAGAACACCCATCTAGCATATTTAACCATATATCTTAATATGTAATCAAGATCTAACATCACATGGCTTTTTATTTCTTACATAACAAACTAACTAACAAGTTAAGGTTCAAAGAAACTTTTAAACCTTTAATGAAGATCTTCTTCTTGGAAATGGTTCTAGCTCTTCTTTGATCTTCTTGTATGGACCAAAAATCACCCACACTTGATAACACTCAAGGTGTTTGCTCTCTAGAACTCTCACAATTGCTCTAGCTTCTCTCTACAACATTCTCTCTCTAAATTTTGGTGAATGGAGCAAATGAACCAACATTTGCACAAGTGTTGGTCATTTCTATTTATAGAACTCTAGGATTTTACCATTAGTTCTACTAATCAACTAACATTGGTTGATTAAGGATCTAATCTTGCTTACTATGCATGGAATGACCACTTGATGGACATTTTGATTGACCCATTGATTGACTAGGGTGGTTGGGGCTTACTTGCACCACTTTACACTCCAAAATCAACCAACAAGCTACATTTATATCCATGTGGACCCCAAAATTCGGGATTGACCAAATATTTATCCAATTTGACTTTATTTTTAAGTCCTATATAATTATATAAGTATCCATATATATATACATCCATATATGTATACATATTCACCTATACAAACTTATTGGGCTCCACTTTGGATCTTAGTATTAAATTCTATTGGGCTCATTCAATTAAATTGTTTGGGCTCAATTTATATCACACATTGGGCTAGCATTTACATAACTATGCTATCTTTAATTAAAATAAGCATTGGGCTTATTTAATAAATTACATGGACTAGTAATTAAATTAATTACATAGGCTACAAGGTATACTTAATTGACCTAGTTTAACAACTCATTTAGATTTAAAATATAATCCAATTAGATTTGCTAATTATAAGTTCATTGGACTCCTTAATTAAATTAGCTTACATAACACTATCAATTGTCAATTATTGGGTTTGTTTTAATAAAACCCTAATACATATTAATACAAGTACATTGGACTTGATTAATTTAATTCATTCACTAACCCCTATCATCCAATTGGGTTTATAAAATAGTTAACCGTACACAAACAATTATTCCCACATTGAATTATCTCAAATAATTCACTTGCTTCTTCTTTCGCATTATTCATACAAGTAATTAACTTGCTTAATAAAAATCTTCTTAATTGCCATACAAGGCCAACATTCAAGCTTTGTGATTTTATCACATAAGCTTCTCTCGCAATCTTTTTCCTTCTTTAGTTAATTAATTTAATTAACTAATTTAATACATCTCATCATACCACTTATCACATATACATATACTTTATACCTCATATTTTCTTATGGATATAATTAAATAAAAAAAAAAAAAAAAAAATTTTGGGTTCGTAATTTTCTCGGTCATTACAAGTATGTCATAAACTGAAATGCATGAAAAACATGATGTTAGTATAAATTGTAAATTTTATGTGAAGCATGTAATGTGTTATGTGTAGCTGTTGAACTTGCTGAGCCGTCGTGCTCACTCTTGCCTAAACCAACATTTTCAGATAAGGCTAGTTACCTGAAGTTCTCGATAAAGAACAAGGAACAGGAAAATATATTACTTCCATTGAATATTTAAATATCTATTGTAGATATCAGTCCGAATTGGACAGATAAATGATTCTGTAGCATAAGACTTAGTTGATATGTTATATGAGTGTTAATACTCAAATTGATTGTAATAGAATGTCGTATCATGTATGATATTGAGACATACTAGGAATGTATAAAGATTTCGATTATGGAATAGAAAGAGATGTTGTAAAATTGTAAATAAATGATTATTTAGCAATTATAATATTGTTGTAATTCATGAACAATAAGAAAAAGGTTGTACTCGTGTTGAACCGAGTTCGAGGTTCGGGGGACCCGGATTCGGGGTCGTCACATAACCTGCAAGCAATATAATAAGATATTTTACTTAAAAATAAAAGTCAATTATACTATATAAATCGCAAGATCTTATTATTGATTCTTAAATTTATATTTTATTATTAATTATTTTGAATAGAATAAATAATATTACTTTTGACTTAACAAAATATTTTATTTTTCACATTTTAATATTTTGGAATTTTTTTAAAATTTACTTATTAATTATTTGTTTATAATGATAGATTTTTCAATTTTCTATTCTTTAAGATAATTTTTTTAAAGATTTAGATCTTATAATGTTTTTTTGTGCTATCTACGTTCAAATTTCTTATTTTGAAATAAATATTTTTGTAATTAATAATTATGAATTAAACATGATTTTTTTCTGACCTACAATTCTAAATATTTGAATATTTTTTTTTGCGATTAGTCTACAAGCAATATAATATAGTATAATAAAATATTTTATTCAACAATAAAACTAAATTATATATTATATAATACTATATTTTTTTTTTAACAATACATTGAGTAACGATGGTGACAAACTCATAAAAAATTATAACATAGTAAGTTATTGGAGGGATGATCCAATAGCCAAGTAAATGGATAAGATAATCTTAGTTTGATTATTTAATTATAAAATTATATCACGAATTCATTTTGTCTTTTAAAATTATGATATTAATTCTAATTTTTGAATTTAAAAAATTAATATTAGATAAGATAATTTTATTTTGATTTTTTTTTTATAAAATTATATTAGTAATTATTGTTTCTTATAAGATTATGATAATAATTTCAAATTTTGATTTAAACTAATAAATATTAAAAATTAACTTCATATAAAAAAAGTCAAAATCGAACAAAAATATAAAATAAAATAAAATATTTATTTAATTACAGTAAGCATAGATAGATATATAAATATAGATTACTGCCAAAATAGTCATATTCCCATTTCCGTTCCGTTCCGTTCCTTCCTTTGGCTGTGCGTCCTTATCTGCATAATATTTCAATTTGCCACTGCTCAGCTAGTTAATTTATAATTCCAAAGTGCAACGTGGAGCGGTCCATCACTCGATTGATGACATTTCATATTTTTTTAATAATTATTTGTAATTTATTATTTTATTTATAAAAATCTCATCATATTAAATGCAGGACACGCAAAAACTCGCTCGTGTCAAATTCATACGACGGTCTAGCCGACCTTGATTTCATTAACTTGTACATATAACTTAATTAATCATATAGTATTGTGGAGTATATACTAGCACTGCACTTATAAAAAATGGATTTTTTTATAACGTGTTTTAAAAGTATATGTTAAGCGTAAAATTCAATGCATAATATTATTTATTTATATATTTATATTAAATTTAATATAAAAAAAAATAATATACTGATGAACTTCATATATTAAATTCAGTGCAAATATATAAAGAAATAATATTTAATGGATTTCATCTCTTATTTTTCGTGTTTAATGTGTGTCCTTAGGACACACATTAAGCGGACCCATAAAAAAGTATTCAGGATTCTTAAAATATTATGACGTAATATTTTAAATTAATTATATATATATATATAAACATAAAATTATTAAAAAAATTATTATCAATAAATATTAACTATGTGAGAGGATAATTAAATTATTATTTTTATATAAATTAACTTGTGACCTAAAATCAATGAAAAAAATTCAACAAACTTGACTTTATAACAAGTGAAGATTCAGTAGATACCGATCGAGTTTTGTAAAGTTGATGAAGCAATATTATAAAGGGTTATAATTAAGAAAAAGTTAGTATACAAATCAAAACGTAAACTGAAGAAGAACTCTACAATTACCCTGATTTGATTCTTTAATCAATTATTGATTTTTAATTTATATATATGCACTTCTCACTTGAACTCATCCTCCATTCTTTTAACCCGAAAAGCAAACAAGCAAGTGCACACACAATATATCTAATATAATATATCTTTTATTTTATTAGATATATCTAATGTAATATATCTAAATTTATTTAATTACTTATAAAGTTATTTTTGTTAAATATATTTAATATTTATTAATATTTAAATTAATCTTACTCATTAATTATTGTTATAAATAATGTAAATTTTAATTATTAAAATAATAATTTCAGTAACTGATGCGGCTCCTATACGGAGAGGTGTATTTTTACTTTCTCTGCTTTACATATATTCCTGTCCTCTGATGCACATGTGCACTTACGGAAGAGACGCACTTAAGTACATCAGTACATGCAGTGGAGCCCCAGTCCTGTAGTCGTTGTACACTTGAATTGCAAAGGGATGAAAATAGTTCTAATACACTATCAATTATATGTGAAAAATTATTCATTATTTATAAGATATTAGTACGTAATATTTTAGGTTAATTATATTATTATTTTAATATATATAATAAATTTATATAAAAAAAATTAATATATATATTAAAATAATAATATATAATTGATCTAAAATATCACGGGACAATACTATATAAATATTAAATATTTTTTTATTATAATATAGTTACACGTGGCACTCAATTGTGGTGTCGGTTGTTGGCCGTGCTTAATTTGGATTGCTGTTGGTTGGAGATGTACGGTGCTTTCTCGGTTTAAAATTATATAATTATTAATTTAAAAATTAAAATAATTTATTAAAAATTATAAAATAATAAAATTTACAATCAATAATATTTTTTATTTTATTAATTAAATTAAAAGAATATATCAATTTTAAATTTTAAATAAATTTTTAAAAATTAAGATGATAAAATAACATAAAACCGATGGATTATATGGTACCACCACTACTAGATTTGCTCTTTTAGTAACTGACATAACTAGTGCCTAATAGTACTTGGTAACACCTTCTTTCAATCTTAATCATCAGTCCCACTTGTAATCAATTTAAATTTGAAGGCCTAAAGGAGATCAATTACTATTTCAACTTTCGGGACGTTCGCTTGTCTCTTGCTTTTGTTTATCCAGTGTTTGACACTTTTTCTTTAATAATGGTCGTCAAGATCTATATATCATAACCGCTTGATGTTTTCACTGATCGACAGAAAACACTGGTAGCCCACCAGTCAGAAGGGGCCCTATGAAATTAAGTCATTTGACCAACTGCAACTTCTGGTAACACTAGTTATTCAATAGCCGGACCCGACCTGGTTCTTATGAATTAAAAGTGACAGCCGGACGTATTCGAGTGATTAACAGTGACACAAAACCCAATCTTTTCCTTGGCGGTGCTGACATAAATTCTTTAAAAATAAAATACATTCACACCCTATATAAATAATTATAATAATATTTATTATCTCTTTAATTTTTTAAATAACACTCATTATCCCTTTGAATAACATAATACAACATTCACTACTCCTAAAATAGTTGACTTGATGATTTCAATAATTTTAAAAAATAAAATGGTCAAAATGTCCTTCACTACTGTCAGGACAATTATACCTTTAATTTATGATGACTAATATACCCTTTAAGCAAAAAGTTTGCTTGTATCTCACTTTCATTTAACTAGAAGAATAAATTATTAACTTAAATAAATAAAAATTTATTTAACAAATAAAAAATTTTAAGGTGAATAATTTAATAATTATCATCTAACATTTATACCATTCATAGCTTATTATAGCACATATATAATCAAGGTGGAGTTTTGTTGACATAAAAATTAGCTAACAAATATATACATCAGAATAATATCAAATGGTGGACAAAATCTGTACATCATCAATTTTTCAGCATTGAGCATAAACTAATTATAATTAAAAATTTGAAATCATTACTTTGTAACAATACTGTTTAATTGTCCTTGTATTTTATAGAAGGTTAATGTAACGACCCCAAATCTGGGTTCCATTGATTAAAAGAAAATTAGAGGTTATGGTACATTTAACTTGCCAATATATCATAATATATCAATATATCGTTATTACGTTATATTGATATATTTAATCAAATGTTGATATATTTGACTTAACAATATATCAATTGCGTTATTACATCATCTTGTTATATTTGTTCCAAGATTGATATATTTGTCTTGAAAATATATCAGTTTCGTTATTGCAACATTTTGATATATTTGTTTCACTATTGATATATTTGACTTGAAAATATATCAGTTTCGTTATTGTAACATTTGATATATTTGTTTCAATATTAATATATTTGGCTTGAAAATATATCAGTTTCGTCATTGCAGCATTTGATATATTTGTTCCAAGATTGATATATTTGTCTTGAAAATATATCAGTTTCATTATGGTAACATTTTGATATATTTGGCTTGAAAATATATCAGTTTCGTTATTGTAGCATATGATGTATTTGTTTCAATATTGATATATTTGGCTTGAAAATATATCAGTTTCGTCATTGCAGCATTTGATATATTTGTTCCAAGATTGATATATATCAGTTTCGTTATTTAAGCATTTTGATATCTTTGTTTAAATATTGATATATTTGTCTTGAAAATATATCAATTTCGTTATTGCAATAGAAAAGCTACAAGCCACCCTTGTGACCCCTCTCCTTGAAGTGCCGGCTACACAAGTATATTCATTCAATTATTTAATATACGATTAATTAGTACACAAATTTTAATTTATTGTTAATTTTTTAATAAATATAATTACAATGTCTACAATAATTTGTGGTCATTACAGTTAACATGATACTGAATAATAAATTCGCACTTAAATTCATACTGAATAATTTGTACAAAAACTTTCCTTCCTTCCCTTGTATGACGCTGAGTAGTGATTTAAGAGTGATGAATGTAACTTGATCATATAAGTCAAAATGGGGATACTTTTGTCATTAGCAAAATAGGTATAAATTCACTATATTTTAAAATAGTAAAACATGAGGGTAAATATGTAACTTCCCTTATTTGGTCAAAAATAAACATCTACGGGGGTTATGAGTGTTACTTGAAAAATTAGAAAGGTAGTGAGTGTTATTATAGGTGTCTACAGGGGGTGTGAGCGTATTTTACTCATTCTTTAAATAAAGCAACTACTGAAAAGGTACCAATTTTTTTTAGTTAACGTTTTAAGATTATTCATAGATATTAAAAAATGTAATTAATTTATGAATAATGTTAAATGCACTAAAGAATAATTTAAAAATAATACGTATGATTGTTGTTTGTTATTATCACGAGAATCACTAATAACTTTTGAATTACTTATATTTTGTCACTTTATTAATATTTATTATTGAATAAATTTTGTAAGTATAACACACTCGATAATTTATTATGAATTCACTTGGTTGATATAAAAACAGTTGAAAACTATGCAATTTTAAGAATTTCATTAACAAAAAATAAAAGTATCAAACTACTGATATGTTTAGAGCATCGCCAACAGTAATAATAAAAAAAAATTATTTAAATTGAAGTTTGTTGACTTACGTAACAATTTGAAGAGCATTATTTGTTACTTTAATATTTTATACTTTATCAGTCTCTTCAATTTAATTAAGGCAAAATAAATAAAAAAGAATTATATTAAATTTTAAAATGAGTTGTACATCAAACTCATCAAGCAAAATAAATATTTTTAGCCATTTTCATATGATTTTGATTCTCCCAAAATAAAATAAATATTTTGAAGAGTCAAGGTCAACTTACCAGTTCTGAAGAGAGAGAATGAGGTTGCAAATTTGACGACTAAAATTGAAGAGGCTATTGGAGATAATTTTTTTGATGTGGCTCACCTATTTCGAGTATTCCAAAGTGGTTGAAGAGGCTGTTGGAGATGCTCTTAGATGCATTTAGACAAGTATTCATAGTCATTTCAGTGGACTATGATCAAAACTGAAATTTACTGTCCAGAGAATATCATTAGGTTAGCTCAACTCATTATAAGTTCACATGTTTCGATGTTTGGACATAGGACTTTGAGTATTACAATCACTTCCACTTAAATCTCTGACCTTCTCAAGGGTTAATCAAATCACAATTTGAAAGATCACAAATTACTAAATCACAATCTTCAAGGGATGTATAAGCTCTGACCTATGTACTACACCACAAGGGGGTTGTTGATCTAATAGTATCTATAACAAAAAAGAAGGATGCGAGCTGGAAGGACTTGAACAAGTTGTATGCAGCTTGCTTAGTGTTAGTAAGATCTCTCTACATGGGTGCGCTATCAAACTAGGAGAAGAACATAACTAAATGGATCAATTCCTTTGACCAATCGTTTCGAGCTTCAAGTCCTTTAAGATTGCTAACGTGGTTCAAAGACGTTAACGAAAGGAACTAACATCTATGAATCCAATGACTTTCTTATCCTTGGATAGCTCTTGGGATGGATTAATGGATTTACGGCTTCCGTGGACGATCTTTGAATCTCTAAACTAGGGGAGAGCGCAGTGCAAATCAGTGTCGATACAAAGAGTATCCGTATATTCACGGATATTATATTTAAAAATTGCAGTGGGTAACCACACTATGTCAGGCATACAGATTCGGTGCAGATGTGGATACAATTTTTTTTTTAAAACAAATAATTATCAAAACTTGATCCATTAAGATAACAAATAAAACTACAACGACATGATTACAACTGTTGTTAAAGGAAGTAAATAACAAATAAATTTGATTATTTATCATAATTACCATATATAATAAAATATTACACAACGTTAGTCAACTAGTAAAATTCAATAAGAAATTTAGAAAATGTGACATAAGCTCTTAAGCCACAAAAATAGTGAAGGACAAGTATCAACAAAACAGTGAAAAAATAGTTGTGACACAAACACTCAGGTTATTGAAATTCAAATAATATACACATTACAAGGACATAATTTTTTAATAATTTATCTAGTAATTAATTAATTAATTAATTTACAAACCATAAAACCAATGCAAATAATGCCTAGCTTGGCGGTGGACAAAAGTATTCATATTGTATGTATTATTATAATTAATGTGAGCTAACGAGCACCATAATCTATATTTTAGGATATCTAAAATAATTTGTATCTTAATAATGTGTTATAGTTTTTCGTATTGTGCTTGGAGACTGACAAAAGATTTAAATTTTAAGATTTCTAAATATGTATATAAGTTTGGTTTTTGGTGTATATATATACGTAATAAATTATATATGGGCGAAAACATGTGATGCGGTGTGCATGTGGATATTTCTTGTATCCGTATCCGTATATGTGCGGATACTAATTCTAAAAGTTGCATTACGTATCCTCACCATGTGGATATTTTTTGTATCCGCATCCGTATATGTGCGGATACTAATTTTAAAAGCTGCATTACGTATCCGCACCGCATCACAATGTGCAAATTTTATGAATGCAACACAGATACGATTATAAATATGAATTCTTACTTTACTCTAAATAAAAAGAATTCAAAAAATCTTAAGATTTGCATAGACGACTATGATAACTCTTTTTTTCCCGTCTTTTCGTCCTGTTAAACGTCTTGCGTTATACTTTGAACTACCTTTTGCGGCGAGGGAGTAGCGGCAGTTGACTCGAACACGGAATATGTCTCAAAATTACCGTCTAAAAAATTTGACCCACCACTAGTTTACTCAAACAGTCCCGGCATTTGTGCTCTTAGTAATAACCTTATGACATCGAGATATCATGCATAATGCTTGTTTAGAATCTCTATTAAGCCTCAAGATACAATATATCTCGTGAACCTTTAATTATGAAACATGATTAGTAGTTTTGGACTATTGGCACATCAGATAACATGTTATTAACAACAGCTAGTTATGATATTTCCAAGTAATTAAATACATAAAAAATAAAATTTATAGTAAAAGATTACTACTAAAAATGCTACTACGAGCAGCAAAAAATCTGTAAAATATTTGAACACAATTTTTTTCCATATTACTCTATTTCCCGACTGCTAACAGTCGCTATAAACTGAAGAATCTAAAGGAAATGAACAAATATGCCTGATAAAAGCAGCATGAAAATCTATATTGCTATTATCGCGACGTACCACCGTGTAATTTGACAAAAACAACGAAGCAACTGAGTTGAATGAACTCACATCCGGTATGGACTCAGTTGACACTATCAATTTTATGTTCTTCAATATGAAATCATTTTTCGTGAGTTGACTCAAAAGTCCTGACTCGGACAGCGAGTTCTTCCTCTTGTGCTGCAGCATTGCCGTTCTAACAATCTCCGTTAGCATTGTATTCGATAGGCGTCGAACTCCCCGAGCTCCGCCCATTATGATTGACGGAGTAACCGATTTCTGATGAGGATGGGACTGTGTTTTATCTAAGTTCTTCCTGCCGTGCTTGCCTGCTGGCGATGTAACTGTTGATAAATAGACGGACTCGGGACTCCGATTCCTAACTCGGCCGAGTGGGTCACCGAGTAGCAAAACATCTTTGACATCCACTAGCATTACGTGCTTAAAATTCCGCCTAATTCTGCCCAGTAACATTGTATAACAAGCCCATCTCCTCAAATTCATCGGAACGTGCTCCAAAAAACCAGCCAACGAATTCTCCGGGTCAAGCTCGTCAACTTCAAAACCAACCACCGAGCCGTAATTCAACCGGGTCAACTCAGTCCCGTTTTCTACGCCGGAAATGCTCCGAATTCTTCGGCCCCATATCGGCTCTGCACTTTCTCTCTCTTTCTTGCTCGATTTCACGAAATGGGTCGCATCAAAACTCACCGCCGAGTCCACACCCGCAGTACCATTGAATTCTTTGAACCGAGTAACCAGTTTCAAGAACGACTCTTTTTCTTGGCGAATTGCGGAATCAAAAGAAATTGATGAACCAGAAGGGAATATAAACAAAAGGTCCGATCTTGAACCGAGAGAAGACCTCTGCAACAATCTCAAGAAAAGCCCAAGTTCGTTTACAGTAACAGATTCCACTACATGACAGATAATTAAATCGTTCATAGCTTTTGTGCCCCTTCTGTACAGAGTGCCCATCCCATGCAGCGCATGTGAAATTGGGGATTTTTTTGTTGAGTGAATTGAATTGGGGTCGTTCAATCTGAGTTGTCTTCGAGGGGTATTAGTGATGAGGTACGATTTGGGTTCGAATGAGGAGAGAGTAAAGAGGAGGAGAGAGAAAAACACAAGGAGGGCACAAATGGATATTGTGGATTGAGCTTTTGTAAGAAGATGGACTGAATTGGTCCGCCTGAGAAGGGAATTGAATGAAATTGGGGAAGAAGAAGATGAAAAGATGGCTTTTTTCTTGGTAATATGATTAATATTACTATTTGGGTCTTCTTCTTCAGGGAAAAAAATTAAGAAGAAACCCATTCCCCAACCTTCAGTTCTGCTGCTGCTGCTGTTGTTTTTGGGCTTTGTTGTAAATCCCATACGGCATACCCCTCTTGAATTGTTTCTCTCTCCAAATTCTATTACGTACTACTTGAACTCTAGCGGTACAGGCACATCTTCCTCTGTATTTTGCATTGATTATTTTTCTCTCTCCCTTATCTTTCTCTCTCTTGTGGTCTCTACGTGTCTGGGGTTTTTGTAGGGAGATTTAAGCAAATTTATTTTGGTGATTAAGCTTTTAAGTAAGGGTAATTGGGTAGTAATTAAAATGTGGAAAAGAAAAGAGATTATTAAAGTAGAAAGCACCTGTAAATCCTGGAATTAGTGGAGTTAAAGAAGAACGAATACTTCTCTGTTGAATGGAAGAATTGGCGGTTGGTAAAATATAATTAGTGCAATAGGGTTTAGAATACTTATGCATGATTAAGAGTCGTCGGTGGCTGGCGTACGAGGAATAGGGCACGAAATGTGAATCAGATGCGTGTTTGTAGTTTTTTGGATGCTTCGTCTTTTATTATAAAGTCTTGTGCTTTTTTTTAAACCCTTTTTCAGTATAATTGAGTCCCAATTCATCTGCAATGACTTTCTATATATATTTTGCAGTATTTTCTTCGGTTCAAAATATTTGATCCTTTCACAATTATTATATATATCTATTTAATCAATTTTTAACTTCTTCTTTTTCTCGTTCTTTCGTCCGATTCTCATCTCATATTTTTTCTTTTCAAAAATATATAGTCAAATTAGTTAAAATAACGACGTACAAAATAAGATTATTTTCGTTAATCATCCATCTTACAATAGATTACTGAATTTTAATTAGAGCACTTGAAATTATAACTCACCAGAGTAATGTGATGAAATTTGTTTTAATTTGTTTCCCCTTCTTTGAATTCAATCAATTTTAATTTTTTTTATCATATGACTTTTGTAAATTACATTAAAATTTTAAATTCTAACATTATTTATGTTACACACAGCGTTATTAGTATCAATATAAGGACTCTTTGCTTCAAATTAGAAAGTCACCAGCATTCCATTTTTTTTTCCATGAGTGAAAATCATAAATCAAATACTATTTATATACCAAAAACTCCTAATCAATCAAATTCGGACTATAAAGCCAATGAGATCTTAATTTGATAGTTGAGATTAAGGTTTATAGTCTTTAGGCCTAAGGTTCGAATTTTATATTTAGTGATTTATTTATGTTTTTATGTAAAATTTATTTCGTATTTTATGTGAGATTTTAATTGATATTTTAATTGTGATTGTGTATTTAATTATGAGAATTTATGGTAGTCTCAAACTTGGAGCTTAAAAAATAAATTACAAAAGAAGGGAAAAAAAATCTATTTCACAAATAAAAATTGATATTCTACATGAATTTATTATCAGATGGTTCGGTTGCAATATTTGCCAACTTCTTATTCAAAATTTCATATTCGGCCATTCCCCCAATTCCACCAAGTCTTTATTCCGGATTATTAATAGGGATAACAACAAATGAATTGATACGAAAAAAATAGAAAAAGTAAAACGACAATAACAGCAAAACAATAAAAGAAAAAGGCGACATCAATAATTAACGGGGAAAAAAAACAAAGGTACTTCATTTTTTAAAATTATTTTACTATTTTCATTCGAAATTATTTATTTTTAAACTAAAATATATAAAAGAAAAATAATATATCAAACACAATCATATATCATTTTGTATCTCCTTTTTGCAATAATTTTTTAGTTATCAAAACATTATAGATACAATCCCATATATATATATATATATATATATATATATATATATATATATATATATATATATATATATATCGTAACTATTAGTCGATACAAAACTTTCGCAATACATAATTATGTAATAACTTGTTCACCATAAACTCGCCTAAAAAGTAATCGCTGAATATATTAATTAGTAATAACAAATTGGATCCTTATATATATATATATATATATATATATATATTAAAGTATTTCACATGTTATGATGTGAGACTAGGATGTTACAAACTCACTTACGTAAATACCTGACATCTTCGTCAAGACGAACACGTAATCACATACAATCTATAAATTTTGTCTCTCTGACCATCGTGGGCAAGGCTGCAAATTAGTCGAATCGATCTGAATCTTAAACTGTTCAGATTCAACTCGTAAGGTTAAATTCGCACTCAGATTCGACTCGGATTCGAACTATATTTAAAAAACTATACTCAGATTCGGCTCGATTCGAATTTGATACGACTCAGATCGAATTATATTCAAGCTACTCGCGAACTTTAAATTAAAACTCGAATTCGAGTTTCCACGTAGTAATCAGTTTTATAATACATATAATTATTAATTGAATTTAATATTTTACTTAAAAATAAAAAAATATAACTATAATTACACTTTAAATATATAAAATTATAATTAAAATTACAAATAAA
This sequence comes from Hedera helix, assembly GCA_947179155.2. Classification (NCBI taxonomy): domain Eukaryota; kingdom Viridiplantae; phylum Streptophyta; class Magnoliopsida; order Apiales; family Araliaceae; genus Hedera; species Hedera helix. The sequence goes on from OX359283.1 coordinate 28,510,473, forward strand.
AAATAATAATAACTAATTATTTAAATTTTGTTTAATTGTGTATATATTATAAGAAAATGTATCGAGTATCTATTCGAATATGTAGCAATCGATCATATATCGGATCATGATTAAAAATTCGAGTAGTTTGAATCTTAAACGAGTCGAATATAACCTTATTCAGATTCTATTAGTATTTTTATTCGAACTATTTTTGTGCTTAGATTTCAATCATATTATTGACGAATTCAAGTTTCACTTATATTTTTTCGAGTCGAGTCTGAATCGAGTCTGAACTGTTTAGTTCGATTTGCAGCCTTAATTGTGGGATAACACCACAATAATATCTTATTGAGTCATTTTAACCTACCATAAATTTACTTAAAAAGTTAGACTGAAAATATTAGTGATGATAAATTGATTTTTTATATACAAATCAAAGTATCCTGTACAACAAATTAAATGTTAGCAGATATGGGGAAAAAAATTTGAAAGTGGAGTTGTGAAAATCATGAATGATAATAATTAATTTTTATATAAGTAATATATATATGACCTCAAAAGTATGACCTCTCGCAAGTTAGAGACGTGCGGACGTAACAAACAATAAATTCTATTGAAGGGTGAGAGTTCTTCTGATAATAATATATCAAACGATAATAGAATTGAAGGAGATACAATATTAAAGGTTATATAAATAGTCTTTTTTTGGTGATTGATTTTGACAATCAAAATAATAATTGTGAGTCTCATTTTTTTTTTTGATATTGGTGAAATCGGGTGTAGGATCGATAGAATCTGGACAACTAATACAGGTTGTGAGAAACGACTGATCGTCACTCTCAATCGTTCTTCTGGTCACTCCCAAATTTTTGATATAAATAAGTACACATGCATAAATAATGTGTTTATTTAATTAGCAAAAAATAAATAATGCGTTTATTATAGTAAATAAATTTTTTGATCACAAAATATATCATTTTACAAAATTTAATACTATTTTGGTGTAAAATGTGATCGTTGGCGGACAAGTGCGTCAAGTGTAGGTATAAGGTATTCATTAATATGGGTCTTTGTCCAACTCTTGATGCACGTGATCGAAGGTGAATCTATCAGACATTTGATTGATTATTGTTCTTTTTATTGAATTCTTGACATTGGGATCAATTCTCAATTGAAGAGTATTGGTAGTAATATTGTGCAATCTAATACTTTCTCCACCCAAATCATGAATTTTTCTTTTGAACAAGTATAAGTATAAAACATTCAAATATTAAGTTTATCTTAATTATTAAACAGTAAAATATAATATTAAAATTCGTACTACGTTTCACTTTTTAATAATTAAGTTAAATACAATGTTTGATTTTATGTTTAAATGTTGTGTTGTAGACTTGTCCTTTTCTTTTTTTCTCTTTTATATTAAAAGACGGGCAATTGCCCATCATACTTATGACTTATGAGAGGAAAAAATGTTACTGCTAAATATATATTTTGAAAATAAATAAATAAATAAGACGAGTGCGATATATACAAATTTGTTACCATTATTTTGAAAATAATTAAACTATCATCCAATTTTGACCACCTCGTTTAAAAATTAGGGTTTGGAATTGTTTAAGATAAATCTCGTCCATCTTGAATAAAATTTTCAACTTCACTATTATTGGTTGTTGACGTTTCTCTCACCTCACTAAAAGAGTTTAGATTCAAGTCATTCCTACAACAAGATTTAAGAACATTTTTAGATATAGAGTAGTGTTATGAATTTTAATTTTTCTAATCATATTGAATATTTTAATAATAAATTTATGACATAATTAATTATATGAAATAAAAAATTTGAAACTCCTAATATCACCATTTGCGTTTCCTTTATTTTAGATTGGGCTTTCTCACAAAATATGTGGATATAACATAAACTAATCAAACCAAACAAACAGCCCAATATCTCATACGGTTCAATCATAACCCGACTATCATAATTCTCACGAAAAGTTAACCCCCAAAACCCTTCGCATAATCACACGGAGCCTCTCAATTAGACACAGGAATGAAGGAAGCACAGCGCGCAGAATCCATGGAGGAAGAAACCCAAAATGACACAGTATTCACCGACAAATCGGATATATGCGAACAACTCCTCCACCGGTACGCCAAATCCTCCGCCCCGCAACACCGCCATCTGTGCGCCACCGCCGCCGCCACCCGCTCCATCATCCAATCAGAGTCCATGCCCTTCACTCCTCTCTCCTACTTCGCCGCCACTATAGACGCTGTCTCTGACAGCTCTAAAACCCTAGACGCTAATGCCGTGTCTGCCCTTTCGTCGTTTTTGTCAATCGTGCTCCCGCTGGTCCCGGAGAAGTCTATTGCGCCGGAGAAGGCCGCTGATGCGGTGGCGGTTCTGGTTGATCTGGTTGATCATCCGAATGTGGCGGTTTCGGCACCTAGCGTGAGGGCTGTGGTCAAGTGTATAGGGGTATTAGTAGGCTTTTGTGACTTGAAGGATTGGGAATCGGTTAAATTGGGATTCCAGACACTTGTCAAGTTCTCAATTGATAAACGTCCCAAAGTAATTTTTGTTGTTGCTCTCCCTCGCATATATATACTTCTGTGTCCGTATATTCATTTAGTCATATGTTGTTAAATTTAGCTCTAATGAAATGAATTAATTACTAGAAATCAATGTAGTTTTTGTCTACATTTTAATTGTGACAATCTAACTTGCTCTCTTTTTATAACTTTCAACACAAATGAATTAATTAATAAAAATGCCATTGGCCAAGAACATTTAATTGCTCAAGATATCCATTGAAATGTCTTGGTTTATTGCAATGATATTTTCTAAAGAGTACATTGCACAAAAATTATAAGTTAAAAGATGAACTTTGTATTGCATCGATATTTTCTAAAAAGTTTATTGCACAAAAGTTAAAGTTCAAAAATGAACATTAACAGTAGTTGGCTTATTGCATTGAGTTCGTGGTGTTAGTAAAACTCATGTGAATTGTGAAGCAAATGCGTATGAATTGATTAAATATTAATTGTTGTTTATAGTCTGATTTTAATGTTCCAGGTCCGTAAATGTGCACAAGATTGTGTCATGAACGTTCTGAAGGCTTTTGAATCTTGCACAGCTATAAAAAAGGCAAGCAAATTGGTCCTCTCTTCGTTCAATAGTTACATGAAAGTGGCAGTTAATATATCTGCTTCAAGTTCTGATTCAAAAGATGGTATCTTGTCGAAACCTGACCACCTTGAGGTCCTACATATGCTCAATTTATTAAAACATCTTCTTCCATATCTATCTGCCGAAGTAAGTTTAAAAGCCCTTTTGGAATTGCAAAGGCTCATGACTGCTCAGTTCTCAGCATTGACAAGGCACATTTTTGATGTTATAAAGGCAATGTTTGAAAATCTTGGAGCTGATGATTTAATTCCAGAGGCAGATGGCCTTATAAAATCACTTGCATCATATATATCTGTGCGAGGGAACCCCCTGGACACTGTTTTATCTGCAGCTTATTTATTAAAAAATTCTCTCAACCATATTCATGCCAAGGAATCCAGCATATGGACCAGCCATCTTTCTTTGGTAATTGATTCTCTAGCAGGTAAGATCTCATCGTCATAACTAGTGTCACTGGCTCTGACTATCAAAATTTAAACCGTCACACTATTTAACTATGTGATTGATAATGAAGAAGAAATATTTCGAGATAGAGAAGCTGAGCTTTTATTAGTTTCACTTCAATAAGATCAATTGGATTTAATTAAAAGGTGTGCAAAACCTACAAAGAATCTCTTTTACCATAGGGTGAAACTTTTGAAGTTGTTTACATGAGTAAAACTTTTGAATTTATCAACTAAAGGATTCTGAAACTAATAAGACTCAACGAATCTAAAAAGAAAAAGGTCTTGAAGAACTCGTTAACCTATGACTAAAATAGACACTGACGGAGTCGATGGACCTGAAGATTACTTATCAGTTATCACCCTAATTCCTTAATTGCTAAAGTGCTTTCAGTGCATACAATTATCATTTCACATCAGAGGAAGATAAACAATTTAATTGGCTGCATCTGACTTTGCAGAAAAAAGATAAGAGAAGTTGTCCTTAATAATATGAAAATGACGCATTAATATCATGGGTTTAAAAAAGAGGTGAAGATCTGTTTTTTTGTGGGCTTTAGCCATGGTGCTTTTGGGTGGATTTGTATCTCTTATTTTCTTTGAAAGGATAGGTTATTAGGCCACTTTTCCTATATGCGTGGAGGGTTCTTATTGTCTTTTTTTAATAAACATAGTGGATGAAATCCAGTATTTTGTAAGTTATGAAAAATTCTGGTATTACACAGTATTATACTATTTTTTGCTCTTGTATTTACACTAACATTATCCTTATGTGTTTAGGACTCCTGGCTTCTGAGGCCACCACTGCAGCACAGGCCTCAAATTTTTTAATAGAACTAATCAACTGCCATATTGATGTAAGAAATAAATTGAAAACTGAGGGTCAGTTGGTTGAGAATGAAGCTGCTTGTGAAATGGAATCAACAGTAAAATCTACATGTGCTGTATTTTCTAATCTGATTGATTCCTGTGGTGAAGTTCCAAATGAGCATATCTTGGCAGTCATTTCTAATTTGTTCCTCAAACTTGGTAAGTAGACATTAATGATTTCTGCAAAGATTTTTAATAGCAAAAGTAAATCTTTAATGCCCTTGCAAATGGTTCCTCATGTTGTCTTTTGTTGGACTTATTTTTAGTAATGAGTAATTACTTCTAGTTAGTTGACACTAAGGAACACGAACATGATCACACGATAAATTATTTTGACCTACTGGAATTACTTTTGACTGATTTGCTTTGTCTCTTTTGGATCCTATTGGAATTGGCTTTGCAGTAATTTATTCCAACTGAAAAAAATTATAAAATTGACTTTTGCTTTTGACTTTCCATAAACACCTAAAAAAAATTCTGCCAGTTCTACCATTTGCTCAGCTTGACCAATCAGTTACAATTATGAATGGCATCTTTATTTAGTTCTAAGCTGATCTTGTTTACTCATTTAGAGTCTCTCCGAACCACATTTTTAGAATTATCACCAACAGGGTAAGCTTAACACACTGTCTGAATTTATTCAAATAGGTCATACTTAATTACATTTTTTTTGTGCTAGTTTTTAGCAGAATTTTAACATTCTTGTCTTGATCCCAAGACCTTATGCACTCAAGCCTTATGAGTAGTTGCTTTACCATTGAGCCACATGGGGCTTGGTATACTTAGTTACATTTGGTAGCCAAATAGGGTGAACCCAAGTACAGTGGTCTCACGTGACTTTGGATGGGGCTGTATGGATATACAAATAAAATAATGTTTTTACTCAATTTTGGGGAGATCATATTTTTCTGAAAGATGAGCTGCTTTGTAAGGTTTCTCCGATTGGCTATTATCAATGGTTGCTACTTATTCTTCATGTTTGCATTTGGATTGCATTTGTTACTATGGACCTATATCATGGCTGCGTTATACCACTACTATCTTATTGATTTACCTTTTTGGTTGTAGGTGAGATCTCACACTTACATATGAAGGATATAATATGTAAACTTGCTGACTTTATGACAAATACTTCTGACACCGAGCACGTAAGTGTTGATGAAAGTCATTCATATTGTGGCAACAGTGATCAGGGATAAACAACTCATATGTTAGACTTACTGTTCCTTTTTTATTTGTTTTATCTGTTTTATTTTTCTTAGTTGTTGAGTTGTTAGATTTACTGTCATCCTTTTCGAACATATACAATTTATTACTTCACTTGATGCTCAAATGCAAATTAAGTGAAATTGTTTACCCTTTAGTAAACAACACACATATTCAGCTAGCCTTTTTTTTTTTCTTTGCAGATAATTTTCTTTGTTTATGTTAAAGTAAATAATTGGTTGCAAGTATATACTTGAAAGTTCATATGTTTTGCCACATGCTTTGCATTAAATTATCAGAAAAATTTACTTAATGGAATGGCTGAGATATTATTATTGGTCTGTCCAAATAAATGAGTAGCTTTGCTGACTTTAACTATTGTACAGGATTTTGTGGTGTGATTTCGCTTTTTATTTTTCCTAATGTTATTTCTTGCCAGAATACTCTACCTATCTAAGATGGGATTTTCTTCTTGTGTCTCCCTTGCTCTCTCTTATAATTATAACATCCAATGGAAGTTTAAATGACAGTGGAGGAAATTATGCACTTGCTTCTCCTTGGTATTCCAACTTTGCTACCTGTTCTAAATTTGAAATCACAAACTAAGTGGCTAGTTTAGAACCCATTGGTATTGTACTTGAGTATAATTCATTTGTTTTAGTAAAAGGGTAAAGATCATGTATCCTGTTTTGGACTGCTCTGGTTTAGTGTAATTGTTTTATAATGGTTTGCAGTATCTTTTCTTTGGATGTGAAGAAAGTATCATATTCTTTTTCGGTGAGTGTATGCAGCCACATACACTCGGTTTTTGTTAAAAAATTAATTAATTACTAGTAATGAAAATAATAAGAACTTATCTGTTTATTTTTTTTAGATAGTTAAAAGTTTGTCAAGAATAATAAGAAAATTTTCATTTAATTTTGTAGAATTTTAAAGTGGTTAATAAATAATAGTTTGACTCTTTTGTCTAATTTCTTTAGGTATTGAACTCATTTAATTGACCTTCTAGTATCCTTTTTTGCTTTTTCTTTAATATTTTCCCGTTACTGTACCTCTTTCTCGGTGTCTTAAAAGCAGTGAAATTTCTCTCTCCTTTTTCATTCTTTCTCTAACATGTCTCTCTCTTATCTCTCTCTTGTAGATTATAGTTACAATCCTTGTAATGAATTTTTTTTTTGTACTTATTCATTCATTATTTATATCTTTACTTTTGCTATATTTATGTAATGAGAAAACCAATTTATGATATATTTGTTCATTTATTGAATTTTCACTTAAATCAAGGTTTGTAGTGCTTATAGAATGTCTGAGTAGCCTTGAGTTAATTCATTTTTGAGTAGTTATCAGAACCTTTTGACTTAACACCTTTCTTAATTTGAGAAAATAATTAGTTATTATGTTAGTTTCATCACTCACTGGGAAAAAATCTTGGCTGCACCACTGTTCAAAGTCATTAATTTTTTGGCTGATTCACGTTAGCTCTTTCGGTAGAATTGATGAGCATGCTCTTGCTTTATCTTAACCCCCAGTGAACTTCTGAATTTTTTATTTTGTGGCCAGAAATTTATGTGGTTTTAGGTTTCTGTTGAAGCATTTAGATAATATGATTTTCTTTAAATGATTTCAGCTTCAGGAGTGTATTGGATCTGCTACTATTGCCATGGGACCAGAGAAATTACTTGACTTGCTACCTATTTCCCTTAATGCTGAAGATCTCACTTGCTCAAACATTTGGTTGATACCCATTTTAAAGAATTATGTTGCTGGAGCATCCTTAGGGTTCTTTATAGAGCATATTGTGCCTTTGGCAGTATCCTTTGTAATGGCTTCTCATAAAGGTATTTGCTTTGTCATTAATTAAATAATATCTTTGATATCTTTTGGCATTGTGTACTTTGCCATTGAATTGAATTTGGATAAGATCTTCTTCTTCTTATCCTTTTTCGAATTATTTTTTTATTTTTTGGTATTTAGCTAACAGTGCATGACATTTTGAATATGCAGCATAAAACCTTTATTCATTCTTATTTGCATAATAATGGTAACTCAATTAAATACTAGCTTGTGTCTAATTCCTAATTGCTCAAGCTGTTTCAAATTGGAAATTTCGGAATCTACTTGTCTGTTTCTCGATCCTTTCAAAGGGAAATGGTAAAATTAGGAATACCTCTCTATATGTGTGGACGTCTTCACTTTCTGACATTACCTAGTAAACACTGAGCTCCAGATAAAAGAAAAGGCTCCAAGAAACATCTAGTTCTAGAAACAAGTGATAGAATATCACATATTTTCTTAATAGCAGTTAGTATACAGTACTAAATTACGTAGTGAATGATCTTCAACAATATGTTTGAAACTTTTTTTTCCTTTCAAATTACGTAGGGCCCGCGGGCACTACCCCCTTAGGGTGTGCACTTGATAAAGCAGGGCATGCAATACACTACCAACCATACACGCCGGGCAATTTTCCTAGTAAACCATGTGTGAGTGCCGCAAGGAAATAATTTCTGCCGCAGTGTTGTACCCAACCCATGAACTAAGCCTTTCAAGGTACTAATGAGCAAACTCCTTGGGAGTAACAATTTATTTAGAACTAATTGTACAGTTATCCAACATTCCAACTAAAACTACAGAGTAGGTTTTGGAAATTATTATCAACCATTTCCCCTGAGATTCTATGCTCGTATTTAGCCTCTGGATTGTAATTTTAGAGATGCAATACTCAGATTTCTACCTATATCTCGAATTTAAAGTCGCTTTCTTTACCAGTTAAAAAATCAGTTCGGCAAGATCTGAAGGCTCATTCCCGAGGTTTATGGGGATTATTACCTGCCTTTTGTCACCATCCAATCAACATGCACAAGAATATCAAACCTTTGGCCAAACTATTGATTCCTCTTCTCAAGGAGGATTCATTTATGATCCAAAACGTTGCTATTGCTTTACAGGTTTGTACTGAACTGCTCTACAGTATACATAATTGTTATTTTAGTTTGCTTTCTATGCAATTTTTTTCTTTTCCCTCATCTTTTTTACACTTAGCCTTCCTATTTTGTGTTATTCTTTTCATGTAGGAACTTGTCAACCAAAATAAAGTTGTACTTAGTTTTGGTAAGGATGTTGGTGAGTTCGCAAAACTTCCAAAGATGGATGAAGTAAAAGGTTTAGCAACAAACTTTGAAAAGAAACCATCTTATTCGAGAAAAACTGCTGACAGAAATCTTAGGGCTTTGGCGTCATGTTCTGAGAAGTTGCTTCAGGCTTTAACAGATGTTCTATTTGAATTACCTCACGAGAAGCGCACATATTTGAAGGTTTTTATTATATTTTAGTTTATCTCATATTTCTTGAAAATGGTTAACTCCCAATTCTCCTGTTCTATAATTATTTTTCTAGTTATCCAACTCCATTTACTGAGATTTTTTATAAATCCAATTTCCTGTTGAACTAAGGGTTGTGCCCTGTGCTTGTATGGAGGTCAGATTTGATTTTGCTCATCTGCCTATATACTAGTTTCTGCATCCTCCACTTTTTTCTCCCTAGGATCTGCTTGTATATCTTTGCACTTAAAATTGCCATCCTTTAATATAATGCTATTAATCTTTAACAATATACGTATTAAAAAGACAAAAAACTTCAAATTTTCATCCTAGTTTTCGACGTCAAAAAGTAAATACTTGTTACCCATTAAAGATTAGGAGTGTAGCTCGTTGAGCTTCCCTCATAATAACCATATTGATATTCGAGATCAGTTGAATTTACAACCAGCGCTGTTTCTGATGCAAATTGGAACAAGAGAACCAACTGGAAATATGAGGTATTATTAGGGGTTTGGTAATAATTATATATCTTTAAATTATACGCATTCTGTTCCATAAAAATTGGCTTAAGTTGACTTTGTAAGTCAAATTGACCCTTTTTAAAATTAAAATTTATCCCATTTCTTACATATATAGAGGGAGGAACTATGACCATAAGGAATTATGTTGAATTTGCTACAAACTCCAATGTTCATGAGTGCAAAATTTCAAATAAATTTATTTAATTATTGATTCTAAAAATAGTCAATTTGACTTGAAAAGTCAAACTAAGTCAGTTTTTGTGGGACGGAGGGAGTAGTAGATAGTAAAGTAGTAGTTTATTTCCTTATTAAATTAGGATACCTAAGTTATATCAGAATAGGGTTTTATGGTTGATTTAGAGGATTTAATCTCCATAGTTGGAATTCATAGTTTAATATGTTAATTGAGATTAAGGCTTTATGCATTATGTGTTTCTACGGCTGGATAGGTTTTCACCTTTCTTTCTCCCTCCTTTATATCTTCCCTAAACCCTTCTAAACCTTCTCCTGCATCACATATACTTGTGCGTTTCTGAAGATAAAGATTCAATGCTGAACCCCTCTTTGACAGCACCTTGGGTTCCTATACTTTTACCAGATCCTTACATGCCAAGATTCCTTTAATCGTAATGTGCTGTTAAAAGTTCTGGTTGTTTTATTTGTTATTATGATTGAGGTACTTTGTCATGGGAAAGTATTTAACAGGGTTGGTAAATGGTAGTCTCTGCCTTATGTTTGCAAACTGTTCAGTATCTTTTTCTTTTTTCTTTTTCATATCATTTTAATTATTTTATTATTATTTATCTCAGGGTGCAATTGGATGCTTGGCATCCATTTCTGATTCTTCAGTAATGGAAAAGATCTTCATTTCTTCTCTCGAGAGGTTTCAGCTTGTAGATGATTCTGGTGATTGTGGGAAGCTGGTCAATCATTCAGACAGTTTAGTCAATAAAGAAGAAGGCATTTCAAATTCTGCAGGAAAAGATGCAAAAAGGTATCAAATTCATTATAGAAGTAAAAAATAGATGTATGGTGGTTGTTTCTACTGTCTATTCATTTGAAAGAAATGTTAAGTTTCATATTATTGCATGTCTAATATCCCCTTTTTGTAAAGTTGTGAGCGTTGTATATGGATATGGTTGATAGGTTGACATAGAATTTTTTATGATTCCCCTATGCTCGAGTTTGTATATATTGCGAGTATGCAGGTTCACACACTTTATGGTGCTTTTGGTGCATTGATAGAATTCTTACACTTTCCAAAAAAAATTGTGTTTCTTATAAGCTATATCATTTCAGAACTTCATGCCTAAATAAGAATGCCATGATTTGTACTCTAAGGCTATAAAATATATTATTGCACTGATTTTTCAAAATCTAATTGCATGCAGATGTGTGATACTAGAGCTAGCATGTTCTATTGCTGAAGGAGCTAGCGAAAATCTAGTTGATCGAATATTTAACTTGATCAAACACGCTTTTCAGGTAGTCTGATTACTGGATATTCTGTGAATAATCAGATATTTGTGGCTAATTTGATTTATAATGACATTTATGCTACTCAGGAAGCTGATGAGATTGGTCAATGTGAAGCGTACCTCACTCTGAACAAAATCTTAGAGGTGAGCAGTGATTCTGAAAAGATAAATTGTAGTTTGTTATTCTTAGAGTTGGACATGGTTCGTTCTCAAAAACTTACAACTCATTTATGTTACGGTTTGGTGCAGAAACATTCTTGGTTCTGCTCTTCTAAGTTCGTTGAAGTGATGGATCTGTTAGTTGGTCTAAAGTCACCTGTTGACATCATATCACTCAGAAGTCGTTTTGCTTGCTTTCAGACCTTGTTGATTCACACAATAATGGTTTGTCCTATTCTTTAGCTAATTATTGGAGATCTATACTATTACTGAATGGACTGTCATGCTTTTTTTGAATTTCTCCAAGAATGGATGTCTCAACCTAGTTGATCTGACATAAGGTTATGTGTTTGTGTGGCTTGCAACTACTGAACTTTGTTTTTTCATCTAGTATGCTACTTCTATTTCACATTAATTGTTAATTATTATTGACAACGGTGCATAATTAACAAAAGTGCATAGTGATTTATTTCACCAGAAGATGTATAGATTGGTAGATAAAGCATAACCTAACTTCTCCTAATTTTTTTTGAATCTTATATTCATAACATGACAGCTCTACTGGTCAAACATATAATGGTTCCCGGCACTAGATCCCTACATCTCAATCCATAACTATCTGCTATTGATGAGAGTTGTTAATCAGGACTCCATGTATGCTCATTAGTGTTCTTACGTAACCATCAATAAGGTGCTTCACAGATAAGGTCTTCTTATGTCTAGCTGACAAATATAGTTACCTTAAAGGTATACATGGTCACACAACAAACAGGCATATATAGTAGCAGACTCTTCAAAATATGAAAATCTGGAAGAACTAGATGTTATCTTATGAATGTGTTTGATCTTGGTATCATTGCATGCAATAATGCTCATGTCTCTTCGTTTGTATTGGATAATTTCATTTCATTTACTATAATATTTTTGTATATCTTCCTTTTGAGAATTGAGATCACTACTTTCCAAGCATAACATAGTTAAATGCTTATATTCTGGTGATCATCTGATCCAATAATTGCCTTCAATTATACTTAGAAATTAGCTTGCTTGCTGTTATACCGGCCTCCTGATACCTCTTCTCTTAATCTTTGTTGTTGTGTGGCTTTCAGACATTATCATATATTTTGGGCACTTTCCAGTTATTTATGTGGTTTCAGTTAGATGCACTACCCCTAACCAATACCATCTCATATTGATATTCGCTGCAGCAAGTCTACAATTTGCTGTATTAAGTTCAATTCAAGCTTATCTTCCTATGCATTTTTTTGCAGACTTTGGACGGGGACAAAAAGACTTTTCTTATACTCAATGAGATTATACTCACACTAAAAGATGTAAGTGATATTTCATTTGATTTAATAGTCCTGTGTTTATGGTTATTTCGATATGTACAGCCTATTTCTTATCATAATTTGTTCTCAACCAATAGTTTTAACTGGACCCTTCTTAATGCATCGGAAGCATAATATGCAAAGAATTGTTTTGCATGCCTGCTGGTTGAACTATTGAGTTTTACGTTTATCATAGTTAAGAAGTCTGTGTTTCTTACATGCATTTGAATCATTTTCTTGTGCATTGATGAAAACATGTGCATGCCTGGTAGAATGATTTACTTTTATATTTGTCATCATCAAGAAGTTAGATGTTTTTTGGATTACCTTTGATTTAGCGGTAGTTTCTTTAACCTTCTCCTTCTCTGCTGTACTAGGTCTACTTGTTATGGAAATCATTTATGTGTTCTTGTCTAATTCTATCAGTTTAATATGAGCTTTACAATTGAAACTCATTGTGTGAGAGAAATGTAAAAGCTATATCTCTTCGTTTTTTGTTTTTTCTTTCTTCTTTTTTTCTAATGCCCATTCAACTCTAAGTTCTTATTGCTCTCATGGTAAACTAGGTCTCCTTGGTACAATTTTTTTTTTTTGGTGCTTGTCTAGTTCTCTCCATTTGAAGTAAGCATTGCTTGGGAGCTATTGTGTTTAAAATACCCAAAATCTGTTTCTTTTATCATTTTCATTATATTTTGTCTTGTGGTCAACATCCTTATTACTTTCCTGGTACACTAATGCATGTTTGTTTCTATCTCCAGTCTGATGAAGTTGTTAGGAAAGCAGCTTATGATATCCTCCTCGCTGTAGGCTCTAGCTTGCGAAGCTCATCATCTGCTTCTTCTGATGGACCTTATCACAAACTCATCAACATGGTAATGCACCTTATATCTACTTACATTATAAATAGTTTAAGTAGTTCAAAAATATTTATTTGACAGATGCGGGATTCAAAAATCTAAGATTTTTGCTAATTTTGGTCGAAGTATATTTTAAATGGTACTTTTAACTAACTCTCAGGTGAAGATCTCTTTTTCACGTTCCTCCTTCCATAATACCCTTTTATTCTGGAGTCGCAATGTTATTGCCTACCTTGGTTCTGAGCATTTATTTTCACATATTGTCATGGATGGTCTTTAATCGAGTGGCAAGTCGTGCAAGAAATTGATTGTTGGAAGACATGATGTTTGTGACTCTTGCTTTGGCAAAGCTATTTCCTATAGCTTGTAAATATAAAAACATGTATAGCTAAACCAGAAAACCCATGCAAGACATGAAAATTCCATTCGTGAGAAGCTTCCTTGATAGATGTATTGCTTGAAATATATAATATATGTCTGAAGTTCCCAGTAGAACCTTAACTAGGCCGTTTTGCTTTTGGATGGTTTTATGCTTTGGTTGATATTTCCTCATGTGGAACTTCTTGCACGGGTTATATTTTGCTGTGAGGGTCCCCATATTTGGGGCCAAACTTACATACCCCATATATTCAGATTATATATATTACTGTACTAAGAAAGAGTAGAAAACTTATCAATGAATTGAGTGGTAAGTTGAGGCATGCAAATACTGTTCTTAAGAGATTATTTCTGCCCCTCAGAGATGATATCTCAGTGCTAAAGGTGATTGACAGTAATCCCTCTAGAATTCAACAACTCTTTCTAATTTAACTAGCACCTGAATAATTAGAGAACCCAAGAATAGAATATATGTGCAAAGAACAAAATCCATGTACATATGTTAAGACTGTATGAAGAGAGTTCCGGCATACTCAGTAAGGTGGGAAAAGGTCTCTTATACAGTAGAAATAGCTAACGAAATTAACTCACCTAACAAAAAGAATTGGTAATAGAAGCATTTATCCTATATGTAAGAATCGAAATCGGATGGATCTAATGGAGAAAATACTGGTGCTAAACAACCCACAACGGCAGAAAATAAAAAATATGTCCAACAGAAGATGGGACTCGGTCAAAATGTTTTACCTTCACAACGTAAAGTTCAATTAAACCTGGACATGAGAATTATAACAATAACAAAAATAAGAAGCGAATAAATTGAAAAGATTTTGGTCAGGCCAAAATCTTGCCTTAAACGGTATAAGGTTGGTTCATTGGATACAAATTAATAGTGAATTGTGCTATAAATCATTCCCCTATACACACATTCACACATAAATATAGTAAAGAGTACTGAATATGTGATTCACCTTTCTGTGTATTTTAAACAATTCATTTCAGAATATAATCAAAACAGGTTTGCTGGAAAATTATGAAGAAAGAAACTGGAAACAGAGTGCCGGAATATATATGAAAAAACTTATCCTCTCCATTCTGTCTTTATTTGGTTGTGCAACTTCGGCCATTTTTAATTCACATTATCTTTTATACAAGGAAATTGATATTTCCACAGGGTTTTTTTATATTTCCAAATGAAAAGTATCGCTATAAGTCTATAACGACAGTTTTGACCGTCGCTATAGGTCTATAGCGACAGTTTACATGTGGAAATATAAAAAACCCTTGTGGAAATATCACTTCCCTTTATACAGCACTGATGTTTAGGAGCTCTGCTAGTATGTATATTTCATCTTCACATTAGTTAATAATAATATTTTTGTACTATTCAGATAATGGGTTATCTTTCTGGTTCCTCTCCTCACATAAAGAGTGGAGCAGTTTCTGCGCTATCTGTATTAGTGCATAATGATGCGGACATATGTCTTTTGATTCCTGATCTGGTGCCATCTGTTCTTGAGTTGCTGCAAAGTAAAGCTATTGAAGTTATTAAAGTGAGTGTGTCCCAAATCCTACTCTAATTCATCTCTTACTTTAAATGCATATAAGTTAAATTTGTGCTCTGAACAGGCTGTTTTGGGCTTCGTGAAAGTATTAGTGTTGACCGTTCAAGCAAAGGACCTGCAGAATTTTATCTCCGAAATTGTCAATAGAGTACTCCCGTGGTCATCTATATCACGGCATCATTTTCGATCAAAAGTATGTGTAATATTGTTTTTTTTTGGTAGTAATATATACATATTTCCAGTATTGTCAGGAATCAGGATCATCCCCTTCCATTCAGTTGGGGAAGAAATGTTCTTGGCAACCAACATAGGCATTCCTCTCCATCGTCTGCCATTCCTATGAATTTCAGGATGTGCTTCTGCATTTCTTTCTTTGAGAAGTGTTATAGATATGTTTGTTTCTTTCTTATTATAGGTTACAGTCATCCTGGAGATAATGATGCGGAAGTGTGGTTCTGCAGCAGTCAAGTTACTTGCCCCAGAGAAATACAGGAACTATGTGAAGAGCGTTTTGGAGGTATTTCTTCCTTGTCTCTTCCCTTTTTTAAGTTTCTATTTTATTACCATGTCAAAGATAATGTAGATTCATTATGATGATCTTGAGGGAATTGGGAAGGAAGTAATCCCATAGTACTAAGCTTGCTTTTGCTGTAATAATGTTACAGCTAAAGGAATACCGACTCTGTAGGCTGATATTTTGTTTCCACATAGATACTGTATTTATTTTGATGTTGGTGAAGTTCACTTTAGAATTTATGATCATCTCGCCATATGTATATTATACCATGCTTACACATGGCAGAATCATCGAGGCAAGACAACTTTGAAAGAAGCTGGCAGTGCTGACATAGAACCCAAACTTTCAGCGTCATCTCCCAAAGGGTCTGTTCTCTTTTTTTTTTTAAAAACTAAAATTCTGTCTTATGGTCTTGATCAAATCATTATTCTCACATCTGTTGAATTTTTGTATATCTTAAGGTGGCAGAAGAGGAAGCGAAAGGAATATGAAAAGTCTCTGAAGGAAGAGGATTCAGCAGAACCTAGAAAGAGGAAAAGGGAAGGCAAATGGAAAGGCATTACTCACAGCACAAATGAGGCCCGTATAAACGCCGGTAGTGGTAATGGTGGGAAATGGACGAAAGAAAACAGACATTCTGGCAGTGAAAATCGGATGGAGGGTCCACATTCTGAAATAAATACGAAGAACAAAAGGAGAAATCTCAACACAGAACAAAAGGAGAAATCTCAACACAGATCTATCGAGTGGAAAGAGAAAGATGGGAAGGACAAACATAAGCACGAAAGGTGAAGCACGTGCTCACAGACCTGCTAGGCTATCCGATTTGCCAAAAAATACAAAAGGATGGGTAGGAAATGGCAGGAAAAAAGGTAAATGACGACACGGAAAATTTTACATTACCCTTCATCTATATTTGGTAAATCAGTTGACACCTGCAAACAGAGAGAGAGAGAGAGCAAAGGACGAACAGCTTGTGCTTTTGGCCTGCAGTACAAAGTACGGATCTGATCTTTTCTCATGGTGGGGATTCTGAGATTTTACGTGGTGCAAAATTTTGTGAGTTTTTGAAGTCCCACACATGTTCAAATGAACAAAATGGGCATCAGTTCAGCCAGTAATACAAATGGTGCAGATTTGATGCTCATATATTCCCAAAAATTGTTATCAATGAATTTTGAGCTCGAACTGTTTTGCTCCTAATTTGTAACTTATGTACGATATGGTAAACCATTCGATTATTGGATTAGTGATTGATGATATTTTTGCTTTGATGAAATCTAGCTCTAGTAAATTTGACCCGCTGCGTAAAGCTTAGAATAAAGTGTATCCGTCATAATGCTATGGCTTATGGTGCTAATTTATATGTTATTTGAAAACCTGTGTAAGCTTACAGCAAATAGACGTAATAAGAAAATCTGGACATTGTTGAAAATCTAGCATTTGATACTTAAAAGAGCTGATAAATTGTAAAGTTTTTAATTACAATTGAAATTTTTGGTATGATGGAATGACTAAGGTTGTGTTTGATTACCTCTAAATGTCTTTCAGTAGTTGTACAACTAATTCGGTAAGTGGTTATACTTGCTTGGTAAAAAAAAAATTGTCTCAAGAGAAAAATATAACTCTAAATCATTTAGAGGTACGAGAGTTTTCTTTGGACAAAATATAATATTTTATAATTCTTCTTTTATTCTTAATAAAATTTTAACCCTAATCTCGCTTTTCTTCACTACAGCCACCCTAAAAGTTGTTATCCGTTGCTTCACCTATGATTTGTTTTCCAATAGTAAATCTTCTTTCTCTTCCTTTTTCATCTATTATTCATTATTACTTGATTAAACGTGATTAATCTTATTCTTATTATTGTTTTTCTTTATATTATAAAATTATAGAAAACAAAAAACAAATTTGTGACCGAAAAGAGAAATACCATGGATACAATTAGTAACTAATACCAAGGATTAGTTAGAGAAATGCAAAGCTTTGATTTTCAGGAGTAGATTGCACCGAAAAAATATGGATAAAAGCCCGACTATCATTATCAACACACAAAGCAAAGCTTTATTGGTGATGTTTCTTGGGTTCCAGAACTCCGCCATTTTATCATATTATCAAGGTGAACGCCTGGGAAAAGAATGATTATTACTCCCTTTATTCTAAAAAAATAGTCTCATTATTAATTTTACTATTTTATATATAAAAAATAATATTTAAGTAAAATAAAATTTTTTTTAAAAATGACGTCATAAATTTATTGTTATATCATACTATTAAATCTATTTTTGTGAACCGGAGAGAATATGAAAAAAAGTACTTGTTTAATGTCTTAAAAATTAATACTTCTTATGTTGGAAGAAGAAAGTAAGGAAAAAAGTATCAACAAATACAAGTCTTGTAATTTATACTAGAGTTTGGTTCAAATACAACTTAGCAGTAGCATTGTCAATCAATCTGTGGTTATTATGCGTGGCTCAAATGATTATTAATGAGAACAAGATTAATAATCAAAACCAATACTCAGTATGTATGGTCATAATTAACAATTAGCAAGGCTATTTCAAGACCTATAGTAGCTGTGGTTATACTATAGATTGATTGGAAAACTAGTTGATTATATTAGCTTTGATTTATTTGCCTGTTATTATTTTTTATATAGTTGAGTATTTGCATAATTGATGTTGCTTATTATTTTATTTTTTTTGTATAGTTGATTGTTGGTTAATGTACGTGTGAATTATACATATTGGCTTATTATAATGCTTGTACAACAAGTTGACATATTCTAATGCTTTTTGGCTAGTAGTGAATAGCTTTTTAAATGTTTGTAGTTAATTGATTATGTTTTTTTAAAATATTTGTTGTAATCCGTAGAGTTTCAATTGTTTTTTATTGTTCAAACTATTTAAATATTTGTTCTTTATTGTTTACACTTTTTATAATTTATGTACTTTAGGTATGGAACAATCCAGTGAAGCTTAAAAAAAAAAAAGACAAAAGTAAGTTGAAAGAATGAAACATTAGTGATTTTTTTTTTAGAAGCATGCATCCATGAGGTTGTGAAAAATGGTAGGGAATGTGCAAGTCACTATCATGAAGAAAGATGTGAGAAATACTAAAAGATACCTATAACTTAATTGTGGATAAAAAACAAATGAAAAATCATTATGACTAATTGCAAGGAATATACGGTGCATGGTATAAACTCAAAAGTAGGACATTAAGTGGGCATGCTTACACATTAGAGTTCTTAAATGAATCAAATACACAATGTCGAGAATTGTTACATCTTTCTCGCGATGCATATGTGCATCTATGTGAACACTTCAAGAAAAAATAATAGGTATGCAATAGTAGACACATAACAGTCGAGGAGAAGATGACAATATTCTTAATCGTTACAGGTCATAATGAACATTTCAAAGTTGTAAAACATATATTTCAACATTCTACCTAAACGATATATATATATATATATATATATATATATATATATATATATATATATATATATATAAGGTTTTAAACGAAATAATTGAATTTTCAAAAGAAAATATAATGCCCACAGCATTTGATCCAAATCTTGATATTTTAAGGGAATCATAAATATTTTCAATAAGTGACATACAAATTCTTTTTATTTTTTATTTTTATGCCATACAATAAAATATTTTGTGAAATTTAATTTTTTTTTTTAAATACTAGGTGCAGTAGAAGCATTAGATGGTACTCTTGTACATGCAATTGTTTCTGTTAATCAACAAACTCATTATAGAGGAAGAAGAAGGGGTGAATGCTACTAAAATATTTTAGGAATTTGTGATTTTAACATGATATGCACATTTGTCTAGGCTGCATAGGGAGGGATTGCACATGACACAATAGTGTTAAAAGAAGTTGCATTTAATCCAATTTCTAGCTTTCCATTTCCTCCCCCGAGTGTGTATTATAGTTTCTTTTACCATTTTCAACTATTATTTATTTTTATCATTTAAATTATTAATAATAATTATTAAACCTTGTCTCGATTATAGACAAATATTATCTTTGCGATGCTACATAAACAAACACTCGAGAATTTTTATCTCCATATCGTAATACAAGGTATTAATTAGCTGATTTATGACTCAGATGTGCCTTAACTAAAGAGGAAAAATTTAACCATGCTCATGCACAACTCAGAAATATTATTGAGCGTGCTTACGGTGTGTTGAAAGCAATATTCTTAATTTTGAAATGGATGACTCCTTACCCTTTTAAAATCTAAAATGATATAGTTATCGCTTGTTTCACAATTCATAATTTAAAAAAGAAACATAATATTAAGTATGAATTATTCATTCAATATGACCAATATAACATGTTTGGCGATAAAGCAGGGCAAAATGAAGGGAATGAGAAAGACAAACAAAGATGAACCATAATGGGTGATCAAGACATAGAATTTATGATTAATCTACGTGAACAAATTGCTCATTAACTTTTAACAACTGTTTGAAATTAATGTATTTTGTATGATTCAATTGGTATGTTACGTTGATGCTTTCATTGGACTTGATACATTTTATTTCATGATATTGGGGTCAAAATATTATAAATATATTAAAATATTATTCAAACCTTGCTAATTATCAAACAAGTTTTAGTTAAACAGTTCAGAGAGTTAAAATGATAAAATACTATTATTTAGACATTTTGAAAAAAATAGTTATCAAATAACTTTTCTTATACAATTTTAAACAGAAGCTCTGCAATATTCAGATGTCTTAATTCTTCAAATCTTAGCATTCAGTTTTATTAAATACTGCCCAAGTTTATCTCTCTGTCTATTTTTAATTATATAATAATTTATTAATTGAAATAAAATTAATAGGTAGCGCACGTTTTTAATTTTTTTTTATAAGAAAGTCGATAAAATCAATTTAGAGTTTTTTTTTCTCATTTTCTTTTGAGTTGAGATCTTATCGATAGACTATCACCTTAGGCCATGTTTATTTGTAAAAAATATACTTGAGATTGAACTATTTGTCTAATTTAACACTATTTCGAACTATGACTATTTAATCTATGAAAAAATTAATAGTCTTTTAAATAGTCCTATAAACTATTTTTTGTCATTGCTAGGATTATTTATAAGGGATTATATAATTTCATGATGAATATAAGATTAATAGTCCTCCCATTTTAAAATATTAAATAATTTTATGACATTAATAGTCCCAAATAATTAAATAATTTGAAATAATATTAAATTTTAAAAAATAGCCCAATCACGGTCTTAAATAGTTTGAATGTTTCTCAAATTAAAATTACCCCATGTTTCTGTTGTAATTGTCAATCCAATTTCTAAGAAAATAACCTAGACATAAATTAGGCACCAATGACATTCGTATCTCCTATCGGGAGACTTCTCTTCGCCAATGGCATTCTAGGGAAATAGTTTGAATGTTGTAATTCTCAGCCTGGCTAAAGTTAGCTTCGATACTAGGGTTAATTTGTTTGTAAAAAATATATTTAAAATTATATTATTTGTCTTACTTTAATACTATTTCGGACTATTTTATATTATGATCGGGGATTAATAGTTTTTTTTATAATCTTATGGATTATTTTTTTGTAACTATTTATAAGAGATTATATAATCTCATAATATAATAATCTTTTCATTTTAAACTATCAAATAACTTTATAAGACTAATAGTCTTACATCAGGGATTAATAATTCATCTTTAAAAGATTAAATAATTTAAAATAGTATTAAATTAAGATAAATAGTTTAATATTAAATATCTCCGTCCCAAGGTTGATGCATTTTTTTTCTTCTTAAAATACTTTTTCAAGTGCCAGATTATTGCATCAAAATAGTAGTCGGTGGAGGTATAAACAACTAACCAGGTTATTAGAGGCCTAACTTTGATATATGGCCTCAATTTCGGAGTCAATCACCTGAATCTCCATCTGGTGGTTATTACGCAAATCATATATGATATATGACTTCAACCACTCGTTTTTTTTTTTGTGCATTTTGGCCGTAATGTAGTACGTAGTGTAACACCCTTTGGGGTACTACAGTATTTTATTAGAATTAGAATGAATAATTCTATGCAAAAGACAGATGAGGAGACTAATTATTAGTATTATTATACTCGCTCAGTAATTTTGATATGTTTTGACTTTTTTAAAAATTATTTTGAAATCAATGTGGAGTTTTTGTAAAAGTTAAATTCATGATTTTGAGGCTCAAACATTGGGAGGATTTGTTTTTCAATCATTTACTCGGTCTTTATTAAGGTAATTAATTGAAATAAAAAACTATTTGTTGAACGTCTTTCTTTAACTGATTTTGATAATAAAAAATAAAATTGAACAATAAATTACATAAAAAATCTCACTTAACAATTTCTGAATCTCATAACAGTTACTTTTCATGTTTCTCACTCGATCTGTTGTGTTTGAGCAGATTATTGTTCGATGGACTAATTGGGGTTTAGGGGTGTTTAAACTTTTCGTTTTTTTTTTGTTTTTTACCGAACCAATCGGTATCGGTTTTTTCGGTACCGGTTTTTTCGATTTCGGTTTTTTATATTTTTTGGTATCGGTAGTAGTATGGGCATTTTTGAATTTCGGTATACCGAAAGAACCGAATTACATAATATAATAATAAATTTATATTAATTATTATATAATTAATAATAATTATATATATTGCTAATCGGTAAAAACCGAAAAAATTGAACCGATAATTCGGTTCAGTTTTTTCGGTACCGGTTCGATTTTTTACCGATGGACACCCCTACTGGGGTTCAATTCATTTCCATAGCAAAATAAAAATAGAAACTGATATTTTCACATAAAAATCATCAATATAAGTCTATAACGACTGTTTTAACCATCAGTATAGGTCTATAACGACGATTTTCATATAAAATATCAAAAAGTACTGTGCAAATATTAATTTCCTAAAAAATACATAATTACAAATGTTATGCATACATATACATATTTTGTGCATCGAATAAGTACCTAATCAATTTTATTTATACTAGTAGTACAATTGTTTCTAGAGAATTGATCCACAAGAGAAATTGATACATTTGCAATACTCTACTCACATGAATAGTAAGTGAAATTTACTTTTATGTCAGTTGAGTCTTACGAAAATATCAATTTTTCATGTGAAAATATCAATTTCCTATTTTTTATTAGAAAAAAATTTATACGTCTTTCGTTTTAAATTATAAGATCAATTTTTTAAAATATATATATTTTTAAACATTTTAAAATTTAAAATTATATTTTAAATATTAATCAACGAAGAGAGTATTTGTTACTTTATGTAAAAAGAGAGAGATTTGTATGGAAAATAGTTCGATTTGTGTGACAAAAATTAAAGGATCCGATTAAGAATAAAATTAACTTTATAGTAAGTTGGACAATTAATTAATATAACACGTGAAGGGAAAATACTCTTGATCTGTGTGTCAATACTGTATTGATTCATTGTTTAATTTATGGTAAAGTTAATTTTATTCTAATAGAATTCAAAATGAAGTATCATACCCACTTTAATAATTATGTTCGTGCAATATTTTAGGAGGGGGTAAGATACGATGTCGTTTTGTCTGCCAAATAGCAACTGCCTGACAACTGGGGGTTGCAGTCCACATGATCGGTCTGATCCGATTCGATCATACAGTTTCAAACCTCTTAAAATTACATATTTAGCCTCATTTCGTAACATAGCCGTTAGAAACCCCTGCGTCGGTCTTTCTTACCCAACAACTATCAACTTACCACCCAATTCCCTGTCCAGAACAACGATGATGTGGAGGTCCTGGAGGAGGACATTTTAGTAACTCCGTTCCTATCTTCTTCCACCTACTGTAGACTGTAGTTTTTGCTTGACGGTGAAATCAATTATTAACCCACTTTTTTTCTTTTTTCTTTTTTTCTTTTTTTCTTTTTTTAGGGTCTAGAAATCAAACCACATCACTCTCTCTCTCTAAAAACTCACTCAATTGCACACATACAGTGTTTCCAATTCCAGCTCTGTTGTGTCCTCTGAATTTCTCTCTTCTAGATTAGGGTTTATACTTCGCCGATGGCTTCTACGTCGTCTGAACCACCACCAGCAGTAGCAACTAAAACTGAAGTAGTAGTTGTCAGCGGCGGAGGTGGTGGCGAAACATCAGAAGCATCGGCAGCAGCAGTGCAAGTGCCGGTGTTAAAGGATCAGGAGGTAATGATGATGATGATGTACAACAGAGGAGTGAAGAAAGCTAAGAAAGAGAGAGGTGGATGTACTGCAAAAGAGCGCATCAGTAAAATGCCTCCTTGTGCCGCCGGCAAACGTAGCTCCATTTACCGAGGCGTCACCAGGTATGTATAATTTTGATTTTATATATATTCTGCTTTTGAGGCGGAGCTTGGTATGTTCAGCTTGATTTTGGTAGCTGTTGAGACTGTGTTTATGAAAATGTATTCTCTTTATTGTTAAGTCATCTTGTGTTTTCACTTTTCAGGCAACAAACCAGTAAAGATTTAGAGAAGGTCAAAGTTAAATTGAATCAAAGATTTGGAAAAGAATCTTGTTTCTTTTTCTTGTGACAGACACTAATTATTTATGGAAGTTAAATTAAGACTTTTTATGTCTTAGACTCTATTGTAGATTAGTAGGGATTTGGAATTCACATTGAAACTTAGTTCAGTACAGAGTCTGTTTGGAACGACAATGCTGTATTTTCCATTTTGCCTGTTTTTATATTTCTATATATTCATACACTTCCTCTGTTTCCAAATATACAAATTTTAAGTTTATATTTCCGTTTCATAGCTACCGCTAAATTTATTGCAGGTTTAGTATAGTAGTGATAGCAATGGCATAGCCTGAAATTTCTATAGGGTGATGGTTGGACACGTATAACTAACCCAGTGATTTTTTTTTTTATGATAAATATTAGTGGAAGCAACTCCTCACATTTTTCTCCTACACATATAGCCAACTCACTGCTTTTTCCCATCACATATAGCCAACTCACTATTTTTCCTATCCTTATAAACCTGCTAAACAACCAACTCAATCTAGTAGTAATAGTTGATTTTGTTCAACAAGATGGAGTGATGGCTATATAATGAAAACTAGTATGTGGGGTACGCAATGTGTAATTTATATTGTATTATTAATTTTAAAAGTAAATTTTTAAATTTAAACGATAAAATTGAAAATATTTAATTTATAGAAGGTAAAATAAACAAAGAAGAATGAATCGGTCGTTGGTGAATGTTGGTTATGAAAATTCCCCCTTTGGTGAGTAACTGCACACAATGTGGGGCATGAGATAAGAATTTGTTCTGGAGAGGAGTCGTGGAGAGTTTGAAGGGTAGAAAGGGAAACTAAAAAGACTTCGGATATGTGTTTACACCAAAAATAACCGTCATCTCTCCCTCCCACTTTATAATATAGATTTTGAGGACATTATGTCTTTATTTAGTCAGATTACTTCTTATTTTGTAGTGAACTTATTGTCTTGCCTATCAAAATGTCCACACCTTCTTATGTAGCATTTAGAATCATTATATCTATATCATTCAATAGCAATTTCTTCTCTTTTACATTTTTTCTTTTCTTAAGAGAGAGAGAGAGAGAGAGAGAGAGAGAGAGAGAAGGGATCAATCAATGGTAAGCAAGCATTCTTGTAATTTATCAGCAAGGAGGTTGCAAAAGATACTGTAATTGCTATAATGGCGGTTTCAGCTTCACCATAAAAAATGCTTGATAGATATTTGGTGTTAGAAATAAATTTGCATTGTATTAAGCACCTAAAACATGTTGATGCTGATAAAATGGAATCGATTAATGAAAATGGAAGCAGTCAATGAAAATGGAAACATTGCCGCTCTTTATGTAAATTAAAGTTTATTTGATATCTTCGTAATGACCTACATTTCTAGGTTGCATACCTAATTAGGACTGAGCACTAGGTAAGTGTCTATGGAAATTATACAAATTTTGTTTATTTGTTTCATCTCCCAATCTTCACTTTTTTTATTAATCAATTTCTGTTTTTTTATGAGCTTCTATATTATGGTTTATTTTACTAGGTTGTATTTTTATCTTGTTTCTTTCATAATAGTATTCTCATGCTTTTGGTTTCATGGTATTAGGCATAGATGGACTGGTCGTTATGAAGCTCACCTTTGGGATAAAAGTACCTGGAATCAAAATCAAAATAAGAAGGGAAAGCAAGGTCTCTCACTCTACATACATTATTATCACATAATATCCTTTTCCCTACACGTGTTTATCAGAATGTCTAAAATTGAGCTCAAAGTTTGTCAAAATGCTGACGCTTTCTAGTTGTCTGTATTGCATGGGAACTGACTAATGATTGGTGCATCACTATTTTTTAACAGTTTACCTGGGTAAGTAGGCTTTGTTGGATGCATTTTTTGGAACAATTTAACCTAGAAGTTCTTAACACAATATATAAAGATTTACTATTCACGCATGCTTATAGGTGCATATGATGATGAGGAGGCTGCAGCCAGAGCTTATGATCTTGCTGCCTTGAAATACTGGGGCCCAGGGACACTCATAAACTTTCCGGTGAGTAATGGCCAATTTGAAATCATCATCCAGGCAAATAGAACATCCATGTTCTATCTTTTGGAATTTTTTTCCTTTAGAAAACTAACTGGCTGTTGAATATTTCTCTTAATTATACCCGGACAGAGTAATTTCTCATTTAGTTAATGTGTACTTAATCAGGCTTGTGATTTGATAAGCTCAAGGGCATAGTTCTAAGATTTTCTTGCAAAATATTTAAATGCTGCATCGAAGCCGATTGTAACATGCTGTTGAGTATTTATTTATTTTTGGGGGGGGGGGGGGGGTAGTTATAACCTGACAACTGTTTGCTCAATGTACCAATGCATCTAAATATGCTTTGCAGGTTACAGATTATGCAAGAGATCTTGAAGAGATGCAAAACGTTTCAAGGGAGGATTACCTCGCATCGCTTCGAAGGTGTGTCTATACTTTAAGAACCAAAATTTCTCTGGAAAGGTACTGTTACATATGATACTTTGCATACTTGCAGAAAGAGTAGTGGCTTCTCAAGAGGAATATCTAAATATCGTGGGCTTTCCAGGTACACTTTTTGATACGTCCTTTTATGCTTTCTTATAGTGATTACATCAAATCCCACAGTTTGCATGCTGCTTTGTAAATAAAATGTGGCTTCCCAGACAAGTCATACTTACGTTATCGAGATTAACTGAAATTTTGCTCATGTTTAGGATTTCCATCTTCTATGTAATGCTGCAAGATCATTGAATGTGTTTGAGTTTTTTCCTTTTGTCTATAATATGATTCTGTTTTGCTGTTCTATCAAATATAGTCGATGGGACTCATCATTCGGTCGAATGGATGGAGCTGATTACTTCAACAGCGTACAATATGGTAAGCAAGATTAGAAAGATTCAACACTATGATTTGTTAAACTAGACAACCTCACTGTAATTGTCCTTGATTCAGTACATGCTTTTCTAATGTTTATGTTGCTTATCTGATTTTTTAAGTATCTTCCTTTTCTGGAAATGCAGGTGATGATGCCACAACAGAAAGTGAGTTTATGGGCAATTTTCATGTTGATAGAAAGATTGATCTGACAAGCTACATCAAATGGTGGGGGCCCAACAAAACTCGTCAAGCAGATTCACACTCAAAATCATCAGATGAAACAAAACATGGTTGTTCTGAAGACATTGGCAGTGAACTTAAGGAATTGCAGTGGGCCATAAAACCCACTGAGCCATACCAGTTGCCCCATTTGGGTATGTCTCGTGAAGGAGAAAAACATAAAGGTTCCACTGTTTCTGCCATGAGCATCTTGTCACGGTCTGCGGCCTACAAGAGCTTGCAAGAAAAAGCACTCAAAAAGAAAGAAATCCTCGTTGAGAATGATGAGAATGAAAACAAGAACAGTATCAACAAAATTGAATACGGAAAAGCAGTTGAGAAATCATCAAGTCATGATGGCGGAAGTGAGAGACTTGGAGTTGCATTGGGAATGGCTGGGGGAATGGCTCTACAGAGAAATTTGTACCCATTGACGCCATTCTTGTCTGCACCACTTATGACCAACTTCAACACAATTGATCCCTTAACAGATCCTATTCTTTGGGCATCTCTTGTTCCTAGTCTTCCTACTGGATCTTCTCGTACTGCTGAGGTTGGTTATTGTTACTTATGCATATGTTAAATTAGCAAATTATATGACATGATTAACAGTTACTGTGATTTCTCAAATGCAAGAAATTTTGTTTTCAAGTACTTCCGTAAGATCTGGAATCTACAACATAAATAATTTCTCGCGATGTTTTGTAATGTTACTGCAGGTCACAAAGACAGAGGCCAGTTCAGATTATACTTTCTATCGGCCAGAAAATTAACATCTATTCCCTTAGATTATTGTTCAAGAGCAGATCTCTTTGAGTTCTACTGGGAGGAAATGT
The DNA here is from genome assembly GCA_947179155.2 of Hedera helix. Taxonomy (NCBI): domain Eukaryota; kingdom Viridiplantae; phylum Streptophyta; class Magnoliopsida; order Apiales; family Araliaceae; genus Hedera; species Hedera helix. The sequence goes on from OX359283.1 coordinate 28,538,806, forward strand.
AAATGCATATGCATCATACCGAAGCAAAGTTAGAATTATCATCTCAGATACTATTAAGATTGATAAGCTTATACATGTTCCCGGGTTTTGGAGAGAGTTGAAGAAGAATGAGGAATGGATCTGTATATGTAGAAGTATGACAGGAATTTATTTAATCATAAATGTCAGTAATCTTATAGAGCATGTATAGGGGCCTGTCCAAATAGTTAAAAAGTTGGAATTTGTAATCTCTCATTTCCTTAGCACTTACTTTTAAGCCTTTGTTAGTATCTCTTCAAGTCTAAAATGATCTCTACAAAATATAGGCGTTGATATTGATGGTTTACATTTTAGCGACTTTTTAATGCTCCATTTACTCATTTGCTTATGCAGTTTTTGCTTTTATTTCATGTTCACTATATATATATATATATATATATATATATATTTGTGTTTCACTAAATATTAGTGACACAAGAACTTAGTATATATTGCAGTGCGAAAGACATTACAAAATTCAAGGAAAGGTCCATGTCGTATGATAAGAATATTTTGAGGGGGGGGGGGGGGCCTGTATAGCTGAGGAGAGTTTTTATCCGGTTTAATAATAAAATCCATACAAGTCAACTCACTTTATATAGATTATCAACAACATTTAGAGATAATTGATTTTTTCAACAATTGAATACTTGCTCTTTTCAAAACTCATTTAAGTCCTTTAATTCAACCTTAAAAAAAGAGGCAATGAGAATTCCCGTCCCAAGCCGCGTAAAGAATAAAGAAAAAAGGGTCAACAATTTGAATCTCGTGCATACACAATTGCACCAAATGTAAAAAGTACAAATGTGAAAGAAAAAAAATAGAATTATTATTTATACAAACAAAATACCAATTATATAGTGTGGGACCATTAATTAATACCAATATATAACAAGCTATGAGGAGATAAATTAATTTGATTGATCATTCCAATAATAATTTCGACATCAATTTATAATTTTAAGATACAAATCACATAATAATAGTAATAATAATAATAATAATAATAATACATGCTCCAATAAAATTAATATTATTATAATTAGCTTTCTTGAGCAGAGTATCAATCATATTACCTTTTTCATCTTGTCTATATATATTACTAATATATCAATCAAAATCTCTTTATCTCTCTCTCTCTCTCTCTATATATATATATATATATAACATAAAAGAGAAATATACAAATGAATTAATTTAATTGATCATTAAATTAGTAGATAATTGTAAAAAATAATGGACCTAAATTGATTTGAATTCCAATTGCCAACAAAAGAGAAAAAGAAAAAAAATATCTCACACTACATAAAAACAGTATATATAAAAAATAAAAATTAATATGTGTCTCGCACGAATTCTAAAGTTATATTTAGTCGTAAGGAATTGTCAATCTCCCACAATCTCAAAAGAACAACAATAAAAATGTTATTGGGCTTCAAAAAATAAAAATGAAAAATTAAGGTTGGGGTTTGATTCTCTTTTCTTCTTATTATTGGATTTCTGTTCTGGCTCATTAATTATAAACTTAAATGTAAATGATATTACAACCTGAGAAATAATTGATACTATTATTATTTATTAAATTCATTTGTTCGAGATATTCCTTCAACGGGGAGCGTTAAAAAAATTCTATAACAATTTTGCTACACACTGTAAATGCTTTTGTGTTAGAATTTAAGATCGAATATTGTAAACAATCACACAAAAATTAAAAAAGAACGAAAAATAAATGACACTTTTATCAAATTGTAATTAGTTCTGTTTGTATGATATATTCATATATTTGCTTTAAATGTTCTATAACGATTGACACATCAAACAATATTTATATAGTAATTATAAAACTCTAACTGCTATAATATGAGCTTAAAATTCGTGAGACCCAAAACATTAGTCAAATTTAAAATCGAGTTACTAATAAATTTTCAAACCCAAATAAGCATAATTATCATGTCGTGACCATTGATTGGATCCACTAAAATATGAGTCAATCTCAATAATTTGTTTCTCCATGCAAGGTTTGTAATTTTTTTTATATGTGAATTTATTGTTATTTGAATGGAAAAAAGTTTATATTGATTATGAAAAGTCTAAGCACTTGTAAGTCTTGTGCAAGTTTTTTCAACAAAAAGGAGGAAGATAAAAGTACAATTGTACAACCAAGAGACTTGGTTGTTTTTTTAATGACCACACGAGAGGGGGCAACTACCAACACAACACGTTTACCATTCTTTTAAGATGTAGCCAAATTATATTATTCCGACGAAAGAAAACATACCACAAGAAAAGGATTTGATCTTAGGGTCGGCCCCAAATTCCAACCGTCCCACCTTTACTCTGTCTGCCAGTTGAGTTAATCCAACCCCACCAGTTGTAGTCTTGTGCACAATACCTTACGTTCACGCAGTACTTGGACTGGGCCATAGGGCCCACTACGAACCTTCCTCCTTATAATCCAAATCCGTATGTTTCCGCCGTTCCTCGTCTTCTCTCAATGACTATATTTTTGTCCCTAAATTGAAAATTCATGTATTTGCCCCACTTTTTCAAACTTTTTACTTTCTTACCCAAATGCTCGAATAAACTCTCTTTTTCTTTTATTTTTTATTAAAATATTAAGGTACACACTTAAATCAGAACTTATATATGTAATTTAATTTTGTCCACCGTTAAACTTTCACACAAAACAAAACTCTTTTTTAATCATTATATTATGAATTAAAACTTTTTATTCTATTTTTTAATTGTATCGTTAAAAATAGTAAAAAGATAAATTCAATAAAAAAATATTTATTTCTAAGTCGACTCTCTTCTTATACTATATATATATATATATATATATTATTTAATAGATAATGTACGCATAAAGATCAATGATCATATCATGTTTTTCATCTGGTTCTTTAGGGTTAATTCACGCACATATATTAATGTTAACTTCCCTATAAATTAATGTATTATTTGATGGTAATGCATGCAAACCTAAGATGTTCTTATCTTAATCCTAAACAAATGAAATAAATAGGCTTGTTGTAGACCTTCTGTGCAAGTGGACCGATATTTTATTGTTTGGTTCTTTTTTTATAATATATACCACTGGCAAAGCAGAAGTCTTTATGATATTATAAATGTTTTTTTTATGTAAATATATTATTGATTTTTTAAAAATAAAATGATCCTAGTAAAATTATATTATTTTACGCAGTTGAACTAGACGAAGAGACGTGTTGTGGAATTATAATATTACTATGAATGTTTTGAATTTTATTTTTACAAATTCTTATTGAATAGAGTGAATAATTTTTATTTTTTTATTTAATAATTGAATCATATGACAGAGTAGCATAGTATATTCTTATTTTAATAATAATAATAACAATTATATTAACTAAATAATAATTAAATCTTATTTGAATAAAATAAATAAATTAATAGTAGGTAAGATTATCTCATTTTGATTTTTTTATAAGACTATATTATGAATTCATATTTTATTATAAAAAATTTTAATTTTTGAATAAAAGAAACAATTTAATATCATGTAAAATGATCTTATTTTAATTATTATCTTATAAAATTACATTACTAATTATTATTTTCTTATAAAACTGCGATACTATTTTTAATTTATAATTTGAACCGATAAATAATAAAGTTGACTTAGTGTAGAAAAAATCAAATATCGAACCAAACAAAAAAAAAATGACAAATCAAGTTGTCTATTTAATTATAATATAGATAACGTTGATAAGTAACAACAGTGATGTTATACATAAAGAATGAACAAGTTTACATGCATAACATCCAAATAAAAAATTAAACACTCATTTATCTCAGTAATTAAAAAATAAAATATGATATGAATTTTAATATCATACTCTATTTTATAATTATTAAAATAAATATAATATTTAAATATTATATAATTATACTTATTCACTTATATAATTCGTGGAAGGTAAATTTTGCGGTTACACTCGTCTGTAAAGCAACTCCTCACAAGTTAATGACTTGATGTCAATTTCTATTACCTATAAGTGATGTCCTGATGGGTAAAATACACCATCAAGGGAACGTAGAAATATGGGAACTCATGTAGTAGTAGTCAAACATATACATTTTCCACACAAATACTATACATTCTGCTTAATTACTAGATTGAACACACTCCATTTTCAAAAGTATATATATATATATATATATATATATATATATATATATATATACACATTTATAAAATAAAAATGTATATATATATTTTTAATATTTGTTAGACGTGTAATAGTGGTAGAATGATAATACTCTATTTGACATAGTATGTAGATAATGTCATCTTAGAAAATTTATATAATTCTATAATCTAAAATAAAATTGTATTTTTTATAATGTACTAAAAAATATATATCTCTGGTTTTTAAGTGAGGTACATAACTTTTATAATTTAAATTAAACTTTCAAAAATATTTATTTCAAATGATTATTTTCGTGTAATTTTTTGAAGTTAATATTAAATTTATCAGCCAAATTCAATAAAAAATTATATTTAATCACATCACTATTATGATTCCTTTAATCTATTTCACACACACACGCACATATATGAGCATTGAGGATTCATCTATAGTAATCGGTTGTTAAAAATATTATTTTATAACTTATATGGTGATTATATTTTACACTATAATATAAGATTGTCATAATTTTAAAATATATGGAGTTCTTTGAATATTGTTTTGAGATAGACAAATTTTTCTTCATAATATTGCGTTACACTATATAACATGAAAGTTGTATTTTTAAGTGAACGTCCATATATATATATATATATATATATATATATATATATTTTATTTATTTCACGCAAAAGATGATTGAAATTCAAAAACTTATGTGTTATAAAAAATTTAAAAAATGAAAAATATTATATGAAAAGCCTATTTTAACCTCAAAGTTCACTAAATAGGTTCCACTATTTTTAAGAAAAGGAGAGAATTTTTAATAAACTTATACGAGGTTCATTTAGAATAGAATGAGAATTTATTTATATTTTTTCGTTATTTTTAATTTCAAAATTTTATATGAAAGAATGGTGGGAGTACTTAACGGAAAACCGACCGTGACGTGTCGTTAGGTAGCCGCCTGAGTTGCCTTTTTCTATTACTACTGCTTTACCAAGTAGTAATACGACAACGTAACACTGAATTTTCACCAGCTTCCAAAAGTCTGCATTTCAACGCAGAGGTGCATCTTCTTCCTTTGCCACCACCTGTGCTCTGTCTTCTTAAACGTACCTCAACTTTCTCTCTCTAAACTTGATGTGATTCTCCCTCGTCTTAACTCTCCCTGGGTTGATTAGGGTTTGGATTAGGGATTATTGTGGGGAGGCAAAAGGAGATGGTGACTTCATGTCGGCAGTTGAAGGCGATGCTTCGGAAGAACTGGCTTCTCAAAATTCGCCATCCTTTTGTTACTTGTGCGGAGGTCTGTCATAATTTTTGTATCAGTGTTCTTTATGCATGATTGAAGTTGAACTGCTATCATAATTTCAGTTTGTAACACGATTTTAGTTTTGATTTTTCAGTTACACTTGCTTAAGTTTGTTTTGTTACAGGAATTAGATTGTATTTTTCTGAAGTTTGTTGTATTGATAATTGATTATAATATACGTGTGTATATATATAGTTGATCATACTTCCCCTTGTTAATTAACTTTTTTTTTATTATTTGTATGAAACTGAACTTGAGATTTTGGTGCTGTTTGAATGTGATAGAAAGAAGCTATATAAATGAGATATTTTTGCTTTTCATGTGCAGATTTTTCTTCCCGTGGTTGTAATGCTGATGTTAATAGCTGTAAGGACGCAAGTGGACACCCAAATCCACCCGGCTCAGCCGTATGTCTTTAAAATCATTGTTTTGGTTGAAATTTTTATATACGGAGCTTCAAATTTTATAGATAAAGTTCATTAGTTAAAACAACTGAGTAAAAGATGGTGATTACAATAATTTAGAATGGTAACTGGATTTAGCCCAGTTGCTTTGAGGTTTTCAATTTCACAATGATCTAATAATATAAAAAGTGAAAGTTCCAATCTTTCTTAGGGGTCATTCTCTAACAACTGGATGATTGCAACAAAGCGTAATAACGGAGGGAAAGATAAAACACACTGTCTTTGTTAAATATATATATATATATATATATATATTTTCATGGCGATTTGGGAAGTAATAGGTCTAATTTATTTTTTAATAATAACTTATGCAGATATATTAAAAAAGGAATGTTTGTTGAAGTGGGGAAAGGTGATACATCCCCTAGTTTTGATCAAGTTTTGGAATTATTGTTGGCCAAGGGCGAGTTTTTGGCCTTTGCACCTGATACAAGGGAGACAAGGACGATGATTAATGTTTTGTCATTTAAATTTCCCCTACTGAAGGTACATGTTAAAGATCCATTTTTAATGGTTTTTTTTACTTGGTTTGTTACTTCATTTTGCCAAGATGTACGATTCATTTTTTTCCACATCAGTATATTTTATATTTGTTTATCTTTTGTAAACATATTTAGAGATACGTTGTTGTTGTGCCTTTTCTTTTGAATCATATTATAATATCTAGTACGAAGTTATTAGCTAGTTTGAATGATGTTCTTCTTTGCGAATTTAAAATGATTAAGATTGTGCATCCTAATAACAATCGATGGTATGTCCCAATAAATGTTGGATGTGGAGAATAATATTTTATATAAAAAATGTCCTAAAAAACGGTAGGATTTGGTAGTAAATTGATATTCTCTCTACATATCCTTGCATCTTCAGCTCTTTGCTTTTAATGTAATAGATTTTACATAGTAGAACGATACACCATAAGGCCATAGCTACTCCTCTTGTTCTCCCCCCCTCTTTCCTGAACCTAGCATACCTATAGGTATGATATATACTCTCTCCCTCTCTCTATATTTTTTTCTTGATATAAATTTTTTTTTTTGATACGTATAAAAATCCTAAGCCAATATGCCCAGAAAGGGGGAGAACAAAAATGGTTCAAAGGGCATACAAATATCATCTTTTCAATGTAGGCGACTTTTTCATCATACTTCTGTTTCTTTGATTGGTTTATCTGGCCTATGTTGTCTCTTTTTTGGGGTTTCATCTGTGCTGCATCTTATGGGTTTCCCAAGCCATTAAGCTTTTTTTCCTTGTTTTTGTTTGCACGTCTGTTTTCCCCCTCTTTCCTACTCTGCAGCCAGCTGAGTCCACTCAAGGGATGAAGGGCCCATCTTTTTCTTTTATACATTTGTTTGTAATTCCATTTATGCAATTAAGGACTTAATTTTGTGGACTTCTTCTATTCAGAAACCAAATAATAGATCAAAATTACATTTGACAAAGTTTATATGCAACGATGTCATAATTTTCTTGAGGATCTAATAACAACTTACTTTATGCTTACAGCTTGTAACAAGGATTTACAATGATGAGTTGGAGCTTGAGACATACATACGCTCAGATCTTTATGGTGCTTTCGACCAAGTGAAGTGAGTTCTGTTCTGCCCCTTATTTTGTTTAATAGAGCTTATATAGTAAGGACTTTTTGAATGTATGGTTAAAGTATTATGTGCATGAATGTTACCCGAAGCAACTATGAGTTAATGGTTTACAGAATGGAAATAATTTAATTATAAATTAAGTTTTTATTTAGTTTATAATTATGTCGGTTCTCTTAAGCTTCTTTTTACTGCAATGTAAACAAATTAATTACGGTGGAAAATAAATTTTTTCCTTTTAATTTCAGGTTTTAAATTAGACTCATTCGCTCACCCTTCTGAATATTCTAATCTGAATAATGTTTAGTGAATTCAGTTCCATGTGCCTCTGTATGCATATGTATATGTGGAGAAGGAAAAATGTATCCTATTGGTGGCACTTTTCCCTCCATGATGATAGAACAACCAGTATTAAAGTCTTTATTTGATTTTATTTGCATACTCAGACACCTGGCATTTAAACGTTTGCCCTATACAGGCTATACTTGTTAAAAAAAAAAGTGTGCCCTATTATCATCTTAGTTTCAAGAAGGGAGAAAAATTAGAGAATAAAATGTAAAAATAAGAAAAAGAAACTGTGTCTACTAATATGGACTTCTGTTCATTTATATTAGCAGTCTTGCAGCCAAACACTATTTGGATTCTTTTGTTCATTATGTTTCCTTAGGGTCTGGTTTTATCTTATTTTCTTCTTCTGCTGCATAATTATACTACACTTGATTTCAGCATTAGATGTTTTGGTTGTCAAATTTATGGATGTAATACAATTTGAATTTCACGCGTCTCTGAAACTGCTTATTTGATATGTTTGTACCTTGTATATTATTCACAAAAGTTCCATAGCTTCTCACTATGAACTAAATGGTATGCTTGTACTTGTTTAGTAGTCGATAAATTTTTAGAAAGTGTTTTTTATGGGCCATCAGTTGAAGCAGAAGTTAAGAAATTTCTTTCCCTCTTGATATAGGAATTGCTCAAATCCAAAAATCAAAGGAGCTATTGTGTTTCATGATCAAGGCCCTCAGTCATTTGATTATAGCATACGTCTCAACCACTCGTGGGCTCTCTCAGGATTTCCTGATGTTAAAAGCATCATGGACACAAGTGGCCCCTATCTCAATGACCTGGAATTAGGCGTCAATACTCTACCAATTTTGCAGTATAGCTTCAGTGGCTTCTTAACTGTATCCCTCTTCTCTATTTCTCTCTTATGTGTGCTATTTATGTAACTATATTTATATTTGCAGAGGAATAGTCTAGCCTAACATGCTATGTAGGTGCTTGAAGTATCTTACTAATCTACTGAACATGTGATGGGGAACAAGTTGCCTACAATTGGTTTGTCTGTGGGTTAAGGTGAAGTGTAACTTCCAGGATTGGGAGGAGAAAGGTTATTGGCTTTCTAGGTGGAGAAGAGTTAGAATTGGCTGCATGTAAGACTTTAGTTGCAGAAATAGTAATGCGAGTATTGTGAAGAGTTGTGCTTAATTAAGGACTAAAGGGATTGAGGAAGGGGGTAGTGTTAATTGAAGCCCAATACTGGCAATAAAGAAACTTAGGGTACTGTAATGGTACATGTGAGAAATAAATTGTCTTAAAGTCTGTTTTTGGGTTGGTAAGACCGAATCTTCAAAGGGATTATAGCCGGATTTTTAGGGTTGCATATATAAGAACTACCGAAGGCTGGAAAAGTTCAGGAAAGAATAGTAATAATAGAATATAGCAAAAAAGAGATGATGATTGTCAAGTCACCACTTGATCTAATAGCTAAGTTATTAAAAACAGGTTCCAGTAATGCGTATCATGTCATCACCCTCCCCATCACATGCAGCAAATCAGGATTGTATTGTAGAAGTGACAATGTCACATTATGCGATCCATCTCAATCCCTATTGTGACTGTCACAAAGCAACTCCTGGATGTCATTACTTAACAACTTGTGTGTGGAGTGGGCTTGATAAGATGCTTCAAAATCCATGGCTTGGATTGTTAGTATTGGCAGCTCCAAGTTTATATATATAATATATATTTTCACACTCTTTCGTTGTGGGATTGGCTTGGGATGTTATCATGTGTTCCCTCTCAAATCCTCTATGCCCTTGTTAAGGCCTAGTATCCTTCATAGATCTCACTTTTGTGAGACACAAATCAATTACCTTTTACTGTTAAATACACCTAAAATTCCGCCGTGCTTCTTAACTAGGTGCGTTTTCGGTGGTGTTTGATTGGATCTGATTGTCTCTTAAAAGACATCCATCTAATTCGCTGAACTTTTTTGGTAAAAAAATGTATTCTTCCTAGTGCCTCTAATTCGCTAAGAGTTGCCTCCAAGTCTAAATTATTAAGAATTGTCTCTTACTAAAAACTTTAAATTTATGGACAAAAATAGCCTCAATAATATTATGCTCCCTCCATTTCAAATTCGAAGATCGTTATTGATTTTTGAAAAGTAAATTTGAGATATTTTTAAAATTAAAATTGGAATGATTAATAATTATGAAACAATAAATCTTACAATAATTATTATTTTTTCCTATATTTTTCAATATTTATCATTGTATGAACTAAAATCAAAGAAATTCATATCAATTATAAGTTTGAAAATATATTAAATTGACTTTAAGAAGTAAGTAATAATTTTATATTTTGAAATGGAGGAAGTACAATTCTTCTTTGATCTATTACGTTGTGTTGTTGTTCTATTAAACTTGATACCTTTTGTTATCTAATGTAATAATCATCATATTATGCATTGTTCCTAATTTTTTTTAAGTAATTTGTTTAATATTTATTCACTAGAATATATGAATATTTTTATACAAATACATTCAACAATATTATTCTCTCTTTCTTTATTAAATTGTATATTTAAAATTATCAAATAAATTTTTTAAACAACTTAGATTGTTAAAATGGTAAAATACTGTTATTCAGACATTTTGAAAAAATTAATTATCTAACAGTAGTTCTTCATTCAGATACATTCTATACGGATGATTTACATTATTCAGATGTCTAAGCTATTCAGATTTTATATTCAATTTTAGCAAACACAACCTTCCTCATCTGGGTAATCAGGACACCAATACCAGGTGGTTGTAATAGCAGTTTGGTTTCATATCATTTTGTCATGAGATGAACTTGTGAGGTTCTTAGTACTAGTAGTGGCAACTCCAAGATCTTGTATACATCTCAAAGTTTACACACGCTTTCAACGTGAGATACAACTCAAAAGTCAAAGATGTTTTCATGCCTATGGTACCTAATTTGTTGTTGACTTCTAAACTTTATCACTTATAATTCTATAATTTCCGGATTGAGGTACTTGCAAATTGCTAAAGAACTCGTGAGCAGCAGACAACCAAGTTATTCCTTACACCAGCCTTCAGAACTGTTGATATCAACAGGTTATTGTAATATACTCCTGAAAGTGGAGGTTGACTTGCTGGTTTTACTTGGCAGCTAGATTTATAGGCTAAATTACTTCTCAGACTTTTTTTCCTATTTGCGCCTGTGACTCTGTGAGTCAAAATTTATACTTTTTACCGGTGAGTCCGAAACATTAACTTTGATAGCAAAAATTATTAAAACATCTACGACCTGCTTCTTCCTTTCAGCTTTTAGTTAGCACAAGGCCAGAATTGTTTTCAATAATTTGTTGATTGTTTGTACCACACTGAATGAGATGTAACACATATGTTCTGCTTCTCCGTATTAAACTAAAGAATAGGAGATTATATTAGCCGCAATTTATGTCAACTATCATTAGGTTGGTTGTTTATTACTGATTATCAAATGGGAATAAAACCGGGATGTGCAATGTCTTTATGAATTGGGGTGTTATTACTTACTGGTACCCCTTAACTTTGAGTAATATATCTGGAGCTTAAACTTTGTTCTGCTTTAAATTGAAATTTGTGTCCTTAAATTCTCTGGCATACTCGTATCTTTGTAATATAATCTGTTCTATATTTGAGACAAGTTAAAAAGTTGGTTGCATTTACTTTATTTTCCCCGTTTATTCTTTTTCCAGCTCCAACAAGTCATGGATTCGTTTATTATTTATGCTGCTCAACAATCAGTAACTAACTCAGTCACCAAAGATGAGTCACCTTGGCTCTCATTTGACACGAATTCTTCGCTGAAGATACCTTGGACTCGGTTCAGTCCTTCAAACATAAGGCTGGCTCCATTTCCAACTCGTGAATATACAGATGATGAGTTCCAGTCCATCATCAAGACAGTAATGGGAGTGTTGTATGTATCTCATAAGTTCCATATTCTTTCCTCGCATCTATGTTTAGTTTTTATGTTACCTTATTATGAATGATTGTCTAGCTTATTTTATCAAGTGTTTTTTCATTGTCTCGGGATTGTGATGAACAGGTATTTATTGGGATTTCTCTATCCAATTTCTCGCCTGATTAGCTACTCTGTGTTCGAGAAGGTTTGCTAATGACTGATAAATTAATCATTTAGGTCATGGTTTAACTGATCATTTCTTTTAGATTTGTCTACCCGTGTTTGAGTTTTAAATATAGTACTACTCCAAATGGTATTGGCTTAGCACAATTTTAATTTCTAATGCTTCAGGAGCAGAAAATAAAAGAAGGTCTTTACATGATGGGTCTGAAAGACGAGATATTCCATCTTTCGTGGTTTATTACATACTCTTTGCAGGTAGATATTGTATCTGTCTTCTAAATAGAATATTGGTAATCAACACTCTAAATTTCACTATCAAGATGTTTAAGAAAATGATTCAAGGCTTGATTCATGGGGAAGATATTCTAGAAACCGTGTTTTAGGATTTTAATTCATGCTAGTATAAATTTTGTAGCGTTTAAGTACCTCTAGTTTTGCGGAAAAGGTATTGGGCATGTATTATCAGGTGGTAAGTACTAAATTATTATTGGAGATAGAAAAATATTGGGTTTCAAATGGTGAAACTTTACAGGGGAACAAAGGGAATTATTTTGTTTATTCCCATTTGTTATTTATAAGCTGATGATAAATTACCTATGCATTACAGAGCAACAAATGATGCACCTCTGTGTGTTCAAATGTTCTCCGAGGTGGTTTCAGTTCATGTATAAAATTGGGAAAGTGTGTATTCATTATAATAGGTTAGAGTGTGGCTCTCGGTTTGGAATTTTACTACGAGATGTGATCTTTACCTTCATCATGATTGAGTTCCTGTAGAAATCTTCATTTTAGGCAAAGATGGGGTGCTAGTTCACCTTTATGCAGTGAGGGCCTCTCTAGCTATCCGATTTATTTGGAGGGATGAAACTGTTATCCCACTACTGATGTTTTTGATTTTGGTCTCAGCTCTTTTATTTAACTAGCCAATTCCAATGTCTGTAGTTCTCTCTCTCTCTCTCTCTCTCTTTGGGGTTTAAGGGGTTTCCATTCTAATTATTGATTTTGCTTCTTGTACAAGTATATAAATTACCACCAGCTACATGGTTCTGACCCTGGTTTCACCCCTGAAGTGGATTTAGGACTTTTATTTTTAAGAAAGATAATTATTTCTTGTTACCCGTTAAAAAAGATCTTTTGTGTTATTTTTTCTGTTGAATGTATAAAATATGTTCGGTGTGCCTTTCATTTCTGGGTGTTGTGTATTGTATAAATAGTAGTGGTCCTTTTGATAAACTTGGCACATTTGATATTGTATTAAATATTTCATTTGCTATAAATTGGTCCAGTCAGCTCTATTGCTTCAATTACAAGCACCGCTTATGCCTATCTTGTCTCCCCCTCCCCTCCGCTGGGGAAATGGTTCTTATGCTTTGTGTTTTATCTGCAGTTTGCAATTTCTTCTGGAATCATTACTGTTTGCACAATGGGTACTCTTTTCAAGTACAGTGATAAAACACTGGTCTTTATGTACTTCTTTTCGTTCGGACTCAGCGCAATAATGCTGTCATTTCTGATCTCTACGTTCTTCACACGAGCAAAAACAGCTGTGGCAGTTGGAACTCTAACTTTTCTGGGGGCCTTTTTCCCTTATTATACTGTGAATGACCAGACTGTTTCCATGTTAGTACTCTTGCTATATAGGTTTTATATAAAATGTTCCTGTGACAAAGTGCTGCATGTTGGACAACCGGAGAAATAATTCTCACTGTTTACTTGTAGGATAGTAAAGGTTGTGGCTTCTTTTCTTTCGCCCACTGCCTTTGCATTAGGGTCAATTAACTTTGCTGATTATGAGCGTGCTCATGTTGGACTCCGCTGGAGTAACATTTGGCGGGTATGCTAATAAACATGCACCATTATAATTAATTGGCATTTTCAGTTTATTGAAATCTAAGTTAAGATCCTTACAGGCATCATCTGGAGTGTCATTTTTGGTCTGTCTCTTGATGATGCTGCTCGACTCTTTTTTGTACTGTGCAGTTGGTCTTTACCTAGACAAGGTATATCTTTTGGACTCTGTTTTTACTCCATCAACAATTTTGCTTTCAGATCGACAATATCAATTATTAGTATATGTAACTTACAGAGATAACAGTATACATTTCTTTGATTACAGATTATTATCTCTCAGATAAAACTTCCATCATCTTAAAGTAGTGATTATTACAAGTTACTGACTGCTCTAAAAGCTTAAGCTGTTAGAAGAGTTCTCAACAATGTATATTTCATGTGAAAACCCTATTTGCATGTAGAGAAATAACCCACAAGTATCGTAGCGCACAAACCAAACAGAGTGCACTTACACTAACAACATAAAAAAGAGAGGGGGGTGGGGGGAAGGAATAAATTGCCAGCGTGGAGACTTGAGCCCAAGATCATGATACCATGTCAATTTACCTACTACTCTAAGGCCATGTTTGTTTGCAAGGATTGTAATTTATAATCCCGTGATTATGATCTATGATATTATAATCCCAAGATTATTAATCCTAGGATTAAATAGTCTTGGGATTATAATACCTGGTTGAATAAGATATTAAATAGTCCCCTATATTAAGCCATTTTATAATAATAGTCCAAAGTCTAAATTTAAAAACAAACAAAACACTTGGGATTAATATGCTTATTCCAAGTGTAATTCTTACCAACAAACATAACCTTGGGATTATAATCCATGCCTTGGGATTATAATACTTGCAAACAAACATGGCCTAAAAGTTTAAGCTGTCTGAGCGAGGGCTCAACAATTTTTATCACGCTTTAACAATAAATTCCTTTGAAGATAGATTGTGATTAGACCTGGCAAGATGGGTTCAAACCCAATGGGCAGCCTATGTCCACCCACACTAAATGGGTTTGGGTTAAAAATTTCTTAATGAAATTTATAAATGGTTCAGCCCATATCCACTCATTTATTACGTGAGTGGACATCAGTTGCCATTGGGCCCCGTAAATATACTGAGCCAAAACTCACTTAACCATTATTGCGGAAACTCTTCATCGGGGCAGGAGTACTTAGAATGTTGATCTCCATAGCGAAAATTAATCAATGAGTGGTACTGACTTTGTATTTGTATTCATCTTTTTTCTGAACTAAATTTCGTTTTGAATGGTATTTGCTGGTGGGTTTTTGTGAAATTTTGATCTAAATTTGAAGAATTGTTGCTAATTTAAGCAGATTTTCTTTTTCTCTCTGCTTAGTTAATTCATCTTGTTATAACTTCACCATATGTTTATGTAATCAGGTACTTCACAAAGAAAATGGAGCGAGTTACCCATGGAACTTCATATTTCGCCGAATTTTTTTGAGGAAGAAAAACTCCGGTGAACTTCATGCTTCCAGTTTAGAAGGTGAGATCAGTGGCAAGCTTTCCATAGAGGACAGTTCTTCTGGACCTGCTGTGGAAGCCATAAGCCTAGAAATGAAGCAGCAAGAGCTGGATGGCAGGTGGACATGCTAGAACTTCAATGCCGTGGTATCGCTAATTGCAGCATACAAGTATTTGCTAACATCCCTAGCTTGTTTGTAGATGCATCCAGATTAGGAATCTGCACAAGGTGTATTCTACTATGAAGGGGGAGTGTCATGCTGTTAATTCTTTACAGCTCACTTTATATGAAAATCAGATACTTGCTCTTCTAGGTAAGCTACACTCGTTTTTCATTTCACCACTCTCCCTCTCTTGTGTAACTTTTTAGAAGCTCATTTATCATATGCTCACTTTATTAGAAATCAGATTCTTACACTTCTAAGTAAGCTGATTTTTCAGTTTCTTCACTCTCCGTCTTGTTTAATTTTCACTAATGTGCCCATCCATTCGCTTTATGATGGTTCTGTCATCTTTGTTTATTCTTTTAAGAATTCTAGTACATTTGATTTGTTTTTTGGTGAATTAACTTTAAATAATATTTTGCAGGACACAATGGAGCTGGTAAAAGCACCGCAATATCCATGATTGTTGGCCTTCTTTCTCCTACTTCTGGGGATGCTTTGGTTTTGGGGAAGAATATCTTAACTGACATGGTAATTCCATTGTCAAAAATCCTTTTGGGTCTTTGATTGCCTCATTCATATCAAAAATATTTTTCCTTTAATTCCTTAGTTGTTTTCGACATGCTGAATGAGGAGTTTGTCAGAAGATCCAACTACTTAATTAATCCTTCTTGGATATCTTATCAAAATGTCAGTTTCAAGTCTTTCAGGGATCTTAACAAAGCAACAAGCAGTACTCAAAAGTTTTCTATGAACACATAAACTTGTTCTGTATAATTAAATTAGCACAGTAACTCAGTTGCTGTTCTAATTCATCATAATCGCTACTGTTACTCAGTTGTTTTTTCCTCTCTCTCTCTCTCTCTCTCTCTCTCTCTCTCTCTCTCTCTCTCTCTCTCTCTCTCTCTCTCTCTCTCTCTCTCTCTCGTAACTTCCTTATTTTAGGTGGTAAAAAGTGGACCAAGAAATTTAAGATGTTTCACTTTGAAGGCCTCAAAGGCCATCATTCAAATTACTAATCAGACATGCATACAAGTTATCTCTTCCATTTATGAATGTAGGACTACTTCAGTTTCCCACAGATATGCTAGAGGTGTAATACTGTATTTAAGTTTTCCTTAGATGTGTTTGATGTAGTATAATGAGTTGGTTGTTTGTTGAAATTAGGATGTGTTTAATGATCTGAGCAACTAACTTATCTGCTGCTGCCATTTCACCAAGGTGTACAGCATGCCCTTTTGGTTGGCTCAGAAACTTCTAGTTTCCGTTCTATTTAGTTATGACATTGGAATTCTTCCACTTTATTATCATTTTATATCCATATAAACAAGTTGCTTATAACCTTGGTGGTTTATTATGTATAATATCCCTTCTGTCAAATCTATCTTTTGATTTATATCCTTATCTTTGGTCATGGATATTGTCCCCCAATTTTCTAACCAGTTTGTTTAACCTGTGCAGGATGAGATAAGGAAGAATTTGGGTGTGTGCCCTCAATATGATATTCTCTTCGCAGAATTAACTGTAAGCAAATTGTACTTCTTATTGAATGTTGAAAATTTTGTATTTGGTATATTATTATTATTATTATTTGTAGAAACCTATAATAAGGTTGAGAAAAATAGAGAGATTTGGTGAATGAGAGGTTAGCTTTCTTCTCTTCATATCATATTATTTATAATAAGGATTTTACAATCAAGAGCTGCAAACTAGGACTATAATCAATGCTACAATCAAGTTATGTAATTAGAGAGCTATACATTAGCTATAATTAGGGAACTTTCTATATTTACAATTCTAACTCTCTCTCTCAAGTTGGTGCATAGATGTCTCGCATGCCTAACTTGAAACATAAGAGATGGAATATCTTACTATTGAGACCTTTAGTCAAGATGTTAGCAAGATGATTTTTAGTCTTGACAAAAGGTTTACAAATCAGACCACTAGTTAACTTCTCATTGATGAAATGTCTGTCAATCTTGATATGTTTTGTTCTATCATGTTGTATTGGGTCACTTGCAATATTAATGATTGCTTTATTATTACATAATAATAATCTCATACTCATTAGTTACTATCCCCAAATCTTCTAATAAAGTGCTAAGCCACATTACTTCACACACACCCAGTGCAATAGCTCTATACTTAGCTTCAACACTAGATCACCACAACAGACTGTTTTGTGTTGCGCCAAGTGATAAGGTTGCTACCAACAAATGAGTAATGACCCGACGTGGAATGACGGTCTTCTATAGGACTAGGCCAATCTGCATCAGAGAAGGCTTCAATCTTCACGTGTTCGTGGTTTGAAAACAATATACCTTTTCCAGGAGCAGACTTCAGATATCTCAAAATTCTATAAACAACTTACATGTGACAAATTCGTAGATCATGCATATATCGACTCATTACTCCCACAGTATAATAGATATATGGTCTAGTGTGAGAGAGAGATATCAATCGACCCACTAAGCGTTGATATCTCTCCTTATTAATGGTAGGCCCAGTAGATAATTGACCTTAATGGGAGAGTTAGCAGGTTTACATCAGCAGGTTTGCATCCTAACATGCCTGTTTCCGTCAATAAATCAAGGACATACTTTCGCCGTGACAAAAAGATGCCACTCAAAGATCTTGCTATTTCTATCAGAAAATATTCAGAGAACCAGGGTCCTTGTTCTCGAATTTTCTTGCAAGTCTTGTTCTGAGATTGGCTATCTCTTCTTCATTGTTTCTAATCACCACAATGTCGTCAACATAAACAATGAGAATGGTAATCTCACCATTTATCTGTTTGACAAACATAGTGTGAATGTGTGATCCGGCCAACTTTGCTTGTACTTAAATCTTATCATGATTTTATAGAATCTGTCAAACCATACTTTAGGGGACTGCTTTAACTCGCACTAAGCCTTCCGTAACTTGCAGACTTTTCCTTTCATTTCGGTTGGAAAAAACCCCTGGAGGGATTTCCATGTATACTTCTTTCTTAAGATGACAGTGAAGAAATGCATTCTTCACATCAAGCTGCTGAAGGTTCCATCCAAAATTTACTGCACAAGAGATAATAGTTCGGACAGAGTTCATCTTTGCTACTGGGGCAAATGTTTCCAGATAATCAATTCCATGAGTTTGAGTAAATCCTTTTGCAACAAGTCTGGCTTTAAGTCTCTCAATTGACACATCTGACTTCTACTTCATTGTGAATACCCATTTGCGCTCAACTGGTCTTTTCTTAAAAGGGAAATGTGTCATTCTTTTTCAAGGCATTCATTTACTCTACCAGTCTTTTTTCATTTTTCATCTCTGATTGCTTTTTTCCACCCCTGAGGAACAGATACAGAAGACAAAGAAGAAACAAAGGAACAATAGGAAGAAGATAAATTGTTAGAAGACACAAATTTAGAAATAGGGTGCTCCTAAGAGTAATAGAGAGATCAATATCACAGTTATTAATGGACTAAAACAAAAAACTTCCGAGAGAACTCATGCCTATGAGAGTATCCAATGAAAACACACCGATGGGATTTAGGGTCAAGTTTACCATGAGTGAGAGTTTTATCATGAGTATAGAGCACACATCCAAAAACTCGCTGGGGAAAAAGAGGGATTGGATATGTATTTGACAAGAGAGATAAGGCTGCGACTGCCAAGAATCCGATATGGAAGACGATTTATAAGGAAAACAATAGTAAGGACATCACCCCACAGAGACTTAGGGGTATGCATAGTTAACAAAGTGTACGGGCAATCTCGAGTAAATGATGATTTTTCATTTTAGCGACCTATTTTGTTTGGGGGTTTTAACACGAGATGTTTGAAGGATAATGCCATGATCAGTGAGATATGACCCAAAAGCACCATCAATATATTCATGACATCAAATTAGGTTAATAATATCATTTTATAAAATTCTCTGAAGCGGGAAAAAACTTCATTTTTTGAATGAAGAAGATAAAGCCAAGTAGTACGAGAATAACAATTAATGAAACTAATAAACCAATGATAACCGGTACAAGAAATAACCCGCGAGGGGGTCCCTAGTCTCCACACATCAGTATAAATGATCGCAAAAGATTCAAAATGACGTTTATTAATAACATAATAAACTAATCGTTTGTGTTTAGCCAATTCACAAGGCTCAGACATAAATTGATTTTTATTACACTGCCTAGCAAAATAGGGAAATAAAGATTCTAAAACTCTAAAGGAAGGACGTCTCAGACTACAATGCCATTGATGGAGGGAAGCCAGACAAATCATAAGTGGATTGAAGAGCTGTAGTAGTCCCATTCTCCACAAGAGGCATACTAGATTGAGGGACATCTAGATAGTATAGACTGCTAACTATACTGTTGTAATGAAGAAACTGATAATTTTTTTTCTTACTTCTTTCAGTTACATTGAGGTATATTTATACTACTTTTACAACATCAACTTATTTACTGGTTTGCCATGGCTGATATATTTACTGGGCTGCCATGCCCAGGCTGCTATCATGGCTGACTTTCCAACAGTTTTGCTGT
This sequence comes from Hedera helix, assembly GCA_947179155.2. NCBI lineage: Eukaryota > Viridiplantae > Streptophyta > Magnoliopsida > Apiales > Araliaceae > Hedera > Hedera helix. The sequence goes on from OX359283.1 coordinate 28,558,814, forward strand.
ACAAACACAGCTGCATATTCTAACACTCCCCCTCAAGTTGGTGCATAGATATCGCACATGCCCAATTTGTCTAGTGAATAGTAGAGTTCTCTGCTAGAAACAACATGAGTCATCATATCTGCAAGTTGGTCTTCACTCTTTATATACGGCACTCGAATGACGTCCTTTGCCAAGTTGTCGCTGATAAAGTGTCTGTCAATATCAATATGCTTCGTCCTCTCATGATGTACTGGATTATTTGCTATCTCAATGGCAGCTGTATTGTCACAATACAGAACCATAGGCTTCTTAGTTTCAAACCCGAGTTCCCTCATTAGAATCTTTAACCAAATAAGCTCAGTTATGCCATGGCAGAGTGCTCTATACTCTGCTTCAGCGCTAGATCTCGATACAACCCCCTGTTTCTTACTCCTCCAAGTTACAAGATTACCACCAACAAACGACACATAACCTGAAGTTGATTTTCTATCAAGCTTTGAGCTTGCAAAGTCGGAGTCGGTGTAACCTTCCACATCTAAATGCTCATGTTTTGAAAACAATATACCCTTGCCTGGAGTATACTTTAAGTACCTGAGAATTCGATCAACTGCACCTTGGTGTGCTTCACTTGGATTATGCATGAACTGGCTGACAACACTGACGGCATAGGACAAGTCAGGTCTTGTATGAGCTAGATAGATCAGCTTTCCAACCAACCTCTGATATCTCTCCTTGTTAGTAGGCACCTGATCTGGATAAATTGACAATCCATGGTTAACCTCCATTGGAGTATTAATAGGTTCACATGCCAATTTTCCAGTCTCTGCTAGTAAATCAAGAACATATTTTCGCTGAGATAAGAAGATGCCTTTCTTAGAATGTGCAACTTCAATTCCTAGAAAATACTTGAGAGATCCCAAAATTTTCATTTCAAACTCTTTGGCCAAATAACTTTGAAGATTCTCAATCTCCTGTTCATCATTACCTGTAACCACCATGTCATCCACATAAACAATTAGCAAAGTAATCTTGTTGCCAACACGCTTAAGAAATAGTGTGTGATCAGCTTGAGACTGTTTAAAGCCATAGTTTCTCATAGAATGACTGAACCTACCAAACCAGGCCCTAGGTGACTGCTTAAGGCCATATAAAGCCTTCCTTAACCTACAAACCTTTCCCCCTTTAGGTGTAAAACCTGGAGGAGGGTCCATGTAAACCTCTTCTTGTAGATCTCCATGTAGAAAGGCATTCTTGACATCAAACTGTTTTAACGGCCAATCTAAGTTGGCAGCCAACGAGAGAAGGACTCTGATCGTACTCATCTTGGCAACAGGAACAAATGTCTCCTGATAATCGATCCCATAAGTCTGGGTATAGCCCTTTGCCACAAGCCGGGCTTTATACCTTTCTATCGAACCATCTGAATTCTGCTTCACTGTGAACACCCACTTGCACCTCACAGCTTTCTTGTCTCTTGGTAACTCAACCATCTCCCATGTAGAGTTTTTCTGAAGAGCCTTCATTTCTTCTACCATAGCAGATTTCCATTTATGATCATCAAGGGCTTCCTGAAACTTATTAGGAATAGGCACAGAAGACAATTGTTGTGCAAAAGTCAAATGAGACTTAGAAAGACGATGGTATGAAATATAGTTTGAAATGGGATACTTAACATTATTGGATGAAGGGAAACCAAATTTTTCAGGAGGTTGACGATCACGTACATGATATCTTCTCCCCGAGTCCTCATCATGTGGAACCAAGGGAGTTTCTAATGGAGCTACATGATCATATTCAGGTAATGAGTCAATATCAGAAGAAAGAGATAAGATAGGGATCGAAGCATGTACCTGAAGATCAGTCTTAGAAGAATCAGTCGATTGGATGGTAGGATCATAGAGAGGAGGATCCAGAGAAGGAGGTGGTAGTGGAACATTCACATGTTTCTTTTTCCTTCTTTCAAATGTTTTCAAAGTAACAGGTTCATGTTCAACCAATGTCTCCCCCTCATCTTGAGTAGGGAGAACTTTAAATTCAGGTTCAAACCACAACTTCTCCTCGTCCGTACTTCTAATCTCCCCCCGAAGAGGAGAAGTAGTTACTTCCCCTAGGGGTGCACACAAAACCGACCAAAACCGAAAAACAGACCGGACCGAACCAAACCGTTACTATTTCAAACCGAAAAATATAAAATCGAAAAACCGAACACTATAAAACTAAAAAACCGAAACTAGTTCGGTCGGTTTGGTTTGGCTTCTCAAAAAACCGAAACCGACCAAACCGACCGAACAATTTAAAATTATAATATAATTTATATACTTTTCTAATAAATATTTATTTTATATAATTATATATTTATTATATGTTTTTATTGTGACGAATTTGCAAAATTTATATCCTAGTGAGTGAGTTAGGTGATTTTTGTTTTTCGGATTTAGAGAACTTCTATTATAATTAGTAGTTATTGAGTTAGTGATTTATTAATTATTATGAAAAATTGGCAATATAATAAATGTCAAATTATCAATTACGAAACCGAATAACCGAATAAACCGACCGATTTAACCGAAACCGAATAAACCGATAACCGATTACGATGTAAAAATTTGGGCGGTTTTGGTTTTTAATTTTTTGTAACCGACTTAAATGGTTTGGTTATTTTTTTTCCCAAAAAACCGACCAAACCGACCGTGTGCACCCCTAACTTCCCCTGAGAAATATGATGCCTGTTCACAAAATTTAACATCCATAGACACATATGTCTTACCCGAAGGAGGATGAAAACACTTGTAGCCTTTTTGAGATGGGGGGTATCCGAGAAAGACACACTTAAGGGCACGTGGATCTAATTTGTCCCTGTGGAGAGGATGAACATGGACATAGCAAAGACAACCAAAGATTTTTTGAGACAAATTAAGTAAGGAAGGGATTGAGTGGAAGTGTGACAATACTTTGATGGGTGTTTGATAATCAAGCATACGAGTAGGCATTCTGTTAATGAGGAACGCAGCAGTCATGACAGCATCAGCCCAGAACTGTTTCGGAACGTGCATAGTAAAGCATAAGGACCGAGCCACATCAAGAAGATGGCGGTTCTTACGCTCTGCTATACCGTTCTGTTGGGGTGTGTAAGCTGTAGTTGTCTGGTGGATAATGCCATGCTGCTGAAAGAATTCAGTAAGGGAAGATTGATAAACTCTCGTCCATTATCAGAATGAAAAACCTGAATTTGGACATGAAACTGTGTGCTGATTAGTTGATGGAATTTAGGAATAATAGTACTAACTTCACTTTTAGATGTCATTAAATAAATCCAACACACCCGAGTGCAATCATCAATGAAAGATATAAAGTATCGACAACCTGAAGAAGTAGGAGTAAAAAATGGTCCCCACACATCAGTATGAATACGAGAGAAAGGAGTAGTACTTTTATTAAAACTTGGTGGAAAGGATACACGATGATTTTTCGCATAAATGCAATGTTCACATCGAAGACTAGAAACTGAAACATTAGCAAATAAATTCAGAAATAAGCGTTCTAAATAGATAAAAGAGGGATGTCCTAAACGGCGATGCCATAGAAGAATTTTTTCTCGATCTAAAATTGGATTTCCAACCACTTGAAAACCACTGCCAGATCGAACATGAGATTGCCATGCCCCCTCTAAGTAGTAGAGACCTCCTCTCTCCTTACCAGTACCAATCGTCATCTTCGTGAGACGATCTTGAAAGATACAATGAGTAGAAAAAAATGTTACTGAGCAATTTAAACTGTTGGTAATTTGACTGATAGAGAGAAGACTATTAGAGAGGTTAGGAACATGTAAAACAGAAGATAAAGGTAAAGTAGAGGAAAGTGATAGGGAGCCAGCCCCTTGAACTGGAGTGAGAGTTCCATCTGCAACCTGAACTGAATGACGAGATGGACAGGTAACAGAGGTGAACTGAGATGAGTCACTAGTCATATGATCGGTTGCCCCTGAATCAATTATCCATGGATTTTTAGAAGGAATAAATGACACTCCATTCTTACCTTTACCGAAATAAACCTGGGATGGTTGTGGTGTGTCAGTGGAGACTGAGTTAGCCTGAGAGGACCTTTTTTCCTTGCGTTCAGCCTATTTCAACTTGAACCATTCTGGATATCCTACAATCTTCCAGCAGGTTTCCTTTTCATGACCCTTACGATCACAATGAGAACACTTTCTCTCTGAAGATGTTGAAGAAGACTGAGGTGTTGGAGAAGTAGTAGCTCGCCAAGGTCGAGCCCTATTAACTGCCAAGGCTGAAGCTTCTGGGGTTCCTTCGGCAGCCATGGTGACCTGGCGCTGTGCTTCTCTACAAACTATAGAATAAGCTTCATCAATATTCGGGAGAGGTGATGTGGCCAAAATACGTCCACATACTTGATCAAGATTATGATCAAGTCCGGCAAGAAATGTATAGACACATTCTTCAGAGATACGCTTATTCAATTTGGCAAAGTCTAATGGATTCTCCAAGTCATTCGGACGACGGAAGTCAAGTTCCATAAAGGTAGAATTGAGTTCCGTGAAATAGATGGTCAATGGTTGGCCATCTTGACGCATTTGGAAGGATTTCTTCATCAACTCATAGACCTGAGAAGCATCAGAAGCATCATGATACGTTTTCTTGACGGTATCCCAAACATCTTTAGCAGTCTCACAATGAATAAAATTCATCATGAGGGCAGGGACCATAGAATTGATGAGCCATGACTTCACTAGTGCATTTTCGGCCATCCACTTCTCAAACTTAGGATTTGAATCCTTTGGTGCACTCCTCGTTCCAAAGATGTAGCCATATTTTTCACGGGCAGCAATATACATCTCAAGAACTTTGGACCAAAGATGGTAATTGGTGCCATTGAGTGTAACCCAATTGCGGAAGGAGTATCTTGCTGGAAATTCATCACTGGGGCAGATGTTTCAGCACCAAGAGAATCTGAAGTTTCTGATTTTTATCACCCATAAAAGCAGCGAAAATTTGTGTTTATGGTAGAGAGAAATAAAGGAAAATTTCTGATGTAGAAGTTCAGTCTAGCTGTAACTACAGAGCATACTCAGAGATTTTAGTAAGAAATGATAGAGAGAACACCAAGGTCAGTATACCCTTGGTGAAGATGATAGAAGAAGAAGAAGCAAAGTCTGCTGGAAATTTTCTGTAGAAACAGAAATGAATTTTCTGCAGAATAAGTGCAGAAACAGTTGCAGCTGCAACTTAAAAACCTTATAGCTCTGATACCATGTTGTAATGAAGAAACTAATAATTTTTTTTCTTACTTCTTTCAGTTACATTGAGGTATATTTATACTACTTTTACAACATCAACTTATTTTCTGGTTTGCCATGGCTGATATATTTACTGGTCTGCCATGCCCAGGCTGCCATCATGGTTGACTTTCCAATAGTTTTGCTGTACAAACACAGCTGCATATTCTAACATATACTACCACTACCAATCTTTTGCCCGTCACCAAGTCCTGAAAAATATGACGAGAAAGAAAAAATGTGACTAGAACAATTCAAAGATTTTGTGAGACGTTGAACAGATAATAAATTTGCAATGAATGAAGGAACATGAAGAACAAAGGATAATGATGTAGTAGGAATACAAATAATTGAACCTTTCCCTGAGATATGAGAGAGAGAATCATCAGCTACTAGAATTTTATCTTTTCCAGAACAAGGAGTATTAGAGGTAAAGAGATTTGACAAACTAGTCATGTGTTCAGATGCACCGGAGTCGATAATTCAAGCAGAATTGGCAAATGTTACATTAAGGGAATGAAAAATTACACTTGACTGAGCATAATGAGAATAGGCAAAATTAGACATAAATGTTCGAAAGGCAAGAATTTCCTGAGTGAGAGCAATGGGAGCATTAGAAACACTGAGAACAACAGGTGTAATGTTGTGAGATGATCTTACTAGAATAGTCATATGAGCCTATATACCATAGCTGCGACCTCTGGTGGAATTACCATGACCACCCTTTCCTCTCGCAGGTCGTCCATGAAGTTTATAGCATGTCCCTGGTATGATTAGGCTTTCCACAATAGTCACGGTGACGGGAATCTGTCTCAGCGAATGACTGTACTAGATACGGAAAGGGTTTATTCATACCAGACTTAAGAGGATGGGAAACAATGAGAGCTGAATGATCAAATGTGTTGTGAGTTATAACACGACATTGGCTTTCCTCCTGCTGTATTTGAGCATGGGCCTCTCGTAAGGAAGGGAATGAAACCTAACTAATTAATTGTGCTCGAACTTGATCAAACTCATAATTAAGTCCAGCTAAGAAATCAACAACCCGATCTTCGCCAACAAACTTTTGATACGCAACTGTAACAAACTTTTGATACGCAACTGTATCTTTGGTACACTTAGCTGAGAAGACTCGGTAATAATCAAGTTCTTGCTAAAGCACAGTGATCTCAGCATAGTATTGGGCCACAAACTTATCTCCCTTAACAATTTCTCAAATTTTCTTGCGAAGATTATATGCCTTAAAAATATCACTAGAAATGGAGAAAGTTTGAGCAATAGCCTCCCCATAATTTATACGTTGTCTCCAAAAACATGTAGGCTGGGTTTCATAAAGTTAAAAATCCAAGTTTTCACCATGGAATTATCCGACTTCCATTCCTCCCGAGTTGTGCCAACTTGTGTAGGCATTATTGTTGTTCCATTAATAAAATGCTGCATTCGGTTAGTCTCAATGGACATACGACACACTTGAGACCTAGCAAGATAATTATTCCCGTCTAATTTGAATGGGCTAAAAATTAGTGTAGAATTCAGATTGTGACCGAATAAATTGTCCCTTGTTAATATTAGTATCACTGCTATTAACAGTACTAGAAGATGCCATATTAAACAAGTGTAACAAAAATATTTAAGGAATAAACTCAACAAGAATAAATAACCACTTACATACCCTTATCCAAGTACTGTGATCAATAATCTTCAAGAGATAAGAAACAATACAATTAACAACCAAGCAGTGATAGAAAAAATTGATAGCAGACAATGAAATTATGAATTGACACAACTACCATAGATTGACAGAGGAGAGAAAGGCGACACTGGTATAGCAAGCGTCGTAACAAAACAAGCTGTCACACACGGGGAAATGGTGGCATGTGGTGTCTGTAAACAACAACGAAAGTGGTGCGTGGTCGGGGCGCGAGGTGGTGGGTGGTAATGCGACTTCTCTAGTCGTGGTCGCTTGGGAAAAATAGATGCTCCTATGTGTTTAAAACTTTGATGCGGACTTGATTTAGTTGATTTGTGAAAGAAAACTAAGTTCGGGAGGAAGTTTTAAGACACTAGGAGTCTTAGTGTTTGAGCAGATGAATCAGGCTCTTATACCATGTAGAAACCTATAATAGGGTTGAGAAAAATACAAAGAATTGGTGAATGATAGGTTAACTTTCTTCTCTTCATATCATATTATTTATAATAAGGATTTTAAATCAAGAGCTACAATTTTGGATTATAATTAGGGGTACAATCAAGCTATGTAATTAGAGAGCTGTACATTAGCTATAATTAGCTGTAATTAGGGAACTTTCTATATTTAAAATTCTAACATTATTATTTTCTTTCTTATGATGGTGATGATCTTGGGGCTTCCTTTAAAGAGCACCATATACTTGAATTATGTATGGATGAGTTTTTGTACGTGGTTATTGCATGCAATGTTGGGGTTTGAAGGTCGGTAGTTTTGTGCTCATTAAGAATTATATTATAAGTTGTATAGTTTGATTTATATTTTGGTGTATATGGATAAATAGCTATAATGTTGTGCTTTTGATTTACTGTTTCTTTTTATTCTCTGCACTTTTCACTTCTCCCCGAACAAGTGGCAAATCTGGCAGTTTTTAAAGGGAATTGATATTTCCACGAGTAAAAGTGATACTTTCACAAGTTCTCTTACGTGAATAGTAAATGAACTCCACACTCATGTGAGGGAGTTTGTGGAAATATGAAATTTCACTTGTGGAAATTTCAATTCCCTTTGTAAATATGTTTCTGGCTTTCACATTTTTTTATGTTAATTTGATGAACTTGTGTTTTGGTGACGTCTTATTTATTCCTTCTCTTGAGATGCTTGATAGTTGCAGTGATTTATATTCTAATTGCTTGAATTGTCGGGTAATGCTTGCCAGGTGAAGGAGCATTTGGAAATTTTTGCCAATTTGAAGGGTGTGAATGTAGACTCTCTGGATAGTGTCGTGAGTGAAATGGTTGACGAAGTTAGTTCCTAGCCTTTGTTATTTCTTGGAATTTTTTTGTGCTTATGCTATCACATGTAACTGCACAGTGCACATTTGAAGTAATGTGCTTTGATGCTTTATTGGCGGTTAGTGTATTTTATATAGTTTTTACCTTCTATGGGGTTGAAATTAGGGTTGCAAAGTCGTGGAGAATTTTCAGTGCTACTATTTCTCTGTGCAGTTTCTCCTTCCAAGTATATGTAATTCCATTAGGTGTGTATATTGAGTATGTTTTTCAGAGCCACTGATGAGCACGAACATACAGGGTACCGACCTTTCTTTTCTCAGACAAGTCATTCTTTGCTAGAAACCGAATTGCACTCTTCCACATTCAGTGGAACTACGTCTATGACAAAGATTTTTGAAGTGCTGGTGGATTGGTAATACATAATTAAAAACCTAAGAAGTTTCCAGCTCCTATTCATTTTCTCCCACGTGCCAGTCTATGATTTTGCTCTCTTCCTCTTCCTCTTCCTCTCGGAGGTATCCATTGATTGCATAACTAATTCCAATTCCAATTAAGTGAGGAGCATGTAAGCTTAAAATCATCAAGCAGAAAACTATTGAAGACAGTAATTCAGCTAGAAATTCCCCTAAAAAATAAACTAAAGAAATGAGAACTGAATTTTAAATTTTACTCTTTTCAATTCTCAACTATTGAAGACTTGGCATTTGGATTCATGTTGAAGTTTTGTTATCCATAAATATTTCAGTAAAGATCTTTTCCTCCTAATTTTGATTCTGTGTTACTCTGGTGTAAAGTATTCAATTTACTTCTACTTCAATTTTCACCTTTCCCTGAAAAATGTTCCCGTTGCATATATGTTTTTCTTTTTTTGAGCTCATACTGATTACTCGTAAGTCGTAAAATATTATTATTTCTTTCATGAACTTATTAGGTGGGATTGGCGGATAAACTTAATACTGTTGTGAGAGCTCTTTCTGGAGGCATGAAAAGAAAGCTGTCCCTTGCAATTGCGCTGATAGGAAATAGTAAGGTGAACAGAGGTGTCAGAAAATCTCTCTTATTTATCTCTGTTATTTTTTTGGACATATATATATGTGCATATTCACTTTTATAGATTATTGTTCTTGATGAACCTACAAGCGGAATGGATCCTTATTCAATGCGGATGACATGGCAACTAATCAAAAGAATAAAGAAAGGCAGGATAGTATTACTAACCACACACTCTATGGATGAAGCTGATGCACTAGGAGATCGAATTGCCATAATGGCTAATGGTTCTTTAAGATGCTGTGGAAGGTTATTCTTAGACCCAATTTTGTTTTTAAGCAGAATGTTAAACCCTTTGCAACAGTTTTGTAACTAGATATTTATATTTCCTGCAGTTCCCTTTTCTTGAAGCATCAGTACGGGGTTGGTTATACTCTTACTTTAGTGAAGGTCCGGTTCAAGTCCAGTTCATTTTTCCTTTTGAAATTCTTTATTGGTTTAGTTCCTTTTATTAAAAAAGAGGGTATATATAATATATTTATGCCTTTGATAGTATCTTTCTTTTCAGACTGCACCTGATGCCTCTGTAGCCGCGAATATTGTTTACCGTCATGTTCCGTCAGCAACATGCGTGAGCGAAGTATTTTTCTAATCTTATATCCTCAATATTTATACTTTCTTAATTACGAAGGAAACACATTATTGTTGCAGCATTTTTGCCAGTTTTTTGTATAGGGATGTGAGTTCCCTAAATAATTTGTTATTTTCTAAAACAAAACCCAAAGTTTTACTCATAATATCTATGCACATAAGAATTATCAATACTGTTATTCATTCTACTCTAATAATTATTTGGGCTTCAATATGTCTCTATAGGTTGGAACTGAGATTTCCTTCAAGCTTCCTCTTTCATCCTTGCCCTACTTTGAAAGCATGTTTAGGGAAATTGAACAGTACATGGGAAGATCAGGCCCTACCTCACAAACAACAGATTGCGAGGACAAAAACTATTTTGGCATTGAGAGTTTTGGAATTTCTGTCACAACTCTGGAGGAGGTCTTCTTGAGAGTTGCAGGATGCGACTTTGATGAAGCAGAGTGCCTTGAGGAGCAAAAAGATGTAGTTTTACCTGATTATGTTGTTTCTCAAGCCTGTCATAATTATGCTCCTAAGAAAAGATTCCACTCCAAATTATGTGGAAGTTATATGAAGGTCGTTGGGTTTATATTTACCATATTACAGAGAGCTTGTAGTCACTTTTTTGCTGCCATCCTAAGTTTCATGAGATTTTTAAGCATGGGGTGCTGCTGTTCTTGTATGCTTACAAGGTCAACATTTTGGAAACATTCTAAAGCATTACTCATAAAGAGGGCAGTATCAGCTCGGAGAGATCGGAAGACAATTGTTTTCCAGCTGTTAATTCCTGCTATTTTCTTGTTTTTTGGTCTTCTCTTTCTCAAGCTTAAGCCACATCCTGATCAGCAGTCTGTTACTTTAACAACTTCATATTTTAATCCTCTGTTGAGTGGCGGTGGAGGCGGTGGTCCAGTGCCTTTTGATTTATCCTGGCCTATCTCGCAGGAGGTTTGTTCTTAATTCTTAGGAAATGTTAATGCCCGAGAAATATTTGTATCCGAGACAATTTAAGCATCATACAATTTCGGGTGCACCACTTGCTTAACATTTATCAGCTCTGGAAATATCGCACATAATTTTTTCATGTGCAATTTTATTTTTTTTGTGATAAAATTTCATGTGCAATGTTGTTTTCCTTATATAATGCTCTAAACTCATCTGTTTTACAAACAATTATGACATTGTATGTGTAGATGGTGTGATTACTCCAGCCAATGATGCTTTTTTTAATGCCACAGGTTGCACAGTATATACGGGGGGGCTGGATACAAAGATTTCAAGAGAGCACATATAGATTCCCTAACTCAGAAAAGGCATTAGCTGATGCAATTGAGGCAGCAGGGACACCATTGGGACCGGTCCTCCTATCCATGAGTGAATATTTGATGTCTAGCTTTAATCAGACGTATCAGTCAAGGTGTGTTGTCTTGATGTTCACATCTTTGGAACCTTTATATTTTCTTGTTTGATTAAAAATTTGGATGTCTATAGATCTGATTACTTTTAATTTTTTTGCTCCAGGAATAAAATTACTTTGCGTCTGAAAGGAACATTTTTGACATTTTTTTTTACAAAATCTGTAGTTAATGTCAAGAAATTGGTTTCAAGTTTTACCATCACTTTTGTCATAGTTCAATTCTTCCATATCTAGCCACTTTCAATATTCAGTATATGTTTTCTTGGATAAGAAAGGTTGGATAATTATTGCAATACCTACTTGTGTTCTGCAAATGTAGCACCTAACTTGCTGAGGATGCTGGTAGGAGGGACCTTGATGAGCTCTCATATGCAGAGAAACGCACACACTCCCTGAAATGAAGTTTGTGCTATAGCTTGACCCCAACCCCAACCCCACCAAGGGCATAGTTTAATATCCAAGTATTAAAAAGCACAAGTCTAATTTCCCGAGGGTTCGAATTCGTGACTTCCTTGACTTAAACACAATGAGAGTGAGCTCTAAGTGCTAGGCTATTACGCTTAATTGCAAAACATAAAGCTTCATTATGCTCCTCTCACTTGGCTCTCATTATCTAGCTTAATTGAGTTAAAAATTCAGTTTCCTATTGAGCTTTCAATATGGTTTGAAGTTGAGGGAGACATATTCTTCTTAGACTGCTTTCTTGTAGTTTGTTATTTTCATGCAGTTAGGAGCACACTTTACCACATGAATGATAAATCACTATCCATTCAATACCTAGCTGAATAACTCTCAACACTGGCAAGCTTTGTCAAAATTCAATGGACCATTTTGAGCTAAATATTACCCTGCCTAATTTTCATAATTATGTTTGTCAGATATGGGGCAGTTGTAATGGATAATCAGAATAATGATGGGAGTCTTGGATACACTGTTCTACACAACAATTCTTGTCAGCATGCTGCCCCAACCTATATCAATTTAATGAATGCAGCAATTCTTAGGCTTGCCACTTCTGAAGAGAATATGACAATCCAAACACGTAACCATCCGCTGCCCATGACGGAAAGCCAGCGTGTGCAACGTCATGTATGCTTATTTGTTCTGTGTACTGTGTCTATGTTTATCTCCTTTCATTGGAAAATGAAATCATCAAAATGAAGGTCTAACTACAAACATTCACACTTTGTTGCATAAGATTTCCTTTACTTTGCATGGACAGTTCCATCCTGTTATTTCTATTTTTCTTGAGGAATTCGTAAGTGTTTTCTACCTTTTTACTTTAGAAAGTTGGCCAACTAAATGGGGTTTGTTGTCAGCAATTCTATATAAGCCATTTAAGTTATGTCTGTAATATAGAGTTCCTACAGGTCTAGTGTAATGCCTTTCATTTTCGTTTCCTAATTTCTTGGAAATTCAAATAAGGAGGCAACTAAAATAACCACCTAATTATCAATTTGAATTTGGTTAGAAACTGATTACTACCCAGATTAGTGAATCATATGTTTTAGGCTGAATATTTGTAATGTTACACACCCGCAAAATGGAAGAATGGGCTTTTTGTCTGTTTGATAGTTCTTGTCCTTCATGTTTAAGCAAAAGGACCATCTCCCATACCCATACATAAATATGTAAATTTCGTCTTGTTGTTATATTTGATTGTGTTAGCCTATGATGCATTTTGAAAAAATTATATTTCGTTGACTTTTGGATTATCATATGCAAATATAGGACCTGGATGCATTCTCTGCTGCTGTTGTTGTAAATATTGCGTTCTCTTTCCTTCCTGCCTCCTTTGCCGTTGCTATTGTAAAGGTACATTCAACTTCTTTTGAGAAACATGCACCTTGAGAAAGTTTCTGAATGTATGTGCTGTATTATTGTACTTTGGTTGTCATCCATTCCAGATAAATGGATGAAAATAGCTGTTCAAGGCAGTACACTTGTGAATTCTGCTTCTGCCTGACCGGGGTTCTTACAACTTTCTTTTATAAGTCTCTGGGTTTTGAGAATTAATTGATATATTAAGTAACCTAAAATATCGAACTTTTGAAAAACAGACTTCTTCAGTGGACATCTTTTCCATATCAATAATAGATGATCATAAGTCTTATTTGATTAATTATCATCAATCCAGAACATAATTTGGTTCTGTGGATATCTTGCTCTGAACGTGTGAACGTATATGATTTATGCCCTTCTTGACACCTTAGTTTGGTAATGTGAACGATAGGGAGACCAGGGAACTCTTTCTGTTTCACAATCTCCTTGCTGCAAGCCATTTTTCTCCTTCTGCACATAGGCGAAATTGGTCTTTGGACACTGGGTTATTTTTCTCTAAAGCCTTGGTTGATTATTGGTTTAATCTCGATTTCCATTCAATTCCCTCTTTCCTCTGTTGAAAACTAAGATCCCTTCCAACCATAAATTTTTTTGTGTGGCCTGTAGTCCCAAATAAGCTCAAAATTAATAACTTGTTGCAGGTAACCAGGGTGTGTATGTCCCTGTCTCCAAGCATATGTGTCATGCATATGAAAAGTAATGAGCCTCGCTCTCACTTGTTTCGTCATGGCCCCACTGCTCGGATCCCTTAAAGTTTTATGTTTGGTTTATTTGACTAGGCTTGCCTATGCTTTCTCCTCTTGGATGTTATGTTCTTTGTCTGGTTTCAGGGGTGATGTGCCTATAGTTGTGTTCTGACTTTGTTTTGTGCTTCTGTTATGGAAGCTTTAGGAGGGGTTGGATTTTTAGATACTCAATATTTTTTTTTGTCTAGTTTGACACATAATTTAAAAACACACATGCTCAACCTTAGCCACTGCCAAAATTCGATACCCCACGTACACAAGGGATGGGGGTAACCATTGGGTCAAGACCCTTTAGTTATTTTAATTTTTTATTTTATTTTTTAGATATTCATATGGACTGAACGGGTGTTTTATATAATCTATATTCCCTTTTGTTTTTCCCTCTCTCTTGTCTTGTCAACTTTGGATTGAATATTTCCACTCCCTTTGTACTCTTTTACGTATCTTAGTATAATCTTATTTATCTAAGGTAGGGTTTGGGTCGCCGAATAGAATTTTAGTGTAATGCAATAGTCTATGTAATACAGTAGAGTTGTAACGTAATGGTATTAGGTCATTACGTCATATTTATTTGGTGCATACTTGGTATTTGTACGATGATTTTAATATTATTACATTATGTTCAAAATTGTGTTTGGTTCACTAATTATATGATTATATGTAATGAATAAAGTAAATTCTAAGTCAAAATGTCAACTCATACTGTGTTGTCTTTTATGAGCTATTGTATTACAAAAATAATGAGCTAATACACCCACTGTAGGGCCTAATGAAAATCATCCCAAATGATGTAATTGTATTACACCTATAATGGGCTAATACATGTAATCTATGAACCAAACAGAAAAAAATGTCACATCAATGTAATAACTTGTTGCATTACAAAGCTATTACATTGATTTGACACCAACCTAGCACTACCTAAGAATTTTCTCTTCCGATAGCTTCTTCCTAAGACTGAATAGCAGTGTAAGTTTTCCTTATTTCTTATGTGAAATATATCTAAGAACTATTACTCAAATTCGAACTATTACACTGCATACATGGCTAGTTAATTGGTTGGCTGGGAGCACAACTACTCCCTCCTCCTCCAATGCGCTGTCATCATCTTGCAGTGCACATTTTCTTTACGTGATGAATAACGTTACATCACAAATTGTCTATGATTTTCTTTTAGCTTGATATGTTAATGACCTACAAAGATTTAATAATAAAGATGTTACGCGGTAATTATCTTTTATTATGAACAACGTATTTTGCATTTATGGACTCCTGTATCAGTATGATAGTTTCATCATCCGATATCAGTCTTAAAAGAGGTACTGACATAGGTTTGGTGCAGGAACGTGAAGTAAAAGCTAAACATCAACAATTAATTAGTGGGGTATGTTTGTTCTCTTCATTTTTCTTCTTATAATTGTTGGAACTAGTCTCTTTATCAGCCATGCATTTTTCATGGAGGTTTAATTCTTCTTAGGTCTCTATATTATCATATTGGGCATCCACTTACATATGGGACTTCATCAGCTTCTTATTTCCTTCATCGTTTGCCTTGCTTCTCTTTTACATATTTGGTAAGTAATCAGACTTCCAGTTAGGTGCTATACCTGTAAAAGGGTAATTCCAATCACTTGTGTAACTTGTTTGATTTGTAGAAATTGTCTACAAATAGACAACTTTCAGTACCCAAAATCCCCAATTTTTGGTGTTTTTTGATTGAAAATATATTGATCGTCTTTAAGTGTCACGTAAGTAATTTAAATGATATCTGGAATTTATAAATGTCCATCTGCATATAATGGTACAGCATTTTATGTGGTTGCAATGTAATGGTACTGTGATGTATTAAATTCTCTGCTTGGAAATGGGGATAGTATTGTATCGTCTTAATATTAATTATTACTAACTTTGGATTTATTTATTTATATAATTTTTGTGATCAGTTATTTTTCATTTCTTAGCATATGTTTGTAGTCTTTATATATCTTCCTTGATTCTTTCCCCTTTCTATGCACTTGTATGTCTTCTGGGTTTCTAAACTTTCATATTCAAGCAGTATTACTAGTATTACTTTCATAATTGGGATTTTGCTGTTGCATTATATTTGCTTCCCATGTTAATATGGATCTTGATGTTTTTGAGAATTAGATAATGACAATGTCAACCGAAAGATAGTTACCAATATTAGTATCTCTTTACAATCACTAATATTAGTATCTGAATCCGAGTATTTACATCAGCTGAAAGATAATTATTGGAGGATATGTATGGAATTTAAGATTTAGCATTCATTAAAAATGTGAAATTTGTTTTGGAACTGCTGTTACATGAAGAGTACTTTAATGATCGTGATCACCATTCCTGCTAATCCTTCGTTGTTTTGTAAGGGTTAACCATTTGAGGGTATTCCTTACATTAAACATTGGCTTGGTTGTTCAGGCCTGGAGCAGTTTATTGGAAATTATTCTCTCTTCTCCACGGTGCTCATGCTTTTGGAATATGGACTAGCAATTTCATCATCAACATATTGCCTCACTTTTTTCTTTTCTGAGCACAGCATGGCACAGGTACAGCTAATTCTTAGTTCTTATTCTTTGTTCAACATGTAGATTTTTTGGCTAGTTTCCTGTCAATACTTATGTATTCAAATTCATTATACCTGCAGAACGTGGTTCTCTTGGTCCACTTCTTCACTGGGATTATTCTCATGGTTATATCATTCATAATGGGGGTTATAGAGACAACTGCAAGTGCTAATTCTTTTCTTAAGGTCAGATTTTGACTTCTAGAAGTATTCATTTCTCAGTTCCTGTATTAAACATGATCGCTTCAGTTTAGAAGATTCCAATTTCTGAAATACTGATTATGCTGAGCATGTAAACCGCGTTTCAAAGCCAAAAGAATGAATATTAATGTTTGTATAATTATTTTATTACAAAATTGTTGTACAAAATCTTTGTTAAAATAACAAAAAGATTACTGAGAAGAAAAATGTCTACTTTGTTCTCTGCGCTTTGCAGAACATAAATTGTTTGGATAAGTATTACCAAATCCAAAATTTGATGTCCATTTGACAACCTGAAATTTATTTCCATTTTTGGTGCTCACGATGCCTTTTCATTGGAGACTTTAACTCATCCCTAATTTTTTCACTCTTATTAAAGCTGTTTACTTCTTGTGTACATTCTGATCCAAAAAGGGATTTTTATTGGACCAAGCGCAATGCTCGCTTTGTAAAGACAGTAAATATTTCTCTCTTTGTTGCAAGATTTTTTTCCCCTTGCTTCTTTATGCCCTACCATGTGTCTTCAGGGGTATTTATGTATAATTTTTATAGAGATTTGAGAGTTCTCTCTTTCCCTCTAATATGTGATTCTTTTTTTAATATAAAAGGGACTTTTGTTCCACATACTTATAATTGTTATTCTAAATTTTAAACTTGTTTTTGCTCTTTATCCCCCACTTGTTTAGTCTTTTTGTTTTTGTGGTCAGCTTAGTGCTTGCATACTGCTGTTAGAAAGTTTGAGACATCCTCATTGTTGTTGCACATTTCAACTATTTCTACCACTTCACTCCTATGAATACTTACTTAGAAGGATGGTTGTAAAGACTACCAAATGAGATCTCTATAGGAAAGGGAATAGCCTATACCGTTTCTTGCAAGCGTTAGCGGGTCCAAATGAATGAAATTTGCAAGGGCACTGGCAAAATATTTTAAGTTACTTTGAGCCCAACAATCCAGTGGGATATTGAAATTTAAACCCATATAGCAACTATTAGTTTTTTCTTTGTTATTACTCAAAGTTGTTCTAAAGCGGCCAATAGGCAGATTCTTTAAGTTATTTGTTTTTACCCCCTATTTGCGTGCCTACTTTTCATTCGTTTGTTTTTCATGTGGTAGTTAGGGTTGCTCACGAGGCACTATGTTGAGAAAGTGTCCCACATTGGTAAAGCAAAGTATGCAAAGGTAGTTTGTATCAGTTACGGACCTCTCCATCTATCTTTAGAGGATTTTTATTAGGTTGCTCTATCATGACATACGAGTTAGGTCTTGGGAGGTCCGTCGTTCAAGTCTTTTTGTCTTTTATGTATGCGAATGTCGAGAATTACATGTCCCACATGGGACAAGGCAAGGCATCGGGACACAAGGCATACCTTGGGATTCTCCACTCATAACTGATTGATTTGAGTTAGATGCTTTAACATAAATTGTCTTTGTGCATGGTCTACATGTTTGTATCACGTGAGAACGTTTTGAGGACATAATATCCCATATCGGACAAATAAGCTTTCCGATCTTAAATATTAACCTTATGGGTTTCTCCATTTGGTTCCAATTCGTTTCGAGTTTGATGTTACTACATTGTTTCAGAGCTCTAGTTCCTCTAAGTCTTAGGTTCAACCTTTTGATGTCTTCCCATGTCAGTTGATTCCCAATTTTTGTTGTTTGTGCAAATGCACTCTGTTGGTTTGTTCAATGTAATGCACTTTGGTTTGTCTCTCCATGAGCAAGTGGGAGTTACACGTGAACGGGGGTGTTAAAAGCATGACATATATTGTTCGATCCATTCTTAAACACTTAAACTTTAACTACGACTGTTAACTGTTGACTTAAAAATGGTATCAGAGCCAAAAAAATTATTTATATGGGTTCAATGACCATGTGCTTCAATTACTTTATATATATTGTCAACATGTTTGAATCAAATCATACCCCATGAAATAGAGTGTTGAGAATATAATTAACAGGGGACGGGAAAGGCCAAAAGAATTTTCACACACAAAGATAATCTCATGCAAAATCTCAAGTAATTCTATAGTTCAATGTATAAAAAATAATGGAGTACATTCCTATTTATAATAGTCCTAGACAACTCTCTTAACCTAAATTGGATTCTAATAAGATAAATACAAATTAAATAAGGTAACTACAAATTAAATAAACTAATTAAAATACAACTTCTAATTAAAACACAATATTTAATTTATGGGCTTCCAAAAGCCTTTGATATTGCTCAAACTTTCACGACGGACTCGTCCTGCATCAATAATCCCCCACATTGGACAAATCAAGCATTGAGAAACAATACATAAAAGCCTTGTAGGGTATTCTGTTTGTAGCCAATTGGTATCCCACATTCAACAAATTAAGGCTTGAGAAACAAATCAAACAATGCATAAACATTGTCGATTATTCCATTTGTAGCCAATTGGTTTTGTGTTTAATGTCTCATTACCTTCAATCGCTTAATTTGCTCCTGTGGGAGAGTGTAGTATGTTCTACATCAGTGAAACGAAGTTTTCCAAGTTAGCATATGCTAGTTGTGTGTTTCTTTAGACATTGGTATTGTAATAAAACTTTTTGGGCTACAGGGAGTATACCAATGAGAAATTGCAACTCATTGATGAGAAGATGAGTTACTTCATGGGTGGTATGATGAGCTACTGAAGCAGAGGGCTCAGATAATGAAGAAGGGTTTGGGGAAAAAGACCTGTTCATATGGGGCAGGCTTCTTTAGAGACCCCAGGCATGCTGAGCAAGAAAGAGCTAGGAGAAATGAAGAAGATGATATTCAATGGAGGAGGAACCAAAATGATGACGTTGATGAAGAAGGGAGAGAGCTCAAGCATCTTAAGTTGGTTTTTCGATCCTTTACTGAGGGTGATGATGCAAAGAGTTGGATATAGGATTGTGAGGAGTACTATGACATCTATGGAATAAACTCCCAGACGAGAATTGCCATAGCTGGAATGCATTTACATGGTTCTCCAAAGTATTGGTACAAGTGTTATGTAAATGGAAGGATGGGCTTACATGGAGGGGGTTTGTAGATGACTTAATTGTAAGGTTAAAAGGTTAACTGAGGCTGGTGTGGAGAATATATATGAGCAATTCAAATTGTTGAAGTTGGTGGGCACTGTGAATGCATATTATGATAAGTTTGAGAGACACAAGGGAAGATTACTTGAGAAATTACCTCACTTGACTGAGAACTTCTTTGTAAGAAACTTTGTGGGTGGACTTAAGGATGAAACTAAGAAGATGGTGAAATTACTGGACCTTGAGACACTTACCCAAGCCTTCAAACAAGTCAAGTTTTATGAAAGTCCTACCTTTAAACCTATACCAACAGCTACTTAGAGCTCAAACCAGTTACACAAACACTCGGTCCATCACTAAAAAAGACCTCCCTGCACCCTTTACTACCAAAACACCATTGCTCACCTACCCTAGAAAAGATTTCAACAAACCTAAACCCATCACAATATCACATCAGTCCAAAGGGATGAGAGGAAAGCAGGTCTTTGTTTCTACTGTGATGAAAAGTACACTATGGGTCACAAATGCAAGGTTCCTCGGAATTTTATGATCACTTGTGAAGAGATACCAGAATGTGAGGAATACTCTGGACCTCCCTAGTTTGATGAGAAACCTGAGCCTACCCAAATGGAGGAAGGTGATAAACTTGAAGGGAAAGCTGCACTGTGTAATATGCAGCTTAAGGGAGCAAATAGAGGAGGTCAAGCACTAGTTCTTAAAGGCAACAAAGAAGAAAAACCTATGGTCATGTTAATAGATAATGGGAGCACTTTAAATTTCTTGGATTAAGAAGTAGCAAGGAGGCTAGGGCTGTCCTATATTGACCCTGTTATTATCACTCTTCCTAATGGTAAGGAACTTCATAGTAAGGCATGGTGCCCTGAGTTTACATGGATTTTTTAACAATCACAATTTCAGCACACCAATGTGGATTATTAAATTACAACAGTATGATGTTATTCTGGGAATTACATGGATAAAGCAGCTTGGGGAAGTTCACTTCAACTATAACAAACTCATGAAATTTTTGTACAATGGAGAAGAAATACAACTGGAAGGAATAAGGAATCAGCAATCCACGAAATTTACAAATACCTAGCTTGCGACTACTTAACAATAGTTCAACCAGCTTGGATGTCTTAAATAGTTGAAAGTTATGAAGGGGATAATAATATTTCCCAAGTTATAGCTGCGCTAACAGCTACAAAAAATGGGACCTAACGAGTTTGAGTTGGTCCATGGATTGCTCAAGTACAGAGGTAAGTGGGTACTAAGATTTCAAAGCAGAGCTGAGAAGGCAATTATATGACGAACTGCATGAGAAAGGAGTGGAGGGTCATTCAGGAACAAGGGCCACCCTAAAAAGGAAAGAGCAATATTTCTATTGGGTAGGGATGAAAGATGATGTCAAAAGGTGGGTAGCTAAGTGTCTTGTGTGTCAATTTTCCAAACATGAAAATGTAAATAGCCTTGGGCTACTCCAACCATTACCCATCCCTAATTAGCCTTGGAGAGACATAGATGAACTTCATCAGTGGGCTCCCTAACTCTAAGGCCCATGAAGTTATTTGGGTAATTACTGACAGGTATAGCAAGAATTCTCACTTTTTACCTCTCAGCCATCCTATTTTTGCTAAAACATTATCCCAGCTATTATTTAAGAACCTTTTTAAGCTACATGTGCTTCACAATGCTATTGTAAGTGATAGAAACCCTATATTCCTGAGTGATTTCTAGCAAACTCTTTTTGAACTTGCTGGGACCAGGCTTCACATTAGTACCTCTTACCATCCTTAGAGTGATGGGAGCACAAAAAGAATAAACCAATGCCCAGAACAGTACCTAAGGTGCATGTGCACCACTCACCTAAGCAATGGAGTTCCCGGTTACCTATGGCTGAATGGTGATTTAACACCACTTACCATACTTCTCTTCAAACCATACCCTACAAAATTCTCTATGGTCATGACCCTATCCATCTAACTATCTCAACCAATCTTGGTACCAACATTGCAACAGTGGAAGATATCCTCATAAAAAAAAAACAGTTGGATATTCTCAAGGAAAATTTAACTAAAGTATAATAAAGAATGAAGAGTCAAGCTGATAAAGGAACAACTAAAAGAGATTTTGAGATAGGAAATTAGGTATATTTGAAGGTACAATCCTATAGATAGAGTTCAACATCAATGAGTAAGAACATAAAATTAGTTCCAAAATTTTATGGGCCTTTTTAAATTGTGGAAAGGTTTGCTACTGTTGTCTATAAGTTGGAGTTGCTGAACACTTCAAGGATACATCCCACATTTCATGTCTCACAACTCAAAAGGCATATGGGGACAGGACAGTTCAACTAAACACATAGCTTTTTGAGGTTAACCAAGAAGGGAAATTTGATGTAGGACCACTCAGAACATTAAAATAGAGGAGAATTTACAGGGAAAGTAAGGTCATTTATCATTATTTGGGGCAATGGAAATATTGTAACTTGGAGGAAGCTACCTGAAAAGATGAAGAACTTCTTGAACTGGACTATCCAGACTTGGTACTTCATTTATGAGGACATGAAATCTCTTAAGAGGGAGGGAATGTCAGGAAAGGGTAAACTGGGAAGGAAGTAATAATAAGTATATTCTACAATTAGTTTATTTTGGGTGTACATTTGAGTACATGAGTACTTAGTTAGCATGTGAGTGAAGGACAAGGGTGGTGGTATAGGTTAGGAGGATTTTTTTCCAGCATTTGTTATTTATAGATGTGTAAAAAGAAGAGTATTCCCCAAGTATGAAATTTATTGTTAAAAGATATAGTCAAAGATATGCCCATTTAATGTAGTCGGCCATTTAATGTATATAATGTCCCGTAGATTTTCTAAGATTTGGTAAGGTAGTATAAATTAAGCCTAAATGTAAACGACAGAAGTATGTAAATATTTGAGAATCATTACTTCAGTTTCTACAATTCTTCATGGTATCAGAGCTGCGTTCCTTCTTTTCAGAAAACTAGTTCAGTTTCTTACTGCCATTATTTCCTTCTTTCGCTGCCATTCTCCTTTTCCTTCAGAAAAGCTAGTTAAACAGCTTTGTATGAAGAAACTGAGCTCATAATCAAGTTACCCACTGACCGGCGACCACCACAGGAACTTCCAACCATCGACCCACTGTGCCACGCTCCCAGACACGCCACCTCACGCGCCCCAGTGCCGACGCCACGCGCTGCTCCTGCCGGCGCGTGTGACCCCTCCGGCGAGTTTTTCAGGCGACGTGTGGACTCCATGGTGTTCGTCTCTCTCCCCTCTTGCCAGCCACGATAAGCCTGATAACTTTTTAACAAGCTTTATCATTTTAAGCTTTACATTATATGAACTGCAGTATATAACTCTATATTGCGATACCTATACTAAGTTTAAAATGCTTACAGTGTGTTGCAATTATATTTAAGCTATACATGATATAGCTGACTTAATTAAAAAAAAAAAAAAAAAAAAAGTAAAAAACTGTTATTGCATAATTTATTTTTTTTTTGTTTCTGAGTTTAGTATATCTATCCTTGGTAAAGTTCACCCTCGGATATATATTGTATCTACTTTCTATGTATGATGGAACAAAGTGGTGCTAGCAGTGAAGTGGTTACCGGTGGTATGGGACAACAGGCTGTTAGAAGTCATACTCTTAATTCAGCATTGGTTTTAAGTCCTTTCAAACTGGATGGAACCAATTTTTTGGTTTGGTCTCAAGCGTGTCGCATGTCAATTGAGGCCAATCGTATGCAACATTTCATCAATGGAACAACTACTATGCCTGGCCAAACTGGTATGGCCCAAGAGGAGTGGAAGTCTGATAATTCCATGGTGAAGACATGGATTCTTAACTCAATGGAATCTAGTATGCGGAGCAGCTACATGTTCCTTGACATTGCCTATGAACTTTGGGAGGCTATCTCTCAAACTTTCTCTATCTCTGGTGATATGTCTAAGGCATATGATATTCGTAAGAGAATTCGAGAGATGGTTCAAGGCGAGAAAACTGTAGCTCAGTATTTTGCGGAGATCAATGCTCTTTGGCAGGAACTTGATCATTACCGGGTTTTTTCAGCAAAATGTACAGAAGATGCGGCAGCTTACCAAAGGTTTGTCAGTGAAAACAGAGTTGTGGATTTTTTGGCTGGATTAAACATAGAGTATGATCAAGTTCGAGCACAGTTGATTGGTCAAATACCATTTCCATCACTGCGTGAGGCTCATGCCCGAGTTCAACAAGAAGAAAGCAGACGTCGAGTCATGGTTCTTAACCTAAACTTGGTTGATCGATCTGCTATGACTGCCTCATATTCTAAGCCTAGTCTTGGTGTCACATACTCAAATGAGAAGGAACTCCGTGAATGTGACTACTGTGGTTTAAAGAACAATACTAGGGATCGCTGTTTTAAGCTTCATGGAAAACCTAAAGGTCGTGGAGGTCGGTTTGGCAGCGGTCGTGGACGTGGTGCCCCAGCATATATGTCTACTACAACACCTTCGGTTGCTGCATCCAGTACTTCCGAAGTTTCTCTTACTCCAGATGAAATCTCTGCTTTCCGAAAACTCTATTCAAAATCTGTGTCTTCTCATTATGCACAAACAGGTATACACTCTAGTGCTTTTCATGTCTCATCACCTTGTCCTAGTTGGATCATTGATACAGGTGCTTCCGAGCATATGACTGGGTCTTCCAACCTCTTTACCTCATACATGCCTTGTTCTGATCAAGACAAGGTTCGAGTAGTTGATGGCTCTCTTTCTCCTATCTCTGGGAGAGGTTCAGTCATTTGTACCCCTTCATTAACATTATCATCTGTTCTTCATGTTCCGTCATTCACTGCAAACTTATTATCCATTCAACGTCTTACCGAATCCTTACACTGCTCAGTCACTTTTTTCACAACTCATTGTGTTTTTCAGGACTTGGTGACGAGGCAGCAGATTGGCAGTGGTAGTGCAGTTGGTGGTCTGTATTATTTAGATGTTCCTTCGTCTAACATACCTCTGATTGCAAATAGGCTTGATACTCAGGCATTTCAGACTTTAGTCTGACTCCTCTCCATCAATGGCATCGACGTCTGGGACACCCCCCCATATCAGTGTTAGAGTGTATTTCCATCTTTAGTTAAGCAGTATAATAAATTCCCTTTTTTGTGTGAACCATGTGAATTGGGTAAACACAAGCGTTCTAGTTATTCTGCTATTAATCGTCGTCATTTTGAACCTTTTGCTATTATCCATTCTGATGTATGGGGACCCTCACGGGTTGTTTCCCGTTCCGGTCATAAATGGTTTGTAAGTTTTATTGATTGTTATTCTCGAGTAACTTGGATCTATCTTCTTCACTCTAAAAATGAGGTGTTTAACTGTTTTCAAGAATTTCATAAGATGATCCAAACTCAATTTGGTGCTAAAGTCAAAATTCTTCATAGTGATAATGGCCGTGAATATAGCAATAATAATGCCTTTGCATCATATCTTTCTCAGCATGGCATCATACTTCAAACCTCCTGTGTCAAAATCGCAGAACAAAATGGGGTGGCAGAAAGAAAAAATCGGCATTTACTAGAGGTCGCACGCACTCTTATGTTCACTATGAACACACCTAAATTTCTATGGGGAGATGCTGTTTTAACTGCTGCGTTTCTTATCAATCGACTTCCTTCTAGAATTCTTGGAAACAAAAGTCCCATTTCTTTCCTCCTACACACCACAAGTCCTTCTCCTTCACCTCGAGTTTTTGGATGTGTGTGTTATGTTCATGATAAATCTCCCACTCGGGGAAAACTAGATCCCAAGGCTCTTAAGTGTGTTTTCATTGGGTATTCTCCCACCTAGAAAGGTTACAAATGTTATCACCCCCTTTCACATAAAGTATTCATCACTCGTGATGTCACTTTTTGGGAGATGGAACCTTTCTATTCTTCTTCACCTTCTCCTCAGGGGGAGAATTCTATTGATTTTATTAATGAGGAGAAGGATCATCTAGAGGAAGGCAGTACTAGTAATACTTCTACACCTTCCCTTATCCCTATTGTTGTCTCGGATAAACCTTCACAGGGGGAGTCACAAGAGTCACATGTTAGACAGAATGAGCCTGAGTTGAAGACTTATGTGCGAAGAGACAAGAATAAGGCCAACATTTCTGCACCACCACAACTCTGCTCAAAACCGAGTCCTGATAATGTTAATGGTAAGGATTCTAATCCTATTTGTTCCTCCGATAATACTGATCTTCCTATTGCTATTCGAAAAGGGATTAGATCATGCACCCAACATCCTATTTCTAATTTCTTAGCATATAACAAATTATCTGCATCCTACCATTCCTTTGTTTCTTCCTTGTCCTCGATAACTGTTCCTCAGGGGTGGAGTGAAGCAATTAGCAATGAGAACTGGAAAAATGCTATGATAGAAGAGATGAATGCACTAAAAAGGAATGATACATGGGAACTAGTCACTCTTCCTTATGGAAAAAAACTAGTTGGATGCAAATGGGTATATACGGTCAAGCAGAAGTCAAATGGGACAATCGAGAGACTCAAAGCCAGACTAGTTGCAAAGGGATATACACAAACCTATGGGATTGATTACGAGGAGACATTTGCTCTTGTGGCGAAGATGAACTCTGTTCGTACCATAATCTCATGTGCAGTAAACTTTGGCTGGGATCTTCAACAATTGGATGTAAAAAATGCTTTTCTTCGTGGTGACTTAGAGGAGGAGGTGTACATGGAGATACCTCCTGGTTTTGCTTCATCTGCAACCAAGGGTAAGGTCTGTAAGCTGAAAAAGGCTCTGTATGGTCTGAAGCAATCTCCCAGAGCTTGGTTTGGTAGATTCCACAAAGCAATGACAAGGTTTGGGTACAAGCAGAGTCGTGCTGATCATACTTTATTTGTTAAACAAATAAAGGGTAAGACTACCATCCTTATTGTTTATGTTGATGACATTGTAGTGACAGGTGATAATACAGAAGAAATAGTTAATCTCAAAGCAAGATTAGCCAGGGAGTTTGAAATCAAAGATCTTGGTCCGTTGAAATATTTCCTCGGTATTGAAGTTGCAAGATCTTCTAGTGGGATATTTTTATCCCAAAGAAAGTATATACTTGATCTTTTAACAGAAACTGGCATGTTGGGATGTAAGCCGTCTGATTCTCCTATTGAAGTTAATCATCATTTAGCAGGTGGCACAGGACTTACGGTTGATAGAGAAAGATATCAACGTTTAGTGGGTAGACTGATATATCTGTCTCATACTCGACCCGATATATCTTATGCTGTGGGAGTAGTAAGTCAGTACATGCATGATCCTCGACATTGTCATATGGAAACTGTCTACAGAATTTTGAGATATCTCAAATCTGCTCCTGGAAAAGGTATATTGTTCACACCACATGGTCATATGAAAATTGAAGCATTTTCTGACGCTGATTGGGCTGGCTCTATAGAGGATCGTCGGTCTACATCTGGTTACTGCTCATTTGTTGGAGGCAACCTTGTTACTTGGCGCAGTAAGAAACAATCCGTGGTGGCAAGATCTAGTGCTGAAGCAGAGTATCGAGCTATCGCTTTGGGTATATGTGAACTAATGTGGCTTCGAACTTTACTAGAAGATTTGCGTGTCGTAACAAAAGAGCCTATGCAGTTGTTTTGTGATAATAAAGCAGCCATTAGTATTGCGAACAACCCGGTACAACATGATAGAACGAAGCACATTGAGATTGACAGACACTTCATCAAAAAAAAGTTAACTAGTGGTCTTATCTGCTTACCTTTCGTCAAAACAGAACATTAGCTTGCTGATATTTTGACAAAAGGTCTTGGTAGTAAGATGTTTCATCCATTGTGTTTCAAGTTGGGCATGCGAGACATCTATACACCAACTTGAGGGGGAGTGTTAAAAGATATAGTCAAAGATATGCCCATTTAATGTAGTCGGCCATTTGATGTATATAATGTCCCGTAGATTTTCTAAGATTGGTAAGGTAGTATAAATTAAGCCTAAATGTACACGACAGAAGTATGTAAATATTTGAGAATCATTACTTCAGTTTCTACAATTCTTCATTTATAAATTGTGGGAATGAATTGAGGAGAGAAGCTTTCAGCTAGCTTCTCCTCCCTTTCTATCTCTCTCTCTATCTCTCACGAATTCAGAGATGAAGTTCTGAATTCTTCTCCTTCCTCCCTAAAATCTCTATTTCTCTCTGAATTTTCTCTCTTCTCTATCTCTATTTCTGTTTCTCTCTTAATCTTAGGTCAGGTACCATTAGGGCTTGACAACTAGCCAGCTGCATATTTTTGTTTTAAGTTGATATCTGTGGGGACAGCAACCTCAGAAACCTAAAAGTTATATAGAAATCTTATATCTATTCGCTGGATGATTAGATGACCAAGTTTTCTTAGCAGTATCATATTAATGTTATGGTATTTTGGTAAAAAAAATTCGTTCTTTTCTTTTTTGTAAGTAATTTTGGGAATTATTCTTTATTAACAGTACTTGTAGGATAAGTCTCAACTGGTTATTAATCAAGCTCAGCTATTTTTTCACAACAATTTTTCCTGATATCCTGTATGAATGTGGTTGTAATGGTGAACTCTTTTCTAACCTAAGCGGTAATATTCCAGAACTTTTTCAGATTATCACCAGGATTTTGCTTTGCTGATGGACTAGCTTCACTGGCTCTTTTGCGCCAAGATATGAAAAATGAAACTGGTGCTGGAGTTTTTGACTGGAATGTTACTGGAGCTTCTATCTGTTATCTTGCAGTTGAGGTCTCTCTCAGGCTCATTACATAAATTTGTGTGCTCTTATGTTCTGTTACAACTGGTTTCATCTCTACAAGCAACGTTTTTAGCAAGAAAATTAGACTTCTATACTAGACCTGGGAATTTAGATCTGAATCTTTATTCTTCTTTGTCGTTATTCAGGATATGAACATGTTGATGAGGTAAAATGATAACATGATGCACGAGTAGGTTAGATCCTCGAAGAAACCAGAACTAAAGCATGCTAACAATCAAATAATTGCAATAAGCAGCCGAACATCTTCACTGATCCAAAATGATTGCAAGAATTTAACTGAAGTTTTGGTCAAGATCAAAAAGACACTTTAGGGAATAAGTGAAATCACTTTTGGACCTTATAAAAAGCCTTTCCAAAGTAGTGAAGCTAAAAGCTCTAACTTCAGGATTTCAAAATGAAAAACATCATAGATGGATTACTGCTCTCTGCATTCAAATTCTCTGTTTCTCTAGCACAAGGAACCATGTTCTTTTATAACTAATATATCTAAACAATCTATACTGCTGTCAGGCACATTACCTGGGTTTAAAACAGTTTTGATTTATTTACATTTCTGTTCCTCCATTGAGGAATTGCTTATACTATAGATAAGGATTGTAAACTGCTACCACTGACCTAGAAACACATTTTTTAGAATGCAGCTAGTGTAAATCTGGTGACATAGTGAGTTCGCTTATAATTTCTTCCACCTGATGTATGCTCCGCAGGTGCAGTACTCTGTGCCATTACAAAATCCCCAACTTAAAAATGAATAACTTTCAAGTCATACTGTCAAAGAAGTGCTGATATTTATACCATCTAATTATCTCCATATGTTTTGTTGTTGAAATAGAAATTTTGGATCAGTATAAAATTACAGTTATTATCTTTAACCTGTTGCAGGGCATCGTGTATTTCCTTTTTACGCTTGGGCTTGAACTATTGCCTCCTCAAAAAGTAAGTTCATTCTCAGCTAAGGAATGTTGGAGAAGTATAAAGAATTTGTATCATACGACTTCCAGCAGTTATACCGAGCCACTTCTACAATCTTCTCCTGAGAATGTTGGTCTTGACCTTGATGAAGATATTGATGTTCGATCAGAAAGAAATAGGGTACTATCAGGTTCAGTTGATAAAGCAATTATCTACCTTCGTAATCTTCGCAAGGTACCCCTTTTGCAGAGAGTATTTTTACCATATTTAGTTTATGCATGAAATGCTCTGCACTTGTTAAGTAGAATCTCTCCCGTTTCAGTTGTATCAGGGAAGAAGGCATCGCAGTGCAAAAATTGCAGTTCATTCATTGACTTTTGCAGTTGAAGAAGGAGAATGTTTTGGCTTCCTAGGAACCAATGGAGCAGGGAAGACTACGACTCTATCGATGCTATCTGGTATTTGACAAATCTTCACCAAGAAACTTCTTTCTCTCCTCCCCTTATCCCGACACTCCAGCACCGTCATCTTTGAGAAGTTCATTACGAACCATGTCATAAATTGTTTGTGGATTTGAAATAAAGTAGTGGGTTATCAGGATGAGAATGTTTCTGGGAATTGGGGACATTCTCATCCAGGAGCATATTGTCTAGTCGGTTTCTTTATAGAGAGATGTGTTGAGGGAAACCTTCCTTGATCTCTCATCTAATGACCCTGAACAAGGAGCTGCTCTTGATACGAGAACAGCATCACAAGAAAGTAGATATTGGATTCCCCAGAGCAGCAGCCTCCCAACTCATATTGAAGTTTGGTCAACATGAATGAGTTTCTAACGTTTATTATAAGTATAATATTAGACCATTTCATATTACACTCACATACACACAAACATCTATACGTATTTTGTATGTATGTATGTATATATTTGTTATATATATGTGTATATATATATCGTATAGGGACTGGATACCTTTTCTTCATCCTTTCTTTCGTCATCTTGTCGCTATAACACTATTTATGATGGTCTGGAGTAATTTTCCTTCCTGTTAAACCTCCTTGTCTATCTGATTTACCTGAAATTTACCTGAAAGTTTCACCTTCACAAGTCCCTAACAAAATATCTCTTTGTTTAATGAACG
Source organism: Hedera helix (assembly GCA_947179155.2). Lineage (NCBI taxonomy): Eukaryota > Viridiplantae > Streptophyta > Magnoliopsida > Apiales > Araliaceae > Hedera > Hedera helix. Next base: position 28,589,401 of record OX359283.1, read on the forward strand.
AGTAAATAATTTTGTCTTTGATTGTTCTGATTATTAAATGCAGGAGAGGAATATCCAAGTGATGGAACCGCATACGTCTTTGGTAATGATATTCGTATGAACCCCAAAGCTGCATGTCGGCATGTATGTACCATTCCGTCTTTTAATTTTCATTAAGCACTCCAATTACTTGTTGGTAAAATGTGTAGTTGGCACCTAGTAACTTGATTATTATATTCTTTACATTTCAGATTGGATATTGTCCTCAATTTGATGCTCTGCTAGAATTTCTAACTGTACAAGAACACCTTGAGCTCTATGCAAGAATAAAAGGGGTCCCAGATTACAAACTGGCAGATGTATGTGTTACTTGAACACTAAACTCATTTTTTATACTCAGATACTGATCATACGGTGCTGCCCAATATTGTTTTTTGATAGGTAAATATTAATTCACTAAGATGCCAAAAGGGGGTGCCAGCTGCAGGATCAAACCTCCCCCCCCCCCAAACCAAACCCCCAACTTCAAAATGTCCCAGAAAAATCAATAGAAGACAATATGAACTAGGATAAGCCTTGTTCTGCCAAAAAAAACTATTAGCTTAAAAATAAAATTTAACACGGAGTAAAGATTTCTCAGCGTAGTCAAAATAATATACGTTCCTTTCTTGCCAAATTGTCCACCAAAGGGCATGTGAATTCATATCCCTCTCCAGCTGCAACCTCTGAGATCTTAAACCTTCTCCAAGCATGAATGTATCCAACTACTGACTCAACCTGTACAACACGAAGACCATCCCTTAAATATAAACTCGCAATGTGATTTGTCAAATTATTCATCCAAGACTTTCCAAACAATACAACATAAAACATTACAATACACATGACTGTGCAAGGCCCAGAGGCAATTTGGGCAACAATAATCAGCAACTTTAATCGAGGTGTTTAGCTAAGGAATTTCAAAAGAGTGAGGAGCTAGTTGAGGTTGCTGGTTTGATCGTTTTAAAATTGGAGTAGAAACAAGATCATTGTCACACTCGTTATTGACGACAATTTTGATTGGTTGTGACTAACAAAGATCATGTGTATGGAAAGTAGAAGCGGTTCTTGGATCATCTTTCTGAATAAAATGGAAAATAAATACATTTCTTAACACCATTTTTCTAGAAGAACATAGAATATAACTCATTTCCTTTTTCTGTTTTCTGCCCTCTTCTTTTGCCCTTTTTTTCTCACTGTCCCCCTTTCTTCTTCTTGTTTCCTACTTTTTGTTCTTTTTATTTTTTTCCTTTTTATTTTTCATTTTTAATAATAATAATAATAATAGTAAACAGTGGCTGAAACTGTATTTAAACGAAGTCAAGAGTGATTTTTATAAAGTTACTTATAGAAAAAAGGTGATTTTTTTGACTTAAAAACTTTAGGATTAAATTCAAAGCATTTGAAGCTTAAGGACTAGGAGTTAATTGCAAGTACAATGGTTACTTTCACTTTATGAACTATTTTATAAAGAATTAGTTTCTACTTTCTTTCAGTTTCATTTATTTTGTCACACGAAAAAAAGCAAGTCCCGTGTTCCTTTCTCAAATTTTCAGGCTGGTTATAATCTCTTTCTTCCTCTCAATTTTATACTCTTAAAAATTTGTTGTCTACTTTTTTGAAATAGATTATTGGTATGCATATTATCACTTTCAAAATACCATGAGGTTGAGTTTGGTTCATGACCAAATGCCCCAAATGAATAATCTTTTCTTAGTACTCTGATTAGGCCTGACAATTGGGCGGGTATAACGCGGGGTCCCTTCCTCATACCTGTGGCCTGCCCCGCTAATATGGGGCTAATATCCTGAACCCGCCCCGCCCTTGAAAACAGCACCTCATACCCGCCCATCCCGTTTACCCAATTACTCTTCTTTTTTCTAAATTAAATTTCACTAATTTTTTAATATTATTTTGTACAATTATTTTTAATTCAAAATCAAACAACATGCAACATTTTTATTACTAGCAATGTATTATATTACAGATGTTATAAATTTATAATGAAATAATCTAAACAAGTACATAATTATATATATATAAAATGTTAATTTTAAAAAAAATTATATATATATATATATATATATATATATATATATATATATATAATCGGGGCGGGGTGAGAGGCTATATCCCATGCCTGACCCTAACCCTATAGGGTTTTTTAAATCGGGTCCCATTAGGGTCGGAATTGGGCAGGCCCTGTTGGGTTCGGGGGAAATTGCCAGGCCTAACTCTGATTAGTATGAGAATCATGTACACAATTAATGCTGTTGACATAATTGGCAGGTTGTTATGGAAAAGTTACTGGAGTTTGATTTGTTGAAGCATGCTAATAAACCATCATTTACGCTTAGTGGGGGCAATAAACGAAAATTATCTGTTGCCATTGCCATGATTGGAGATCCTCCTATAGTCATTCTTGACGAGCCATCCACTGGTAATCACATTTCTTTTAGTTCATCATGTATCCAATTTCCAAACTTTCATGTGAGTTCCTTTTTGGACTACTTCAACTTTCTAGTGTAATAAATTACTATCACTTTGAAAATGCACATTCTGCTCTACTCTATTTGGCTCGAGTATATATATAAAGTTAATTCAACAAACTAATTAAGATGTGCATATTGAAACATTTCTGACTAACAGTCTTGAGCATCAAAGGTGTATTTAATGAGAAGTACACTCAAATCGAAATTCCAAGCTTAAAACAGATCTACTTTTGCAGTGATACTCTTAAGAATCGACATATTTGACTAATGCCTAATAAAAATTCATAAATTCATTATGGTTGCTAACCTTTTTTCTTTTTTCAAATAACGTAATATAACATTCTGTCTGCATTAAATTATTTAATTATGTTTCTTTTCGACAATTATGCCCAATTTACTAGATACATGAATTACATGTTAGTTATATTTTACATAAACTTGAGAAAAACCAGGTTGAACCCTTAATCTTCATGCAGAGCTTGAATCTGTATTACCTGCAGATCTTCTTTAGAATGACTTTTCCATAATCTCTTCTTCATGAGATAACAAAGGAAAAAGTAACATTAGGAATATGAATACTTACCACAAAAGTGAGGGCGGAGGACCTCTCAATTTAAATGAAGTTATAGGGGTAAAGGATTGGTTTTGGAAGCTGCCAATAGCCTGAAAGAGACAGCAACAAATGTGCTACTATAATATGAAATATCAAAGTGAAGCTTCGACATCCAGAGACTAAATGCATACACTCATAGACAATAAAGATTCACTTTCTGAGCTAAAATTTCTTGCTTATTTCAACATTTGAATGCATCTTATGCGAGCCTCTAAACTGCAAGCAAGACAACAATCTCTCACTGAAATGTTTCCCATATAATGAAGAGCCTAGAAGTCGAACTTTGTTCTGACAAACAGTACGCTCCTTAGTGCTGGAAGATGTCAAAATTAGTGAACATATTTCTGACTCATCCCCCATAATAGGAGGTCTCGGTTTATATGTTTTACCAGCTTGTGTCCCAAATCAATCATCGTTACCATTACCAATTCTAGCAATTCGCACCCAAATCAACAACTACAAACTGCTTCCCAGATTGTAATATTTCTGGCTGACTTGTTCCTGTTTTTTGAGTTTTTCTGCATAAGTTGCACCCTAGTAAATTCTTTACAGAGTTCTTTACAGAATTCTATAAAGAATTCATATACTTATTACTTATTTTTTTAAAATGAACTCTTTACAGAATTATGCTGTGAAGCTTCACCAAAGCATTTGTATACACAACTTTCAGCTAAAAGCAAATCCCACTTTTTCTAGATTTCAGATTATACTACGCTGTAGGTTAACTACTAATGGATTACAAAACAAATTATTGCTCATGTATAGTGTTGCCAAAACCATAAACTGGTCCATTCTCATATAGAAAGCTGGGTGCACTAATAATTTTAGGTATGGATCCCATTGCCAAACGATTCATGTGGGAAGTTATATCTCGTCTATCAACCAGACAAGGAAAGACGGCTGTTATCCTAACTACCCACAGCATGAATGAAGCGCAAGCACTCTGCACCAGAATTGGAATAATGGTACTTATTTAAGGCATACAGGTTTATTTTGCAGGCTGAAATGCTTGATGAAATTCTGATGGGACCATTTTTGTTCTCTTTTGCATGTTATTTTAAGGTTGGAGGTCGGTTAAGATGCATTGGAAGTCCCCAATATTTGAAAACCCGATTTGGGAATTATCTTGAGCTGGAGGTAAAATTCATTGTTGCTACCCTTGCATTCTTATTTTCAAATATAGTTACTCTCTTTTTCCCTCTCCTTTAGGTTCAGCCTACTGAAGTTAGCTGTGTCGATTTGGGGTGTATGTGTCGTATAGTTCAAGAAAAGCTCTTTGACATTCCTTCTCATAGAAGGGGCATACTAGGTGAACTTGAGATTTGCATTGGAGGGAGTGACTCTGTACCATCAGAAAATGCATCGGTTGCAGAGATTAGCTTATCAAAGGAAATGATATTAATAATTGGATGCTGGCTTGGCAATGAAGAGAGGGTAAAGACACTTGTATCTGCAACTAATGGTTCTGATGGAATTTTTGGTGAGCAGTTATCTGAGCAGTTGGCTCGTGATGGTATGCTCTACCTTGAACTCTTTTTTTGTTTCTTTATGTGGGATCTTCATTTCAAACATTGTGCTTTAGAATTTTGACTTTATAGAAGACTTAGTTATTTACATTACCATTTTTTTTTATAAATACTCTCTCTGTTTTAAAATATAAGATTAATGTTGATTTTTTAAGTTTCAATTTGAGATATTTTAAGTATAAAATTGGCATGATTTATTTAAATTTTGAAAACAATGAATATCATAATTAGTAGTACGTTTTGGATAGTTTATAAAATTCACATGTTAGGCTATTCTTAGCATTCGTCATATAGATGTTATCTTCCGTACTTGGGAGTAGCATGTATCCTCAAGCCTTACTCTTTGTTATTGCAATCTTATGACCAATTGCCAAAGTGATGGCCTTATGCATCCTTTAACTGATCCCATTTGCTATTTATTTATTAACTTAATTTTTTTTATCAACCAAAAAAATACCTACTGAAGCAAAAAATCATTAGAGGAGACCGCATTTACCAAAAAAGCATAGCTTAATTTGTGGTATGCCTATTGCCCAAGAGGTTTACCACAAACCAGGGCAACTCTTATAGCAACCTTCTTGTTCTTATGAATGGAATCTAATTCTTGGTGTGCATTCTTCAAAAACTTTGATCACTATTTTGTGCACGCAAATGCCTCGGAACAGCCCTCTTCAGACACGACTGGGGATCAATTATTGACTTCAGATGTATGAAGCTATCGAATAAATGAGACTTACTTCAGAAATGTTGGGCATATGCTTGTTTTATTCATTGACATCCTAGGCAATAAGAGAGAGTGGACTCAGTGCTATCATTTTGTAAATTGGTCTTTACTCATCTTATTTTCTTTAATTATTTTGACAGTTTTGGCTAATGACTTCTATTTACCTCAATCATCGATTGTTCTTATGACCAATAGCAAGTTCAATTATCAATTATCCCTTATATTTATATCGTTTTCAGAAAAAAACATACAAGACCAGATTTGGTTTTTCGTATTTCTTATTTTAAGTATCTTCTATCAACGTTCTTTTTGTTTGCCAAAGTGAATTAGTTATCCTTTTCCATTTGTCTCTTTACCTTCCGTGGAGTTGGAACTAGCCAATTAGGACATATAGTACATATCTTTCTTTTCTTTTATTGTCAATATCTAGTATGTTATCATTTATTTTTAATTTGTAGCAGTACATAATTGATTTGCTGTTGTGCTTTTTCTCATAGGTGGTATCCCATTGCCAATATTTTCTGAATGGTGGTTAACCAAAGAAAAGTTCTCAGTTATAGATTCATTTATTCTATCTTCTTTTCCTGGCACAACGTTTCAAGGTTCAAATGGTTTAAGTATTAAATATCAGGTACATTCTATATCAAGCTTTCTGAAGTAGTCTCAAATTTATATTGTACCTACTACCATGTCTAAGATACAAGAATTGTGTCAAATATCCCTACCCATTATGCTCCATTTTAATACTCCTGTGCCACGAAACGAGTACCATTTGTCAAATTTTTTAGTTCCACAAAGAGTCCACTTTTTACTGATAGTAGTATAAAATGACACTTTTTCCTCTAAGTTTTTAATCATAATTTCATTATCATATCACACTACTAAACCAACAATTTCTTATTTTTAGGGGTATACATGAAACAGAAGTATATCATTAATATTCACAAATTTTGTTAATAGGATTCTTTTTGTGGAACAGAGAGAGTATATGAGATGATGGGAAAATATTTAGAAGATGCTCTCTCTTATATAAAAGAGAATCCAGAACATTTTTTCATTTCCCTTAAAAGAATTTTTCAGCAATCTGATGAGGCATACATTGAAACTGAAGATCTTAATCATGGGTTATTTAACAGTTTTTTTAACTAATTGCTCGTTTTCTTTTGACCAACTATTTCATCTGGATCCTGTTTTAATTGCTTTTATAAAAGAAAATCCGGGAAATCTTTTCATTTTCTTTAAAAGAGTTTTTCAGCAATCTGATGAAGCATACATTGAACTGAAGATCTTAATCACAAGTTATTTTACAGTTTTTTTAAAACTAATTTCTCATGTTCTTTGGCCAACTATTTCATCTGGATCTTGTTTACCAGTGATTATGTTTTCAGAAAATTGTTTACAATACATGATATTTGGAGGGAAATACTTTACAACGATTTTGCATCTGACACTAGCAGTCTAGCATGATTATTTATCCTAAAAGTTATGATGGTCTATTTGTAATCTGTAAACCATACGTGGAGTGAAGGCTTTGTTTCGTTTGCTGTTATAGTAAACCCTAGTAACAAGTCACAATAATCTTGTAAATCATGCCAAAGCCATGTTAAAATGACTATCATACAGGAATTTTCTTGACACGCTCTTTTGAATTATCTTTTGAGCCAGAGCCTGTACGCTGTTTTAAGCAGATGCTTCCATGAGCCTCGGCTTTACATTGTTCCTAATATTTCTTTACATTCCACTTTATATGTAAGAGGTAAGTGTCTAGTTCTTCGCACACCATATGGCAATATGAGGGTGGCAAGCAGCCTTTTGTAGAACATTAATTTAGTGGGACAGGACCTCTAGTTTGAGTTTCTACATTCCCCTTATAAGTATTCAAGTTGCACAAGACAGCATAAGATGATCGCATTTGCAACTGGAAAGAAGCAATCATACATAATTTGATGAGAAATACGCGCGTAGATTAAAGATTGGGTAATGCAACCCCATATATGCCCATGCACCTGTTATCATGATATCCACAAGCGTATGGCTCTTTAATTCTGACAGTGTTCATTCTCCAAATTACTGCAGTTGCCATATGGAGAAGATCTCTCGCTCGCTGATGTTTTTGGGTGCATTGAACGGAATAGGTGAGACTAGTTGGCATCTTCTTTTTTTTATTATTTCCAACTTTTTGTTAACTTGTCACGCTAACTTGTGATGTGAATATCAATCTGCAGAAATCAATTAGGCATTGCAGAGTACAGCATCAGCCAATCAACACTCGAAACCATTTTTAATCATTTTGCAGCAAATTCATGAGCACCCAACCTCACCAAAGTTTGAGTCCCTCATTTTTATTATGTCAAGAGGGTTTGAAACCTGTTTTGTTTCCTTGTTTGGGGGAAAAAGGCTTGAATCTACCTATTAAATTACCTATGCATGTAAAAGAGAAGCTGTACGTTTATGAAAATGTACGTAGACGTACACGTGGTGAAAGATTCTTAGTGGTATGATGATGAGTAAATTGTTCATTTACCACTATTTTTCTTTTGGCTATGGAAATGGCAACGATGCTGTGACACCTACTCAGAGCATCTCCATCAATGAATTTTTAGATTAAATATAGTTTAGGATTTAACTTTTCTTTCCAGCAGATAGACTAAATATAGTCTCGGATTATATTTGAAATCTTTAAAAGACTAAATCTAAGAATTAGATAGTCTATGAACTATAAATTTAATTATATTTAAATGGGAGAGTAGAAGGATGATAGGAGTTTCTTGTAAATTTATTGATTATTTTAATTTTTTTATATTATAGTCCACGGAATAGTCCATCTGTTGGAATGATTGAAGACTAAAGGATATTTACTGATGTCATATGAATTAAATATAGTCTATGAAATAATCTATCTATCGGAGATGTTCTTACGGACCATAAAGCCGTGTTCTGCCATGAAAAGCGAAGAAACCTTGTCAACTTAAACTGATCGACAAAATTTTGTCCTTGTCTCGCTCTCTAAAATAACTCCGAGAGTTAATTTAATGGGTACATTGGTTTTAGAAAAAAAATAAAAATTGATGGCAACTGATTTGCACAAGGAATTTTGATATCCTGGAAAGGTCCTCACGTGAACAGTGTCATAGTGAGTCCCAGGTCGATGATGTGAGAAGAGGGTATTGTGGAAATATTAATTCGTCGTAACTAACAATCTCTATCGATACACACAGTTCTGCCGATAGAGAGAATGAATCATCTATCGATCTACACAGCTTTGCTGACATAGATAGGATGAATCATCTACTCACTCGGCGCTTCATACACTAAAGAGAAGAACGGTTACGGGCGGAGATAGAGTATGTTTGGGATTGCGTAAAAAAGTGATTATTGATTCTGATTAATATTTTTTATTATAATTAGTCATAAAAAGGTAATTTGTGTTTGATAAATAAAAAAACTTAAATTAGTGAAAAATGTTAGATGTAAAACAATTAAGTGTAAATTATTAAAGAGAAATATTTTGAAAAATAAATTTGAGTAATGGTTGAAATTATTAAAATAAATAGAAGTAGATTAATAATATATTTAGTCAAATATAATTATTAGATTCGGCAAAATTATAAATTGTAGCTCGTGATTATTTTTATAAAAAATAATTATAAATAATTTTAAAATTAATTTATTAAATATTTTTTACTTCTTAAACTTAATTATAAATAAGTTTGGACATTTTATAAACGATTTCAAACAAACTCTTAATCATATACAATCTAACCAAACAGAGTCCTCATATATACAATTATATATAGATAAAATAGCATTGGAATTTACGAAACAAGGAATCCCTCCATCCGACTTATGTGTCATGTTTCCCTACTTTTGAACATTTCAAAATGTTTGTCGTGTATACAAACTAAATTTATTTTATGCATATATATTTCTCTTTTAAAATACAGAGAGAGAGAGAGAGAGAGCTGAAGTAGATTATGTAGGGAAGGCTATAAATGAACCATTAGTCAACAATTCCTGTTTTCTTTTTCAAATGATAAAATAAAAGGAGTCGGAAAGTGTCGATGTCTCTGTCCGACTGTCCCTCAAATCTTTTCAATTCCATACGGCGGTCTTCAATTTCACTGGTTACGCTTTAATGCGACTCGCTCTTTCCGTCAAAACAACTGCTTTATATTCACATAAAGAGCACCACATTCACTAGTATATATTGGGTTGGTAGCCCACTGATTTAGGCGGAGAGAAAGAGACTCTAAAGTAATGTCTCAAGTGCAAATTTTATATAATAAACGGAAAAAAAAATATCAACGCGTGTTTTTAATGCGTGAGTGATAGTATGCTCCGATTTAAATTAATAAATAAATAAATAAATATTTTTTTATAATTTCTACCCATCCTGAAAGCCATTATCTTGTAATTTATTTATTTATTTTTGAAATGGAGTAACTTCGGTGGTAAAATGATTTACGATGCCAAAACAGGACAGTGTTAAACCTTCATTACTTTTTACAGAATAAGACATCCATCTAGAAGTTTAAAAGGTAGGCTATAATTAGTACTCCGTTCATTCTATAATAATAGTCGTTTAAGTCTTATGTATATATATGAATTTAAAAAATTATTTAATAATTAAAATTTATGTAAAATTTCGTTATTACCCTTTTATGGAAAGGTGAAAATTATTAATATAAGAGAGATAATTTCTTAGAATAATGAGAGAAGTTAAGGATGATATAAAAATTTAAATAATTTATTTTTTTAAAAAATGTAAATGATAAATAAATATAAATAATTTTTTCTCTGAAAATTTTATTATTATAGAATGAAGAAAATATATAATACTCTGCAAGCTTATTTGGAGTATGTTTTTTCTTTTCTTTTGCAACCAAAAATGGAGCATGTATTAACACCACGAGTATATGTGCGGCTGCTACCTTTTTATGACTTCTAGAAAGGGTACATAATAATACGGTATGATTAATGCTTTAATATCTTAATAATTTAAAATTTATTAATATAAGAGAGATAATTTCTTATAATAATGAGAGAAGTTAGAGATAATATAGAAAATTAAATAATTTAATTTAAAAAAAATTATAAATGACAAATAAATTAAAATAAATTTTTTTTCTAAAAAGTCTTTTATTTTATAATGGATAAAATATATAATACTCTGCAAGCTTATTTGGAGTATAGTTTATCTTTTCTTTTGCAGCCAAAAATGGAGCATGCATTAACACGAGTTTATGTGCGGCTGCTACCTTTTTATAACTTCTAGAAAGGGTACGTAATAATACGGTATGATTAATGCTTTAATATCTTAATAACTTACACTATATATATATATATATATGCATTGCATAGGAAAGTATACGTATATAAGTCAAGTTGATATCATTTATTATTCATAAAAAAATATTTTTTTCTTTCTGAATTATAACATTAATATTAATTTTTTTTAAATTAATTTTAAATATTTTTAAATTTAAAATTGACATAAATTCATTTAGTTTATGTCGATATAATTATTAATATCACAAACTAATTAAAAAATACTACTACTTATAATATTTGTTTTTAAAATTTAAATAAATTATGTCAATTTTAAATTTAAATTAATTTTTAAAAAGTCAATAGTGATATTATATATTTTATTCATAATTTTAAAATAAAACTTCAATTATAATATCTAAAAAAATAATATTGAAGAGAAACAGAAATAAATATAACAGAGATCTATAAGTTATGTCCTAAATTGAACACCTCACTTTTTTCTCCAAGACTAAGATGGAGAAAGACGGATATTCTTAGGTGGGGTTTCGTTTGTCAAATAAAAATTTGATATAATATAATATTTTACGTAATTCAATAGAATCATAATATAATGATAAGAGGTTATTATAACATTTTTATTTAATTAATTCTTGATATTGTGTAATAATTATAATATTATTAAATTAAATTTAAAATTGTGTTTGATTCACTAAATTATATATATGATTAAATGTAATGAACAAAATAAATTATAAATCAAAATATTAAATCAGTTATAATCATTACTGTTTTGTCTTTTATGATCTATTGTATTACCGATGCAATGGGTCAATATATCAATTGGTGGATGTAATGAAAAGTTTAAAAATTGATGTAATAGCAATATAGCATTACGCTCATAAAGGGTTAATACATGTAATAGGTGAATCAAACATAATAAATATCACATCAATATAATAACATATTATATTACGGAACTATTACATCGATTTGATGTAAATTAAACGCTTGGAGTATATTTGTTTGTAAAAAAGATACATGAGATTGGATTATGACTTATTTTAATACTATTTTAGACTATTTTATCCCATAATGAATAATTAATAGTCCTTTAAATAGTCTTATGGACTATTTTTTGTCATTATTAAAGTTATTTATGAGAGATTAAATAATTTCACGATGAATGTGGAATTAATAATCCCCCCATTTTAAACTATCACTACTACAAAACAGCAAAAAGATAACACTTAAACAACAAGGTTTTTATAAAAAACGTTGTGGTATTTTTTTTCACAACGTTTTTTCAAAAAACGTTATAGATACATATGTAAAAACGTTATGTATTTATAAGGGGCAATATTTGGTTTTAAAGTTATAACGTTTTTTGAAGAAAAACGTTATCTATTTAAAAAACACGGAGCTTAAAAAAAACAGCGCGCGCGGAAGTAAAAACTTGAAATTAAAACACAAAGCATATATATATAATTTTTAATTATTAAATGAACAAATTTGATAGGTGAAAAAAATATTTTCTCTCACTAAACTTTTTCCTCCCCCTTCTCTCTTACCCTAACCCTAGCCGCCGCACTCCTTCCTCCCTACATTTCTTCTGCTTTTTTTTTTTTTCCGATCTTCGTGACCCATACTCTCATTCCCTCTTCTTTCTTTGTTCCCATATGGATGGTTACTCGCATCTCTCAGCGGGTAACTCAAGTAGCAGTCCCTCGAGGGTTGGGTTTGACCCCTCGCCAGATTAAGTTTTGGTTTCAAAACAGGCAAACCCAAATGAAGGTTCTTTCTTTTTAACTTTGTTTTAAGTTTGGTTGTATTTCTGATCTTCATTAATTTGTGGTCTAATAATGCTGGCCGCACTGATTCAAGCATAACATGAACGAGAGGATATACCATGTAAACCCGTTTCCCTCAGGTTATTATTTCAGATTTCATTTGTGTATATATCTGTATATGTACGTATATCTATATCTATATCTATATATAGATATTAAAGTTGTTTTTTTTCTATGTTCACGTTTTGTTGAAGCTGGCACGCATATTGAGGTGGAACAATTTTCAGGATGTAGAGGTAAACAAATTTGCCCCTTTAATTTATGTATGATTTTGTCCTATAATTTTGTTCACTGTGGTGTTAATGGGGTTTTCTGGGTTTTTTGTATGATGTTCTGTAATATGTAGGATCTATGTAATTTTCTTTTCCTTCTGTTTTCCCCTGATTGGAACTTGGAAAATGAGAGGGAAAATTGCTTGGAGTTTTACTAACCATCCATTACACTACACACACACACACACACACACACACACACACACACACACACACATATATATATATAGTCTCATCTCAACTACTCTTTCTCTATCTATTTATTTCTCTGTCATGTTTGATTTAATTTTGTTTTGGTTCAGGAGTAAAACAAATACAAGTTGTTTGGGATTAAGGAGCTTTTGTTTGATATTCTTGGCCTCTCTTATTGGGTCATTTTCATCTGTATAAATTACATATATAGGAAGAGAGATGATTTACTTACTAATGATGCTTTTGTGTTTATTATTTACAGAGTAACAATGAACTAGAACATATACTTTGAGGGACTATATCTAGCCTCATCCTCCACGGCAAGTGCAATGTCCAATCTGCTCCCTGCAATCACCTTTGTAATTGCACTCATTGTTGGGTTTGTCTACAACTTCAACTATATATTACTGGCGCTATTTATATCCCAATTTCAATACTCCTAATTTATATGTATCCCAACAACTGTTCATGCCCGTCTTGGAAACTTCTTTTATAGCAATGTCATTGTTGAAAATTGGAATGAAGTACACACCATATTTCAGTGTATGTATTTATTTCAATGTCATTCTTAATGCACTGCTTCATGAAACATGTATAAACAAATATAGCACCGAGGAATAATTGACCTTGTATAGATAGAGTGGTTGGAATTAATCAATTATTCTTGTAGGTGAACAGTTACAGGCTCTCTCCCTCCTGCGATTTTATTAAGTTGTTTCATATCACATAATAAGAATAATAAGTTGAACAATACTAATTAGTGGAATCTTTTGCAGGAGAAGCAAGTAGTCATTATTGAAAAGGTCGTGCGCAACAAGCGCAAATGTATCACCACTGTTAAAGGACTGGAGTTCTTTGGTGAGTCATATGTTGTTGAGATGAATGATATGACTATTCACTAAGTTACTGTATTTTAACTTGAGAGGATGTTGTTTTAGGTGTCAAACTTAGTAGCGCTTCAAAACGGTTTGGGAAAAAAAATTCCACTGGAGCATCTATTGTTAAGGTAATAGCTTACATGTACTAGTAGGGAACTTTTTTCTACAATACATTGTTGCATAATTATATGAAAATGGCTGGTTTCAGGGGCCAATTGACAAAAAACATATTGATGTTCAAGGGGACATCGCATATGATGTTGTGGACTTTATATAACAGAAACTTGACCTGATGTAAGTTGCTTTAACCACCTTTTATGTGCTTTGACATTTCCTAAGCAATATTGGGATTAATCATATCATGTTATTGTTCCAAGCTATTAAGAAATGAAATTGGACCTTTTCTTTTTAAACAGGCCAGTTACTAAATGTAAACTGAGTTTAGAAAGTACTGATCTCCGATTAAGCTTATGGACTTGTAAGAGTATCATCTATATAAACTGATTAGTTGGATTACTGCTAATAACAAAAGCTAGACAAATTTTACTCTTACTAGGTACCTGAGGCTGCCATCTACTTCGTTGAGGACGGTAAAAAGGTTCCAGCTGCTTGACTTTAAATTTTCAAGATGGAGCTGCAGAAATCTGAATGCATCTTCACAAAGACCAAGTAAACTCAATAATGGAAACGGTGGAGTGCCTTATAAACTGTTGATTTTCAATTTTTGAGTCCTTACTGTTTGAAGAAGCTATTAGGTTTTTTGTGTGATGAGTTAACGGTGGATGTACAGGTTTAGATGAATGTATTTTGGAAGAATGTTTTTTTGCACATGATTAGGTAGTACGTAGTGCACTATAGTTAATTTGGTATATTTTGTGGATAATTGGTATATTTCGTGGATGTAATAATTTGAAATTATAAACGTATGGTATTATTGGATATATTTTGAAACTGAAAATGGTTGATACATTTTGGCTTTAAATGAGAATTTAGAGTTTTTTTAGCTATATATCCTTGCATTAATATTAGCAGTTTTACAAGTACAACATTGCAGGTGCACCACTACTGTGTTACAACATTTTTATGTTACACTACAACATTTTAAAAACGTTGTCTAAACGTACTACAATAGATGACATCTTATAAACGTTGTATAAATTAGTCTAAAGGTTGTGTGATGTATCAAACTACAACGTTTTATACCAGAAAATGTTGTGGAATGATACAATCTACAACGTTTTCAAGCATCTTAGTATTTATTTAAAGATAATGTACAACGTTTTTTAGTAAAAAACGTTGTATTATGAGCCAACTACAACGTTTTAAAAATGTTGTATAAAATGTGTCAAATAGATGACACCCTTAACCTCGACGTTTCTGGGAGAAAATTACAACGTTTTTTAGGTGTTATCTTTTTACTGTTTTGTAGTAGTGTATTAAATGGTTTTATGAAACTAATAGTCTCACATCAAAAAACTAATAGTCCCTCCTCAAAGAATTAAACAGTCTAAACTAATGTTAAATTAAATCGAATAATCAAATCCCAAATATATATTTTACAAAAAAACAGAACCTTAATTAAGGTTTAAACTATTTTAGTGATGGATAGACAAGAATTAATGGAACTTTTGGAGATGTTGTAGGCGTATATATGAACTTACTCATTATTAATTGGTTTATTATCCATTATAATTTCCATGACAAGCTCGATCGGCAGTCAAAAGATGACTATTATCGGTGTTGTTCCTAGGACTGAGCAAAAAATGGATAAAACCGAATATAACCGAATTTTTTTAACCAAATTATTTCAATTATTCAGTTATTTTCTCTAATTCGGTAATAACCGTTTTAATATTTCGGTATTCGGTTATTTATACAGTTATTGAAATTTTGGTATTCGGTTAACCGAATAACCGAATAGATTAAAATAAATAAATTAAGTCTAGTATTGAATTATTATGATTGTTAATTGTTGTTAATTATTAATTGAAAACTCTAGCATTTGCTAATTTGAAATTAATTTGTTTGTTTGATAAAATGGAGATTAATTTCGGTTATTAACTGAAATAACCGAATTGTGTATTCGGTTATTCGGTATTTGGTAATTCGGTTAATTATTTGGATAGCGAAATTTAGCATATTTCGGTATTCGGTTATATCCGAATAGGCTATTTGGTTCGAATATAACCGAATTGTTCACCCCTAGTTGTTCCTCTATTTTCCACCCATGATGAGTTGTTCTTCCGGTACGTAGAACTTTTTTCAAAATTATGTTGGAGAAAATTACTTACATATTATATATTCTTATCACATTTTAGGAAAGTAACACTTGTAATACATTTAAAACCATTTTCCTTCAAAAAAAATTAAGGTGGAAAAATGCCTACAACTCTAACAATGAGGACTTAACGGTGTCGTTAGTTCCTTAGCTTTGTCGTTTTTTTAATTAGCATAATAAATATAGGAGGAAGGGAAAAGGAAAAAAAAAGGGAAGAAATTTGTCATTTAACTATATATATATATGGGGGATGATCCATAACATGTATTTGTTATGAAGTAAAATAGGACAAATATAATCCATACCATCTATTATAGGGATCAACGACTAAGATTAAATACTTAAAACTCGCCGTTAGACTACTAAACCATTTGTTACTAGTAGTAGCGGACGATGAGAATCATCATTCGCGCAAGTAATAGATTATTAGCGGATGATTTTTAGGGTTTGATTTTCATTTGTTACTATTAGTAGCGGACGTCAATTTTCAGTTTCTAATTTTGATCGTTCTTTCTTGTTTTCAATCGTATAGATGATATATACCAGTTTTTGATTCATAATAACTACTTGTTATGGATCGTTCATATTTATATATAATATATGATGAGCCTATAATTGAATTGAAATGATAGTTTGCGATATCTTAATAAAAGAAGTTGATTTTGCTTGCTATACATATCAAATTTTAATGGATTGCATGCGCGAAATTGTGGTTTTAAAAGTAGTAAGGATACTGCTGCATGCATGTATGTCTTTTACTACCAAAATTCTATATATTAATTGACTTCTTGTTAAATACTCCACTTTACTTTAATTTCATTTTCAACTCTTAATTTCTAACCTACTTTTTGAAAAAGCAAAATCTAAGAAGGCGCATGCATGGTAGGTTCTTTGAATATAATATATATCTTCTAGTCGATCATCTTCCCATGCCATGCCATCTTTTAGTGGAGGAATAAACAACAAGATCCCCCGCGCATTTAAAGCTAGGGCTTAGGAATTATACTGTTTGCTCGGATACATTGAATGGCTGTTTTTAGATTTCATACTCTCTTTATTATGCCCAACTTAACGTATATACGCCAGAAACATTCAACTCAAAATCAATATATATCGAATAATGTATAGTATATAAGCCAACAATTAGGAATTTATTATTTTCAGTGGCAAGTGAGTTGCATTTCGAATATTAATTCTATCAACAAAAAAGGCACCAATGAATGCGAGACTCTTTATTATTAACAATACAACAAACTAATCATTTTTTTCTATAGATGTACGTATATTAAATTGGGAATAAATTTATAAAATTCAGACGAGATGATCTCTGTTTCAAAGTGATATTGTACTTCCAACCACATATAAGTGGAAAGACAAAATCACGTAGTTGATAAGTGAAATCTAAATGAGATGATATCGATCACTTCCATGCATTCCACGCAAATTTTAATCTTTAAGGCAAGCTTGTGCTCTTTTCCACATGTATTCCAAAACAGTACATATTAATTTATTCCAATTTAACTATGCCTAAACTATCTTCATAGTTCACTATTACAATATTTATTCCATGCATGTGCATGGTGCGTGTATATATACATGTATATATGCAAACCGAACTAGTTTTTGAATGGCTTAAACATACACATATAGGTCTTAATTAAAGTTCTTTTACAATTAACATTTCTATATATGGGTAGATAGCTAGCTAGCTATTTAAATCTTATTTGCATGACTGAGAAATAACAAAAAAGCTTGCACTTTCGCCGTTAATCTCTCCCCTCGTTCTCTTCCTGATCCCCCTCTCCCCCTGAAGCCTCACACCAAACAGCTTTGGCCCCTCATCTTCTTTCTTGAAACTCGTGCTCGCGTACATGGCCACCAAATCAAGCAGCTCCGTACGCTTGTTTTTCATGTTCGAGAGCTGAGAGTTTAAAACTCCATTCTCCTTCTTGAGCCTTTTATTCTCATCCACGAGGCTAACGTATCCGGACGATGAGGAAGTTGAAGAATTAGACCTCGGATCATCTAATTCATTATCAGATTGATGATCTTTTGGTGGTGGTGTAGCTGCAGATACGGGCTGTGGTTTGTTAGCCCATGATTTTCTACGGCGTATTTCGGAGAGTAGCTCTTTTCCACCCTTGCGGAACATGTCATTGCAAAACTCCCACCGGCTTGTAGCAACTTTTCGGAATCCCTGTGTATCAAAATAAGAAGTAATTCAGCTTCTCAATAATTTTATCAATGGTAGAACTATTTTTTTTTTTCTTTCATTGCCTTATTAATTTGCATGTACCATAGAGAGAGAATCTCTCTCATTTGTTCATATATATATATATTTATGTTGTCAGTATCATTAGTTAGATCCTCTAATAAAATTACAAGAATTCACATTCAGAAGAATATATAATATTACCCAACACGTTTTGATTAAGCTATAATTTATGAAAGGTTAGAATTTATTGATTGGTTATGCAGTAATTAAATTTATAAGAAAAGGTTAGTATTTTATTGTCCATGAGTATATCCATATATAGCTTATAGACTCGTCTAACCCGTGATCTCATGCATGACACCCCAAATAGTTTACCCCGTGATTGAGCTCTTAAAAATGAATTTTATTTATTTGTTTATTCATTGTTTTGAAGTGTGAAAGCACCATAAATCTATATCAACAAAATATGAGCAATGAATGGCTTTTTGGTAATATGGTTGAATTCAATATACAACTGAAAAAAAATATTATGTGTGCCCAATTGGTGTTTTCAAGATTTGTGAACGGCTAATAATTTGAGGATCCAAATTTTATTTTTTTTTGCTAATTGCTATAGATTACTATACAATAAGGGAATTGATATTTCTACAAAAAAAAATTAATATTTTCACAAGGCTCATATGGGGGCAAATCTCACATCGGTAGTATGGGTACTAATGTGGAGTTGATATAAACTTAAACCTCTCTTCTTGGACAATTAACTTTTTAGAAAAAAATAAGGGGCTAGAACCTATAGAGGTTGTATTAAGCAGAAAGAGTTATTTAGAGGCCAACGTTGGGTCAACGTCTACTCGCATAAATAGTAAGGCAAAGGGGAAAGGACTACCTAGAGACTGAATTAAGCGGAAAGGACTACATAGAGGCTGGATTAAGCGGAAATGACTAACTAAAAATCGGATTAAAATACTGATAAATACAAAGGCTTTGGTCAGTGTCTACTTGCATAAATAATAAGTGAGATCCATCTTCATGAGTAGAGTTTTATGAAAATATCAATTTTTTTTGCGGAAATATCAATTCCCTACTATAATTACCACTTTAACTTGCTTGAAATCCGTACAAACTCAACAGTTTTTCACCAAAAATTGAAATTATTTTTGTTTTATATATAAGTTGTGCTTTGTGTATGTATAGTTGTACTATCTTACATTGATGCAATTAATTAGTAATGCATACACACAATATAAAACTGATATATAACATGTTTTCTTTTGTCAAGACTGTTGAGCTCCGATTTTCTAATTGCTTAATTAAATTGTACTTTGGAAAATAGTTAACTGAAAATTAACAAGATCTAGAGATGGAGTTGGTATTTACATACGTAAGTGTTGAGCTGCCTGACAAAGCTGGAGAAGTTGCTGTGCTTGAAGAGTGTCGGCAGCAAATCCCTGGCAAACTCCGCCGGTTGCCACACCACGAAAGCCGTCCCGTCGGAGTTCCAAGAAATAACCACATCGGTGGCCGGATCTTCCACAAGCATGTAGGTTTTCAACAAGAAAGGAGGTGGGGATGACTTTCTTCCATATTCTACCAAACCCTTTTCGCATTGATGATAATGACCCTCCTCCATATTCATCATCATCATAATAATATCTAGTAAATAAAATTATCGAGAAAGAGAATTTAAAGAAATAAATTATTTGATCTAACAAATTAATTAGCAAGAATAAGAAGAAGGAAGAGTATTGGTGATAGATCTAGAGGAGAAAAGAAGAAGGGCGGTTAAGAATTCCCAGCCCCAGCAATAGAAACCCAACACGACTCCACAGTTCATGAGAAATCTATTCTCTCTTTCTTTCTTCCTAAACTCTTGTAAATATGCTAGCTTCAAACGTTTCTTCTATCTTTACCTCTTCTTATATACTAGTGCTCACTAACATATATATATATATATATATATATATATATATATATATATATATATATATATATATTATAAATGCACATGGGGTGGGTCATGTCATTTTAGAAACTGTCACAAATTATTATTTGTCTTTGGTATATGTAAATTTGATTATAATTTTAATATTATTTTGATGATTAAAAAATAGATACAAAATAATGTCTATAATTATTCGATTATAATCACTAAGCACATCTATATATGAGGATCATTAACTAATTTTTAAATTTTATCACATCATTTATAAGAGTCTTTTTTTATATTTAGCAATCAAATTACTATTTTATCTTCCGTAATTTAATTTATTTGTATTTTTCTATTTTATTCTTCAAATTTAATATAATTCCTATTGTATTTACATGATAATTACATATACAATGCGTATACAGAGGGATTAGTGCACTTCTAAATTACAATAATAAATTATAATACTCTATACGTTTTAAAATTAAAGATACAATTTGACTTTTAAAATTAAATAATTGCATATTAAATTTTAAGTTGAAGTGAATTTATTTAATTTTAGTTGATAAAATTATTATAATTGCATAATATATAATAAAAACTATTAATTATAAATTTTATTTTATTTTAAATTTTTATGAATTATATTAATTTTAAAATTTAATATGTCATCGTTTAAATTTTTTAATTTTAAAATAACAGGAGTAAAATCATATATAAATATGCCTCTCACGCGTATATTATAGTGCTATTAAAAAACAAACCTATAGAAGAAAATCTACATTAGAAAAATATGCCCCGTCATACATTTAATGAATTGATTTATATATGGGCTTGACGGTCAATTACGCGTAACATTCAAAAACTGAGTCATCATTTGATTTTTTTTCCTATCCATACCATACTAAAATTTATCGGGGACGGACATTAAGCATGGATGAAATTAATATTATAACAGTATTTTTATATAATAGAATTAATATTTCATTTTCTTAAAAAAAATTCAAAAATTATAATAGAAAAGTCAAAAATAGACCTCATTTTTTTTTGGGTTGGAAGCTATATAGCAATTATAATACGCTAATTTCATATCGTAATATATGGGATATTTGGATGTGTATATAAAAATTTAAATTATTATCTCTAATATTTTTAGTTATGATCTTTTAAATGAACCTATTATGAATTAAAATGACTTAAGAAAATATTTTTAAAATAAAACATTAAATTTTATTATGCTATGATTTAACTAGAAATTTTATAACAATCCAAGTGGTGTCTTGTTTGAACATTTTTCTTATATGAATAATAATACATCTTGGTGTGATGATTGTTACATTCTTTTGTTTGTATATAATTATTTTTGCTGCGTACAAATTATTATTATTATTATTAGAGATAACGTGCAAATTCGTCAATCAAAATTTTCCTTCTCATGTCATTTTAGAATTTTGATTTTGTATTCTTCCATGATGATAGAGAGAGATTTGTCTTTTTTTTTTCTTTTTCCTGAATAGTGGTTTTTTTGACTTTGTGTGCTTTTATTATTCTATCGTCTAAATTTCTGCAGATAAGAATTGTTATCTACTCTTCATAAGGGGTGGGTGCCTGCGTGCGTGCGTGCGTGTTATATATATATATATATATATATATATATATATATATAGCAAAAGTTCTTCCAGATGCCACTGGCGGCTCACATTTGAGCCAACTTAAGGCCTCTATTTTTAATTTTTATCTTCATTTTAAGTAGTGACGACGTCGTTTGTTGTTTCTTTGTTATTGTTAATTCTAAAGCACGTACTAGTAGTAGTCATCAAGGTGTGCAGGTTGATGTGAGTTTCAACATCATCTTAATTCTATCAGAGGGGAAAAGTAGACATATATGTACTTCTTTTCATTTAAAATAAAATATATATTTTGAAATAATATTTAAATAAAATATTTTTTAAAAATTTTCTTTGCCACTTAGTAAAAATGTACGTAATAATATTTGAAATAGCTAGAATATAGGAACGACATATTTAGAATTTTATGTCACTTCATAATTTATAAGTAGCAATGTATATATATTTAATTTTAAATTAAATTAAAATTTATGTATTTATAATTTTAGAACATGATATGTACTTAAAATACTACATCGATCTTAAAATGAGAGTTTCCTTTGATATTTGGAGGAATATATATGTAATTATGTGCTTGTTTGATTTGGGGTGGGTTTTTTAGAATTTTTGGAATATAAATGAGGTTGAGAATCTTGTTATTTTAAACGAAACTTTAATTTTTAAACCACTTTTGAAAATGTCATTTTTATTAAAAAATTATCGATTCCCTATATAATTTAAGGATGAACGTTCATATGATTTTGATAAATTGAAATAAGTTTGAGTTCCGTTTATTCGAAGGAATAAGCATAGTGTAAGCGGTTGGTTGACATAAACTGTTGCTCTTTTGTGGTCGTATTTAGAAGAGTTAATTAGTATTGAAGAGAGGGAAATAAGAGAGAGAGAAATTATATAACCATAAAATGTATATAGATATATATGTGATATGAGGGAATTAAAAATAATTTTATTTTAATTTATTTTATTTTATTGCTTAGAGTTTTATGTAAATTACAATCTAATTTTGTCATAAAATTTGTTTGACATATATATTATTTTTCAAAATTTATCTTCTTTTTGTACGCAAAGTGTTTGTTGATTATGTATATGTATATATATATATATATATAGCCCGTTATATATTAAGGAATTATTACAAATTAACATACAATCAACCAATACTTCACGTAAATAAAGTAAATAATTTTTGTTTACTTTTTAATACTATTCTAAAAGAAAAATATCTAGCCATCTTAAAATAGAGTTGAAATTAATATTTCAGTTGACTTGTTTATCATTCGAGCTTATCTCCAACCAATCTTAAACCCAATCAATTCCGAGGAAGCTCAAAAACTTGACATTTGATATTTTTTAAAATGTTAATTTATTAAATAGTTAGTTGAGCTCCAGTCAAACTCGTTCCTTTGGCTCACTTATAAGAAATGTACAATGTAAAACCGACACTCTTTAACTTTGAAATTATCAAAAAAAAATTGAGAAATCTTGCTGATGACATTTATTCAAAAACAAAATAAAATAATTTTGTTCAAGGAATTTGCTATTTATTGATGTGAAACTGTTTCAAGTCTAAGTAGTCAAGGTTCATTTAAAATTCCAAGATACCACCACAATTATGTACAGTAAATCGGCTTGCCCTGGGTCTATTAGGCCTTAGTCGTTGACCAGACCTGGTCTAGTCTTTGATTTTTAGCCTGCAAGTCATGTCAAGTCAGACTTGACACTTGAAAAGGGGGTCTACTGAGGCCTGCAGGTTAGGCCAAACCTCGGGTCAGGTCAGGTCAAGTCAGTCCGATCCGGTCAATTCAATTTTTTTTTAATAATTTTAAATATTATAAAAATATCAATTAAAAATTTAAACTTAATTGATGTATTAATTAAAAGTAATGTATTACAATTTATAAATTATAATAATGAATATCATTAATAAAAAATATATATTTTTTATGAAAAGTTTTTTTTTTTTATTATTATTATTATTTTACAAATGACTTTCTAGTTTTTTATGTTAAGTATTTATTAAAATGAATATGCAATAAAAGGTGTGCATAAAGTGTAGGTTGTTTGCTAGGCAAGAAAATTTCTTATATATTACACTACCCAATATATTTTCATAAATTTCTTTATTCGTATATAAAAAAAGATGCATAAATAAACTTATTGAAGTACGTCAATTTTATTTGGTTTATTGAATGAATTGTCACAAAGAATAAATTTTTCTTTGCAGTGAGAAAATTGAAGAAACAAAAAAAATAAAAATTAACATGTCGAGCCTCAAGACAGATTGGGCTTGTTGACAGACCAGGTCAGACCAGATCTAAACTAAAAAAATATGACATATTCGTAGTCTCCATTGAATCAAATTGGACATTGACCAGATTGAATTTTGACCAGACCAAACAGACAATTACCCACCTACAAGTATTGACCAACATGGTGACAAACACCAATTAATTTCTTTTCTGATAAAGGAAAAAGGATAACAAAAGAAGAATGAGACGGGACCAAAATTATATTTGAAATTGGAAAAATAATTATTTCACGCGCTTGAATATCGTATTACATGGGAATTGGAGGTGTACGTACATAGTTTAATTTTTTTTAAACTAAAAAAGAAGCGAAATTCGTGGTATGTAGACATTTTGGAAGGTTCTAATTTTAGTTGGGCCGCTGCTCTTTCTTGACCCAAAAAATCTAGTATTATTCATTTGCCTTTTTTTTTGTTTTAATTTCTATATAACTGATCCTTCGGTTCTCCTGTTTTTCTTGGTTCAAAGTTTCAATAAGATCAGCCGACATTTGTGCATATTTTTATACAAATACAAACATGTTACCAACCCATCAATTTGATGGGTTTTTGTCTTGATTCCTTCATCTATAACAACTACCACATTCTGTTTCCCCATTTGAATGCCCCCAATCTAAATGTGTTTAGGTTAATTCACAATTAGCGGCCATTAATTATTTCAATCAACTTGATTCGTTAAACTTTTTAACTTTAAACAGTTATGTTATGTTTGAGTTGAGATAATAAAATAAATGAATAAATATAATAAAAAATAGTGTATTATATAATTATTTTGAAAGATTAACTATTCCAATGGAATGAAAATCCATTCAATCCCTATAATTTTTATTTCACGTGAGTGGCGGTGGAATAAAATTCATTTTGATATAATAGATATACATGATAGTTTTATCATCATATTATATCACTCACTCCCACCAACAATTAAACATATACTTAAAATATTTTAAAATTATTTTATTTTATTCATTTAATCCAAACGTAAGATTAACATTATTGAATTATAAACATGACAGTGCTTAAAATTACTAGATCATGATGCGCACAAGAGTCTTTCGAAGTCGATGACCATTTATTAGTAATTATAATTATTTTTTTAACTATTTAGCAAGTTTACTTATATTTTTCTGGATAAAAAAAATATTTTTTTTTCTTTTTAAAATTAGAGATACATTTTTAATATGGCCACTTTTAAGAAAAAAAAATTAGCTTTCTAAAAACATAACAATATTGTTAGACATATAACAATATTGCTAGCATGATAATATTTAATCTACATAGAAAACAAATAATGACATATTACAAATTTCATATTATTTTATAATTTAAAATTAGAAACGTATCTCTAATGTTGAAAAGTGTTGAAAAGAAAACTATACGTTTTTTCGAACGAAAATAGTATTCTTTATTGGTGGTTGTTGCTACTCTTTTTTTTATTTTTTGTTTTGTTTTTGTTTTGTTTTTTGAACAAGCATCCCGAATAGATATTATTCCATGCTTTAAGAGCATGAAATAATTTTTCTCCCGAATTATTAAAATATATTAAAGCTATAATTTGTTACAAAGATAAAAAGATTATAATAGTAGAAAGACATAATATGATGTTCAGTAAAAAATTAATTATTTAATATTTAAGATTATTTATTTATTTATTTTGGAAAAATCAAATAGAATGAGGGCACAGATAGCTTGAGTCGCTGGTCATATGTTTAGCTCATAAATTATTTGGTGGGCCTTTACCTGCGCTAAGAAGTTTTGACATTGAAGGCTCGTGGGCTTTCCTTATATTTTTCTTAAGACAGGCCCGTCGTCTCACTTCAACTAACGTTGCGGAGTGTTAATTATGTCAATTTTTTATGGGCTGGTTCGGCCAGCAAGCACTTTTTGAATATAAATCAACTAACGTTGCGGAGTATAAATCATGTTAATTTTGAGTTTATAAATTAATTTTTAATCTAAAATAATTTTATAATTTACAACAAAGGAAGAATAATGCTACATTTGAATTGGAAGAATGAAGGTAGAAGTGGAACGACTCTTCTTATTGAATGAAAAAAATTGTATTTGATTACACTATTGGAATAAAAATGATTATTCTTATTTTTTTCAAATTTATGAATTTTATTTCTTATGGAGGGTATGAAATGACTCATTCTAAAGATTAAATTTTATGTCTATGTATATTTGGAAAGAAAAGCCAACAAAATTAATAATGGGAGATATCTCTCTTTTGTGTGTTTCTTAACAAATGTGCACATACGGTATTAGTTTCTTAAACCTTCCACTATGTAATTGGGTGTCTGTTGTACAACTATTTGTTTGGGCCAAAAACACCATTTTTCTAATGCTTTTATGAGTCGGTAGGACATCATCTAACCTGGCCCAAAGGCCCTGAACAATACCAAATCTCCAATATAATCAAGTAGTAATTATTTCCATAAATTATTAATGCTTACGATAAATCAATATTTATGATAATCAAGTAGTAATTGCTCTCTTTGATCTATTTAAAGTGGCGAAAAAACACAAAGACAAAAAATATAATTAATGGTTTTATTTGATTCGTGTTAGAATTCAAGATGAAATAATAATACAATCACACAGAATATTAGATAAAGAACGAAAAAGTAAGAACACACGATATACGCAGGTTCATCAATTTGGCTAGTCCTATTTGTCTGATGTATTCAACAAATACTTTAAAGACGCTCTACAATGATTCACATACCAAACAATTGATTTTATAATAACTAGAAAACTCTAACTATTATAACATGAGCTTCTACCCAATACATTAGTAAACTAAATACTGGACCACTAATAAATTCCCAAACTTAATTACACCATTAGTCGAACCCGTATAAGTATGAGTCAATCCCAATAATTCGTCAAATCTCTATACTGTTCATGCAAAATTTATTAAAAAAATAAAAGAGAAATAAATTAATATTTATTATTATAAATATAATATGAGAAACAAAGTTATTAATATATATTTTTTAAAATTTACAAATTTAGAGGGAGGAAAAAAAATTGATTCTCTAAAAAGTAACGAGATACATTCTACATACAGACTAGGGAGTGTACATCCATAGATAGATAGACAGATAGGACTAGGAGAGTATTAAGGGCCTGTTCGTGTACGATTTATAAGTCGGTCAACGAACTTATAAGTTATTAAGTCATTAAGTTCGTTCGGGAATAAATTTTTTTTTAACTTATAAGTCGAAAAAAAAGTCAAAAAAAAAAGCAACTATTTCTGACTTAAAAAAAATGACTTATAAGTCATTTTTTTTAAGTTGGTCAACTGTCATGAAATGACAAAATTGCCCCTCGTTTTTTTTCTGTTCTTCTTACTAAAGGACATTTTAGTAATCTTTACATTTTACTTAACTTATAAGTCATTATTACCCGAACACATCCACAACTATTACTTATAATTTCCGACTTATAAGTAAAAATACTCCCGAATACTTTTACTTATAAATCTACTAAAATTTTAACTTATAAATCTACTCAAATATTAACTTTAAGTCAAAAAAAAAAAAAAAATCATTCCCGAACCGCCCTAATAGTCGACTTTACAAAACCCCAGAAAAAACGAAACAAAACAAATTCAATTGCTAACAGTGGGTTCGCTAGCTGGTTGGGGGATATAATATTATTGTACGGTCCGTAACAAATGGCGAAGATAGCAAGCGGGGTCGGAGTGGCTGTCGGAATTGGTCTGACTCACCGTCCAGCTACTACGACTTCTCTCTCCAATTCATTTGTTTTCACTCGCCACCGCTCAATTCGCTTCCACTCGGTTGTTGCTACTGCTCCTCCTCGATCATTTCACAGCCAGGCTGTTTCCTCTTCTTCATTCCGTGTCAGAGCCTCTTCTGAGGACCAGCCTATCTCTTCAGGTCTTTCACTCAATCACTCTGTGCTCTCTCTCTAAATTACGTAGATTTGGGTATATCTTCAATAAGCTTTTATCCTCATTTTTGGCGGATAATATTTTTCCATTGAGGTTAGGCATTTTACTTCTGAAATTACCAAATCAATGTGCTTACTTTTACTGATTGAAACGTTGAATATTAGTTCATTTATGTGGGAATTGAGATAATTGAATTCATTGAGTCATGTACATTTATGTGTTTTGTATATATGTCCGTATGTGTGTCTATGTATATATATATTATCTTTATTAAGGGAGAGGGAGAAAAATAACCAACTCTTGAAAGCTGCGTAACATTTTAACTTCTCTCAAAAAAAATATTTTCTTTCCCCACTACTTACTAACTCCTAATTTCTCTGTTTTTAACTTCCCAGACATAGTGTGTGCTTGGAACACCGTATTTACTTTATTGGAAAAGCGTGGATGTAGTTGTCACAGTTAGTTGGCTCTGAAAGCTATCCAAAACTTAATTTTTGGTAAATAAAATAGTAAAATAACAACAATGTCATTAATAAAATTGATTAAATGACACAAATACCCCTATGATAATACTTTGGCCACAACTAGATGGCTGTGGCCTGTGGTGATCATGGTCGTCCTAAGCTTATATTATATTTATGTATATGATGCATTAAACGTGATTGGCAGACATGAATTTGTATTACTTATAGGGGTAAGATGGTTGTGGTCACCATGGCCAAGCTAGTTATGGTAACCACAACCACACTTTTTCCATAGAGAAGATGAATGTTAGAGAACTAGTATAGAATATATCCACATTCTATTAAGTAGATAGGATAAAGCCATAAAACTGTCAAGATACAGAAAATGCAAGAGATGAACAGTTTATGAAACTGAGAAGGACGAAAAAGAAAGGAAATTAAACTTGAATGGGAAATGTTCAAAGAGTAAACTTAGCAAGGGATGATAGGCATCAACCATGAGAAAGGTAATGATTACTGCAAGGTGATCAAGGAATAAGTTTCAATCATACCACACTCCTTGATAAAACATTTGATGAAGCCGCAACAACCAACAGGATTATAATCAAGGTTTAAGGCAAATTGGAGCAAGTATAACTTGTAAAGATTATAAGATTGGAAGTAAAATTGTCACCAAGAGATACTTAGATAGCCATCTTGTTATCTATTTCAGTTAATCGGCAAACTTGGTTGTTGCTTGCTTCTACAAGAATTGGCTTTGAGTGAGGGAGATTCACCACAATGTAGTCAGAATCTCATGTTGATATGACCTAAAATCATTTCCAAGGAGGTTTCCCTTCTAGGTTTGAGGATAGGTTTTATCTTTCTGTTTCTGTGGAAATCATTTGTGAAGTACTTAGCAGTGAAGTTACCATTATCATGTTATGTAGTGAAAATTTTGTATTTGTAAGTTTTGCTTTTATAGTTAAAGACCAATCCAATACAGGCCTGATTTGGACCTATAGTCATGTGAATTGCTAATGGTTCCTTGAGAACAGTAAGTCCATTTGAAGGAGAGTTTTCTCATTCAGGATTTTATTTTGCCTTCCAAATCTTTTATATTATTGTAATCTAGAAATTAGCTTTAGCCACCACGAAAAGAATGAGATATTCCATAACTTTCACATAAGATGCATATAAGTTAGTTCTTTGCACTTACTAAAGCGTCAATATGCATTGATTGTCATTTAAGAATTTTATTAATTATTTAGATACTTTTCTATTTATTTCAGTATTTCGAATTTGTTTTATCACTCCAACGTATTCTAGCTGTCTCATCGATATTTTTATTTTTGCTTATGTGAGCGCTTGGACCAAGCTTCATTTCTTTTAGATGAAATTGTATTAATTTATTTTCCCTGTTGTGGTTTTATTTATCCTTCTTCATGGGTTACTTTTTTTTTTTTGCTTACCTTCTTGCAGCTCAAGGTATCGAGAATTTGGTGATCATAGGTTCAGGTCCTGCTGGATACACAGCAGCTATTTATGCAGGTCGAGCCAATTTGAAGCCCGTAGTGTTCGAAGGATATCAGATAGGCGGTGTTCCTGGGGGACAACTGATGACTACCACTGAAGTGGAGAACTTTCCCGGTTTCCCAGAAGGAATAACTGGCCCAGACTTGATGGATCGGTAAGTAAAACATTGGAATTATTATTATTATTTTTAATTTTTTTGTAGTGCCATTCTTCAGTCTATATATGAAACTGTTAAATTTCAGTTAAGTAAACTTGAAGTTATTGCAATGATTAGGATGCGACGGCAAGCTGAACGTTGGGGTGCTGAACTATTCCAAGAAGACGTTGAATTCCTTGATGTGAAGACTAGTCCCTTTACTGTGCAAAGTAGTGAACGTAAGGTGATGAGATTTTTCATGGGATCTTTTTAGTTTCTCTCTCAGTATAAAAATATCATATTATTTTAACATGTTTACCTTGACTTAAAAAATGCTTTGATGGTTTCAGTCTTACTATGTGATTCTTGGATGAACCCGAAACTAGATCTTTTAAAAACGTATTTAAGCCAAGTGTGTCCTTGTCACTGAATGTGTTGGTCCTTTTTTTTTAATTAGGGAGGGGGGAATTGGAAAGAAATTGTATGGAAATAGATCTTTTCCCTTTCCTTGAATAGCACAAAAGTTGTTGCTCCTACTAACAAAGCATCAAAGCCTTATCATACAGCGCAACCGTAATGTGCTTTTATCCTACATGATTCTTTAGTTCTACTTTTCTTTGATAAGTGCGTGTCATGGCTTCATGCTTTTTGAACTAAAGTTCAAACTGTATACACATATATGACCCAGCATGGACTAATGGATGACTCACCAATAGACATATTTATATATTTTCTATATATAAGCTAATTTTTGTATAGAACTATCTTTATGGTAGCGGTAAATATATTGTTAACGAAAGAGTGTACTCCGAGCAGCACCCCTGTTAACCCAAAAGTGAACTATAATAATTAATAATTACCGTTATCTGTGTGTGTGTGTATGCAGTTGTAGTTTTATGAAAATGTAACTAATAACCCATGTATGTAGTTGTGACAATTACTCTTTCTTTGCCTTGCCTGATATTTACTAATTTACCTTATTGTACTTTTGTTATGATTCAACATTCGTTTTGTTTCTTCTATAAAAACAATTATATTTCCTAGACTTGTAAAATAATATCATATTTTTTGGGCATGTTAAGACAAGTTTATCTACAAGTGTCAAACACATTATTGACACAGAGTTTATATTTAAAATTTGAGCATGTATAAGAAGTGTCAATGTCCCAAATGGTGCCAACTGCCAAGCATCCATAACTGAAACCATCAATTTGTGTGTTCCTCTATTTCCTTGCTTGTTATTAAATGTGATCTAGTTAACACCAAGGAAACAACACGTAATTAGTTCTTTTGAGAAATAACAGATATAGATAATTATTGGAGAAGTGAAGTAAAGAGGAGACAGAGGAAATGCTTAGTCTAACACTTGAGCCAGTTAATCTTTGTTTTGGTAAATTGTGTCAAAATATCTGCTTCTTCATTAGTCTCTAGGTGGATGCATATATACTCATGAAAAATATCCAAATAATCAATAATTTGGCTTACTAAACTGCCTTATTTATTCTTACCTATGCTAATCTCTCTCTCTCTATATATATATACATGGTTTTTTTTTGTGTGTGTGTAGTTGATTCAAAGAGATGTTTTCTATTGGAATTGTGTGCTTCTCCCATTTAGATATCAATTTGCCTTTTGAGTTATCCCTTCCACACAACTCTCGTAGCTTCATCTATTGCAGTGTAGTCCCCTCTTTTCAGTCTTTAACTCTTTATAAACTATTACATGGTGTTTATAATTTTTATTTTTTTTCATGTTCTTTTTTCTTCAGGTGAAATGCCATAGCGTTATTGTGGCCACAGGAGCCACGGCAAGAAGACTCAGTCTACCTCGGGAAGATGAGTTCTGGAGTCGAGGAATTAGTGCCTGTGCTATCTGTGATGGCGCTTCACCACTATTTAAGGGGCAAATTCTTGCTGTGGTTGGAGGGGGTGATACAGCTACAGAGGAAGCATTATACTTAACTAAATATGCTCGTCATGTACATTTACTTGTACGCAAGGACCAATTAAGGGCATCCAGAGCAATGCAAGATAGGTGGGTCCAAATTTATCCCACTTAAAGTCTTTTACTTTTTTTTTTAATATGCAAGTATTATTTAAATCTAGTTTTTTCTTTGTAGTTATGTTGGAAATTTGACTTCACTGCTTTTTCATTCCCAGGTGTTGATCTCATTTGATTTTATTTCTTACTTTTTTATGACACGGGTCCTTGTCTGAAACTTTTTGAAGTTTATCTTCCTACTGTTTGCTTTATTAATCATTTTTGTTCTTTAATTTTGGGTTTTTTTAATTTATTTTTACTAAATCTTATGAGAGCCTAACAAAGGATTTAGAGTTCTTTGGATTTCTGGTTGGGTTGTTTCACTTATTGGAAGTGCATTTGGGCATATGTGGTTTTATGCGTTCTTTTTTGGCTTCTTGATCGTTTGTGTGGGAAATCTCTACCTTCTTTTCTCTTCAGGTCTAATGTAGGCAACTTTGAAGAATTTTCTGGATATTGTATTCTCTGAAAAGCTCTCTTCTTGTGTAGTTCCTGTTTAAGATATTATTGGGTTGATTACAATTAATAATCTTTCTGACCAATAATTTTTTCTGGCAACTGAAAGTGCATAGGCTTGTTGGTTAAAGATCTCACATCTGGCATCAATTTGGTGTAGTTAGAGATATGTTGTTGAATTTTTTGTAATTTTATCTTCTGGTAAAAAGTTGTTAAATGAGGACCTATGAAAACTTAGAATCTGTCAAAATTTTCATTGTTCAAATTGGTATAGTACACCAATAGAGAGTAAAGCAGTTCTTTTGGTTATTTAGACAACTAGACAATATGGTTGCAATAAAAGCTAACAACAAGAGCAGAATCAGATTTTTTATTGACCCATAGAGGATGATTAATAAGTTATTCTGCTAGATGATTTTTTTTCCGTACTTATAATTTGGATTCACGAACATGTCTAACATCAACTATTCCTTCACTTTTTTAGATTTTTTTTTAAAATTCCTCTTTCTTTAATCTTCAAAATTCCTTCCTCTTTTTTTGAAAATCTACTTTGTTTCTCAGTTTCTTTTTTCTTTCTGAGAAAAGTATTATATAATTTAATTATCTGTAACTAAATCCAAGGACATCTATCCTTTTCTTCAACTTTAGATTTTCTAGGGGGATTCTATGGCATGCATATCTAGATATCATGAAGCTTATTGGGTATATTGAGGTATCTTTCTGTGGGGTTTACAAAAGAAGATCAAGGAAGGGTCACGAAAAAGAGAAGGAGAAGTCATTTATTAATGACAGATATTTATATTCCAATTAGCTTTGCAATGCAATCCAACCTAACCTCTGTGATGATGGTCAGAAATTTGCAACATTTGTGTGATGAAATCTGCTGGCTTCTGGTTACCGTCATCTCAAAAAAAGGTGGGGAAAAGGGGAAAAAAAAAAAAAAGCGGCAGCAATAAGTGCGTATTGTCTTGCTTACAAGTAAAAATGCTTATGGCCATTTGCCCCATCACTTAGATTAATTATTTAAAATGCAACTTTATTTACATTGTATTATAGGCATCACTAAGTGATGTGCAAAATGGTTACTTCTTTCTTTTCATTTTCCTCTTTACCCTGCTTCTTCTGGCTCCTTACTTGTAGTTATAGTCTGTCTTAAATAGATCAAATTTGAATACCAATTTTTACATGAACTAACTTACTAATCAAGGATTTGTATTTTAAGTTTCAACTCCCTGAATGTTTGTTTAACAGGTTGATTCTGGCGAATGTTTCAGAGTTTTCAACAATCCGAACATCACCTTGCACTTCAATACAGAGACTATGGATGTTGTTAGCAACCCAAAAGGGCAAATGTCTGGCATTTTAATTAGAAAAGTTGATACCAGAGAAGAATCAGTGCTGGAGGCTAAAGGCTTATTCTATGGGATAGGACATTCACCAAATAACCAGTTGTTGGAAGGTCAAGTTGATCTTGACGCCTCAGGTTATGTGTTAGTTGAGGAGGGTACTGCAAAAACTTCCGTTGAAGGCGTATTTGCAGCCGGAGATGTACAGGTAAATATACTGGATGTTCTTCTGCTCTAGTTTGTTTTGTCCTAGATGTTAAAATTCATTCTCTCCAAACTACTGTGTATTTTGCTTCCCGACATTGTAATTAATGACTTTACACTAAAAGAGAATTTTCTTTTGTGGTATGAATAAGATGTTCGTATATTCTATCTGAAGTTGTATTTGGATCTTTATACGCCTTTTCGTTATAGAAATGAAGTTTTTATCTCATTTTCTTGTGCACTGATTAGGACCATGAGTGGAGGCAAGCCATAACTGCAGCTGGTTCAGGATGCGTTGCTGCTCTATCAGTGGAGAGATATCTTGCAAGCAATAATCTCCTTGTTGAATTTCACCAGGTATAGGATTTCTAAAAAGTCACAATTAGAGATTTCTTTTTCAGAGCAAGTGGTCATACCTAGTTGGAAAAACCATTTTTACAAAGTAAAAGTAATACAAGTTCTGTAAGCATCATCAGGGAAATAAATGATTAACCACATATCGTATAATATCAGAAAAAAATTCTTAAAAAACGGTATATCAACTATCTCTTGTTGACCATCTAAAGTGGAATACTAATTATAAGTATTTGTTGCTCAATTCTAATACCCTTCCCTCGCTACATAACAAGCATTATCTGCACATAGGGTGGGTAGATGACTTGAGAATAAGCAACACCATATGCTAATGCTCATATCATCAACTGAATTAAGAACGAAGTGTTTAGCTTTTTAGTCTGCCAATTTAGCTTATATGCAAGGCAAGCTCACTATAATCAGTCCATCTCCAACTGAGGAAATCACTTCTTGGTAAGTTTTATTGGACACAAATTCGAAGTAGTTTGCAAGTATTGGATCATCTGAGCTATCTAAGCATTATATCTTTGGAATAAGCCATGGTTACAAGAAAGTTTCAATCAATTATGGATTCTATTGTAAATTTAGGTCATATCATTAGTGAGTGTAATATTATAGTTCTCTTGGATTTAAGACTCTCATCTCATTGGTTTCATGGCTTGGTTTCAACAGCCCCAAACTGAAGAGGTTAAGAAAGAATTTACGACCAGAGATGCACAGGAGGGTTTCGACATCACGCTTACAAAACAAAAGGGCCAGGTATGTGTACATTCTTCAAAAAATGTCGGATAATCTTTTATGTTGTGCATCTTCTCACTGAGTTAAATGTTCCTTCTTGAATATCATTTTTCCTTTACCTCTAAACTTGATCTTTTTTTATCCACAGTATGCTCTACGAAAATTGTACCATGAAAGTCCAAGGCTTATCTGTGTACTATATACAGCACCGACGTGTGGTCCTTGTAGGACTTTGAAGCCTATTCTTAGCAAGGTATTACAACTTGTTTCCAACTTTACATATTTCAAGACTTAATTCTGAAGCAGGATTACTTTAAAAATACCAGGTGACTGATACATTCACATATTGTGGATAAGAAAAGGAATTTATTGAGGGCCAAAGGCTACAATTATACCAAATTTGTTTTTTTCTTCCTATCAATCTTGTCTTTGGGGATTTTATTAAAAGGTTGGGCGATTTTTTTAGCTTTAGATTGAACAACTGGAGAATTACTTGAAAACCGAAACAGTTAGAAATTCCAAACGTTTAAGAACTTGCTAGAGGAATATGATTAATGTATTTGACTAATTACACATTTTAGAAGACATACTGATTAAAAGCAAGTGATTGTTCATCATATGGACTTGGGATCCTAGTTGGGTGCGGAAAAAATGATTAATGTATTTGATTAATTACACATTATATGAACGTTTATTATTATGATATATATTGAATTCTATTAGTAGATTATTCTAGAATATTACCCCTCAGTCCCATAAAAGATATCTTAAGTTCATTTTTCACCCAAATTAAGAACAACAAAAGTAGAGCAGAGAGCACAAATAAGTTCCCATTTTATCCACAATGGACTCCACGTAAGTACATTAATGATTATTTCTTTTTTCCTAAAAGTAATGAACCCTGCTTCCTAAGCTTAAGTACTTTTGAGAGTAAAATAAAGTTTATGTAACATTTTACATATGAATTGTCTATGTCTATTTAACACATTTTTTGCGAGACAATTTTTTAATGCTTCAATCATCTTTTGTGGCAGAGGGAATGGCAAGTAATCATAAGAATTTTTTTTTTCTTTTAAATTAAGATTTTACTTGGTCTTCAAGAATTAAGGTTTTCTTTAGTCCTATATAAAATAGATGTTATCATCATTATTATAATATAGAATGATAACTATTCTTGAATTAAGCATTGTGCTTTGTGGCTTTTATTTGCTTTATTATTCACCTTTTATCTCCTTTGTTCCTTTTTTTCATCTTGTCCTATATGGCTATACATCCAAAGGGAAGACAGAAGAAGTATAAAGCAAGAAAAGAGTACATAATCGTGGAGGAACATTACTGTTGTTTAGATTTGTAAATATTATGTGTTTGTATAATTAAACCTTAAAATCCCCCAACTTTTTTGAAAGAAAGATGTTAACAGCTGAATATATAGAGATGCAAGAGGTATAAAAGCAGGATGCTAGAATTTCTCAAGAACCAGTGGCTTCTGACATTGAATAATATAATAAACTATTAATTTGGTGTTTGATGATTTGTTTACATTTAAGGCCAAATCTAACCTCACCAAGAAGCCACACATTTCTTCATTTGTTGAATTGATTAACCCTGTTATTTTCTATATCTTCAGGTGATAGATGAATACGATGAGAATGTCCATTTCGTTGAAATTGATATCGAGGAAGATCCAGAGGTTGCTGAGGCAGCTGGAATAATGGGCACACCATGTGTACAATTTTTCAAGAACAAGGAAATGATCAGGTTGGTTGGCCTCAATCTTTTACCTTCTTGTCCTTATGGAAAACATACACTGTTGGTTTTGTTTTTCTTTCATTACAATCAACTTACCTGTTTTTTTTGTTAAACATACCTGTAATTATATACAAGTTCCTTTTTTAATGTCTGAAATATTATATTTAGGCTTTGGCATTAATTAAACTCAACTTAGCAAGCCTTTGCCTGACCTGAATGTGGTCAGATACTGGGAATCTTCCTCTCCAATAAGCTCTTTTAAAGTCTTTCCTTGTTTATATATGAAATTAGCATTTCCTTCCATACAACCTCAATGGAAATATAGTCTATTGGCCTTTGCTTTCCTTGAAACCTACAATCCAACCATTTCCATGGTAACAAGAATTATATGACTTATTATGTTGCTATATTTCATCTTCTATTTGTTCTTTCTCAGTGGTGCCGTACTTCTCATCTATCTCTTTCCAGTTCAGTTACACTCGTTGGGTGTTCATGTTACTTAAAGTGAAATTTATATATGCCAAAAAAGAAGGAAACTTAGAAACTTGTTTGAAACTATTGATTAACTTTAACAAAGAAGGTAAAATATTAGAAAAGTTATATTCAATAAAGTAATATAGGGGATCAACCATCAAATGACTTCAATTCATGAATGACCTGCCTATATTCAGTGCACTTACATATATGCTTGACATGCAGGACTGTATCAGGGGTCAAAATGAAGAGAGAGTACCTAGAGTTCATTGAATCAAATAAATGAGTTTTTATAATTTTTTTATTTCTTTGTTTTTGAGGAGGGGGTCCAAGTGCATGTTTGGCGGATGCCATCATTTTGTGATTCAATTTTGTTATTCTAGATCAGCTAGTTGAATAATACCTAGTACTATTTATTACAGTAATCTCTTGTATTGAGCAAGTACACCTTTGTACATGCCGAATTCTAAATGCAATATTTTACCATTTTTGAATATCCGTTGCACTAATTTTTTTACACTAACATGTAAATCTGGCTTTGGATTTTGAGTTCAAAGCGTAGTCGTTTATTTTCAAGTCTTAAAACATCAAGCTATAAGTGGCAGCTGGCGGCCATGGCCATTAGGAGGTCGGGTACAAGTGACGCAACAGCATTGAAGCTGAAAAGGTTGATACATAGGTGGGCATACTGAGAAAACCCATATCAGAAAATTCACCATGTAGTTCTTAACTGGTAGTGGCAGATGTATGAATTTTGAAGATATATAACAATTCAGTCTCTAGTAGGAAAAATAGATCACAATATATAGTTAAAATTACAAGATATTGATTCCCCCTGTTATATAAAAAAATCACTACAAAAACGTTCTTCAAATTAAGCTTCATTTTTTGAAATTTTTGTATAATTGCCATTTCGATTTAGAAAATATTAATTAAACGTTCTTCAAAGTAAAGCTGAAGGGTCAACGAAAGGTATGTGGTTAGTAATTACAAGGATTTCTTCTTGTTGGATAAGGGAACCCTTAAATCAGTGAACTGTATCAGAGTGATATGTCTCTTGGGGGGGGGGGGGGGGGGGGGGGTTGTTGTTGAATGAGGGAGACAAATGACTAATTTCTTTTGAAATAATTTGTATTACGTGGGGTCGGGTTGGATTTTGGGTTAAACCACAGGCTAAAATTTTTATTTACCAAACCACCAATATTAATAGGAGTATAGTTTGATTAGAGTAAAACGACGTTGTTCACGACAGTTGGGTTTTGATAATTTCATACCAAAAAGCGTCTCATCAGCCAAATTTGTGAATATTAATGACATATTTATTTCATGTATGTTCCCAAAAATAATATAATTTGTTAATATGATAGTGTGATAAGTATGTTATTTTGTACAACTACACTAAAAAAAAGGTTTCTTTTTGTGCAACAAAAAAAAATAGCAAATATTATTACCACAGTATTTGAGAGGTCGGAAAGCCAAAAACATAGACTGGCCCACCAAGCAGTGAAGAAAGAAGACTCAAAATCATGTTTAGATCATTGTATAGTTAGGTGAGAAATTGCAAGGGAAATGGTGACATCGGGTCAAACAATTAGTCTCCTCAACTGGAAGCATCATCAAGGATGAAAGGACCTAGTTTACCTGACCTAAACAAAGCAAGGAACTTCTTCGATACCATAGTACGAGCTTCTGATTCTGATGCCTTGTGGGGTATCTTAAACGCCTTCTGCAGCGCTTCAAATTGTTGCGCTATCAGATTCTCCAAGTCATTTTCGTCCTCCAAATCACCATTGAATTCTGAGAGACTCACATAAAGTGTGCGTTGGACTTCAGTGACAATATCCTGCAAGACAACAGAAATTTTGTGACCGAGAACAGAAAAAAAAAAACCACAAAGACTCGGCATGTTTAATAAAAAAAAATCCCTTCTAAATGCATGCATCTAATAATTCAAATGTTTATTCCTAAATTAAAAATTCGAATAAGGAGTATTGAAAGATGAATCTGAATAAATAAATAGTTTATAAATGAGTGTTTAAGGCAATAAATTTAGATACTTTTACAAAATCTATCATTTTGCTATGTAACCTTCCCCAGTCTCAGCCATGCTCTATAATGTACACCATATATTCAAACATGCTAAATTGATATTACTATCCATTCTACAACCATTTCAATTCATAATGCATTCCCGCTAAAGAAACATACATTTCTAAAACTCTCCGGAATGTCTAGCCTCTTTGTTTGCCAGAAGAACTTGTCAAACTCACTCATAGGCAGATTTATAATGAAAGCAGATATTTTGCGTTTTATTTTTTTAGGTGCACATAGTATATTCCATAAAGGAAAACAGAGAAAGTTTGAAGGTGGAAGTAGTTCAAAACAGTTGCAAATGTATAAACAACTTTTCAAGAGCAATGACCACACAAGATAATGAAAAGCTAAAGCAAGTGTAACATTAAAAGAAGGTGAGTGAAAGTATACGCGTAGTTAACAGGTTCTTAAGGTTGTAAGATATTTAAAAGGCAAAAAAACTAAAAATAAAATCCTGCAAAAAAGCAAACATTATTATGCTACACACGTTTTACTTGCCAGTTCACCTTTTCCACAGGGAAGACCCAAAAAAATGTTAAAAGCATATATAACACAAAAAATGACCACCTAAAATATCATAATCCTTTACTAAAGTAATGTCATGGAAAAGAAAGATGCCTTTAGCTAACAGGGGAGTATGGGACCGATTGCATTTTTTTATATTTCTAAAATTTCCTTGACTTCATCGCTCACAAGAATCAATAGATCATAGGTTACCTCAATGTAGTGCACATCGGATAAATTAGGGGGTTTCCTCCTTTTTCGCAGAAGATCCTTGACATTATACTCTTGCCTATCGTTGGAATCGTTTGGAAGCCCATCACACCTTCTATTATCTAAGTGCCTCCAGTGGAGGGGTGTGCTTCGACAGTTCAAAACTGCCAGTAAGTACTGAGCAATACGCTCTTCACCTACCACCGAGTCTTTCACAGACCCTGCATGAGCAGTTGAGTGACTGATAAAAACTGACTAGGAATGTCAAGAGGAAGTGGAATCTATAAACAATTGGAAAATGTAAAAAAAATCACATGCCAAATCTCACAAATTAATAAAAATTCGTTACAAATTGTTGATTCTCAGGCATTATTGTGAAAAAAAGATTAAAAATAGAAATCAAATAGAATATCGCCTCTAAATCTGTTGTACCAGCATGCATTCTCCATCTCAAGCTGAATGGAGTACTTAATATCAAAAAAAAATTGCGGCATAGTCAAACAATATCAAGATATAGCTTTTTATATATAGAAAAAGGAAATTTTATTAAAGAAAAGAGAGGTTACAATAGAATAGGGGTATATGAAGTCCAACCTTAATTACTGGAAAACAAGACAAAAATAGCACTTAAAAAAGTAGTCTAGCATCAGGTTGCAATGTGCTGCAGCTTGACAGATTATTGATTTGAGACTGAAAATTCAAGGATACTTGACTCTGCCAGTGCTAAAGCCGTTCCAGTCCATGATATTTATTTTTTTAATTTATTTATTCTCTTTGACAAGTGATCTTATGATTTCTGTTTGGACAAGTATGTGTGATCTTATTAATTCATAATATGGATGGAATTTAAGGAGAGTTGCATCAACCTGATCGTGTGAAAATAAAGAATAAGAAGAGAGTAACTGAATTTCTTCTACAAAAACTTCAATTACAAAATAATTTGATAAGTTTAGAGTCGACACGTCAAACTACTACTCTATATAAACCTCTTATATTATGATTTTGTTCGCCTCCAATAATTTAGTTGATCCAACATCCACCTCTTAAAGGGAGTAGCAAAACTGATGAACAAAAAGTGGAGAACAAAATCTCTTATAACTGGGTCAGTATGTTATGTCATAAGCACAGCACTGCTTGTTAAAAGAAAAATATGCAAGTGGAGCACTTTATTTTAACATTGCTTTGCGGCAAGGAGCTTGTGCAAGACTGCCTATTGCCTTCTAGAGTACTTCACAAGTAGGGTCAAGGTTGTGGGAGCAAGGATTAGAGGTCTCTGTGTTGTACATGTTTTGCTATCTTCGGTGCATTCAGATAGGAAAGAATGACAGGGACATGTGTGTATACAGAATCGCCCACTTCACAACTTTAAATAAAACTTGTATTACTTGTCAAAAAGAAATGCAAGGAACTCTAACTATAGCACATCTTCATGTTAGCTTGTTATGGGATAATAGGATGTCGATTCACTTCTTTATTGAAGTGTAGCGATCAGGGGCCTCCTAGAGGGCTTCTATTATGGCATTCCAA
Organism: Hedera helix; assembly: GCA_947179155.2. Classification (NCBI taxonomy): domain Eukaryota; kingdom Viridiplantae; phylum Streptophyta; class Magnoliopsida; order Apiales; family Araliaceae; genus Hedera; species Hedera helix. Next base: position 28,631,320 of record OX359283.1, read on the forward strand.
AAGGATTGGCGGGCTGTCCTACATTACAACTTTGCTATCTTTAAGTAACTTAATGAAAAGAAATGCAAGAAACTCTAACTATACACATCTTCCTCTTCGCTTGTTGTGGGATAATAAGGTGTCGATTCTTGTCTTTCTTTAAGTGTAGCTATCAGGGGGCTTCTAGAGGACTTCTATTTTGGCATTCCATAAGGATTGGCAGGCTGTCCCGCATTACAACTTTGCATCATGTTTCCAACTCCTTGTTTGTTTTCAGATTAAACATTTTCCTCCTTTATTATAAACTCTCTTCCTCCTAATATTTAATTATCATTCTAGCTATACACGAGCTGAATAGAAGTTATAATCTTCAAGAACCCTCATCCTAATTTCTTTGATTTACTTCCATTATTCTATAAGGAAGGTAACACAATCAGCCAGTCTGAAATTTAAATGAATGTCATATGATTTAAATATTCTACGCAAGTGGTATTATAACTTAACAGCAAAGATATAACCAATTAAATATACTTAATACTCCTTCCGTTACAAAATATAAGGTTAAGCTTGACTTTAAAGTCTATATGAGATATTTTCAAATTCAAAATAGATGTGTATCGTTTAACTTTTGAAAACAATATATTTCATAATTAGTAAATACTTTTTAAATATTTTACAGTTTCATAATTGTATTGTCTAAAATTAAATGAATTCATAATGAATTTTGAATTTGGAGATCTCAAATTGATTTCAAAAGGTCAAAATTGATCCTATATTTTGGAATGAACCGAGAATAAATTTAAAAATATTCAAACCTGATAAAGCTAACTTCAACCCTGTTTCAATATCTGGAATACTTGGAACCAATACTCCTGGGGTGTCCAGAACATATATGCTTGGTTGATTAGCAATCTGAATGCAAGAACAAACCATACCACTTAAATAATCACAAATAACTCGTTCTCAATTTATGACGAAGAAAAAAGAAGGTAAAATGCAATCATGCGAAGACAGTTTTAAAGACGATTTAACTATTATTAATTTTATTTTTTTGGGAGGGGATAGTTGGGATGTTTATTCAGTTGCCTGTGTCTGAACATTAACATGCTAATATAAGCAAGCATATGTTCCACAACTCCTATGTTGCTGATCAGCCAAAGGATTCTATATCACCGATAAAATAAACTTCTTCCAAACTATATCTGGAAATACACAGAATAATGAATGACGGGATTGAGGGAGGTGCGAAACTGTGCGCCAACTTCGTTGGTGCTCAATCCCTAAAACATCTAGTTTATAAAAGGCATTTTTGTCATTTCACCATTTCTTAAATCAAAACTACGTTGTTTTAGACTTTTAGCTACTGAGCAAGGAGTGTAGTTCCTCACCTCCCTTTTTCTCATAAATGAAATAGTCTAGAATTTGTTATTCGAAAACAGAGGAGGATTACAGAACAGACTAGGAAAGGACGCAGACTGTTGGAAATCTACACTCTCCCTGTCCTACAAATACTTAGACTACATAGAAATGCAGTTCAACTTTTATAGAGTTCAAACTTAATAGATACCACTCCAGAGCACAAGAAATTATCTCATATGACTATCATACCATCTGATGAGGACTGAATAGTCTTACTCATAGTTGGTCACATGCAGCCTGCAAATCATAGGGACCATCATAATGGCGTGACTGTCACATGACTTGGCTATTTTTTTTTCCTCAGAAGGTTACAAATCTTTCTACAATGCATGGTTTCTCATATAAAAAGCAGCCATATACTCGTATATAAGAATGCATAATTGCATATCACCCATCAGTATTGTTGAATAGGCAGAAAGTATGTGATTGCTGCTCATGTAGAATTGTTGAATAGTTTTCCAATACATTTTTTGGAGATTTAACCATTTATTGACCAATTCAAAAAATTTCAAAATTTTTACCATTATTGTTAAAGAGAACGTAAATACAAATTATTTCAGAATTTTTTTTTATCTTTTGATAAAATCACCAATTTAGAACTTAACTGAAAACAAGTATTGCAAAAAAACAATGACTTTTACTACTCAATTATGACAGTAAATTATGTTCTTGGTATAGAATAAACTTAGTTTGTACAAGAAAATTCATAATCGTTAGTTAAAAAAATATCAGTTATAAAAACAAAAATATGGAGTTACTTAGAAAAAGTGACCTTGTATCCAGCAATATCCTGAGTAACACCAGGCAATGGTCCTACTGTGGCTCGTTTCTTCTTCTCCTGCACTAAGGAAAAACTAAAGTTTATCGTTGTAAGAGACTACTTGCTTACTGGTAAACTAATGCACTCTAACAATGATTTGAGGAGAAAGAATTGCAAAAGAACATAACAGACCATCTTACCAGGAAAGCGAGATGATGCAATCTGATGGATTGAATTGATTAGAGCTGATTTTCCAACATTGGGAACCCCAACCACCATAACAAGGAGAGTAGGTTCCCTTGAGATTACCTCCTTCAATTTGAACTCCACAAGTTCAAGAAGCTTTGTTACATGAACCAAGAGTCAGAACTCAGAACTTAATATATTATGCTAAGTACATTATCAACATATAAAATAGGTTCAAAACATTAATATATATTGGAGACATACCATATAACTGGTGTTCAATATGGATCTATTCTTAAATTCAGAGAACAAGTGCAAATGTAATGCCAAATGGAGCCAATGATGTTGCAGTGTGTGCAATACTATTTTTTACATATGTGTGTGTGTACAATGGCATAGCGTGTGGCACACATCTAGTCATGAAATAAGAACTTGTGTTACCTTACTAGTTAGATAAAGCGAGTGATACACAACCGTCACACAATTAATTAATATAATCTTACAGAACTAAATCATTAAGTTGGTCTTTGGTATATTTTAGGCAACATAACCATATGATTTGCACAAATAGATTAACAAACCTTTTGAACGGAGCTCCTGCTATGTGCATTTATGGTTAGGCAATCTTGTTTACATGACTCAAAATAATGAATCCATTTCTGCAAAAATCAACCATTTTTAAATCATATTTTGTTCAGTACAAAATATCAAACCTAATAATTAAAATTTAATTGTTCATTACATGCATGATATTGGGGTTGGCCAAGTCTTTCTTGTTAAGAGCAATGACACGACGTTTGCCAGTGAGCAGAGGTTGAAGGTCTTGATTTGCAGAGGACAATGGTATCTGTTAAGATATGAAGATTAAGAGAGAGAATATGAAATTGTTATTATGATATGAGATTTCTGTAGAGGGCGAGAGAGGACGAACACGAGAGTCGCGAACTTCAATAACGAGGTCTGCGAGCTTGAGGCGATCACGAATGGCGCGAGTTGCAGAAGCCATGTGACCAGGGAACCAGTTGATGATTCCTCCACCCTTGTTGAATCCCATCTCTCCGAATCCTTTCTTCACTATCCTTCTCACTCCTCCCACCATCTCTCTCTACCACAAATGTTTGTGAGTTTGGACAGAAAAGGAAAAAAGAAAAATATAGATCAGAACACAAAAGAAAAGACTTGAAATCATACAATTTTTCGATTGGGTTGTTTGAGAGTTTATAAGATAAAAATTAATAAGTTTCTTTTCTTGTGTTTGTAAGTTTCAAAGAAAAGAATAGAAAATAAAACTTTAAAATTTAGATTACCACTTTACCCATCTAATAATATGATTTTATATATTTCAAAAACTACACAAAGTTGGACAATAGCCAAATAAAAGAAGTTATTTTTATAATACTTGAAAATATTAACCAAAGCATGAGCGCTCAGATCAATCATCATAAGCCGAGGTGTATCATATGAAATCTGAAAAATATATAAAAAATTTAAGTTTTGGACAACAATACAGAAACTATCAAAATTGCCGTGGTTTTCTAAGCAACAAACACGTGCCAAGTTATTGCTCAGATGGTAATGTAAACACAGTCAAACAATACAAGGTACTCCTTTTATCTGCCATCTATATACAATGAGCAATCTGCAAAGAATTATTTTGTAAGCTCTTCTAGTCTTTTTCTTTTAATACAAGCTACTATTTTGATCATACAGTACTGCTAGGAGTCAAGCAACCAAAGTAAAAGACAAAATAGAAAAACGAGTACTCTTTAATGATAATGGATAGAAATTTCCTGGGAGACCTACTGCCAAACTAATAGTAAATTTTGGCAGTTCTAGTACTATAAAGTGTAAACTCGGTACCAGAAACAAATATGTCGGAAGCACAAGGTAACAGCATAATAATCTAGCTCAGTGAGTTATTTCATCAAACATCTTAAATGCAAGATAAAATGATGCTTCAAAGTAAGAAACATGAATTTGATTTTAACCACACAATTGAAGAATGACATTACCAAGCACAAACACGATACCAAGTCTTCGAAACATAAACACTACAAACATATATAATCACATTACCCTGCATAAACATCAGCATAACATACCGAATCGAGGAATTGAAGAATGGAGATTTGCACAGCCTTTAATGCTCTTCCTCTTCCTATTCTTCTCTAAAAAACTACCCTTAAAAATATGTCAAGATTCCCTCTAAACCCCTTCTTAAACCCTCGTTCGTTTTCCCCAAAAACATAATTATGTACACCTTCCGTCCTCAATCGATGAACTTACAATTATTTTTATTGCAGATAATTATGTTGAAATTTATTAATATAAAGAAAATTATTCGTCATTTTATAAATTTTATGAGACCATTAATAAATTTACAACATTTTTTTTTATATACTTTTTTTTTTCTGTTAAATTTATAGTTTGCTAGAGGACAAAGGGAGTATTACAGACATTCCCCTTATCTCAGTCGCTCAGTTGCCAATGAATTTGACCCGAAGTAAATTTAAGTTATGTTTGTTTATAAAAAATATATTTAAAATTAAATTATTTATATTAATTTAATAATATTTTGAATTATTTTATCTCATAATAAGAGATTAATAATTCTTTAAATAATTGTATGAATTATTTTTTTATTATCCTTAAAGTTATTTATGTGAGATTGTATAATCTCATGAAAAAATTGAGATTAATAATTTTTCTCATTTTAAATTATTAAATAGTTTTATAAGATTAATAGTCCAACATTAAGGTTATGTTTGTTTATAAAAAATATATTTGGATTGGACTAATTACGTTAATTTAACACTACTTTACACTATTAAATCATTTGATAAGGGACTATTAATTCTTTGATGAGGGATTATTAGTCTCATCAAACTATTTAATAGTTTAAAATGAGGGGAACTATTAATTCCAAATTTTTCATGGGATTATATAATCCCACATAAATAGCCTTAGGAATGATAAAAAAAAATCCATTGGATTATTTAATCCTCCATCATTGGATAAAATAGTTCGAAATAGTATTAAATTAATACAAATAGTCAAATCCCAAGTATATTTTTTATAAGCAAGCATAGCCTAAGGGATTAATAATCTCTTATCAAATAATTAAATGGTACAAAATAATATTAAATTAAGATAAATAATTTAATTTTAAATATATTTTTTTGTAAATAAATATATTATTAGAATTTAACCCGAACTTAGTCCAACAAACCCATTAAATTATGGGCCCTATTCATACTTTGAATTTTGAAGCTTATAACATATTGACCCTTAATTATTGGGCCAAAACGATAGTAATTAACCTGGAATTTTTGACAAGTACGGTTTCCTTTTTGTTTCACATTTATAACCATTTATTTAAAATTTAATATTTTGATGGAAGAAACTATAAATGTTCAGCTCTAAGGTATTTCTTATTAACTTATAAGTTAGAGATGGGGATGGTGATAGGTGACTAAATAGAAGAAGCCAAGATGCAAGTGGGAGTTACTAAAAAAAGTATACTTTGGGATTTTTACTCACTTTGTAAATAGTAATAAATAATTTAATTTTTATATTTTAATTACAAAGGTAAGTAATTAATAGAGGAGTATTCATAAATTCAAACAACAACTATATATACTTTTACATGTTTAAAACTAAATATATACAATTAATTATTATGTTCTATCACATAAAAATAATAGTATGTAGGGTGAGTCGTATGTATTTTTTAATTTTTTTGTTAGTTTATGAAAAATTTAACATATTTAGTTTTGGCAAGGGATGGATCCTAAAAACTCTTAATGCTCAAAAAATAGATTTAATCACTCTACCAAAAGTGGCTTGGTGAGATTCGTACGTTCATAACACTTATATGCTAGCTTGATAGTCTATATCTATATATAATAAATAGTATAAAATCGTCTCTCAAACTTAAAATGATCATTTAACACTAAAATTTAGGAATACAAACTTAAAATCTAGAAAAAGAAATTATTTTTTCATCTTTTATTTCATTTCAAAATCTTTTTATCTATATTCTACTATCATATAATTAATTATATACTTATCACTAAATCACTTATTCTCTTATATTTTATGAATTTAATGAGTGTTCTTTAAAATTCATATTTTTGATAACAATAATATTTAATAATCTTATAATTAATATATTAGTATAGTATAATATAGAAAATTATAAAAAAAGAGTAAATAATTTTATAACAAAACTCGTGTTTCGTACAGGATGATGAATGCTAGTTTCAATAACATAACCAAACTTTTCCGACTGGAATGTAATTATTGTTGAGTAACTTTTTATTTTGTTTATGAAAATTAATATCACTGGTGATTTTTCTTTTTCTTTTTAAAAAAATAATGTAATAACAGCTTTCTTTCCGATCCTCAATCCCCTAGCTAGATGTATATATAGCCCAATTTCCAGACTAAGTAGAAGATCCTGAAATTAATCAAAGCTTATGTATGTGAATGCGTGTCTGTGTGTATATGCTTGTTGCATGGTGCAACAATTATTTGTTCATAAGAGTAGATCTGTTCATCTTATTTAATTTGATTTAATTCAAATCTTGATTGGATCTAATGCTGATGAACTTCACTGAGCCACGATTACTGTTTTCAGAATACCAACCAGATAATATAGTTTGATGTTTTTGGCTAATTAAGACAGGTATTTAAAAATTAAGAAACTCATTTATTAATTAGTTACAGAAATATCTTGTAGCTAGGCATAATATCTTCAACAAATATCAGATACAAAAAGTATCTTTAATGATATATATAGTACTCTATATATATTTAATGATTTATTCCTGATAACTAGTTTTTCATTCGATCAATATTGGTTCAAGATATTCATTCCCCCATGTGCTTAGCTAGCTAGCTTCACTGTGACTTGTGATACCCACTTTTCTGTTTTCCAATTTTAGTGTTCAAAAAACTAAGGAAAAAATAGTCTTTTTTTAATTCAATATTTCTCCCAGGTGAATTTTTTTTTTTTAATTTTTTTTTTTAAAAAGAAAAGTGTGAGAGTGGAAATTCATAAATGAACCAAGAAACTATTCTATTAATATCATGTAATTCTTTTTCAATTAATTAATTTGTGAAATATTGATTAGGGTAGCTTGGTGTTTGACATTTGTAATGTGACACTGCATCACTAAGTAATGTATGATTGATTATATTGCATTGATTTCTTATTTAAAAAGTATAAAATTATACATAAAAAATATAAAAATATATATCATATTAGAGTAAAATTGTGAACTAATTTAGGGCCAGCATGCATGTAGCTGTAGACAGTGACGATATTTTTGGCCATATATATATATATATATATATATATAGAAAAATATGGAGATACACAGTTGTGTAGTGCACGGTTGATTATAACGACGGTTTTTTTGGATTATGCCGACAGTTCAACCATCGGCATAGCTCAGAAATAACTATACCGACGGTTGAACCGTCGGCATAACCTAAAAAAACCGTCGTCATAGTTAACCGTGTACTACACAGCTGTGTATATATATATTTTTCATATATATATATATATGTGCGTGTGTGTGTACTTGACATTCGTAATTGAGATAGAATAAATTAATCTGGCTTCCCTAACGACAATGATCAAGTCCTACGTGTTAAGTCCTGTCCTGCATGAGCAGATCGAAATGATACGAACAAATTGAGTAGTTAAAATAGGTGTACTTTAAGCATCAAAAGCTGAAAAAGTTCCAAAAGATTAGTTTTTAATGATAAATAACAACGCATCTTAGAGACAAGATCTGATTTTTTTCTATTGTTTTTTTGAGCATATGACACAAAGACAGATATATAGATGTCGTGTGAGATATATTTAAATAAATATCTAAAAAATATCTTGGTTCGGCATGACAATAATTCAGTCTAATAACAATAATTATTCAGTAATCTTTGATGATTTAAATAAATTATATATATTTTTTATTTTGATGTATTTAAAATTGTAAGTTAGTAGAGTACCAATAAAATTGAAAAATGTGATTAATTTAAAATACTACATAACAGTATTTTAAAATTACTGAATAATTTTTCGTCAAATAAATGATCACCCCTTAAAACATACTAGCTGTATTATATATCCGCTATAGGTAAAAATAAAAATAAAAATTAAAATTAAAATTATCAGTTAATTGAACTACATTTCAGCATAAAGTTTTAAGCGCTAATAGTAAAAATTAGAATGCATTTATTAACTCTATAATTAATGTCAAACAATCCCAACGATAATGGAACTCGTGTTATATTATCTCTGTTTCAAACTTAGAGGTGAATTTGTAAATTAATGATTTTTAAAGAAAGTTGTATATTTTTAAATTTATCACTAACATTGGTTAAAAATATAGTTTGTAAATAATGGTGTGATAATATTTGATCAACTAAAATAAAAAATATTAACGTGTTAGAAATTTTATATCATTTTAGAGTCCAAAACTAAAAAATATAGCATGTTATATTTAACTTTGAAACGAATATAAAAAAAATATATCTTTAATATTGAAATAGAAAAAGTATTTACTAAATCTCTATATATAATTGGAACGATCATTCATGGCTTCTTCTACTAACACTGTGACGGGTTGAACTATATACAAATTGATAGACTTATTATTGCCATGCACAATGACAGAAGACTGGGTTTCATCACGTGTGAGATCACGTGTTTAATATAATTTTGTTTGCTCAACAGGAAACGGTGTACAATGTGCATGTAGTGTACTCTAGTCTAGGAAATGTGGGAAAGACTATTCTCACATTATTACAGTATATTTTTGGAAACAGCAAATAATTTTTATTTTTTTTCATTATGAATATCAGATTCAAAAAGGTTTGGACTGATGTAAAGTACATCTCATCCTTGCATGAATTGGACTTCAATTACGAAAATTAAACTGATCGACCACAAATTAGAGCTACTAAAATAATGATGAGATTGATTATTTAGTTATCGTTTGGTTCGGGACAAATCAATGTAATAATTTCGTAGTATAATAATAGGTTATTACATTAATTTGACATATTCTTTGTTTGATTCATTGATTACATGTATTAGTTCATTTTGAGTCTAATACGATTAAGTCAATTTAAATATTTTTTATTACGTCCACCATTAGATGTATTAGCTCATTAGATCGTAATGTAATTGGTTATAAAAGATAAAATATTAATGATTATCATTTATTTGACATTTTGATTTACAATTTACTTTATCCATTACATACAATTATATATTTAGTGAACCAAACACAATTTTAAATCGCAATATATACAGTAACATTACAATTATCATACAAATATCAAGTACGAACCAAATAATACACCATAGTAGTAACCTATTACGTACCATTACATTATAACTCTTTTGTGTTACGTTGACTATTGAATTAATTACATAAAAAATGAACCAAATCCTATCTTAGAGCAAATGATAGCAGTATCTTAGAGCAAATGATAGCAGCATGCACCATTACACTAGCATTAGGAGAAATTAACGTTTATACTTGTATGAAAATGTTAGTATATTTGTGTATTGCGGCATGGCCTAGCTAGGTTTAAGCTTAACTACTCCGAACGGACAATATTGCCGAACGTATTTTAGCCAGCAGCTGCATGAACAAATATTATTAGCACTAATAAGTAATTAAAAATCTATTATCTGAAAGTTAAAGCTGAAAAAGGTCCCTGATTGATGATTATTTTAACAAGACATGACTTTCCTCTTCAAGTAGCTAGCTAGCTAGCTAGTCAGGATGATAGTTTTCTTTAATACTACTTCAGAATTAATTAATTTGAAGCAAGACATGTAGTTGAACTTGCACATGAAGATTCGTATAAATATCTAAAAATAAAATTAAGTATCGGTTGGCACAACGAATATTTGATCGATCCTGATTAAACTTGCTACGTTACGTAGCATGCAGTAACATGCATTGTTATCTTCAGTCTCCTAATTAATCTCATGTATCAATGCATATATTATACATACATACAACTAAGCACATAACAGAAAATTTCTTTCCCACGTGCCTTTAAATTTTCTTACTGTTATAGGAAGAAATTAAAGCCCCAGTTCACTAGGTTTTTATACTACTACGTGCTATAAATGGCATGCTGTGAAGTTTCATACAAAGTATATATGTTTGTTGACTAAACAAAGAAAAGTACAACTATTCCTTTCTAGCTCTATCTACCTGGGGGTTTAAGTGGCAGGCACATGCATGAATCTTTGATTAGGAGATATGCTTATGAGTTATTACTTCGTACCTGCTATAAAAATAGTTTTATTTGCAAAATTTATATATATATATTTTTTAAATTTATCCTAAAAAGTGATAAGTTATTAGTGGTGACATAATGATAAAATTAGGATAATAGATTTAAAATTATTATGTTATTTTATAATTATTATATATAATCAATAAAAAGATGATTTTTTTTTTTTTGTGAAATAATTTTTTTTCTTCTAAATAATACTTTTTTGTGAAACAGAGAGTCAAGTTCAAATACCAAGTTTTGAGCTATTCCTGTTACTGTGTACTTATAAAGGAAAGGTTTCACATTGTCTTAGGGAGTACATAATAGAACCAAGAGCGAATAGGCTGATTTCGGTTTGCAAACGGTCAGAAATACTGAGGAAATGAAAGAATAAGATAAAATTACGGCTGAAAATTAAGCTGGAAAAGGTTGAAAAATTGAAGTTATTTACCACAACATGCAATTAATTACATTTTCAAAGTAAAATCTGACCGGCTGACTATATATATATATATATATATATATATAAAGCCGGAGGGTCTGCTGAGAAAGCAGCAGGAGGCCTATATTATAGTATCTCCAACAGTCTCTTTAACCATTTTGAAATACTCAAATAGGTGAGCCACATCAGAAAAATTATCTCTAACAGCTTCTCTAACCTTAGTCATCAAATTTGCAACCTCATTCTCTCTTTTCAGAATTGGTAAGTTGACTTTGCCTCTTCAAAACATTTATTTTATTTTAGAAAAATCAAAATCATATGAAAAATGCTAAGAATATTTATTTTGCTTGATGTGTTTGATGTACAACTCATTTTAAAATTTAATATCATTCCTTTTTATTTATTTTTTCTTAATTAAATTGAAGAGACCCGTGAAACACAAATTATTAGAGTAACAAATAATGCTCTTCAAATTGTCACGTAGGTCAACAAATTTTAATTTTAAGAGATTTTTTTGCTACTACTATTGGAGATGCTCTTAATCTCCAAGTTTCAAAATCTTCATATTTTACTCTTTGAATTTAATAATAAAGATATCGTCGAAGTTAAAATTTTAATTTTTAAAATTATACTCTATTCCACTAAAATAGTTTCGGTTGTAAAAATAATTGTGATACATAATAAATCCAAATTTTAGTCATAGTAACATAAAATTGACATAATATTATGTATTTGTCATCATAATTATATTATCATACCACACAATTAAAATAACAACTTATTTATTTAGGAAGCATATATATATGGAACAAATATATATTATTTTGAATACTTTATAAATTTGGATAGTATATTTAATTATTATAAATTTGTATAGTACTTATCCTAATTTGAATAAGAAAGAGAAAATCTTTTTTTTCCCTGGTCCTATTAGAAAATTTTAATTTTAGATAGTATTTAATTGATACAAATTTGGATAGTACTTATGTTAATATGAATAAGAAAGCTGAACCAAAAATTGGTGAAACCAAACCAAGTTTGTACTTTTAATTATACAAGCTCACCAATCCCGTGCGAAGCACATATCGCATGAATAATAATTTATTATATTAATAATTAAAAAATTAATTGTAATTTCTAGAACATAGTTGTAGCTATTAAATAGTTAAATATTTAATCAAATAACTAATGACTGAATTACCTATTAATTGTAGATTCTTTCAATTAATTCTTAAGCTAAATATTTGAATGAATTATTGTAGATTTATTTAATTATGATTATGCAAAAATAATTATTTTAATTTTATTTAAGTTTGTAATGAAATTCTATATTAGCATTTATATTAACACAGTTTGCTTGAAATTCTAATCTGAACAGAATTACGAAACTCAAGTTTTAATTTAGTTACGACAATTAGTTATAGAAGAATCTACTATAATTTTTCAACTAATGTTATAGTTATTATGTTTCAAATTTACATACATTATTAATACAATTAATCATGTCATTTGGTAAAATTTTAAATTTTAATGAATTCAATTAGTTAGAATATTAATTTAATAATAAAGTTTACGATTAATATTAATATAATTAAATCGCGTGATGTGAAGAGGTTTTTTTGACATCTTAAAATTTGTAACAATAAAATTATCCTATATAAATTTGTTAAGATATATAAATTAAATAAACCTATTATAAAAAGAACATATGTAATAATTATGGGTGAATAACATAGGTACGTACCTCTTTGGTTTTGTTGCAAACTCTTTTTTTATTGTTTTTAGGCGATATTCTTCTCATCTTTTGTAAGACCCCGAATTTTATGAAATACAAAATTTAATTTTTCTTCATTTATATTTTTTCTGAAACAGTAAGTGGTTAAATTGACAAAGTTAAAAGTTAAAGATGTTATGTGTAAATTATATTATGTTGGACAATATTCGTTTGGTCGGGGAATATTCGTTCTGTCGGGGAATATTCGTACGACGGCGCCATACGAACCAATCATTGGTGGACCTCACAACGAATAATTGTCAGATATAGAAAACGACATAAACAATTTTTAAATGGTCAATTGTACTATCACTTTTAATTGTTAAAATATCTGGTGGTAAAAGAATAGTAATATACGGTATTACAAGTAACATACGATATTGCACAGTAGCACACGGTATTGCATAGTAACACACGGCATTGCACAGTGTTTCGTATTATTAAACTGATAAAGTGGTTATCGTACAATATTTGACTTTATTGTCACATGCACAATAATTCATATTATTAAACTGATAATTGTCACAGTAGTATATGCACAGTAATTCACATTATTGAATCAATAATTGTCATTACACAGTAACGTATTCTTTCTTTTACATGCTTTCTGTATTATTGTTATCTCTATTATGATGTTAATTAAACAGTTGTATTTCATTATTAATTGACTTGATATCTAACTCAGAGAGCTACACTGTATTTATAACAATTAGTCATAATAATGAATAAGTGTGAATTATTGTTGAATAATTAAAATGATAAAGTTATTTGTTTATTATAATAACTAATATAAAGTTAGGTGATATAAAATGAATGATATATATTAAAGATAATGTAATAATTATAAAATTTTAAATGAACGGTATAGACTGAATATGATATTTAAATGAATGGTTTAGATTAAGAAAATCTTAAAAGATGAAATGAATAGTATAGATTAAATATAATATAGAATTTGAAATGGATGGTGTAGATTAAAGATGATATTTAAATGAATGGTTTAAATTAAAGAAATCTTAAAAGATGAAATGAGTGGTAAGGATTAAACATTATTTTGAAATGAACGGTTTGGATTAAATTAGAAAATCTTGATTATAATAAGATTTTTGGCTATAAATAGAGGCCTTAACTTAAGGATTTTTCACAAACTTTCTTGCTCATTCTTTCTTTTACTCTCTAAATGCTTCTTTGTGTAAGTTCTCTATAAGTGTGCTTAAGTCATCTTGAGTATTTGTGAAGATCTATAAGTGTACGAGTACTGTTCAAGTTAATCAATCTCATTTAAATCAATATCTAGTTACGTGTTAAGGTAAGAGATTCCATCTTCCACTATTCAAACTTACTATGGTAAGAGATTATCATTCTTTGATTCTCGAAAATAATATCGTTTCTCTCTTACTCATAAGATGTGTCATTTATTTTCATGTATTAAATTGTGGGAATAACCTTACGGCGCGGATTACCGCCTGTTAGTGAATAACTGTAAGACCCCGAATTTTATGAAATATAAAATTTAATTTTTCTTCATATATATTTTTTCATGAAACAGTAAGTGGTTAAATTGACGAAATTGAAAGTTAAGGATGTTATGTGCAAATTTTATTTTGTCGGGGAATATTCGTTTTGTCGGGGAATATTCGTGTCGTACGACGGTGCCGAAATAACAAATTATTGGTAGACCCCACAACGGAATATTTGTCGGATATAGAAAACAACAGAAGTAACATTTTTAATAAAAATAATCAACGGTGCTAACTGTTAAAATATCGGTGATAAAAGAATAGTAGCATACGGTAATTTATGGTATTTTACTGTAGCATGCGGTACTCTACAGTAGCACACGGTATTGCACAGTGTCTCATATTATTGACACCGTAACTGTTACGCATCATTTCATCGATAATTGTCACTGCATAATATTTTATATTATCAATTCAATTATTGTTGCTACACAGTATTTTGCATTATTGATTCAATAATTGTCATCACTGTATTTCATATCATTGAGTCAATAATTGTTGGTGCACTGTAGTTTAAAATTATTGAATCTAATAATTGTCACAGTAGCAAATACACTATAATTTATATTATTAAATTAATAAAAATATGTACGTGTTTCTTACATTATTGTGGTAACATTATTTTATATGTTGGACTCACAGGAAGAATAAATAAATAAATAATAAAATAATTAATTTTACTATTTAAAATAATAACGTGAATAATGATGTGAATAGTAACGTGAATAGTGACGTGAATAGTAACGTGAATAGTAAGAAACATGTGGACCCATTGGTGGGGCCCACATGAAGAATGAAAATTTTGATTTTGGTTGGTGAGGCTGCGTGCTGAAAATTTTCAGCACTGGCGTGCAGCACGCCAGTGCTCACCTACCGCGCATAGTGCCCTTATTTCTCCTATAAATAGCTTGCTCAGCTGAATAGAAAAATCACACCTAAAACATAAAATTTTTCTATAAGAATTTTATGAGTTTTCTCTGAGAATAGTAAGGTTATTTTGAGAGTTTGAAAGCCAAAAGGAGTGCAGAAAATTTTCAAGTAAGTGTTTTATTAAAGAGTAGTAATTTCATAAATTCCTATTTTTCACGGTATTCACAAATCTTCCTTTAGAAGACTCTTCTTTAAGAAGATTCATTTTTAAAAGCTTTATTTGGAAGATTTATTCTGGAATATTATTTTAAAAACTATTTTAAAGTTGTTATATTATACTACAAAAATTATGTTAAATATATATAATTTTGATAGTTCATATTATACGAGTTATCATACACTTTGAAATTTATATGTGGTAATTACTAATTTTATTATAAATATATATAGGTTGATCAACCTCATTTAAATCAATATCCAGTCACGTGTTAAGGTAAGAAATATTATTTTTTTCACACTCTTAAATTTATTGCGGTAAGGGATGTCATTTTCTTTCATACTCTTAAACTTACTACTGTAAGGGGTATCATTCTTTTCACACTCTTAAACTTACTACGGTAAGGGATGTCATTTTCTTTCATACTCATAAACTTACTACTGTAAGGAATATTATTTTTTTCACACTCTTAAATTTATTATGGTAAGGGATGTCATTTTCTTTCATACTCTTAAATCGAAACTTATTATGGAACTATTGCTTATATAATTCCTGAAAATATTATATGTTCCATAATAGTTGAACTTCATTATTTCAACTGAACCTTCCTATTTTCTGAACCTTTCTATTGAACTGTAACCGTTATTCTGAACTGTGGATCTTGAATATCATTTTTAAATTTCACTCCATATCATGTTGACAATTTGGACATTGTTTGAATCTGCACAAAGTAAACTTCCGATACTTATTGTTTATCTTGTTTCTTCTGTTCATCATTTGTATCACTGTTATTTGTATTAACCATCAAGAATCAAGCTGTTGTGAATATCTGTGGCCGGGGGCATAAATGTGATATAATTGTTGAACAGATGATAGGTTAAAGGCGATATACTAGGTTAAAGGCGATACATCTGTTCAGTGTCTTTTATGGCACGTGGTGAATGTTCTCTTTGGCCCGTAGTGCAAAGATGAACTGTTGATTGGTATGATTATGACCAAAGGCTGAATCTGGTATAATCATGTCCGTTGGTATTATATTGAAAGTTCTCTTTGGCCCGTAGTGCATAGATGAACTGTTGTTTGGTATGATTATGACCAAAGGCTGAATCTGGTATAATCATGACCGCTGGTGCTATATTGAATATCTTTGGCCCGTAGTGCAAAGATGAATTGTTGATTTGCATGATTATGATCAGGAACTGTGAATTTTTATTATCATGACTAATGGTATTTCAGATGATAAAAGTTGATGATGTTTTTACCAAAAAGAGAAGCGAGTGGACATTATGGTTTGCATTATTCTTCTAATAGATTGCTCATTCCGCTACTTTTATTGATCTGAACATTGTTCAAAAAGTTAACTGCAGTTTTTGATATAAACCTTGTAGTATATTGTATTCTATCAAGAACTCAACTGTTGAAGACTAATGATAATTTATTCGTCATTATCTTAGTCATGATATTTGTTACTGGTTATTTGAGCTCACCCTTTCTTTTGTTTCATTGTTTTTCAACAGGAGATGAGAATGTAGCTGGGTCTAGCCGGGGAATGGAGTGAGAGTCCGAGGGATATCTATTATAGTTTTCACGTGTTGTAAAATAGTGTGACAATAATAGTGAAGACTTAGTTGTGTATTATTATACACTGTATTGTTGAACGTTGTACTACTTTGTAATAATTTTGTTGTAGTCTTTTGACAACTCAAGTTTGGGCTGTGTGGGCCTAGATTTGGGGGCGTCACAATAACCTTTCGTATTCATTCCTTATTAATCTCTGAGAATAACCTTACTGCGCGGATTACCGCTTGTTTGGTGAATAACTCTTTGTATTCAATTTTTATTAAATTGTGAGAATAACCTTACAGCGTGGATTATCGCCTGTTGGTGAATAACCTTTCGCATTCATTCCTTATTAATCTTTGAGAATAACCTGACTACGCGGATTATCACATATTTGGTGAATTACTCATTGTATTCATTTCCTATTTTTCTAAACATTTCTATTGAACTGTAACCGTTATTCTGAACCGTGGATCTTGAATATTATTTTTGAATTTTACTCCACATCATGTTGATAATTTGGACATTATTTAAATCTGCACAAAGTAAACTTTCGATACTTATTGTTTATCCTGTTTCTTCTATTTATCATTTGTATCACTGTTATTTGTATTAATCATCAAAAATCAAGTTGTTGTGAATATCTGTGGTTGGGGGGGGGGGGCACAGATGCAATATAATTGTTGAACAGATGATAGGTTAAGGGCGATATAATAGGTTAAAAGCGATACATCTGTTCGGTGTCTTTTATGACACGTGGTGAAAGTTCTCTTTGGCCCGTAGTGCAAAGATGAACTGTTGTTTGGTATGATTATGACCAAAACCTGAATACTGGTATAATCATGACTGTTGGTGTTATATTAAATATCTTTGGCCCGTAGTGCAAAGATGAGCTATTAATTTGCATGATTATGACCAGAAACTGTGAGTTTGTATTCTCATGACTAATGATATTTCAGATGATAAAAGTTGATGATATTTTTCTGAAAAAGAGAAACGAGTGGACATTATAATCAGCATTATTCTTCTAATAGATTGTTCATTCCGCTGCTATTATTGATCTGAACGTTGTTCAAGAATTTAACTGCAGTTTTTGATATAAATCTTGTAGTCTATTGTATTCTATCAATAACTCAATTGTTGAAGGCTAACGATATTTTATTCGTCATTATCTTAGTCATGATATTTTTTATTGGGCTATTTGAGCTCATCCTTTTTTTTATTCTATTGTTTTTCAACAGAAGATGATAACGTATGTGACGCCCCCAAATCTGGGCCCACACAGCCCAAACTTGAGTCGTCAAAATACTACAACAAAATTATTACAACAAAGCACAACGTACAACAATACAGTGTATAATAATACATAACTAAGTCTTCACTATTATTGTCACACTATTTTACAAAACGTGAAGACTATGATAACTATTCCTCAGACCCTCACTCCATTCCCCGGCTAGACCCTGTTATGTTTTCATCTCCTGTTGAAAAACAATGGAACAAAAGAAAGGGTGAGCTCAAATAGCCCAGTAAAGAATATCATGACTAAGATAATGACGAATAAATTATCATTAGTCTTCAACAGTTGAGTTCTTGATAGAATACAATAGACTACAAGGTTTATATCAAAAACTGCAGTTAAATTCTTAAACAACGTTCAGATCAATAATAGCAGCGGAATGAGTAATCTATTAGAAGAATAATGCAGACTATAATGTCCACTCGGTTCTCTTTTTAGGAAAAACATCATCAACTTTTATCATCTGAAATATCATTAGTCAAGATAATACAAATTCACAGTTCCTGATCATAATCATGCACATCAACAGTTCATCTTTGTACTACGGGCCAAAGATATTCAATATAGCACCAACGGTCATGATTATACCAGATTCAGCCTTTGGTCATAATCATACCAAACAACAGTTCATCTTTGCACTACGGGCCAAAAAGAACATTCACCACGTGCCATAAAAGACACCGAACAGATGTATCGCCTTTAACCTATTATATCGCCTTTAACCTATCATCTGTTCAACAAATATATCACATCTGTGCCCCCGGCCACAGATATTCACAACAGCTTGATTTTTGGATGATTAGAATGATATAAATGATGAACAGAAGAAATAGGATAACAATAAGTATCGGAAGTTTACTTTGTACAGATTCAAATAATGTCCAAATTGTCAACATGATGTGGAGTGAAATTTAAAAATGATATTCAAGATCCACAGTTCAGAATAACGGTTACAATTCAATAGAAAGGTTCACGTAAATAGGAAGGTTCAGTTGAAATAATGAAGTTCAACTATTATGGAACATATAATATTTTCAGGAATTATAGAAGCAATAGTTCCATAATAAATTTCGATTTAGGAGTATGAAAGAAAATAATATCCCTTACCGTAGCAGGTTTGATTAACAAAAGGTGAAGGAAATTAATACAAAGGGTTATTCACCAACAGGCGGCAATCCGCTCCGTAAGGTTATTCCCACAATTTAATAGAATTTGAGTACACAGAGTTATTCACCAAACAGGCGGCAATCCGCTCCGTAAGGTTATTCTCAGAGATTAATAATGAATGAATACGAAAGGTTATTCACCAACAGGCGGCAATCCGCTCCGTAAGGTTATTCCCACAATTTAATACATGGAAATAAAAGGCACGTCTTATGAGTAAGGAAGAAACAATATTATTATCGAGAATCAAATAATGATAATCCCTTACCATAGTATGTTTGAATAATGGAAGATGAAAAAGATGGTATCCCTTACCTCAACACGTGACTGTATATTGATTTAAATGAGGTTGATTAACTTGAACAGTACACGTATACTTATAGATCTTCACAAATACTCAAGATGACTTAAGCACACTTAGAGAGAACTTTCACAAGAAGTATTTAGAGAGAGAAAGAAAGAACAAGTAAGGAAGTTTATGAAAAATCCTTAAGTTAAGGCTTCTATTTATAGCCAAAAATCTTATCAGTCATCTTTTAATCTACACCATCCATTTCAAATATTATATTATCTTTAATCTACACCATTCATTTCATATCACCTAATAATCACCTAACTTTATATTATAAACAAATCAATTTAATTATTCAACAATAATTCACACTTTAATCTACACCATTCATTTCATATTACCTAATAATCACCTAACTTTATATTATAAACAAATCAATTCAATTATTCAACAATAATTCACACTTTAATCTACACCATTCATTTCATATCACCTAATAATCACCTAACTTTATATTATAAACAAATAACTTTATCAATTCAATTATTATGACTAATTGTTATAAATACAGTATAGTTAGCTCTTAGATATCAAGTCAATAAATTAATGAAATACAACTGTTTAAATACCATCATAATAGAGATAACAATAATGTAAAATAAAGCATACGTTACTGTGTAATGACAATTATTGATTCAATAATGTGAATTACTGTGCATATGTTACTGTGACAATTATTAGGTTCAATAATTTTAAAAACAGTGCAACAACAATTATTGACTCAATGATATAAAATACAGTGTAATGACAATTATTAAATCAATAATGCAAAATACTGTGTAACAACAATTATTGAATTGATAATATAAAATATTATGCAGTGACAATTATCGATGAAATGATGCGTAACAGTTACGGTGTCAATTATCAGACCAAAAATATGAGACACTATGCAATACCGTGTGTTACTGTAGAGTACCGAGTGCTACAGAAAATACCAATAACTATCGTATGCTACTATTCTTTTATCACCGGTATTTTAACAGTTCCGTTGACTATTTTTATTTAAAAAAGTTATTTCTGTCGTTTTCTATATCCGACAAATATTCCGATGTGGGGTCCACCAATAATTTGTTATTTCGGCGCCGTCGGACCAAACGAATATTCCCCGACAAAGCGAATATTGTCCGACAAAATAAAATTTGCACATAACATCCTTAACTTTTAACTTTATCGATTTAACCACTTACTGTTTCAAAAAAATATATATATGAAGAAAAATTAAATTTTGTATTTCATAAAATTCGGGGTCTTACAACCTCCCCTCCTTATGAAATTTCGTCCCCGAAATTGACGTACCTGACATATCGAAGAGGTAAGGATACTTAGATTTCATCTCAGATTCTAGCTCCCAGGTCATTTCCTCAGTATCTTGGTTTCTCCATAAAACCTTAACTTGAGGTATAACCTTTGAGCGTAGGATCTGCTCCTTCTTATCCATGATCTTAACAGGTACCTCCTCGTATGTTAAATCCTCTGCTATAACGTCTGGTTCTAACTCAATGACGTGGTTTGGGTCCTTCACATATTTACGTAACATAGATATGTGAAAAACGTTATGGATGCGAGACATACTTGGTGGTAGGGCTAGTCTGTAGGCTACGGTTCCTATTCGATCGAGGATTTCAAATGGGCCAATAAATCGAGGGTTGAGCTTTCCTCTCTTTCCGAATCTCGTAACCCCTTTCCATGGAGAAACACGTAAGAATACATGATCTCCGACGTTGAAACTTTCGTCTCTCCGATGAAGATCAGCATAACTCTTTTGTCGTTCTTGTGCGGTCTGTATTCGTTGTCGGATCATTTGGATCTTTTCGGTCGTCAAGCGTACCAACTCGGGTCCCAACAATTTTGCTTCTCCTACCTCATTCCAACATATTGGAGAGCGACACTTCCTTCCATACAATGCCTCGAATGGAGCCATGCCTATGCTTGCTTGGTAACTGTTGTTGTAAGAAAATTCCACCAACGGCAAGTACTTATCCCAACTTCCTTTGAAGTCTAATACACAAAGTCTCAAAAGATCTTCGAGGGTCTGGATCGTCCTTTCCGATTGTCCGTCCGTTTGAGGATGGTATGCAGAACTAAAACGTAGTTCAGTGCCCATAGCTTTTTGTAGACTGATCCAAAAGCGTGAAGTGAATCTAGGATCTCGATCAGAAACTATGGAAACTGGCATGCCATGCAATCTCACGATCTCATTTATGTACATACCGGCAAGACGTTCAAGTGAAAAGTTTTCTCGTATAGGCAAGAAATGAGCAGATTTGGTCAATCTATCTACGATCACCCAAATTGCATCTAAGCCTTGAGAAACTTTTGGAAGACCCGTCACGAAGTCCATATTGATGTGTTCCCACTTCCATTCGGGAACTTCAAGTGATTGTAATGGACCTTTAGGAACTTGATGTTCTGCCTTGACACGTTGACAAGTTAGGCACCTTGAGATAAACTCCGCAATCTCTCTTTTCATATTGTTCCACCAAAATGTATGTCGAAGATCTCGATACATCTTGGTACCTCCTGGGTGGATTGCAAACGGCGTGTTGTGTGCATCCATCATGATTTTATGCTTTAATTCAGGATCGTTAGGAACACAGAGTCGAGAGTTGACTAGAAGTATTCCTTTCTCGTCGATTCTTGCTTCGGGAATGGCACCTTCTTGTACTTTCTTTATCATGTTTATCAGTTCCGGATCGGTAGCTTGAGCAGCTTTAATTTTATCGATTAAAGTTGGTTCTACTCGCACGTGAGCAATCTTCGAGTGGGTCCCTGGTGTCTTTAGCTCTATCTCCATCTTTTGCAAGTCGTACAAAATACACTTTTGTGTTGTCAGCAATGCACTTGTACTTGCATAAGATTTTCTGCTCAAAGCGTCAGCTACAACGTTCGCCTTTCCCGGGTGATACTGGATTGTGTGGTCATAATCCTTTAACAGCTCAAGCCAACGTCGTTGTCGCATGTTGAGTTCCTTCTGGGTGAAGAAATACTTGAGACTTTTATGATCCGTATAGATATCCACTTTTTCTCCGTACAAGTAGTGTCTCCAGATCTTCAACGCGAAAACGACTGTTGCCAACTCTAGATCATGAGTAGGATAATTTTTCTCATAATCTTTGAGTTGTCGAGAGGCGTAGGCTATAACCTTTCCATGTTGCATAAGGACACAGCCTAGACCTTTGCCAGAAGCATCGCTGTAGATAACAAATTCTCCTGATCCTGATGGTATGGTCAGAACAGGAGCTGAAACCAGTCTCTTCTTGAGTTCTTGGAAACTTTTCTCGCATTCCTCGCTCTATATGAATTTTGTGCTTTTCCGAGTAAGCTGCGTTAATGGAGTGGCGATTCGAGAAAATCCTTCTACGAATCTCCGATAATAACCAGCTAGACCCAGAAAACTTCGGACTTCGGTTACTGTTTTGGGTTGTTCCCAATTTAGTACCGTTTCAATCTTCGCAGGATCGACTGATATTCCTTGACTAGAAATCACATGCCCAAGAAACGCGACCTCCTCAAGCCAGAACTCACATTTCTTCAACTTGGTATATAATTTGTTTTCACGGAGCTTTTGTAGTATCAATCTCAGGTGTTGTTCATGATCCTCGCGACTCTTGGAGTATATGAGGATGTCATCAATAAAGACAACCACAAAATGATCCAAATGTTCCTTGAATATCCGGTTCATCATGTCCATGAAAGCTGCAGGAGCATTAGTTAGTCCAAAAGGCATGACTAAGAACTCATAATGCCCATAACGAGTTCTGAAAGCAGTCTTTGAAATGTCCTCAGCTTTAACCTTTAACTGATGATATCCAGAACGGAGATCAATCTTTGAGAAATGTTGAGCGCCTTGCAATTGATCAAACATGTCATCAATCCGAGGTAACGGGTACCTGTTCTTGATGGTGACATGGTTCAATTCTCGGTAGTCAATGCACAATCTCATACTCCCGTCTTTCTTCTTCACAAATAGAACAGGAGCACCCCAAGGTGATGCACTCGGACGAATGAAACCGGTATCCAACAATTCCTGTAGTTGGACTTTTAACTCTTGAAGTTCAATGGGAGCCATTCGGTAGGGAGCTTTGGAAATGGGCTTGGTACCGGGTTCAAGATCAATATAGAATTCAATTTCACGGTTTGGGGTAAGCCAGAAAGTTCCTCAGAAAAAACGTCAGGAAACTCATTAACAATGGGAATATCATTCAAGTTTGACGTGTTTTTGTTCAAATCAGTGACATGAGCTAAAAAGGCTTGACATCCGTTTTTCAATAAACGAATGGCTTTATGGCTAGAAATAACAGTTATAGATTTCAATGGTTTAGTTGCTTGAATTTGCATGACAAGTTGATTAGGAATATGAAAACTAATAATCTTATGAAACAATCAATGTTAGCATGATGGGTAGTCAACCAATCAATTCCTAAAATCACATCAAATTCACGCATCTCCAAAGAAATAAGGTCAACAGGTAATGTGAGGTTGTTGATTTGAACTAGGCAAGATATATAGATAGTAAATGTAATAGGTATTTCTCCCAATGAAGTTTCAACTGATAAGACAAGATTTAAGTTTTCAATAGTCAAATTTAAACGTTGAGTACATATAGGTGAGATAAAAGAGTGGATAGAGCCAGTATCTAATATGGCATAAACTTCACGAGAATTTATGAATAGCTTACCGGTTATCACCTCATTCGGTTTCTTGACTGTTATCGTCAAATCGAATCCCGAATACTTCATTCGGATCTTCACGTATTTCAACCATGGGAATACCACTGAATAATTTTCTAGCAAACTGTTTCTCGGGTTCATCAACTTCATCAGTAGTAAGGTACCAATGATTTCCATTAAAATAGTATTTTCGATAGACTGCAGTTTCCACGATAGTGACTAACTTAACCTGAATTCCTCTAAATTGTAACGCCCAAAAGTATAGAAACATCATTTTTAAATAATCTTGAAAATCATAGCTGGAACACCATAAATCCCAAAGACTAATATGAAAAGTCCATATATTCTGATCCTTTGTTATAGAGCATAACCAGGTGATATCACTCTCCCAATTAGTGAGTAAATTAAAGGCAATAATTTCCGCAAGTTCGTTACTTCCTTTAATTGCTTCTAAGAATGGATCTGGAACGACTGTAGCAGAGCTTTCACCTTCATCCTTACTGGATAGAACACGCATAATTTTTGCCTTAGGCAAATGATTCAACTCTGAGTTTGTAAGAAGATTATTCGTCGCCTCTTGTTCTGCAGCTACATTCGTTTCGGTAATTTCATAGTTAACCTCCTGATTTCCAGATGCCATACTTAACTGTGGTCACAAAATAAATGTTAGTTCAAATAAACTGACTCATCTCTTCATTTTCCTACATTCAAATCGATTCATTAGATAAAAAAAAATCTAATTTAGGTAGGACACACTAGTGATTGATTCTATTCGTCTCTCCCCTCCTAGTTCTACCCCAGATCTCCATTAAAGACCATATCCCTAAGCTCTGATGCCAACTGTGACGCCCCCAAATCTGGGCCCACACAGCCCAAACTTGAGTCGTCAAAATACTACAACAAAATTATTACAACAAAGCACAACGTACAACAATACAGTGTATAATAATACATAACTAAGTCTTCACTATTATTGTCACACTATTTTACAAAACGTGAAGACTATGATAACTATTCCTCGGACCCTCACTCCATTCCCCGGCTAGACCCTGTTATGTTTTCATCTCCTGTTGAAAAACAATGGAACAAAAGAAAGGGTGAGCTCAAATAGCCCAGTAAAGAATATCATGACTAAGATAATGACGAATAAATTATCATTAGTCTTCAACAGTTGAGTTCTTGATAGAATACAATAGACTACAAGGTTTATATCAAAAACTGCAGTTAAATTCTTAAACAACGTTCAGATCAATAATAGCAGCGGAATGAGTAATCTATTAGAAGAATAATGCAGACTATAATGTCCACTCGGTTCTCTTTTTAGGAAAAACATCATCAACTTTTATCATCTGAAATATCATTAGTCAAGATAATACAAATTCACAGTTCCTGATCATAATCATGCACATCAACAGTTCATCTTTGTACTACGGGCCAAAGATATTCAATATAGCACCAACGGTCATGATTATACCAGATTCAGCCTTTGGTCATAATCATACCAAACAACAGTTCATCTTTGCACTACGGGCCAAAAAGAACATTCACCACGTGCCATAAAAGACACCGAACAGATGTATCGCCTTTAACCTATTATATCGCCTTTAACCTATCATCTGTTCAACAAATATATCACATCTGTGCCCCCGGCCACAGATATTCACAACAGCTTGATTTTTGGATGATTAGAATGATATAAATGATGAACAGAAGAAATAGGATAACAATAAGTATCGGAAGTTTACTTTGTACAGATTCAAATAATGTCCAAATTGTCAACATGATGTGGAGTGAAATTTAAAAATGATATTCAAGATCCACAGTTCAGAATAACGGTTACAATTCAATAGAAAGGTTCACGTAAATAGGAAGGTTCAGTTGAAATAATGAAGTTCAACTATTATGGAACATATAATATTTTCAGGAATTATAGAAGCAATAGTTCCATAATAAATTTCGATTTAGGAGTATGAAAGAAAATAATATCCCTTACCGTAGCAGGTTTGATTAACAAAAGGTGAAGGAAATTAATACAAAGGGTTATTCACCAACAGGCGGCAATCCGCTCCGTAAGGTTATTCCCACAATTTAATAGAATTTGAGTACAAAGAGTTATTCACCAAACAGGCGGCAATCCGCTCCGTAAGGTTATTCTCAGAGATTAATAATGAATGAATACGAAAGGTTATTCACCAACAGGCGGCAATCCGCTCCGTAAGGTTATTCCCACAATTTAATACATGGAAATAAAAGGCACGTCTTATGAGTAAGGAAGAAACAATATTATTATCGAGAATCAAATAATGATAATCCCTTACCATAGTATGTTT
Organism: Hedera helix; assembly: GCA_947179155.2. Lineage (NCBI taxonomy): Eukaryota > Viridiplantae > Streptophyta > Magnoliopsida > Apiales > Araliaceae > Hedera > Hedera helix. The sequence continues at coordinate 28,658,176 of OX359283.1, forward strand.
GAATAATAGAAGATGAAAAAGATGGTATCCCTTACCTCAACACGTGACTGTATATTGATTTAAATGAGGTTGATTAACTTGAACAGTACACGTATACTTATAGATCTTCACAAATACTCAAGATGACTTAAGCACACTTAGAGAGAACTTTCACAAGAAGTATTTAGAGAGAGAAAGAAAGAACAAGTAAGGAAGTTTATGAAAAATCCTTAAGTTAAGGCTTCTATTTATAGCCAAAAATCTTATCAGTCATCTTTTAATCTACACCATCCATTTCAAATATTATATTATCTTTAATCTACACCATTCATTTCATATCACCTAATAATCACCTAACTTTATATTATAAACAAATCAATTTAATTATTCAACAATAATTCACACTTTAATCTACACCATTCATTTCATATCACCTAATAATCACCTAACTTTATATTATAAACAAATCAATTCAATTATTCAACAATAATTCACACTTTAATCTACACCATTCATTTCATATCACCTAATAATCACCTAACTTTATATTATAAACAAATAACTTTATCAATTCAATTATTATGACTAATTGTTATAAATACAGTATAGTTAGCTCTTAGATATCAAGTCAATAAATTAATGAAATACAACTGTTTAAATACCATCATAATAGAGATAACAATAATGTAAAATAAAGCATACGTTACTGTGTAATGACAATTATTGATTCAATAATGTGAATTACTGTGCATATGTTACTGTGACAATTATTAGGTTCAATAATTTTAAAAACAGTGCAACAACAATTATTGACTCAATGATATAAAATACAGTGTAATGACAATTATTAAATCAATAATGCAAAATACTGTGTAACAACAATTATTGAATTGATAATATAAAATATTATGCAGTGACAATTATCGATGAAATGATGCGTAACAGTTACGGTGTCAATTATCAGACCAAAAATATGAGACACTATGCAATACCGTGTGTTACTGTAGAGTACCGAGTGCTACAGAAAATACCAATAACTATCGTATGCTACTATTCTTTTATCACCGGTATTTTAACAGTTCCGTTGACTATTTTTATTTAAAAAAGTTATTTCTGTCGTTTTCTATATCCGACAAATATTCCGATGTGGGGTCCACCAATAATTTGTTATTTCGGCGCCGCCGGACCAAACGAATATTCCCCGACAAAGCGAATATTGTCCGATAAAATAAAATTTGCACATAACATCCTTAACTTTTAACTTTATCGATTTAACCACTTACTGTTTCAAAAAAATATATATATGAAGAAAAATTAAATTTTGTATTTCATAAAATTCGGGGTCTTACAACGTAGCTGGGTCTAGCCGGGGGATGGAATGAGAGTCCGAGGGATAGCTATCGTAGTTTTCACGTGTTGTAAAATAGCGTAACAATAATTGTGAAAAGACTTAGTTGTGTATTATTATACACTGTATTGTTGTATGTTGCACTACTCATAACAATTTTGTTGTAGTTTTTTGACAACTCAAGTTTGGGCTGTGTGGGTTCAGATTTTGGGGCGTCACATCTTCAAGCATTCTTTGTTTCACGTTCTTCGAATATTTCTTTTTGAACCATTACTTGATCAAGTTTTTTATCAATGATTTTTTTTATTTCTTTTTATGTTTATGGTACCAATGCAGCTTTAATGGAAAGTGAGAAAACAAAGTAAATACAATATTAATTATAAATAAAAACAAGACATATATATAACAGTAAATTAAATTTTAAATAGTCTAATTAAAAAAATAGTTTACTAAACTTAAGATAATGATAAACACATTATAAATATTAGACCTTGTAAACTTCAACTATATACCTTTTAAGTCACCAATTTCAAATTCCATTAAATGAATCTGTGTTCGGATGTATTTGTTATTTTTTCAAATGACATTGTTCTCATTTTTAACCCTTTTGGCCTCACTTTCTTTAGATGTTTCTTTCTCAACCATATCTCAATAATATTTTCGTTACATGAAATTTCTTTGTTTTTTTTTTTTGTGTCTGAAATCCATCGAGATTTAATAAAAGTGAATTGATGCAATTAAGTAAATTTATAAGTGATAGAAATTAAAATTAAAAAAAAGATCTTCCTTTTTTCTATTCTTATTAGAGATAGGAATGTTTTAAAATTTAATTATTAAAAATTTGTAAATATTAGGTATAAATTTAATTATTATAAATTTATATAGTATTTATACTAATTTGAATATGAAATAAAAATATCTTTTTTTTTTCCTTCTATTCCTCTTAGAAATAGAAATATTTTAAAACTTTGATAGTTTTAATTTAATTGATAAAATTTTGGATAGTACGTATGTTAATATTAATAAGGAAAATTAAACTAAAAATTGATAAAATCAAATCAAGTTTATGCTTTTAATTATATATATAGTTGATAGTTGATTACCTAAATTTATTAAAAATTAAAATTATACAAAATCACACAATTAATTGTATTAATAATATGTGTGAATTTTTTTAAAACAAAATAACTGTAAAATTAGTTAAAAATTATAGTGAATTCATCATTAACTAATTTAGATAACTAAAATAAAATTAATTAGAGTTTGAGTTTCATACTTCTATTCAGATTAGAATTTCAAGTAAATTTTGTCAATGTAAACACTAATCTAAAAATTCATTATAAATTTAAATAAAATTTAAATAATTATTTTCTTATAATTATAACTAAATAAATTTTCACTTCATTCAAATGTTTAACTTAGTAATTAATCAAAATACCATAAAATTTAATATTTATTATTAAAATAAATATTTAATAATTCTAATTATCTTCTCAAAATCTAAAATAAATATTTATCTATTTAATAATATAATAAAATATTATCTATACCGCCCACACTTCGCACGGAATTGTATAACTATATTCCTTACCTTTATTCTAGTGAACTTTTGAGGTAAGGAAAAAAAAAGGAAAGAAAATAAGGGGAAAATATTCTTCTTTACATTACATTCTTTAATTTTCTTAAACTTAGTAATTAACCACATTGTCTTTTAATCATGTGATGGATAAGTAATCAAAATTAAGTGACATGTAAATTAAATTGGGTTAAATTATTATTTTTTAGTAGAATTGAACCCTAATTTATATATTCATCATTGAAGTTATTTTTTTTTTACAATTGCATCATTAAATTAGATTTTTTTTATAAAATTAAAATTTCCGTCCATGATTGTTAAAATTTAACGGACTGATGACGTGACATATCACGTGGACAATTTAACATATAAAATATGATGTGACAGTCCGTTAACTTTTAATAGTTATGGACGAAAATTTTAAATTTTGTAGAAAAATTCTTATTCAGTAATACGATTGGAAAAAAAATATGTTCAGTAATGCATATATAAATTAGGATACAATTCAATAAAAAAAATTGATTTAACCCAAATTAAACTCATGCTCATTTGCTATTTGTTGAAGCAATTAAGTAAATATTAACGTACAATTAGTATTTTTTCATCCAAGTTAAAGTTATATATATTGAGTTTTCAAATTACGTCGGCTGGTAAGAGACTTTATCATAACACTAAAGTGTTTTAATTAGTAGCACGACAAGAAAGTACAATGTCTTCACTAAAATAATTAAACTGTCGATATAAGCTTAAATCAATATGCCTGCATTGGGAGATTATCAATAATATTAAATTAAACACGATTAAGCGCGTGCTCGCATATATATATATATATATATATATATATATAGTAGACTTTTATTGTATGTTTGAGTTAATCATATTTATCAAGAACAACAATTACGACAACTCATCAAAACTCAAAGGTTACTTGTAGATCATACAACATGGAAACTAATAAACGTCACACACCTATGCTTCACAGTTCACACATTTATCTCCGACTTAATACACATCTAATTTCACATTCAAACAACAAATTATATAAATTATTCTTTTCCCTTATATTCTGAGGAGAAATACACTAAGTTCAGGTCCACCATTACCGTCAGGGTTCATCATATAAAACGCCTCCGAGTTATGTGTGCCCACAACTCGCTCAAACCTAGCTCTCATATACAGTAACTCACCCTCGGAGGCACAAACTTTCTGGCCATCATCAACCACCGGAATCACCCCGGCACCAACCGACACGTTCTGGACAGTACTAAGCACATGCCAATCCGACACATTACACGAGCGTGAGAGCGCGTGGCCACACTTCCTCCCATTGCAGTACATAGTCCACATAGGCTCCTTAAACAACTTTCCCGGCCGGCCACGTCCCACCGGCCCCTTTTGGCATTCCAATGCAATTCTCACCAACCCGGATGACATTTCTTTCACCAGAGAAGAAGTTGAGACCGCGAGTTCGATCACTAACACCGGGGCGGATCTCGGGTCGTCTTGGACGGCGAAAGTCACGTGACCTCTTCGATTGCCGAAGAGCGTGCCGGTGACCTTCCGGCCGAGTGAGGGTGTGATGGAGAGCTTGGAAGGAAGTGCTAGCCAGCGGCACATGGGGAGGATGATGGGGAAGGAGATAAGATTGATGAGTGATCGGAGACAGGCGGAGATGCCGATACGGGTTTTGGAGAAGCGGGGAAAGGCAGCGGCGGAGCTTTTCTGGACAATGGATTTGTCGGAGATAATATAGTGGCCGGTGGGGTCATGTTTGTAGGATGTTGATCGCATGTAATTTGAAGGGATGATTTTATTGGTGCTGCTGCTATTGCAGCTACTTGTTCTAGGGAGTTCAAATTTCATGGTTTAATTAAGAGAGAGAATTGGGATGTTGTTTTTGCTGTAAAAGAAGACGAGGAGAGTCAGCAGTGAATGATACCAGAGATAGAGAAAATAAGAGGCCGACAATGTGATTATAGTGTTGGAAAGGAGGTGGGCAATATATAAAAAGGGAAACAATGGCGCCCGCCCTGTGTGCTACTGGCTGAGTTAGTGCTTATGATCTTTTGGTTCCTTCATGCTCTCACTATATATACAGATTCACGCACTCCCAAATAGTTAATAAATTATGACTCCGAGAGATCGGTGGTTTTTGACCAAATAATTAATAAAGCTCCTATATTTTGTGTCTTTATAAATAAATAAAAAATTGTATTAAGTTTTTGCATTTTAGAAGTTACATGATAATGTTTTAATGATCTTAAACAATTGAACCTTAATATATTTAAATTTTTATAAATAAAATCTTTCAACCACAAGCAAGTAATAATTGATCGGAGTAAAAGTGTTTTAAATAATTTCACTTCTAAATATAAAATATTTGAAAACACAAAAAAAAATTTAGTCATATAATTAGAATATAACCAAAAAATTAAAATTAAAATTAATATAAATGATATATTCTTACCAGACTAAAATATACTACTTCCATTTTAAGTCACGTAGCAAGAAATGTTAAATTTTATGATCAACAAATTTTATTTTATAAAATGTTAAGAATATTAAAATTCAATATCTATATATATTGGTTCATCTAACCCTTATTATTTGCAGCTTTGTGTCAAACTTCTTGAAGATCATTTTGCTCTATCGAATTAATTAAAGTGAATTGATCGGGGGGAATTTCTTAAGCTTATTTGGTTAATTTACCTATAGCTATAAGTATTAAGGTGGTGTTTGATAAAATTCTCTATTAAGATCTGAATAATTTAGACATCTGAATAATACAGAGCATCTGAATAGAATTGTATCTGAATGAAAAAATGTTGTTTGATAATCAATTTTTTCAGATGTCTGAATAACAGTATTTTACCATTTTAACCCTATGAACAGTTAAACATTATAATAATAATAATAATAATAATAATAATAATAATAATAATAATAATAATAATATAATTATTATAATAAAAATTATGATAATAATAATAATTATAATTATAATTATAATTATAATAATCATAATTATAATAAAAATAATAATAATAATAATAATAATTATAATATTAATAAAAATAATAATTACTATAATAATAATTATACTAATAATAATTATAATTATAATTAATAATAATAATTATAGTAATAATAATATTAATTATAATAATTATTATTATAAAAATAATAATAATTATTATAATAATAATAATAATAATAATAATAATAATTAAAATTAATAATAATAATTATAGTAATAATAATATTAATTATAATTATAATTAATAATAATAATTATACTAATAATAATTATAATTAATAATAATAATTATTATTATAATAATAATAATTATTATATTAATAATAGTACTAATAATAATAATAATAATAATAATAATAATAATTAAAATTAATAATAATAATTATAGTACTAATAATATTAATTATAATTATAATTAATAATAATAATAATAATTATACTAATAATAATTATAATTAATAATAATAATTATAGTAATAATAATATTAATTATAATAATAATTATTATTATATTAATAATAGTACTAATAATAATAATTATTATTATTATTATTATTATTGTTATGATAATAATTATTATAATAATAATAATCATAATTATAATAATTATAATAATAATAATAATTATAATAAAAATTATGATAATAATAATAATAATTATAATTATAATTATAATTATAATTATAATAATAATAATAATAATAATAATAATAATAATAATAAAAATAATAATAATAATAATAATAATAATAATAATAATAATAATAATAATAATAATAATAATAATAATAATAATAATAATAATAATAATAAAAATAATAATAATTATAATTATAATATTATTATTAATAATAATAATAATAATAAGGGTTTGAGTGTTGGATATAAAAGGAATTTGTTAATATTGAAGAGGATATTTTTGTCCAAGTTCATTAAGATGTCCCTCTTAATAGTTTAGACTTGATTTTGTATCTCAACCATTTAGAGGCATTCAGATGTAACAAAAAAAAAAACAAACAACTTTGTTCCTCTTAGCGATTAAGAGGTTGTCCATTAAGAGCCATTAAGACGTAAACAAACAGCACCTAACTATCTCTAAACACCTCGTCATACAAGAATATATATATATATATATATATATATATATATATATATATATATATATATATATATATAGCTCAATAACATGAATCCAATTCCACGCATCCTAATTAACAAAATAAATTTCACTCAGGATGGTAGTTTTTTATTTTTATTTTTTATTATTTTAATTTACAGAAAATGGTCTACGTACTCGACCTTGCCAAAAGGTACTTATTAAACTATACTGTAGCTAGCGTTATACATTAATTATGCACAAGAGGATGGGGAAGGAGTTTGCAATCTTACGCAGCTCAAGAACAATAATTAATCCTTTTTGTATATATTATTTTTTATTTGTAACCCCACACTGCATATACATGCACAAGACACGCATATACACGTATAATTTCCTTAATAGATAAATATTTAACAACCAAGACTAACATATATACGTGTGCGTGTGCAAATTAATGCTATTATTAGTTTTTTTTTAGGTGACAGAAAACCAAGTTTTTCTTAAAAATAATTGGACAGAGGTAGAAGCGAAAAATTATTAAATATTTATAGGGCATTTGTCATGTAATATTTTACATCATATGTGTTGTCATTTAAAAATATTGGGGTTAGCTCATATTTCTGCGAGTTCGACTAATGCCCATTACGACAGAGTAATCGAGGGTCTTTAGTTTAGTGATGTATTGAGTTTGAACTTATGTTATAGCAGTTAAGATTTTCTAGTTACTATAAAAATAATTATTTTGTGTGTGAATTATTATAGAGTGTGTAAGACATCTAATGAATACGTCAGACAAGTAAGACTAGCCAAATTAATAAATCTGTGTATATTATGCGTTCTTATTTTTTTATTTTTTATTTAATATTATGTGTGATTGTATTATTATTTGATCTTAAATTCTTACAAAACACTTAAAATAAAAAGATTCATTTTAAATATTAAAATAACAGTATATGAATAATATAAAATAACACGCGACAGATGTCTAAAAAAACTGAATAATCATCCGGTAGAATTTGACTCAATTTTGGTATTTGAGAGAGCTGCAAGCTTTTCGAAGGCGGGTAAGGTATCAAGCAATCCAATATGGTGGGAGAGAAATAGCTTGAAAGTGGCATGCTGGTGACGAGCAAAGGTCAATGCAAAATAATGTGCGTAAAATTAATGAAATTGTCGCCACCAAGTATGAAATGGCAATTCGATGCTTAAAATACTTGAATTATTACTTCCTGTCTTTCACAAAATGAACTTATTTACTTGATTTGTATTATTTTTTTTTATTAAAACAGTTATTTATTAAAATAGTTACTTATTAAAATTTGTTTTTAAAACTTTTATTATCATGTCACTAAACTAACAGTTTATTTGGTTTATTTCAACAAATAAAATTATTTATTATAATTTATTCTAAAAAATATTTTTTTATGTATTGTAATATAAATATACAATTTTAAACTTTTACTCTCTCTATCCAAGTTTATTTATCCTAATTTTTTTAATCTATTTAAATTAATATATTTCTCTTCTTTTTATTTTAATATTGTTTTTAACTTTATTTTTTCTACACTATCCTTGTTTAATTTTATAAAAAAATTCATTGAAAACAACATGACTTTTATTGAAAAAAATAACACTATTAATTCTAACATAAGAAACATAATTATACTCTTTTTTTCTTCTCTATTTTATTATTCTAAAAAAGAGTTAAGAGATTAATTAAAACATAAAAGATAATAATATATAGAATAATTAAGATGAATAATTTGAAGATATTTTTTTTAATATATATGTATATTTTAAAATTAAAATAAATAAATTTAAACAAAAAAATATAAATTTTATAAATAAGTTTCTTTTGGATTCATCGAATGAAATTAGAGTCAAAGTTTAATGAAAGAGGGTCAAGTCCAATTAATAGTATCATTTTTGATTAATTAATTAAGCCGGTTCCAAACTAAGGCATGCCTTGGGACATGGCCAATCAGACCGGTGGCCTAACAATTTTGACGGCTAAGATGATCAAGACATCTTTAGACACGCAGAACGGCAGAAGCAGACATTACTATCCCTTTTCATACGCTAGATATTGTCATCACCGTCCTAGTCTTTACTTTTGAATAAAATGAAGATATAAAGTTATAAAATTCTAAAAATAAATCAATATTATTAGCAAAGAAAAATATAGTTCCCATAATTGATGTAACGTTTTTTTTGAACTATATTCGTGGAATTATTGAGGTTTTCATAATCTTCCTTCATCGAAATTAGAAGTGCGACAAAAATCTCAAATGTTAAGAAATGACAAAGAAATTGATCAAATAATATAAGATTGTATTTTAAATAAGACAAAAAAAGGAGGTCAAAGACCAATCAAAAAATGAAACAAATTGGCTAAAAATTTAATTTTTTTTCTGAGATATTAGAGAATTATCCACCTTGAGTTATCAGTACAAATGATTATTTTGATCTTTTTCCTTTTTCTTTCTACATAAATAGTTTATTTGTCATTTTTTTTATTGTTTTATATGAAAGAATCCATATTTTAAGAATAACACTGGAAAATAACAATGTCTTCAATTTTGTTATTATAATTTTATTAGATTAATAATTATTACTTTAAGATTATATATAGAACATAATATATCTTTAACATTACAAATCAATCAACTACATAATTAAAAACAAAAATTTAGTTTGACTTCACTAATTTTTGGTTCAATTTTCTTATTCATATTAATATAAATATTATCTAAATTTATATTAATTAAATAGTGTCCAAATTTAAAAAATATTTATATTTATAATAGAAACAGAAAAAAAAGAGGAAAATATTTTCTTCCTTTTGCGATCTACTATACTAATATAACTCATCAATTTTATTATTAAATTAATGTCCTAACTAAATTAAATTCATTAAAATTTGAAATTTTATCAAATTATATGATTAATTATATTAATAATATGAGATTTTTTAAAAACATAATAACTGAAAAACTAGTTAAAAAATTATAGTAGATTCATTATTAACTAATTGTCATAATTAAATCAAAACTTATTAAAACTTGAATTTAATACTTTTATTTGGATTAGAATTCCAAACAAATTTCTTAGTATAAATACAAATATTTAATTCTACTACAAACTTAAATAAAATTAAAATAATTATTTTTACATAATCATAACTAAATAAATATGCATTTTATTTAATTATTTAGCTTAATAATTGTTTGAAAGAACCTTTAATATATAATTTAATTATTTATTATTTTAAAAAATATTTAATAATTTAGTAACTACAATTTTCTTCTCAAACTTTTAATTAAATATTTTTATTTAATAATATAATAAACTATTATTCATATCGTCAGCCCTTTGGACAGGGTTAGTGAGTTTATTATCAACTATATAATTAAAAGTATAAATTTGGTTTAGTTTCACCAATTTTTTATTTCAATTTTTTTGGCTCACCTTTCCTTTTTATATTAAAATAAGTACTATCCAAATTTATATTAATTAAATATTATCCAAATTTTAACATATTCTTATTTATAATAGGAATACAAAAAAAGAATTTTTTTATTCAAATCAGTATAAGTACTGTACAAATTTATAATAATTATATATATATATATATATATACTATTCAAATTCAAATTTGTGAAGTATTCAAAAGAAACTCAACTAAATTAAAACTTGAAATTTATCAAATCACATGATTAATTATATTAATAATATAGTGAATTTTTTTACAACACAATAACTAAAAAATATTTAAAAAATTATAGTGATTCATAGTTCTATTTAGATAAGAATTTTAAGCAAATTTTATTAATATAAACACTAATTATTTTTTTATAATCATAACTAAACAAATTTAAACACCATTTAAATGTTTAGCTTAATATATATATATATATATATATAATTCAATAATTTATTATTTAAACAAATATTTAATAATTTAATTAAATAATAACTATAATTATCTTTTCAAAATCTTAATTAAATATTTATTTTATATTTAATTAATTAACTTAATAATTAACATAATGAACTATTATATATCCATTTCGTTCTAGCACAGACTTAATAATTATCTTTAATATTATAAATTTTATAATAAAATTTATTTTGTGAAACGAAGAGATTATTTTTATTTTAGATTCAATTGGAAACTAAAAGATCTGAATTGCCAAGAATTACAGATCCCAACAAAATTTAATTTCTAACACGTCATTGCCACTAAAAAGAAATGGACTTTAAACGACACTTTTTTTTTTTAAAGAGAAACAAGTAAACCGTTCTACTGATCATCACTTGATTTATTAATATAATTTATTTTTATTAATATAAAATTTAAGAATTTAAATCTTATTAAGAGTTGTTGTCAACAAGTTATAAAAACAAGTTCAGAAGACATTAAAACGTTATGAAAATTAAAGACAATAAATTATTTATTGCTCTATCTAAACCTTTCCTGTAAGTTAAGATAAATTATTACCCCACCTAAACACTTTTCGTAAGTTAAGATAAATTATTATAATAAATTATGATATTAAAAAAAAAATCTGTTTTCAATTCATGCATTTAAGACGTCTTGCATAGTGTCACAGATAATACTTCCTCCATTTCAATAAGATTTTTTGTTGTTGTATGTTTTTATAAAATCTTTAAATTTAATACTAGATTCATCTAAATTTTGAAAATAGTAGAGTTTATATTTATTAATATTTTTTAATAATTTATAATAAAATTAGGATGGTATTAAATAAATTATTATCTTTAATTAAAAATAAAGAATCTTTATAAAGTAAAAAATAAATAAAAAATTAATCATTTAATCTATGATTCTAATCTCAGCTTTCCATACTACAGATTTGGCTCTGATATAGTACATAATTAAGGTTGTGTTATTATAATCTTCTACTATATAGTTCTATCATTTACATAGAATATTGATATTTTTATTAGAAAAATTAATATTGTTTTAAGACTTTATTCACATAAATAATAAATAAGACCTACTTTTACGTAAATAAAATATTACGAAAATATTAATTTTTCTTATATAATATCAAGTCCTTTTATATAAATCGTTCAATTTATGATTCTAATCTCAGTTTTCTAATGAAAAGTACATACATTCCATAATGCAGATTTGGCCACCGTTATAGTACATTATAATAATAATATAAATCAATAAAAATCACAATGATTCATAGTAGTATAATCTCTGACCATCATGTACATATTTTTATTGATCATGAATAAAGACTGGGTACGTTCACCTACTATTATTAATCTTTCCCCTTAAGAATAATAGCGTTAAATAATTAAAATGTGTATGATTAGATATTTTTAATCAATAAATTAGTAAAAGATGATGTTGGAATTGCAAGTATGCATTCAAATTGATGATGACTACAACGACAATGGTGAATAGTTCGGGCCTTCAAAGATGTCTAAATGTTACAATAGTGGCGACATCATAGACACATGAAAGGACACTTGACTTTTGAGATGTATTATCATAATAGAAAAACAATTAGAAAAAGATATCCACTAAATTTAACGGCTTGCAGTTTGCACTAAGAAATTCAGCGGCTTGTATTTAACATGGATGGTTGGATGGATGGATGGATGGATTTGAGCTGACTACTTAGTTTAATAAGGATAATTAGGACAAGTTAATTTTATCAACTCAAACTAGCTTCTTTGATTTTTTTAAATTTTTTTGGGTACAAACTTTTAATATTAGTTTAATAAAAAAGAATATTAATTGTATGATGCCGCTAATTTGACCAGAATTAACCAATAAGAATATTTATTAACCAAGATACGACCTAATAAATTTCGGAAACATTTTATAAAGATATTTTGGTAAATTTTTTAAATAAATGAAATATAAACTTTCAAAAACACTAAATAAATAAATAAATTAGTTTATCCCAAGAGTATTAATGTTGCACCTCAAATTTTAACTAATAAAAGCAATTTTTTGTTACATATATTGCCAAGTGATTTTATCCCCACACTCCACATGCGAACACTTCACCACCTCACCTTTAATTAAAGGTAAAAGTTTAGATGTCACGTCACTTTCTTATTAGTATACCTTTCGGAAATGGGACGCATTAAAACGCCCAAACTAAGCCCTTATTTTGCTTCATAAGTACGCCGCATATATGTATCAGAAGCTCTATATACTCTCATGATGTTCATATAGTTGGGTCTCACCATATAATCACCAAAAAATTATCTTAATACGCTTAAAACATACTTTGGCATAGAGAAGTTGATGTAGGAGTTTTTTACCTTCGAGAGGGAAAAAATAATAAGTAACAAATGAAAGATAGAAGCGGTTTTTAATTTAATCGAAAACAAGAAGTACTCCAACACTAACTAATTAAGGTGTAGCCATTTGACTTCTCGATTCATTAATTCGAGCCCCATTCAATCTTTGGTATCTTTCTCCTTTGATAAGCATCACCTGCTGATAGCCTGTAACAAATTAATGCATTAACAATCAATATATATATATATATATATATATAATTGATTTATGTAATTTTAAGGTTTTTATGCTAAAACAACATAAATATCCTTAATAAAACAATAGAAAAAATATTGGATATGTGCATTGTCACTGCATATATAAAGTTTTCCTATTAAGTAAAATTATATACCCCAAGCATAGTGAGGTGTCGGAATCTCTTTCTTTCTCTGATATGGAGTGACAAACTATGCTTGAACTTGCAAAAGAATTCCTCCTTTCAGTGGGATAGTTTTCATGATATGGTGTTGGGTTCCGACGTAGCTCCCCAATCTTCAAAAAAATAAGAAAGAAAGACGGTATCAACATCATAATATGTGACGATGAAGAAAAATTGGAAGTAAAAGCAAGATTTCCATCATTCAAGCTTACTTGTTCGCGCAAAGTTTCATTTTCCAGCAGGGCCTTTTGTTCCTACAGAGACAAAAGTCTTGGGCATTAAAATTGCTAACAAATTGTTTTTTTTTTCCCAATACCGAGTGTCACATACAAAATGTTGAGCCGAGGGAAGATTTTGCCCCAGTGCATGGTACATAGAATTTTTTTGTTTTTCTAGTTTTTTCATACTCGTGCTGAGAGATTGCTATTGTCCGTTACTTACAATTATTATTATTATTATTATTTATTACTGTTATTATATATTCAACAGATATATTATATCGGCACAATTTTGGCATTGTCAATTAGGGTGCTTAAGAAATGCTTAAATACAAAAATTTGTACCTGCAATCTGGATTTCTCAAGCTGTTCCAGTAGTACTTGCTCCTGCAATGCATAAAAAAAATTCACTCTAAAACCCTAATTTAACTATATATAGCTCGAATAAGATGGATCAAAATGGAAGGGAAAAAAGGAGTACTATATAGGGTTTGGCATGGGTGTAAAAGCAAGTAACCGAAGCTGAATTGAGATTTTACAAGTAGCTAGCTAATACTTTTTAGCCTTTGAAAAATATATATATACAGAATGGAGTTATATAATTGTAAAAAGCTTGCCGAAGTATTTGAACATCCAGCTTCAAACTAATTAAAAACCAATTATGTGTTGACTCATAATAAATCTTAATATATAAAAATGGTGGAACAATTCATTCATCTTGTTTAATTAAAGTACACCTTACGATCCTTGACGGATAATATCCCTCCATGTAGTTGATGTTCTAAGTGCTGCAACTCCTTGAAGTTCAAGCCATCCAGCTCTTTTCCCAGCATCCGCCTTAATTCACAATAATCGCCAAAGTTTTGTCAATTACTTTTATCGGTCATGATATATTGTTCTTGGTTTTTATTCTCTCACAGTTCTCAGTGCATGGTTTAGCTTCTTTATTAGTATATAATTTAATTATTGGGGATCGATGATAAATTAATTTAAAATTAGAATTAAAACAAAATCTTCTTAATTATTTGAACACCCAAAATTAGTAAGTAATGCACGAAGCGGGAAACTTACCGGTACACCTTTTGAAGCTTCGCAATTTCCATTTTCAAGGCATCTACCTCAGGCTGATGAGAATCATGCTTGAAATAACAAAGAATTGGGATTAAAAGGAGAGAGAAAAGAAATAAGAACATATATATATATATATATATATATATATATATATATATATATAGTGCATTATGCTGTTTTTTGACTTCCTTTGTTTTCCAAGTTTGAAATTGAGCTTTTGAGCATGTTCTAGAATGATTCTCCCAACTTACTATGAATGTATTCAACTGACTTAAATATAGGAAATCATATATATATATTTCAGCAAACCTTTTCTCACATAAATAGAGTCACATTCATATTACTCCAGTAATAAGAACTTGCGGAGATATCAAATTCTTATAGTAATAGTAATTCCCTAAATAATGATGTGTAATTAGAATTAAGTGATACTAATTGTTCTTAATTCCTAAATTTGTCAAATATATCCCTAAACTTTTAAGTATTTATACTGTACTTTGTCTTCTGATCTTGCTTTACCCCAAAAATTACTCCAAACATCTTTAGACTAGTACAATGATGAAAATAATACTGGTGGAACGTATATTACTCCCTACTTTCAACAATTAAAAAAGAAGAAGTTATTTTATACTAACATAAATAAATAAAAAATGCTCTTTTTGTGATACAAATTCTTATGCAAATGAGACTTATATTTTTATGTAACAAAGGGAATTATATCATTTAGCATCTTGTTTCTTGATAAATTATAGGGAAAATATAAATTACCTCAGATACATTTTCAATCGAAGGAAGTTCGGAAGATTCTGGACTCTTGGTGTATCTTGCAATTATTTGTTCCATGCTTCAACAAAAGAAAACATATATAATACTCAATATATATGTAAGACATTTCTTTGGTAATTAAAAAATACTTCCAAGTTTTCGGGCCGGGATGATACAACAATTATACATCTCATAAAAACAATGGATTAGTTTTGGTTATATCGGCCTCTGATTGGTCAAGGTTCAATCTTGGGCCTAGCTAGGTGATCCGCTTAAGGAATCGTTCATCATTACTAACGTCGTGTTTTAATTAGAAGAAGTTTAAATTAAACATTATATTCATATTTAAGTCTAACGCAGGTTAAGTGATTATTGATATCCGACTATTTTGATCGACCACTTTTTTTCTTTTTATCAACTTTTCAAGTACGTAACAAAAAAAAACGTATAGGAATATGAGAAAAACTTTCCTTTCTTGTGCATTTTGTATTCAACTCCATTATATATCTTCACTTGCAAACTTACAAGCAAAACAAATTATATACCTCTGTCGTCCCTCATATATATATATATATATATATATATATATATATATATATATATATATATATATGTCTAAACTTTTTAGAAATATTTCACTTTCACATGTTCTTGTGAGATTTTTGTTTAATTTCATATGATTTCAATTGATCTCATTCTTTTTATTGCAGTATAAAAGTAAATGAGATTTTACGCTAATATCTACTCAATAGTTCGAGAAACATGTCAAATAAACGGATGAGAGTTATAAATTAATATCATCTTTTTGACTATTTGACAGATTGTTAACTACAACCAACTTTGATTTTATATATAAGATTACATTCATCCATAAAATCTCATATATGCATGTTCTAGCTCGCTAAACTAACAGCAAAGAACATTATTTCTTTACATAATATACCCCAAAAAACACTAACAAGAAAAAATAAGAGATGGACAACAACTACTAATAAACATAAAATTAAGCAACATAAAATTAAGCAAAGAAAACATACCAGCAACTAGAGAACTCATAGAGCTTCCCCGTGCTAGAAAAAATTATAACACCGATCTCGGCATCGCACAAAATCGACAACTCATTAGCCTTCTTGAGCAAACCGGACCGGCGTTTTGAGAAGGTGACTTGCCGGCTATTGACATTGTCAATTTTCTTGATCTCAATTTTCCCTCTGCCCATCGATCCTAATCCTAATCTCAACCTCAACAAAATAAACAAAAAAACAAATGATATATATAGAGCTACTATACACTCCCTATGGTTATGAAACTTTGAAGGTAAGTTTAACTAAATACGAATTTGGAGATGAAAAGTAAATAATAGCGTTACTAAATACGAAACAAATACCAAAAAGTGGCAATGCCAATTCCTTCTTGTGGTAGGCTTTGCCACTATTGGAATTCATAGTTGAGAATCAAATCTTGAGGGGTTACAGTTTCAAAGATTAATTACTAAATTTAAAGTTTAGTCAGTTTGAACCAACCATTAACATATATATTATCTTAAATTTATTTGATTTTTCTATAAATTAATAGCATTTGAACCTTATTTAAGTCCTACCAAATAAAAATTAAAATGCCATTGTTTTTTATTTTTCCAAAGTTAAAACCACTCGTACTGTAAATGTATAAAGCATAAAGACAAAAAAAAAAACAGGGCCATTTAAATTTACATGTAAAGCGAGCAGTTGTGCCAAACACGTCCTTACCATGTTTGTCCTTAAACTAATGTTATTGTATGTATGTATGGCTCATTTTTCTGTTTATAGTAAGTAGTAAACCTCTATAAAGTTGCACATGTATCTTTCTTTGGTTGGGTTGAATTATTTGGGTCCATTTCCAAAAATAAAAAGATGTTGCTGATCTTGCAAGATTGGCCGAAAAGATAAATGATGATATAGTATTTGTAGAAAACACCAAAAGTGGTAAATATCGATCACTTCTTGTCGCCATTTTGGAATTTACATCACAAAATATATGCATGGTTTTGAATGCGTACAAGGGAAATTTAATACTTTTGGGCACAATTTCAAGTTCTGATCCACCTTTCTCTTATTATTTTTTCATTTTTCCAATTATATCTCCTTCTTCTAACTGATATTTTTTAGAGTAAGATGATTGGTTGGGCTGTCAAATAAAGTAACTCAAGGGGTGTGAAATTTGAAATAAAAAATGGGGTGTTATAATTTTATTTTTTCTTTATTTATGACCAAACATAATTGAATTTCAATTATGTTTGATTGAGCTAGGTCAAAAATGTAAAGATACGTACGGAAGATAATAAAAATAATTGGGCTAGCCTATAGACTTGAACTGCTTTTGTCAGATATACATATAGGTGAACAAGCGAGAGTAAAAAAAGAGAATAATGTAAAGAGAAAATACATAGTTAGGGATTAAAATGAATTTTTTTCCTTTCCTTTTTTTACGATATAATTTTATTATAACTAGTGATTAAACTACACCAAAATAACAAGTAAAATCTCACCAATTTAGGTTATGATTATGTGCAATACAATAATGGCAACAAGTAACTTAGCTAATAAAAGAAATATAAGACTCTTTTTAATATAAAAAAGTAAAATAGCAAATTAGTTTTCTCATCGTGAAACCGAGGGAGTTCATAATAAGAGCAGTCAGTGTTTGCTTGTTTGTAGTACGTAGAAAATTGGAAATGGCGATTGCCATTTAAATATGCCAGCAGTATTATCCAATTTTTTTCTCAATAATTATTGATTAATAGTCCATCGTTTTTGCAAATTTGTTCATATCTTTTTTGGATATGAAATGATGGAGTATCTATTATATAATTATGGCTAATGGATAAGACATGGGTAATTCATGTTTTTTTTTTATACTCCATTCGTTCCGAATTATAAGATTATTATTGACTTTCTAAAAGTCAATCTTAAATATTTTTAAATTTAAAATTGACATGATTTATTTAAGTTTTCAAAAGAATAAATATTACTTTTTAAGTAGTTTATGATATTTTTAATTGTATCGATATAAACTAAATGAATTTATCTAAATTTTTAGTTTAAAAATATTTGAAATTGACTTTTTAAAAGTCAATATTAATCCTCTAATTTGAAACGAGAAAAATATATAAAAGAAATAATCATATTCTCTTTCAACTAAACAAAATAACAAAATATGACTATGATAATAAAAATTTAAACTATAAGTTGTTGATGTGTTTAGGCTAAAATTTATTAATTGGTAGGTCCAGAATCTTTTATATTGGTTATTGTAAATTTATATGTAGTTTTTCATCACAATTTGAGTTTTAAAAAACAAAAAAGAAGGAAACAAATATGAGTAGACGAGTTACTATTTGATATGTTCCAAAATAAGTGAACATTAATTTGATTTTATAAAAATAAATAAAAAGTAAATGATGATTTTATCCAAGCATTTTTTCCCTATATCCAAGGATTATGATTTAAAATAAAATTATCTATATTTTTCTCCTTAAATGTGGTAATCAAACACAATCAATCAATCAATTAATTAAAAATGGAAATATATAGTATTGACGTAAAGAGCAATTGTGATAATTAAATTAATTTGTGTCTGACATTATTCCTTTTTCTAATTGATGTGTTTGAGGAATCGAGAGAAAATCCTCCTCAAAGTTCAAAGTTGAAACAAATTCATTTCTTTTTTGAGGAAAATTTAATCTGTTCGTCAAGAATTTAATATGGTTGTACTAATTTAAAATAGTTTTTAATAAATTCATTAATGTTATATATCATTAAATACATTAATTATTAACCGTTTAAGAAAAATATTATTTTTACGAGTAAAAATTGATATTTCACAATGTATATACATGTAAGATTTACTTATAATTAACGTGGTGTGGTGTAATCTTTTGTTGGTATCAATTTTATGCATGAAAATATAAATTTCGTAATTTAATTCTTGTAATTTATTTATTTATTTATTTATAGATAGTGATTAGTTGTCATAATCTCTCAAGATTTTGATAATTTTCCAACTGCACGGGACGAAAAAGGAATCAGTTAAAGTTTATGCAGCTTAATTTAAGCAAAATTAACCATTTCCTCATAATGCAAAGGTGGGTTAAATTCCACGACCATGTAGGCAAGTTCACAAGAACAAAACTTCAATAGGTAACAGCTCTTTCACCAACATAAATACCTCGTATCCATCAAAAGTCCAAAACAGACACCGAACACTTGCCCGACCCAACCATCGCCTCAAATCTTATCCTTCGGTTGGGTTGCCTTCCTTCAGTAAACAACGGCTGAGATCAGTTCAGGGTTGAGACCCTACCAATTTGAATTCAAAACAAACATAACGTTAATATTCCGTAGCCTCAGGTTCGGGTTCCGAAGCTAATCTTCCCTTCTTCTGAATATATATATATATAATCACTGTATCTCTACAGTCACATCACGTATCAACTGAAAGAATTGGAAAATTTTGACTTTTGGTAAGTAAATTGAATTCTCTTTCTGTTACTGGGGTTTTAGGGTTTTTCTCCCCTCTCTGCTTATAAGATTTCGTTTCTGTTTGTAGGTTTTAAATTTAAATTTTTGATTTGTTTCTTGAGTCTTAGATTTTTTGTTCTTCAATAAATGGAGAATTCTGCAAGAACAACTCAACAAGACTTGAATTTAGCTACAAGAAAAGCCGAACAAGCAGGTTCGATCATTTATTATTCTAATTTTTGTTCATTTTCTGATTGAAGATCCCATTTTCTACCCCCCCCCCCCCCCCCCCTCCCCCTTTAATTTTCCACTCTATTTCTCTGCAACAAAAGAGACCTCTAATTATTGTACATGTCAAAAAATGTGGAAATGTATGTACATTATATATGTATTTATCTACAACAAGCATATTTTTTTTCTCCATTTTATGTATGTATTTTGTGAATGTGAAGCTTGGAGGCGACTCCAAGCTACTCAATGGCTAGAGAGCTTAGTGGGACCTCTTGGCATATCGAATCAGCCCTCAGAGAAAGAATTTATTTGTTGCTTGAGAAGTGGTTTGATTCTCTGCAATGCAATTAACAAGATTCAACCAGGATCAGTCCCAAAGGTAAATTTATTTTTATATAATTTCTTTTCTTGATTAGTGTATCCAAATTTTTAGTTTTGTACTAGTTAGGGTTTTTTTTCCTCCTGATTGTTTTGTTTCTGAAATTTGATATAAGGTTGTGGAGAATCACTCGCCTTCACAATCCCTCATCTGGGATTCTCAGCCATTGCCAGCGTATCAATACTTCGAAAATGTTCGAAACTTTTTGGTTGCTGTAAAAGAGTTAAAGCTAACTTCTTTTGATGCATCTGTCCTTGAAAGGGTATGTTACAAACACCATAATTGACTTTGTATAGTATTCATGTTTGTATATAGATATCATTCTCGTGAAGAAATTTTTGATTTGTATCTTATTAGGACAATTTGGAAGCTGGATCGTCAGCTAAGGTAGTTGATTGCATTTTAGAGCTTAAAGCTTTTGATGAATGGAAGCAGATGAGTGGAGGAAAGGGATTTTATAAGCCTCAGAGATCGCCTTTGGTTATGCATTCTGTGGGTAGGATTCATTCGCGCGTTGCAGGGGCAACCTCTTTGGACGCTCATCGGCAATTGGATATGAGTGCAAATACCATTAAAGAAATACCTGCTGGGACTGAAAGCCAGAAACTTGAAGGTTTTGATGGTCCCTCTGCCTATTTAATACATACAAAAGCTAGCTCGATGCATTTGTCATGCAAGTTTGGCAGCTCATATTTTATGTTGATATGACTCCAAGCAATTATATAGCTAAAATCTGGTAGGAAGAAAAATGACAACCTTACATGTTATTAGTGTGTCCCTCTACGGACTTTATTATAGCCATACATGTTATCTGTACGCAATTGCCGTGCAATTTTGGTGCCTCGTATTATATGTTGATATAACTCAAAGCAACTATAGATCTAAAATATGCAAAAAATAAATGAGGAATTTATAAGTTATTATTGTGTCCTATTGCATGGTTTTGTTTATAAATTACATATCTTACTTCACTTATTAAAATAAATTGCATATCCAATATTTGATGAAACTAGTGTGAACTATATAATTAGCCCACAAATACATATATTTCGTGTGGTAACTTTTAAATTCGCAGTCCCAAAAATTTTTTATTGAGACATATTGACTGAAATTTTAAGTTGAGTTATAAAAGAAAATTCCATAAACCCAAGCAAGTGTTCTTTCTTAGTCCTTTTGATAGATTAATCTTTTTCCTCTTACTGCACCTCTCAATGCAGAAAACACTAATATATGGTTATTACATGGTTTAGAAAATGAAAGGAAATAGCTACTTGCATCGCAAAATTTAGCAGTTATGATAACTTTATATAAAACTGTCATAATAAACCTCCCTCAGCAACCAAAAAAAGACTTATATATGATTGTTACATGAATTTTATGCCATGTTAGTTGCCCGAAATGGAATTGTCTTTTATTTCTATACTTCCTCTTAATCTTTATCATCAACTCAATATGCAGAGTCAATTGTTACAGCTCTTGCTGAATGTATGGTTGACAAAAAGGAAAACATAGATGCTAACCTTCTTTCGTCCTTTCGCAATGGGAATCCGGTATATATTTGGAGTACTATATCATGCTTTGCATGATTTTAGTCTTCTTTTTGTATAATTTACCTTGATTTTGGCCTTGGATATTTTAAGGAGTATATCTTGATTTGAAGAAACTCTATTACAGGATGCAATCAAGTTATTACGCAAGACTATATTAAGCTGTTTGGAGGAACAACTTCAAAATAGGCTCCCAGAGGTGAGTTGGTGCCGTTACCAAACTAGGCTCCAAAAGACGCCGTTACCAAGTCATGAGTAATGGCATCTTTTTTCTTCTTGCATGTTATAATTTGCCATGTCATGTGTCCTCTTGCAAATAAACACGTTTGCCAACTTTGAAAGAAAGCCATGTAACACAAAATCAAATCACAGTAGCATTGCCTTGTTTCATTTGGTTTTATTTCTTTATTTGTATGTTTACATTTTCTGGATCAGTTTGGTGCAATAAAGGTTGTTTTACTATTGATATTGCAGTGTTAATGTGTTACTGTAGAATAAAGGTCGATTTGCTATTGATATTTTAGTAAAGTTCAAAAAAGAAAGCAACATTTATGTGGGGACCCGTGTTTGTATCGTGGCTCCACTTATGTCGCTGCTTTCTATGCATAAGTGCAAGTGGTTATCACATATATAAAACATTGAAAAATTGTGAAACCAACATTATATGTTTTCATTGTAATTATGTCTACTCTCTTTTACCTTCAATTATTATGCTAGGGACCAAAATTCTTAGTTGAAAAGTGAGTTGAGGAGCTAGCATCCTTAGAATTCTTACTTACCTCTTGTAGCTTAGTTCTGCCTAAGAGAGAGTGTCTTACATTGACAATAGTGATAAAGTTGGGCTACTCGGTCATTGATGAAACTCCCGATGATTATAATAGAAGCATGGGACACAAGGGGAGAATGTAGCATTCATGCCTTGCAATCATATCATCAATGCTTAATCTACCCGGTTTTAGAATGTACTGGTTCTTATGTACTTGAAGAATGTTTCAGTCAACTTAGTAACTCTATATGTGTAAAGTAATTATTAATATTAAAATGTGTCCATTTAAGTTTCACAATCATTAGAAAACCTATATGGGGAAGTTAAGTTGCAAACCTTACAGATGCTGGAGAACTAATAATTGATGCCTTTATAATATACTCTTTTTAGACTAGAATTTTGTGCACAGCATGGCTAAAGTGCTTTAATGGTTCTCATAAGATTATTTGAGAGATCCTGTTACTTTTATCATGTAAAATATTTAAAGTATTTTAGTCCTTTTCTATCTTTTATCTAATGCTCAGGGTAGTTAATTAAGAAGAAACTAATATATTTTATATGTCACTGAGATTTGTCCATATAACAAGTTCCTTGCTACAATATAGTTTTGTTTGGTTCCTTTTGAAGTTCTTCTCTGCCTCAACATTTTTCCTACATAAGAGTTGTTATGAGCCTTCTTACAAAATTAACTTCTCATGTCAACTAGTTAAAACCAGTCTTCAATGATCTTTTGAGAAAAGAAAGTAGCTCCATCACCCATTCAACAACTACACCAATGGGAAATTCATGCATCCTTGGGACCAGAAAGGTATTTTTCAAAATTTATTTCAGTGGAGCGTGGTTTTAGTTTTAGTAGATCCAGATATGAACTTCACTAAATAATCCAACTCTCTCTGGTTCAAGTATAAGTGAAGATGATACAATTGATCTCTCATCCTCTCTCTTTCTTCTGTTCTCTTCTCTCTTTGATGTTGCATAAAAATAATAAAATAGAAATATATGCTTTCAGCTTGTATTAATATTGTTCAAGTATTCCATCATTCAACCTTCTTCTGTCACCTACTATCTGCTCTTTAATCTTTTTCGTTAACATTGAAGATACTGTCCTTCATAATATCAGCAATTCAGCACCCCATTTCCAACTTCGAAATTTGTTTAAGGCAGAAATGTGATAATTTTCAACTGTTTACTTTGTTGGAGCTGTTTTTTTAATTAATAGTGTGTGAAATAAATTTAATCCTTGGTTTTAACGTTTCCAATATAAAGTTAAACGGTTTCTGGAGTTCAAAGTTTAATTCCACACGTGAGAATTTTCTGTTTATATCACACAAATGATCTTATTTCATACATGATGCACATTATTTTTCTTCATTGCAGTGTTTCAGAGTTTGCTTGAGAAAGGGTTACTGCAACCACCACCATTTATTTCAGATGCAAGAAAAAGAGTTATTGGTAAGCCTTCCACAAATGTACTTTAGATTTTATTTGACTGGACAAAAATTTCCACTAAAGATAAAGTACTAATAATTTTTTCTAAAAAAAATTAAAATTCTCACTCTATAATAGAAAATATTACATTGTCATGGTCCCTGTTAGGGTTAAATATTAAGCCCAGATGCAAAAATTGCAGAACAGATGATAACTTGATAGGACAGAAACTTCTATATTTCATCTAAAGAATATTACTGTTGTATGAAATCTCCACTGAGTAGAGCTTTCATTTTTTTCCGCATGGAAGTACATCTTTATCCAACAAAAGCACCAAGTCTTTCCTTGACAAAATATGTTTCATTGATCTCAAATTGACTAGCTCTCTCAGTGCACTAATTAGTAATTACGCTTCTGGACAAGTTCAGTAAAATAGTAAAGATCCCTTGATTTGTCTCACTGTTGCACTATTCACATGCTTTCCTTTTTTAAACTTGTTCTCTTTATTTTCAGTTTGGAGTACAAGCTTTTTCAGCAATGATTACTTTCAGGTTCATTCACACTTGTGATGCAAAAGATAAAGTACATTAAATGTTTAGGAGTCAAAAATCTTTAAATACTTGAGTTGTTATTTTATATGAAATATGGTATCACAAATAATTTTTTCATCTGATTCAATTGCGTAGATCTCATTAAGTCTGCATACCAGGATGTACAGCCTATGATCTTACTATGTTGCCCATTTTTTCTGTGTTATTATTTGTCTTAGAAGTCATATTGATATGTGTTCAAAAACTACACAAATTTATGAGATTGATAAATGTTGTTCCATACTTCAGCGTTGTTCAGTCTATACAGCTGATTTCATTATTGAATTGATCCTGTGAGATAATATTCTATTACCCAATGAGAGTAATCTCTACTTTTAAGTTTTATGAACATCTTTGTCTTGCAGAACCTTAAGTCATTGCTGTCAAGAACAAAGGAGGAATTTGAAGACTTGCAGTCTCAGTTTCAAAGAGACATGAAACAACTGGGTATTTAGCGATAACATGAATTTGAATAACATTACATGTAGGCTTTAATCAATTGAATGTTAATTTGAACCTTAATTTGAACCATAAGAAAGTTGTCCTTGAAAGCGCTATAATCATGCTCTTCTGTGTTATTTTGTTCAGGTAGTGAGGTGCAAGAGATGTCTACAGCGGCTCTTGGGTATCATAAGGTTGTGAAAGAGAACATGAACTTGTATAACATGGTTCAAGATTTAAAAGGTTAGAGAATTTCTAATTTATAAAAGTTAATTGTATTTTAATATTGTCTTGTCATTTTATTCTTTTGCTAATTAACTGTATTTGTTTTGTGAATTTGAAATTTTCTTCAGGAAGTATTAGAGTTTATTGCAGAATCAGACCTTCATTTAGTGCTGAAGCAAAAAATGTGATTGATTTTATTGGACAGGATGGTTCATTAGTTGTTTTAGACCCCTTGAAGCCCCAAAAAGATGGAAGAAGAGTTTTCCGATTTGATCGTGTATTTGGTCCAACTGCTAGTCAAGGTAATCTGCACCACGTTCTACAAAATTAAAGTTTTCCTAATTCATCTTCTTCTTCTTCTTCTTTATCCTAAGTTTTTTTCCTTTTTTCTTTTTGTCTCAGATGAGGTATTCAAAGTTACCCAACCACTAATTAGGTCTGTGATGGATGGTTACAATGTGTGCATTTTTGCATATGGTCAAACTGGTTCTGGAAAGACACATACTATGGTAAGATTTAGTTTAAGTGGTGTAAATTGTGTAGCTTATCTTCCATAAAGCAGACTTATGTTTTCTTTAGTTGCACCTAGTCATTTGGGTGCACAAATTTAAAACCAATGCTTATGTGCATGGTTACATATCCAAAAAAATAGGAAAGAAAGAAATCTTGTGCATAGTAGAAGTCATAAGAATAGTGAAGTGATATTTGCACTCCAAATTTCTCCATTTGCTCCATTTTTTAAACTTACAATGGAGCACAAAAATGGAAATACTTGAAGCACATTTATCACTTCCCTAAGAACGTATTGCATTTGTTTGATTAGATGGCAACCTAGTAACAGCTGATGTATATCTATTTTTGCAGTGTGGTCCTTCAGGTGGAGTAACTAAAGAATTGGGAATCAATTATCTAGCTCTTGATGATCTCTTCCAACTGGCCAATAAAAGGAAGGATATCATAAAATATGACATTCATGTACAGATGGTTGAGATATATAATGAGCAAGTCCGGGACCTTTTTGCAGAAGATTCTTCAACAACAAAATATCCTGTTACGTTTGCAATTCTGCTTTAAGAATACCTTTAATCTCTACTTACTCAAATACAGCATAAATAAAATTTCAAAAGGAAAAACATGTTGATTACTGACCTACTTACCGTGCATTTTCAATCATGCCTTTTGTATTCTTAACTGTCAGCAAATTAGAGATTCGGAGCTGTACCAATGACAATAGCTTGAGTCTTCCTGATGCTACAATGCATTATGTGACATCCACTAGTGATGTTCTCAACCTTATGAAACTTGGTGAGCTGAATCGTGCAGTCAGTTCCACAGCCATGAACAACCGAAGTAGTCGTTCCCACAGGTTAAATTATAAGAACTGAGTTTTTGTTTTTTGTCTTCAAGTGATACAAAATAACCGTCAGTTATTTCTCTTGTACTCATGGAGGAGAGGTTTTATCTGCAGCATCTTGACTGTACATATGCATGGCAAAGATGTATCTGGAAGCATACTTCGTAGTTGCCTCCATTTGGTTGACCTTGCAGGAAGCGAACGTGTGGATAAGTCAGAGGTTACAGGAGATGGGCTCAGGGAGGCCCAGTATATTAATAAATCTCTTTCCTGTTTGGGAGATGTGATGACGGCCTTGGCTCAGAAAAACTCTCACATCCCTTACAGAAACAGCAAACTTACTTTACTCTTGCAGAACTCTTTAGGTAAGTATATAAATCCAGATACAACTTTATATCAAGCTTCCATTATATGATTCTAAGTTCATCAGTCGCATAATGAATGTTACATAGCTTGCAAAATGTATTTGTTTTCTCAAGAAACATATGCCAGTAATACATTGAAGTCTTTCAATTTTTTGCTAAAATTATCTTCTACAAAGAAGTGTGGTGTAATCTTACGAAGTGAAGAAGCTTGAAGCTTGAAGGAGAGAGATACTGAAACCTTTTAACTTATAGAAGTCGTGGTTTACTGATAATATTTAACCATTGACAGGAGGACATGCAAAAACGTTAATGTTTGCTCATGTGAGTCCAGAAGGAGATTCTTTTGGAGAAACAGTTACTACCTTGAAATTTGCTCAGAGGGTGTCAACTGTTGAACTTGGTGCAGCTCGACCTCAAAGAGGGAGCAGTGAGATGATGGAACTTAAAGAACAGGTAAACATCTAAGTTTACATGCTATTTTTGTAGGCAGATAAATAATAGCTAATCATATGTAAGTGATATAAATGCTTCTAGCTGGTCAGAACTTATTCCGGAAATCCAACATTATTCAGCTCATCTCCATTATATATTTGCTAACTATGCATCAAGATATCTTCCTGGCAATTTGGATAGTTTGGCTTCGAATTTATGTCTATTTTCAACTCTGATGACAACTTATCTTTAGTGTAAATAAGGAAGGACCCTACGTATGTTGTTTGTGGCCTTAGTTAATGCGGTAACTAAAGTTAGTGTGGGTTTTGTAGTTTCTTGAGAATACAACTGACGAGTTTACGAAATGTAAAAACATTTGAAAACCAAGAGAAGGCAACTAGGTTTTAAAAGCATTCTCTTGTGGGACCTTTGGTCACAAACTTTGTTATGATATTTTCTTTTTCCTGGAGAAAAAGCATGTAATTGTTATCCAGTTGAGGGATAATTCAATTGTCTTGTCCTGAGAATCATAATAAATATTGAAATTTATCTGTGATTTCTTGACTCAGCTTTGAGAGTTAAATTGGATTACGGGTACCTTTTTTGTTTATATGAAGATTTAATGTATTAGCCAACATCCTTCCATTAGAAAAGCATTAAAGTATATCAGCATCCTTTGTTTTTTTGGTTCTCACTAACATGTGATTAATTTGCTCAAACTTTGCAGCTTGAGAGCCTTAAAAGGGCCTTGTCTAGTAGGGAACCACAGACTGCAGAAGTAAACATTCTCAAGGAAAACAGATCACCATTTGAGAACCCCAAGTCAATGACCGACCGAACTCCTCCACCACGTTCCAGAAGGTTAAGCATCGAAACTTCCACTGTAGTTAAAATGGAGCGTGCACAGGCAAATAAACCAAAGTATGCAAAGTCCCCGCTTGACAAAACAATGACTGACATAACTCCTCCATTAAGCAAATCAATGACTGACCGAAGGTTAAGCATTGAAACTTCTAGTGTGGTCAAAATGGAGAAAGCACAGGCAAATAAACCAAGGGAAGCAAACTCTCCATTAAGCAAATCAATGACTGACCGAACTCCTCCACGTTCCCGAAGGTTAAGCATTGAGACATCCAGTGTGGTCAAAATAGAGAAAGCACAGGCAAATAAACCCAAGGAACCAAAATCCCTGTTTGACAAACCTAAGGTGGTTGCTGAGAGAACTCCTCCTCTTCTTACTCGAAGGTTGAGCATCGAGAACTGCAACACTTCAAATACGCGCAAGGCAGCAAATCTTGAAGTCAAAAAGGTTTCCAAAACACCTTCTGTACAATCTAGAGCTCGGAGATTAAGTTTGGAAGGACCAAAATATGCAAACAAATTTTCAGTGAATTTAGAGAGGTCTGTCCCACCTCAAGCTGCTGAAGCAGCTTCAGAGCCAAGTGGGCTCAGGAGCAATGTTGGTTCGTCAATGGACATACACCATCATATGGCTCCTAAGAGTCCTACAGCTTCTGTTTATCAAAGTCAACTAACAAGAACAGAAAGTGGAACGAAAATTCCATCTCTTCAACGACCCAAAATACCTGAGCCAAGTGAGCTCATTAAACCTTTGGAGTCTCAGACATCCAGCATGAAGACTGATACAAATGGAAAAGCTTCTCAAATAAGGAAATCACTTAGGGCGATTGGGAAATTGATCAATGGCTCTGAGAAAAGGTATGTAAAAGTTAACAATTTGACGCATCTTATATATGATTATAATGGCTAGTAGAAATATTTTATTTTTTTGTCTTGTCAATGTAGATGTTGTAGCACTTGGATACAAAGTTTTAAACAGCATAACACATTACGATGTTAGTTAAAATGATTATCAACAACAAGATAATGTACTATTGAAACAGATTAATATGAAATGCTTGCAATCCTTGTCCCTCAAAACCTTAATGCAAAAGCAGGATACATGATGATGAGAAGTCGCCACTTCCGGTTAGTAGTGCAAGGGCACTGAGGAGACGGTCACTAACCGGGATTCAGCCATTGGACTCGTCAAGAACTTCACTTGGTGGAAATTCAAATGACTATCGTAAGTTAAAATAAACTCGAGTCTGATTTATAATGCATTATGTTTTCTCTGACATATTTCAATTTTCGAATTCTCTGTATATATATGTATGATTCACTTGACACTAAAATCTTTTCCCCTGTAGGTTTACGGAATGCCAAGACCCCCCCTCCAGTCCACGCCTCTGCTAAGGCGACGCGCTGGCTTTAGATTTTGAGTTGGAACTAAAATTTGAAGGACTATAGAACTGCTTTAACTCGAAGCATGCTAACATGCTGATAATTGAGTTAGAACCATCTTTGGGTGGCAAGTCACAGCCAAGTGTATACTTGCTTATAGAACAAGCAAAAGTACCAATAATTTTTTTGGCATCATATTTGGTTGATGGAAAATTCGATTATTGCAAAACATTTGTTGACTTTTTACCCGGTTAATAAAAATAGATGATCTTTTAAAGGCTATATTGTTCTATTATATGTATTTTACCAGTTCTTATATAATCATATAAGAACGATACTTATGTAGCATCTAAGAAAAATATTTATGTAACATGACGACCTAACTCTTTGTTTCTTGCATGAATTAAAATTGTAATGGCATCTTAAAACCGCCAAATACTTTTCTTAATAAAAGCTTTGAAACAAGAACTATGATAGGTAGGTATTTGTGGTGCGAAGTTGTTTTCAGCTTACGCGTAGACGGAACAATGAATATAATGGGAGAGAAGCCTAACAATAATGACTTTGAATAGTTGAATATATGAGACGTATAGCAACCCAATTTAAACAGTTACTCACAATTAAGCAAAACATAGAAAATAGATTGCTTAGACTACAATTGTTATTATTTGTAGATGTGTATATATACCCTTTGATATATTTATATTTAAAATTATCCGGAGTTGAGTAACAAGTGTATCCTCTTTATCATAGGCGTTGTTCATTAGCTTAAATATAGTAGTATAGATGCATCAAAAGCTCTATAATTGAATACGCAGTTGAATATATTGAAATAACCAGATGGGTTACAAGAAAAGAATGGAATAAACTTGGTTTCCACAAACATCTCTAATATAAACCAAAAAACAGCTGATTTTTTGCGCTACCAATGTACATACGATGGGTAAATCAATCTTTTTGAGAAATCAATTCAATGGGGCCTTTGGGGTGAAGAAGGGTAGTGATATTTCCGGTGCAACACATATCCCGTGTGAGATTGTTACGGTATGTATCAAAAGTTGTATATTGAGTTGGAAATATCACTTATTGCACTGAAAATATCTAGACCCTAAAAAAGGCTGAGAATTATTGTGATTGATGATGAAAATGTAGGTTCCTCTTAGCAATGGAATAGTAGTAGGCACGAACCAATCGCTTCTGAAATCTTTCAAGATTTAACTTCACTTTCTGGCGATCAAGATAGATCTTCTTAGTGAATTCCCAACCTTTATTGTTGACACTTTGAGGGTCTCTCAGAACAGGGTTACTTTTATCATACTCATCATACAATGAGCTCTCATTTGGAAGAATTTCATAGCCAACATACCTCAAACCAAGCTTCTCTGCAGGTTCCCCATAATAAGTCTCCGCAGCCCAATCGGTTCCGAGGGGAACCACCTGAATAAACACCGAGCCAGGCTTCATAAAAAGAAAATGTGTCATGGCTGCACCATGGACTCCAATCATAACATCACTCGAATTGAGTGCTCGATAAATCCTTGCTAGTTCTGTCGTCGGCTCAGGCATCAAAACTTCCACGAAAAACCCAATTTGTTCCGCGATTCTCACCAAGGAATCTTCATTAGTAATCGCCCTAGACCCATTCCGTGACACTATGACCAGTTTTGGTTTCTTCAACCAATTTTCATTCTTCTTATTGTTCATTTCCACTGCATTAATCGACAAGGATGGTGATAAAGCAAGCTTCTCCTTCAACAACTGGGCTTCTCGTTCCTCATCTTGAAGTATACTTGTAATTCTAGGCCAATAAGCTCGGTCCAAAATGTTGCGAAAATCTCGAATGGATTTATTCCCTTCCATCAAAGAAGAATCCACTGTGAGCTCATCATGGATTCTTAAGCCAACAATGGCTTCAGGGAAGCAATGTATTCTCTTATCTCCACTAAAATCAATGGGCGGATAATCAGAGAGAAGTGAAAGAATATCACTATACTTGGTAATCCACCAATTATGATACTCAAGAATAACAAACACAACCTTCTTGTTCAAATGCTGAGAAGTAATGAACAGGGGCAAAAGTCCATCATTGAATTCATGGTAAACATTACCAGTATAGCCTCCGGTCGAGAAGAAAACTGCAGGGACATCGTGCTTAACATCACAATGCTGATGAATACGCGAATTTTGATTCTTGGAAATGAGGTCTAGTTCATCAATGGTGTTCATCACACTCGTTTCCCATTTTCGGGTATAGGGTTTGATCTTTTCGTGCTGGAGTTCTTCATTGTTGTATATTGAGAGATCTGATACATAATTCATGTAGTCATTTGTGTTTTTGAGGGAATAAAGGAAAATTGAAGAGGAAGCAGATTGTGTTCTAACATCCCCTTTCATGATACATATATCTGAACGAATACTACTCCTATCACAACATATAGTCCCTGCACATATGGACCAAAATTCTGTCAAAAAAAATTGATAAGGAGAAATTAACCAAGTAAACTGTGACCCGTCTAGCATTAGATCTCCACTGTTACATTGACAATTGAATCATTGAGAAATAATGCAAGAAATATAATACAAAAGCATATGCACATACAAAGACAGCGCGCGCGCACACAGAGAGAGCATGATAAATTGAACAAAATGTAGCATCCCCACATACCAAAAAAATCCAGATTAACTTCGGGGTAATTTATTAAATCATAAGGAAGAAGCTAATATAGAAAGAAACACCAAAAGGGTTAATTTTTCTTTTTTTAACAAAAAAAAAAAAGATCGACAGAGTGAGTGGTTACCATTTGAGACAGAAGAACAAAGGGAAGCATTTGCATCTGTTTCAGCAACAAGGCCTTGATCTTCAGTTCCAAATGAACCTGCAAAACCCATGAAACATAAACAAAAATAAATACAGAGAAATTGAGAAAAGCAACAGAAACCCCAGAAGGAGAAATGAAGAAGCTTACATAAGAGTGGAAAAGTAGAGGAAAAGGAAAAGAACTGGGCTGCAACAATCAGGCTGCAACATAAAATAGAGAGGAAGAGGAGTGATAAAAGCTTTGGTTTCGTTCTCTTATTATTATTATTACTACCGGTGTTGTAATAATAATAAGCAGTACCAGAAACAGAGGATTTCCCACAAACCAAACCAAGCGAACTCTCAACATCTTGATAAACCACAGCCACTACTTCCCCTTGTTTGAAATGAACAAATCTCCCATGCTGAACCATTTTAATTTCTATTATTAACAATCTAGAGAGAGAAACAAAAAAACTAAGATGGAAAGATGAAGATATAGTCTACTTATATAAATAGAAAGTGAAGTGAATGAACAAATGGGTTTGAGTTGATTAATGGAAGGTGGTATTTGTTTGTGCCTTACTGGGGCTAGCAACTCTGCTTCATATGTTAGGAGAGAGAGAATCAAAGGAGCTGTCAATGGAGGAGGGCTTTTCAGAGTCCTTAGTTTTATTAGTACAACTTGCAAATCAAAATAAATAAGCGAATTAATAAATAAGAGTTTTAATTTAAATGTTGTGTACTTATAAATAATTTTAAAATAAATAAGTGGCTTGATACTAATATTGACTTGGGTGAGTAACACACGCCCTTCAGTGCCGTGTAAAAAATAGCTGAGCCAGCTAATACTTTATTGGCATTAATAGTGGGAAATTGATAACTTCAAAATTTAGCGCTCTTTTTGAGATGGGGAGTAGCATGGTGGAAGCATCCTCTTTGGGTTAAGAAAATTCATTTTTTATTATTCCAAAAAAAAATCCATTTTTATTATATGAAACCAATTGCACGTTTATATTTAAAAAATGACTTCTTTTAAAAAATATATATTTTTTAATATAGAGTTTTAATATTGTTAGAAATATAGTATGTAATAGTGACATGATAAATAATAATAACGTATTAAAAAATTTATGTTATTTTATAATGTAAAAAAAAAAATATATATATATATATATATATATATATATATATATCTAATAAATGGATAAAAATATATATTTTTAATTTTAGAAAGAATACTTTTCTATAAACATGACATTTAACGCACCAAGTGGTGATTTCCATTAGGAGGATGTAGTCAATTGATGAAATTATATTACCGTTATAACTAGAGAATTTTATACTTCCGATGTTCCACATTAGTCATAGAAAATTGATATTTTCATATGTGAGTCTTTTATTTAATTTTATGAAAATATTAAATTAGTTTAAAATTAATATTTTTACAAGTTAATTTGATATTTTTACAAATGGGTCCTATTTAATCTTATAAAAATATTAAATTAAAATATCAATTTTCTAGTTATATTTACAAAAATTATTCTTCAAAAGGATAACTGCAAATTTCGTGCATCCATTAATGTCTCAGTTTAAGATTAGTGTGAAGTTTAATGATATTGTTATTAATTTTAATCAAATTTATTTATGATCGTTTGTAAATGATATCCCTCTAAAGTCTAAAGTAGAGATTTAGGGAAGAAGTACATTTTGCTTACCCCGTGAGCGATTATCAATCTATTTGGTTACTAGCATTTGGTTCGTTTAGATTTCAAAATTTTTATATTTATAAATTAAATAAGTTATGTTTTCCAACTTCATGTAAAAAAAATCATATAAAAATATCAAAAATACATATAAAAATAATATTTTCTTAAAAATATATATATAAATATACACACGATCTAATAACTCTAGTTCTTATTTCATTTGTCCTAAGAAAAAAGAGTTGTGTACAATTTAGTTGCTTGATTTTCTTTTTATAAATGTGAAGATTTATTTGAAGGACAAAATAATAAAATTATGAAATTCTTTCCAACTACTGGAAGAGTCTTATTTTTTCAAAAATCTTAAGAATATATTTATATTCTATGTTTACCTTTAAAATTGTCGATCAGTACCTAATTTAGTAGTAATAGTATGATAAAAAAAAAATTGTGATAGTGAATTAAAGATATTATGTCATTATATATTACTATCAGCAAAAATGAGATTTTTTTAAAAAAAGAAATAAAAATTGACAAATAAATTTTTTTTTTTTGAGACTCAAAGAGTAATAATTTGCTCATTTTCCATTCATTTTAAATATGTAAAATAAAATGAAGAGGAATGAGGTTTTTCTTCCTCTAGAAATGCCATGAGGCTTTTTCTCTCTAGAAAATGCATTGAAATCTCCATCTCAAATTTTGAAGGTGTCAAAATAGTCATACGTGCGTACATTGTACCAGCAAAATCCATGGGTAGTTTCAAATCTCTACGTGCACTTGTATATTAACAAATGCAAGGCACGCTTTACATGGATCCAACACTATTAGTCACTATTCATCTAATTAGTTGCTTTGCCAAATATAGGCAATGGGTTAGGGGTTGGTTAATAAAATTAAATGAAACGATTCTAAATGTTTAAGTAATTTAAAGTTGCGAATGTGAGTTCTTTAAAGTCTAAACATCACTTTTAGGACCGAAAACTGAACCAAATTATTTGGAGAAAAATAAATTTAAGTCTGACTCAAAGTCATTAATAAAGTTATCTAATTTTAAACAGAAAAAAGTTCATAACCACATTAGATTCAAGTAATGAAACTTGAGTTGAGACAAATATGAGCAGAGACTTTCATATGTAATTTGAATTAGAGCCGAATTGATAAAGAACTTTAATATTCATAGTAAAATTTAAGCAATTGTATCTCGTTTCGATTCAGCTAATTTCCATTGTTCATCGAGTTTTATTAGTACTATGTTTTAGTTGGTAACCAGCTAATACTATAATTTTAGCACTCGAGGAAAGCATACATAGTTAGTCAATTTGTTTAATCACTTCCATTTAATATTTGCTTAAAGAATATTATATTTAGCACATGTTTTGTTACTTTGCATTTAAAAGTTTAAACGTACTTAAAATTTTTATTCATATATTAATAGTTTATTTTTAATATAACTGATTTTAAACATATCTTATTTAACTCACAAAACAACAGCTCAAGTTAATTAGTGGGCTCAAGTTATTTACAGCTCCTCGTTCTCTTTAATAATACTCTGTAGTTCATTTTCTTTTGTCCAGTAAACTCTCCTTCAATCTCATGCTCTTAACTATTGCTTCCCCAAGAACTTCCTTTAGATAATTCATCTCTGATTCAGCTTCCTTAAGTGTACTCTTTAAGCTAAGCTTCTTTCTCCTTCGCAGCAGAAGCTTCTTTTAAGTGAATTAACCAACTTGCTCAATTTTTTTGTCATTGAAGAGTTCTCTTGTTCAGATTTATTAACACAATCCATCAAGTGAATCTCTTTTCGCTCCCACTCAGCCTTGGATATTGGCCTCGTCTTCCTGAAGCAATGAGTTTTTGCAATCAACATATATATTTTGTCCTCAACCGTATATTAAAAAATTGTAACCCATTTTGAATCACAAACTGGATTAAGAAAAGAAGTAGATTAAATTATTATTATTATTATTAAAGCCAAAATGTCATCATATATAGATGCCCAAAACATTAACTGCAGAAAGCTGAGGCTTAAAGCCACATAAGGTAGGTGAGACAATTCGAAACAGAACACGAGGTACAAATTATGAAGCCAACAGATATACTAAGCATACCTTTCACCCTTTAAGTATAGCCTTTCTACAAATCTGCCTCCCAACTTTATGAAATTATATTTTAACTGTAATGTCCTAGAATTTCCACATCTTTATTAATTAAATTATTAATTTAATTTCCAACGAGTTATTTTTTTCGAGATTATTTAAATCTTTTTATGTGATTAATTAATTATGTGATTAAATAATTATGTAATTAATTACTAAAATTAATTAAAGGGGGTCACTAATATGTTATTAAATTAGTGAACAAACCCTAAAGTTTTAATATCAAATTAATTGATAAGTTTCCTATTAATTAAATATTCAATTAAATATAATAAATTAATTAATATGATTATTAATTAATGTAAATAATGTGAAATATTAATAATAATATTTATTAGTCCATTTAGTAATTTAATACTAATGGGTTAGAATATTTAATTATTTATTCAATTTAATTATTTATTTAATCATGGATTGAATAATTAATGTTTAAATTATTAAATTAGCCCAACATGGGTCAATTAGTAGCCCAAATGTATAATAATAAAATTTGACAATTTAGTAGCCCAAACAATTTAATAGAAGCCCAATTGGTATTTTAAATTAAAGCCCAATGATTGGCCCACTTGGAAAATACTTAATTTAACTATTATTATTTAAAAAAATGAAAAGTGACTTGATTTTGGGACAAATCAAATGTCCATCAGCCGTGTGTAGGTGAGTGAGGAGAGAGAAAATGATTTTTTTTATTTTCTTTTATTTTTCATTTATTTAATATTAGGTTGCTTGTTTTGATTTTTGGGAAAGTCTTTTCCCACAAAATCCTCACCAACTTAGTATGGGTTAGCTAACTTGTGTAAGTATCCAATAGGTGCATGATGGGCTAAAATTATTAGATATAATTTATGTATCTAGTAATATTTCAAGTATACTTGAAATGTGAGATATACTTCATTTTATTTTTCAAGCAAAAGAAAGCTAGAGAGAGTTGAGAGAAAATTTTAAGTGAGAGCATAATATTTGAGAGATCAAGTAAGAAGAAGAAATCCTAAGTTAGTTCATGCCATCCTCATTCACAACATATTTTGGAAAGAAGAGGAGAATAGCTATCAAAACAAGGTAGTTATTTTTAAACCCTAATCTTGCTTTTCTTTCAAGTTATAGTATAAATATTAGTGTAATAATTTCTATGGTTAATATCATGCTATGTATGTTTATATAGTTGATCATGGGTTTAACTTATGTGTTATGAGTTTTATTGAATGAAAAACATGTATTTGGTTGTGTGAAAATAAATCTCAATATAATGATTAACTATAATTTTTGATAATATTTAGATTTGATGTTCTAATATTATAGAACATTAAATCATGAGAAAAACAAAGTTTGAATCACTCAAAATGGAGTTTTATACAAAAAGTTATGATTTATGGTAGTTTATGTGATGTAAAAATTTTTATAAAAAAATATTGATATTAAATCATGAAAAATTAATTTTTCATGTTATAAATTAATATAAGATGATTGGTAATTTTTTTGGATTTTTATTGAAGAGTTAAAGATTTATTGAAGGTATATTTTTATTTAAAATGGGTAGCCGGAAACACTGTTCACGTTCTGTCGGAAGAAAAATTTTAAGGGTTTCCGCGCAATGCGCGGACCACTGTTCACCGAGAAAACGCGGAGCCAAAACGGCGTCGTTTTGGCAGAAGGAAATTTTACTCCGCGCGTAACGCGCGGAAGCCAGCATTCGGGGTTACAAAACGACAGCGTTTTGACCCGTAAAAACTAAAACGCGCGCAATGCGCGGTAATAATTTTTCCGGGGAAATTACTTTTATGCCCCTCCGTGTTTTTCTTGGTAAAATTACGTTTTTGCCCTCCGATCAGTTTTCTGATTATTTACAGAATTGCCATCGGTCCGGATTTTTCAACTTAATTACGAAAATGCCATTCGGGTTAATTTTAATTAATTTAAATATTTAAAAATTAATTTAAAATTATAACAAAAATAATAAAAATTCAAAAATAATATTGGGGAGGATATTTTTCATTAAGTTTAATATTTAAATATTTTAAATATTAATCTAGTTAGCTAAACCATGGTTAGGTTAAATAAATTTATTATTTATTTATTATTTTAAATGTTAATAATAAATAAAGATGATAAATTAGCAATTATTATTTAATGCCTATTAAATAATATTTAAAGAGAGATAAAATTTATAAATTAATTATTTATTATTTAAATATTATTAAATAATAAATAAAGATAATTAAGTAATTAATTATTATTTAATTAACATTAAATAACGATTAATGGAAATTAAGTTATTAGAGTAATAATTTATTATTTAATTTAAATAATAAATAAGAATGAGTTGATTATTATTTAACCTTAAATAATAATTAAAATTAATTAAATAATTAATTATTATTTAATTGACATTAAATAATAATTAAAGAGGATTAAGATTAGTAAACTATTATTTAATTTCCTTAATTAAATAATAAGTAAGGTTAATTACTTGGTTAATTATTGGTTGATTAACATTAAATTAAAGAAGGTTTAAACTAAGTTAATAATTATTTATTATTTAATTATAATTAAATAATAAGTAAGTACAATTAGTTATTATTGATTTTAAATAATAACTAGAGTTAATTAATTTCTATTTAATCAATATTGAATTGTAATTAAAAAGAGATTGAGTTAATAAAATAAATTGAATTGAATTAAACAATTATAATAAGTTGTTTAAGGGTTTAATAAGTGTCCAACACTTAAGAAAAATATTTTCTAACTTATTAAATTATTAACCTAAAATGATTAAGTGTCTATAAGGTTAATAATATTGTTTTGACTAATGTAAATTATGTGTTAGTACTTATGTGTGGTAAATAAGTTCGTTATTAAGCGTATAGTTATGCAAATACGCCGTACTAATTATTAGACCAACTTTATTAATGTTAGGTCTTTCAAAGCAAGTTAGTTAAAGCTAGACAATTATTGTAGCTGAGCAAACAGGCAAGTTCTCTAACCCTACTCAATTATTATCGTTGAACAAGTTTCCATACTTGTATTTATTGTTAAAGCTTGAAGTGGTTTAATTATTTAAAATTATTCCACATCCATATTGTTTATAAATCGCACTTAGTGCATTTGAAGCTTATTAGTTCTTGATTCATGAACTGTATTAAAAATGTCTTAAGCTAATAATTCAGCTAGACATTTCGTTTCTAAATTCAATAACTTGAATATTTTTAAAAGCTTATCCAAACCATTGTTAGGTGCGGATTTCTTATATTAAGTCTGAGAATTGAACAACCCTAAATTAGGGGATTTTGTGTCGGGAAACCGACTTTGGGCGCCAGTGACTAAATGTAATGCATATACAGCGGGTTGAATAGGCTGATCCCCTTGAAAACCAAACAACTCAAAGGGTCAGAGGAAACTCTATTATACCCTAGTTAGTTCAGGGTCCTTAGTGACCACTCAGCATTTTAAGATTCAAATATTCTGTTTATTAAAATTTGAATCCTGATTCATTCAAAATTGTTATATCTATTGTTGAACCATTGATGATCTTTCCCATTCATTCATGATATATTAAATCTATATGATTGTTATAAACTTGCTGAGCAAACTAGTTGCTCATTCTTGCTATATCATGAACCATTTTTCAGATAATCCTGATTGCTCCAGGAAGGATAAGGGAAAAGGAAAGGCCAAAGCTTAAGTAGCTTATGCATGCTAGTTAGATCTTTATTTATGTATTTACGGTTGTTAAACCTTTTGTAATTCCTTATGATAGGA
The DNA here is from genome assembly GCA_947179155.2 of Hedera helix. Classification (NCBI taxonomy): domain Eukaryota; kingdom Viridiplantae; phylum Streptophyta; class Magnoliopsida; order Apiales; family Araliaceae; genus Hedera; species Hedera helix. The sequence goes on from OX359283.1 coordinate 28,698,898, forward strand.
ACTGTTTTTATGTTAAGGTTGATAGACCCTGGTATTGTAACCTTTTGAAGGGAACCAATATGTATTATTCCGCGATATTTAAATGCAATATATGTATTTAATTGTTAGTAATGTGTTGAATAGTGAGAACCAAACTCGAGGTTATAGAACCCGGATTTGGGGTCGTCACAGGTTGGTATCAGAGCTGTAGGTTAGAAACGTTAGGATTTGCGAAACCTAAGTTATAACCTTAGTATTAAACTCATATCGAGTGCGTTAGGGGATGAATCGGGGAGATTCATGATGTTGTGTATTTTTGGAGATGGATTGAGAAAATCCATCGAGCCGAGATGTACATGATAAAATATCATTTCATTTCATCAATGAATATATTTTATTGCTGTACTAACGTGTGTTATTGTTTTATGATATAGGATGGCAGAGATCGGACAGTCGAGTCGCACTGCTGAGGAGGACTATATTGATATCCATGTGGATACTGCACAGCCGCTGGTGGCTGCACCCGTAGAGGAGCCAGAGTCAGATCCTGAGGAGGGGGATCGTGTGGAGCCCGTCTGGGGTGGAGTCATGAGGCCTTACAGTGAGGATGAGGCAGAGTCAGAGGAGTCTGAGGAGGAGGAGTCAGCTGATGGCATGGGCACCACTGCCGCTGACATCATAGAGGGACTGACCGATAGGAACGAGGGGCTGGAGGCAAGGGTCCAGCATCTAGAGGAGCAGAATCTGACCCATCAGCACATGGAGGATCAGTATAGGGATGCGGCTTATCAGTTCTCTGGCGAGAACACAGAGCTGAAGGAGAGGATTGTAGGACTTGAGGATCAGGTACAGGAGTACGAGGATTCAGTGGAGCACCTTGCGGTGCTAACTCATCAGCTGGTAGAGCAGGATGTAGAGCTGCAGGCTAAATTAGCAGTGGTTGAGACTAGGTTGGCAGAGGCTGAGCTGAAGGTTCAGCAGGTTCAGGCAGAGAAGGCCGCCATCCGTGCACACTGGCAGGAGGCGATAGAGGACCGTATAGAGATGGAGAGACAGCGGGATGCCGCTTATGGTCAGATGATTGAGCTAGAGGAGGAGGTCCGCGAGAAGCGGGTGAGGACGGATAGACTTAGCTACGTCTACCGATCTTCATATGGTAGGCTTCAGAGCAGGGTGCACTACTACCCAGCTGAGGAGGGCCAGTCTATGCACACCATCAGCAGGAGTGTGGTGATGGCCATCGGGGATGAGGAGTATGACGACGCGATCCGTAGGGGGATGCGCAGTCAGTAGTAGTAGTAGTTATTTTCTAATTTCGTATGTAAATAGATGCAGTAGAACCCAACTTTTGTTTTATTAGAGGGTTAATATGTCACTAAATCCCAACTCTAGGAAGTTGTAGGATATGTCATATCCCATCTTTTGTAGCTTCTCTGGGATAGAAGCATTTATAGCGGTATGCTTTTGATGTAAAGTGCTACGCACTCCTGTTTTAGCATATGAGTATAAATGCAGTTGAATTTATGTTTATATGCGTGTTGAAATAATTACTTGTATTTTAGCTAAACATTGTCTAAGATACAAAATAATGAAATGAAAAAGATGAAACCAGTATAATAATGTAAATTTTTGTTTATAACAGAAAATGCCGCCACGTAGACAACCACCAAGGAACCAGGGGGTAGAAGAGTCAGTTAACAACGACGCGGGGGGACACAACGTAGACCCTATGCAAAACTTTGTCGACATGCTAGCTGAGGCAATGCAAAACCGCCACCCTGTAGTAGCAAATCCGCCACCACCACCAAATCAGTTGGCGAATTTTAAAGATTTTAAAGCGGTGGGACCGCCAGAGTTTAGGGGAACGTCGGACCCGATAGAGGCCCAGTCTTGGATAAAGGAGATAGAGAAGGCGTTCGTTATCGCAAGAGTAGCTGAGGAGCAAAAGACAGTTTTTGCTACCTACATGATGAAGGGCGAAGCCAATTTCTGGTGGGAAGCCAATCAGAATAGGGCTGGGGATGGTGTGGTGCCCTGGACGAAATTTAAGGAAATATTCGACGAGAATTATTTCCCGAAAAGTATGAAGAGTAGGATGGAGGTAAGGTTTCTAGAACTGAAACAGGAGAACATGTCGGTACCGGAGTACGCGGCAAAATTTAATGAGTTGGCCAGGTTCGCTCCACATCAGGTAGACACGGAGGAACGCAAGGCCAGGAGGTTCGAGAATGGATTGAGACCTTGGATATTCAACAAGGTAGCAGTACTGCAGATTGACTCGTTCGCAACTTTGCTAGAGAAGTCAATCATTGCTGAAGGAGGAAGTGACGCGTTAACCAAGTACAACCAGGAGAGAAACAAGAAGAAAAATGAAGGGGGAAGCAAGAACAGCAACAGTGGAGGCAATAATAACAACAATAATAACAACAAGCGCAAATGGGACAACAGCAGCAACGACAAGAGCTCGGGGAATCAACAAGGAAGTGTTCAGAAAAAGCCAGCATGCAATATATGTGGAAAGAACCACTTCGGAGAGTGCAGGAAAGGGAAGAATACATGCTACAATTGTGGTCAGGTGGGACATATTTCTCCAAATTGTCCCCTCCCAAAGAAAGTGAGATGTTTTTCTTGCGGAGCATCTGACCACCTGATAAAGGATTGCCCTAAGAAGAAGAATGACGGGGGTAGCGGTTACAGGGGCAATAACAGCAAATTGGCTATCGGGGGACCGGTACCACAGAACAAGCCGACAGCCCGGACTTTCAATATGACGGTACAGGATGCCGTGGGGTCAAAAGACGTGGTGTCAGGTATTATTCCGATCAATAATATAAATGCATATGTATTGTTTGATTCGGGTGCTACCTGTTCATTTGTGTCTGATGATTTCGCTAGACGATTAGAGTTGCCTAGGGACAAACTAGAAAACTCAATGAACATAGAAGTTGCTAATAAAGAAGTGATTCCGGTAGAGTACATACATAGAAATTGTTGTGCTGAAATCAGGGGTCAGAAATTAAATGTGAATCTAATTCCAATACGTCTGGGGGAATTTGATGTAATACTTGGGATGGATTGGTTGTTTAACCACGGGGCGATAATTGATTGTCAGAAGAAGTGCATACACCTTAAGACACCAAATAAGTCTAAGGTCGTATTTTATGGCAGCAAATCGTCAAGACAGTCTTCTTGTCTGACGATGATGCAGGCCAAGAAATTATTGAAGAAAGGTTGTGTAGGGTATTTGGCTCATGTGGTTGACACACAAGTGGTGAGTCCCGAGATGGAGCAAATACCAGTAGTTAGGGAGTTTACGGATGTTTTTCCAGATGTACTGCCGGGTTTACCGCCGGACAGGGAGATAGAATTTGTGATTGATTTAGTACCGGGGACAGCACCGATATCGAAAGCACCATATAGGATGGCTCCGGTAGAACTAAAGGAATTGATGGTGCAATTGCAGGAGTTGTTAGACAATAAGTACATTCAGCCAAGTGTTTCTCCATGGGGAGCACCGGTGCTGTTTGTAAAGAAGAAGGATGGATCGATGAGATTGTGTATGGATTATAGAGAGCTGAATAAGGTGACAATTAAGAACAAGTACCCGTTACCACGAATTGACGATCTTTTCGATCAATTGAAAGGGGCGAAGTACTTTTCAAAGATTGACTTAAGGACTGGTTATCATCAGTTGAAAGTCAGGAAGGAGGATATACCCAAGACGGCATTCAGAACTCGATATGGGCATTATGAGTTTCTGGTGATGTCGTTTGGACTAACGAATGCGCCAGCCGCATTTATGGACATGATGAACAGAATATTCAAGCAATACTTGGATAAATTTGTAGTCGTGTTCATTGACGATATTCTGGTGTATTCCAAAACGGAGGAGGAGCATGCTGAACACCTAAGATTGGTGTTGGAGGTTTTACGGAAGGAGCGGTTGTACGCTAAGTTTTCAAAGTGTGAATTCTGGTTGGAAAAAGTTCAATTTTTAGGTCATGTTATTGACAAGGAGGGAGTTTCGGTTGATCCGGCGAAGGTTGAATCGGTAATGAATTGGGAACAACCAAGGACGCCGACAGAAGTAAGAAGTTTCTTAGGGTTAGCGGGTTACTATCGGAGGTTCATTCAAGACTTCTCAAAGATAGCAACACCGTTGACCAACTTAACAAGAAAGACGGTGAAATACGTGTGGACGGAGAAGTGTGAGGAAAGTTTTCAGGAGTTAAAAAAAAGACTTAGTGAAGCACCTGTATTGACCTTACCAGACGATACAGGAGGCTTTACGGTCTACAGTGATGCATCGCACAAGGGACTTGGCTGTGTGCTTATGCAAAATGGCAAAGTCGTTGTGTATGCGTCCAGGCAATTAAAAGATTATGAGAAGGGATATCCTACCCACGACTTGGAATTGGCAGCGGTAGTATTTGCCCTTAAAATTTGGAGACATTATCTGTACGGAGAAAAATGTGAGATATTCACAGACCATAAGAGTCTGAAGTATATCTTCACACAGAAGGAGCTGAATATGAGGCAACGGAGATGGTTGGAATTGATCAAAGATTATGATTGTGAAATTCTATATCATCCCGGCAAGGCCAACGTAGTAGCGGATGCTCTGAGTAGAAAGAGCAGGGAGAAATTGTTCATATTGACAGATCAAGAACAATTGGTTCAAGAGATGGCTCGAATGGAGTTGGAAGTGAGAAGTCCAAACGAGTCAATACAAGTCGAGGTGAGCCCAACCTTGTTAGATAGGGTGAAAGAGGCTCAAGACAAAGATGAGGAATGTGACAGAATCCGGAAGAGGATGACCGATGGAGAAGAGGTCAAGTTTAAAATTGATAGCATGGGATTGCTGAGATTTGAAAATCGTGTTTGGGTACCGCTAGTGCCTGAATTACGAGAGGAAATTTTGCATGAGGCTCACAGTACTAGATACTCGATACATCCGGGAAGTACGAAGATGTATCAAGATCTACGTCAGCATTTTTGGTGGCCGAATTTAAAGAGGGAGGTTGCAGAATGTGTCAGCCGATGCCTAACTTGTCAAAGGGTAAAGGCCGAACATCAGAGACCAAGTGGATTGTTACAGCCGTTAGAAATTTCTGAGTGGAAATGGGAGCATATCACAATGGATTTTGTGGTAGGACTTCCAGCAACACAGAAGGGATATGACGCAATTTGGGTGATTGTGGATCGGCTAACAAAGTCAGCGCACTTTTTGCCGATCAAGATTAGGTTCAGTTTGGATCAGTTGTCCAAATTATACATCAAAGAGATAGTTTCAAGACATGGGGTGCCGGTATCGATTGTGTCAGACAGAGATCCGCGCTTCACGTCAAAATTTTGGAGAAGTCTTCAGGAGAGATTGGGGACACAGTTGAGAATGAGTACAGCGTATCATCCGCAGACTGATGGGCAAAGTGAGAGAACAATTCAGACATTAGAAGATATGCTCAGGGCCTGCGTGATGGATTTCAAGGGCAGTTGGGAAATCCATCTACCACTAGTTGAGTTTGCATATAACAACAGTTATCATGCGAGCATAGGTATGCCGCCTTACGAAGCTTTATATGGCAGAAAATGCAGAACACCTCTATGTTGGGATGAGGTAGGAGAACGCCGACTGTTGGGGCCAGAATTGGTTCAACAGACGGTAGAAATTATCAAGGTAATAAGAGCTCGGCTAGTAGCAGCTCAAGACCGTCAAAAGAAATACGCCGATTTACATCGACAGAAACGAGACTTCGAAGTGGGGAGTTTTGTGTTCATTAAGGTATCTCCCTGGAAAGGGAAGATCAGGTTTGGAAAGAAGGGAAAACTGAGTCCAAGGTTCATAGGACCGTTCGAGATATTGAGGAGAGTGGGTGAAGTAGCATACGAGGTAGCTTTACCTCCTGAATTGGAACATATTCACAATGTGTTTCACGTGTCAGTATTGCGGCCATATAAACCAGACTACAAGCACGTTATCTCCTATGAACCAATTCAAGTCGGGAAGGACTTATCATATGAAGAAGTTCCTGTTCAGATACTCGATAGGAAGGAACAGAAACTGAGAAATAAGATAATTCATTCTGTCAAAGTACTTTGGAGGAATCACGCCATTGAAGAAGCTACGTGGGAATTAGAGGAGGAAATGAGGGCAAATTACCCATTTTTATTTGAGTAACCTTATTTTTACAATTCCGAGGACGGAATTTTTATAAGGAGGGGAGAATGTAATGTCCTAGAATTTCCACATCTTTATTAATTAAATTATTAATTTAATTTCCAACGAGTTATTTTTTTCGAGATTATTTAAATCTTTTTATGTGATTAATTAATTATGTGATTAAATAATTATGTAATTAATTACTAAAATTAATTAAAGGGGGTCACTAATATGTTATTAAATTAGTGAACAAACCCTAAAGTTTTAATATCAAATTAATTGATAAGTTTCCTATTAATTAAATATTCAATTAAATTGAATATAATGAGTGAATTAAATATAATAAATTAATTAATATGATTATTAATTAATGTAAATAATGTGAAATATTAATAATAATATTTATTAGTCCATTTAGTAATTTAATACTAATGGGTTAGAATATTTAATTATTTATTCAATTTAATTATTTATTTAATCATGGATTGAATAATTAATGTTTAAATTATTAAATTAGCCCAACATGGGTCAATTAGTAGCCCAAATGTAGAATAATAAAATTTGACAATTTAGTAGCCCAAACAATTTAATAGAAGCCCAATTGGTATTTTAAATTAAAGCCCAATGATTGGCCCACTTGGAAAATACTTAATTTAACTATTATTATTTAAAAAAATGAAAAGTGACTTGATTTTGGGACAAATCAAATGTCCATCAGCCGTGTGTAGGTGAGTGAGGAGAGAGAAAATAATTTTTTTTATTTTCTTTTATTTTTCATTTATTTAATATTAGGTTGCTTGTTTTGATTTTTGGGAAAGTCTTTTCCCACAAAATCCTCACCAACTTAGTATGGGTTAGCTAACTTGTGTAAGTATCCAATAGGTGCATGATGGGCTAAAATTATTAGATATAATTTATGTATCTAGTAATATTTCAAGTATACTTGAAATGTGAGATATACTTCATTTTATTTTTCAAGCAAAAGAAAGCTAGAGAGAGTTGAGAGAAAATTTTAAGTGAGAGCATAATATTTGAGAGATCAAGTAAGAAGAAGAAATCCTAAGTTAGTTCATGCCATCCTCATTCACAACATATTTTGGAAAGAAGAGGAGAATAGCTATCAAAACAAGGTAGTTATTTTTAAACCCTAATCTTGCTTTTCTTTCAAGTTATAGTATAAATATTAGTGTAATAATTTCTATGGTTAATATCATGCTATGTATGTTTATATAGTTGATCATGGGTTTAACTTATGTGTTATGAGTTTTATTGAATGAAAAACATGTATTTGGTTGTGTGAAAATAAATCTCAATATAATGATTAACTATAATTTTTGATAATATTTAGATTTGATGTTCTAATATTATAGAACATTAAATCATGAGAAAAACAAAGTTTGAATCACTCAAAATAGAGTTTTATACAAAAAGTTATGATTTATGGTAGTTTATGTGATGTAAAAATTTTTATAAAAAAATATTGATATTAAATCATGAAAAATTAATTTTTCATGTTATAAATTAATATAAGATGATTGGTAATTTTTTTGGATTTTTATTGAAGAGTTAAAGATTTATTGAAGGTATATTTTTATTTAAAATGGGTAGCCGGAAACACTGTTCACGTTCTGTCGGAAGAAAAATTTTAAGGGTTTCCGCGCAATGCGCGGACCACTGTTCACCGAGAAAACGCGGAGCCAAAACGGCGTCGTTTTGGCAGAAGGAAATTTTACTCCGCGCGTAACGCGCGGAAGCCAGCATTCGGGGTTACAAAACGACAGCGTTTTGACCCGTAAAAACTAAAACGCGCGCAATGCGCGGTAATAATTTTTCCGGGGAAATTACTTTTATGCCCCTCCGTGTTTTTCTTGGTAAAATTACGTTTTTGCCCTCCGATCAGTTTTCTGATTATTTACAGAATTGCCATCGGTCCGGATTTTTCAACTTAATTACGAAAATGCCATTCGGGTTAATTTTAATTAATTTAAATATTTAAAAATTAATTTAAAATTATAACAAAAATAATAAAAATTCAAAAATAATATTGGGGAGGATATTTTTCATTAAGTTTAATATTTAAATATTTTAAATATTAATCTAGTTAGCTAAACCATGGTTAGGTTAAATAAATTTATTATTTATTTATTATTTTAAATGTTAATAATAAATAAAGATGATAAATTAGCAATTATTATTTAATGCCTATTAAATAATATTTAAAGAGAGATAAAATTTATAAATTAATTATTTATTATTTAATAATATTTAAATAATAAATAAAGATAATTAAGTAATTAATTATTATTTAATTAACATTAAATAACGATTAATGGAAATTAAGTTATTAGAGTAATAATTTATTATTTAATTTAAATAATAAATAAGAATGAGTTGATTATTATTTAACCTTAAATAATAATTAAAATTAATTAAATAATTAATTATTATTTAATTGACATTAAATAATAATTAAAGAGGATTAAGATTAGTAAACTATTATTTAATTTCCTTAATTAAATAATAAGTAAGGTTAATTACTTGGTTAATTATTGGTTGATTAACATTAAATTAAAGAAGGTTTAAACTAAGTTAATAATTATTTATTATTTAATTATAATTAAATAATAAGTAAGTACAATTAGTTATTATTGATTTTAAATAATAACTAGAGTTAATTAATTTCTATTTAATCAATATTGAATTGTAATTAAAAAGAGATTGAGTTAATAAAATAAATTGAATTGAATTAAACAATTATAATAAGTTGTTTAAGGGTTTAATAAGTGTCCAACACTTAAGAAAAATATTTTCTAACTTATTAAATTATTAACCTAAAATGATTAAGTGTCTATAAGGTTAATAATATTGTTTTGACTAATGTAAATTATGTGTTAGTACTTATGTGTGGTAAATAAGTTCGTTATTAAGCGTATAGTTATGCAAATACGCCGTACTAATTATTAGACCAACTTTATTAATGTTAGGTCTTTCAAAGCAAGTTAGTTAAAGCTAGACAATTATTGTAGCTGAGCAAACAGGCAAGTTCTCTAACCCTACTCAATTATTATCGTTGAACAAGTTTCCATACTTGTATTTATTGTTAAAGCTTGAAGTGGTTTAATTATTTAAAATTATTCCACATCCATATTGTTTATAAATCGCACTTAGTGCATTTGAAGCTTATTAGTTCTTGATTCATGAACTGTATTAAAAATGTCTTAAGCTAATAATTCAGCTAGACATTTCGTTTCTAAATTCAATAACTTGAATATTTTTAAAAGCTTATCCAAACCATTGTTAGGTGCGGATTTCTTATATTAAGTCTGAGAATTGAACAACCCTAAATTAGGGGATTTTGTGTCGGGAAACCGACTTTGGGCGCCAGTGACTAAATGTAATGCATATACAGCGGGTTGAATAGGCTGATCCCCTTGAAAACCAAACAACTCAAAGGGTCAGAGGAAACTCTATTATACCCTAGTTAGTTCAGGGTCCTTAGTGACCACTCAGCATTTTAAGATTCAAATATTCTGTTTATTAAAATTTGAATCCTGATTCATTCAAAATTGTTATATCTATTGTTGAACCATTGATGATCTTTCCCATTCATTCATGATATATTAAATCTATATGATTGTTATAAACTTGCTGAGCAAACTAGTTGCTCATTCTTGCTATATCATGAACCATTTTTCAGATAATCCTGATTGCTCCAGGAAGGATAAGGGAAAAGGAAAGGCCAAAGCTTAAGTAGCTTATGCATGCTAGTTAGATCTTTATTTATGTATTTACGGTTGTTAAACCTTTTGTAATTCCTTATGATAGGAACTGTTTTTATGTTAAGGTTGATAGACCCTGGTATTGTAACCTTTTGAAGGGAACCAATATGTATTATTCCGCGATATTTAAATGCAATGTATGTATTTAATTGTTAGTAATGTGTTGAATAGTGAGAACCAAACTCGAGGTTATGGAACCCGGATTTGGGGTCGTCACATTAACCCTATACTCATAAATAAGAAAAATAAAATTCTTAAAAAGACAGCATAGGCATGTGCGTACGTTGCCCTCCATGCAGATCTGCCCTTGAGCGTTTGATACGGTGCGTTTGGAGATGCAAATGCACTCGATGCGGTACGTTGTTCAAACGCACTCGTCGCAAATACTTGTAGCCGAATAAACCCTTAGGCCATGTTGTTTGCAAGAATTATAATCCTAAGGCATAGATTATAATTTCAATGTTATGTTTATTTGTAAGGATTGTACTTTGAATAAGACTATTAATCTCATATTTAGCTTGTTTGTTTTTTAAATTTTGAATTTGAGACTATTAGTCAAGTGATTATAAAATGAGTTAATATGGAAGACTATTTATTTAATACCATATTCAATCAGGGATTATAATCTCTAGAGTATTAAGGGGTTGTTTGTTAAAACTAAATGAAACAGTTCTGAATATTTAAGCAATCTGAATGGACTGAATGAAACAAAATTCTGAATACTGAATGAAAAAAATTATTTAATAATTGATATATCGGAAACATTTGAATTTTTTTATAATTTTACTCCTCTGAACTAATGAATTATGATGAACAAGTATATATTGGTAATAAGTTAAACAAATGCGTCAACTTTATCACCATTAATATTTTAAAATAAAATATTGGACTCCAAAATTGAGGTTTTATTAAGTCTTAAATAAATAATTAAGTATTTAAAAAATTGACAATTTCACATAATTTCTCTTATATAAATAATAAATAGGTCCCGCATCCATATAAAAAAAATCATTATTTTATATATAAATTTCTTATATTACCTCTAAATGACCTAAATAAAATCTCCTCATTCTATATCAACTTACAAACAAGAGAAATCATCATCTGTTTTGACTCTGATACAAATTCTCTCCCTACAAAATTATTTCAACCGAGGATCTCATCAGAGTTCTTTCTCACTCCTCCCAACAATTCCACCATCAAAACCCAACAAATCACTCTTCTTCTTCTTCTTCAACCTCCATGGATTCCGACAATACAGATTACAGATATGTGACAGATATGGTTGTGAACAAATTCAAAAAGTGCATTTCTCTACTCTACCCGAAGCTGCAAATCTAACAACTATAAGCCGTTAATTCAAGCCACACCTCCGCCGCCGTCAGATCTACCGTTGGAGTTTGCTCTGGTGTAGGTGTCCAAAAGAATAAGGGCTAATATGTGTAAAAAAATCATTCAGTGAGCTTAGGATTGATTCAGATAAAAATTGTGAACTGATTCGGTCAAATCAAATTAAGTTATTCAGACTTTCACAAGTGAAAATCAAACACTCTGAACCATTTTTTTCGTTCAGATATTGATTCATTAATAGAGCTAAACAAATAGCCACCAAGTCATTTTATAATTTCTGGGCTAAGATCTTAAGTCTAAATTTAAAAACAAACAAAATATTTTTAAGATTAATAATTTTATATTAAAACTATGTTTGTTTACAAAAAATATACTTGAGATTAGATTATTTGCATTAATTTAACACTACTTCGAACTATTTTATCCCATGATGGGGGATTAAATAGTCATATGAACTATTTTTATTTTTTTTATCATTACTAAAATTATTTATGTGGAATTATATAATCCCATGAAAAATTTAGAATTAATATTCCCTCTCATTTTAAATTATTAAATAGTTTTATGGGACTAATAGTCCAACATTGAGGGATTAATAATTTCTCATCAAAGAATTAAATAATGTAAAGTTGTATTAAATTAAGATAAATAGTCTAATTCTAAGTATACTTTTTATAAATAAATATAGCCTAAGAGTAATCCTTAGAAACAAATATAACTTTAACATTATAATTTATATTTTAAAATTATAATTTTAGAATTATAATATTTACAAATAAACGTAATCTTAGTACATAAGGCTCACTCAAATTGCTCTTCAGAAGAAAAAAAAAACGAGGGGAAGGGGAGGGGAGGAGAATAAAGTTTTAAAAAAAAATAGAAGAAAAAAAAACCCTACACATTTGACGGTCAGTAGCGGCTTGATATATCACTATCTATACAACAGATTTCTCCAAGTACGACGGATCATAAGGAACCGATCCTTATGACATTTTTTCCTGTTGAGATTCATCCATCAGTATGTATAGTGGATGTGAACACTTCATGAATGGATCATCACAATTCACATGTATTTTGGATGGATATTTAGACTTTAGCAGCATATTAATATAAACATATGTAAATATAAATTATAGGAGAATCAATCACATGTGAGTCACGTGCCTCTTGTCAGGTCAAACCCCACAATATATGCGGAAAGCCTGCAGCATATTATTAACAAAACAACATACTCCTTTTTATCTGCAATTTACGATTCATTCATGGCCAAAAGATAGCTACAAGTTCACTTGACTGGTTCAAAAATATTAACATACGCACATGACGTACAACCAACAAGGGAACCATACATAATAATCATTGAGCATTTTTCCCATGAGATCAGTTTGGTCAATGTGAGTATCTTAAGTCATAACATCCATTTAGTAAATCAGATTAATAATTAAAAATTCTTGACCCTACTAAAAAATCATTTATTTTAAATTATCAATTGCATAGAAATAATTAACACAAATGTTAAGGCTAATAAATGTATCACTTTTAAGGTAATGTAAGCAAATGGGATCATTCAGTTGATCCGTGGGTGAGATCTACAATGACCATAGAGGCTAAGGGAGTAGTAGGGGTGTAGTCTTGTAGAGTTGACAAGAAAAAGAAAGAAAAACACATCTCATTAGGTTTAGGCCAATGTAATAGATTGCATAAATTAAAATAATTTGAGGAAAATATATAGAGGTCAAAAATTAATCTAGTCGTAAATGTTGTGGTAATTAAGCTACATACATGTACATGAACATGACTATGGGCTAGGGTATGTTCGGTTACTGTGCATAAAGCATTTGTAATGATAGTCATATACTCTATGTTTGAAAATTCAAACGCATTGTATTATTTTTGGAGTATTATATTTACGTCTTAAATGCAGTGTTTGTGAGTTAAATAACTGCGTTTGAAATAAACTGCTTGTTAATAAACAAAATTCTCAAATACGTTTAAAACTTTCAAACACTCCAAACATCGATAAACGAACAAATAATATATATGGTTGTTCAAGCGTTTAGCCTAATTGACTTTGATCACAGATAACAAAATCAATACGATTACTAATCAGCGCTTGTTAATTAGTATGACATACTACTTCTAATGAAAAGAGGATTATATTTTTATTTTTGTAGGTAAAATTGTTTTTTTTAATGCTACATTTATATTGATTCTATTGAAGACATGAAATAGAGAAAATAATCGAAGAAAAAAAGGTATTTGATCATCATTTTAGCAAATAAACCATTCTGATAGAATAAAATTTCATAAATAAATAAATAAAAAATATTTTTAATAATAAATATTCTTATAAATAAAATTATTTTTGTGAAACAGGTATAAACCTATTTTAGACTTGATTCATAATGTCAGATCGAATTGGGTGCGTAATGAATTGTACAAAAAAATTGCTTCTGGAAAATTCTATTCTGCCTTTGACTGACGATGGCACCATCATCCCTTTGATTAATGAATACTAAATAAAAGAATTTAGGCAGCCATTTTGGATCGAGTAAGTATCAGAATGATATCAACAAATCCCTTGAAAATGACTTGCTGGGATCTGGCCAACTTTAAAAGGCCCTTTATTATGCATTCCTTCAGGGATTGACAACTTTTCCTTAAAGCCATTTTAATCTTCCTCACCTTAATGGTCAAGGAATGAGATGATGATGATGATCATAATAATAATAATAATAATATTATTATTATTAGAGTCTTGCTTTAGTCGCCAATTCAACTTGATTATATAATTTATCAATATATAGATCATTTTTTTAATATCTTTTTAATGAAATAAGTTTTATACATGAATAATAATGTTAAGAGTTTCAAATAATTCAATAATTCAATAATATTATAAAACGTAACCAATCACAATTATTATAATATATTAGAATATCATTTGATACACTGTTTAAGATTAAAAAATAATAATAATTCTAACTTTATCCAACAAAACAATATAGCAAATAGATGTAGTTTTTTAGGTAGTATTCTACTTTTATATTTTTTGTACCACTTCAGTTTTTACTAGTTTCGATTTATATATATATATATATATATATATATATATATAAAATTTATTTATTTATTTCAAAAGAACTGCACCCGTTAAGAGATGCCAATATAGAACTATAATCAATTTTCATAATCAACGTAAGTACATAATTCCATATCGATAAACTCTCATAATGATAAATAAATAAATTTCACATTCACCAGAAGATAAACCCTGACAAATATGATAATTAATGAACCTAAAACAATTAATTTAAGACGTCTTTGAGATTTTGATTATTACATTATTTTTATTTTTATTTTCCGATGGGTAGGACATTTTTGTTATTCCTATATTTTGATGTTGAAAATCTTGCAAGGAAAGTGATCTTCGGGGGGGGGGGGGGGAATAATGTAAAAGTAAAGAAAAAGAGAAAAATTAATATTTCAACAAAAGTAAATAATGAAAATTATTTTATTGGAAGTGTTTGATTTTAAATTCAATTCAAAATTATTATTGGATTAAATAAATTTGTCAGTGTAATACGGCTAAAGCTAGTACTTATTAAATTCTAGGTTGGGTGACGTTGGACAGTGCCATGCTTGCCCCAATCCCATGTAGATCCATAGGCGGAAACCTTCGTACAGCCGAGTGTTTTTGGCTTATAAGTTGGTGAAATTAATTTATAAATAATTTTTTATTATTTAAATATTTGTATGTGATTTATTTTTTATTTTATAAATAATTTTTAAAAAGTAACAATTTCTTATTTATAAATAATTTTTTAAACTTATTTTATTAATCTTTACAACTTGTTTTATTTATAAATCATTTTAATCAAATGTTTTCATAACTTATTTTAATTTAATTTTTGATTAATAAAAAAAAATTCTAAATATTTTTATTTATAAATCACAACTTATAAATCATTTTAAATTTTAACACGTAAATAATTTTGAAACAAATCATTTCCCGAACATGCCCGATCTTAAATTTACCAAGGGCTATAGCATAATTACTTCTTCTACACCAGCCCCTAAGAGCCCAAGACTTGGGCTATTGACAACTATAACAATAGTGACCCGACTCAACTTCAAGAGATTGTTATCGAGAATTGTTTTATTTAATAACTAAAGTTAGGAGGAAAATAATTCGTTTGATAATTACTCCCTCTGTCATATGAAATAAACTTTACAAATTTAAAGTATATATATATATACTCTATCTCTAAATAGAAATGATTATTAATTAGTTGTGACGTAGTAATAAAATTGTGTTAATATATTTGAAGATATTATGCTACTTTGTACTATTATAAATAAAAATATAAACTCTTCTATGTAACAAAATAATTTTATTAGTGATGCTCTTTTTGTTGAACGGAAAAATTATTTTATAAACGTAACATTTTGGAAGATTATATGCAGAGAGTAGTCATACTATGTAATACCCCGTAAAAAAATAAAAATTATATATTTTTAAAACATATTAATTGAACTTTTTCTTTTATGTTGGTCAAAATAGTTATTAAATTACATGGGCTAATAGTAGTTAATATGTATTATTAATTTAGTAAAGTTGAGTCTTAAAATTAATTGGGTTTAATTTATATTTATGTAATTTTAAATCCTATTAAAATTAGAAGAATTAATAAAATATATTAATTAATAAATAAATAACTAAAATATAATCTTCCTTTCAATACATCTAACACGAACTGGCTTATAGAAGAGAACGGAACGCGAGCGGCGCAGGAAAACAATTTATATTGTTTTTCAATTAGTGATTGATGTACTATATTCTACAATTGTACAAGGACATTAGGAATCGAATCTATTCACATGCATAACCATGAGACTAGTTAAGAACAGTATGCTCGCATGGTGGGAAATTATAAAACTATCATGCTGATTTTAGGCATTGATCATAGGCATATGATATGAATGATGTGCATTAATTTACTAATAAAATCATTACGCAGGTATGCGAATGGATTCTTATTATATATGTTATTTTATCTGTGAGCTTGGTATAAAATAATACTTAATCATTTAATTCAGTTTATTATTTTGTTATATTAGTTTTATTCGTTTTAATTCATTTAGTTATGTTCATTATTTTGCAAACTCTATATCCGTATTAAGTATTGGCTCATATTATATTTTTTCTTCCGGCCAGTAATCAGAGAGATTAAAGACAAGTGTGATGGGAGCTGTCTATTCAAATGGTCTAGATAGTTTGTTTATGTTATGATACTTTAAAATATATTTTGGAGTTATTTGATTATTTGAAGTTGTAATAAATAATTTTAAGCTATGGTTTGGACCGATTTGACATTTATAAGCTAACGTTTGATATTTATTGATTATGAAAACTATTTTTTTGTGACTCAAATTTTAATATATTTTTGTCAATTTTATTATGTTTATGTGTAACATTTCTTTTTATTTCGAAAAGAAAGTTTTACCTACTACCCAAATATTATCGACTTCTCAACATAAATAACACTGCAGATGAGGCAACATAAACTTGACTCACTTAGAACGTGAATTCAAGTTCGAAGTATTGGTATAGATTATTTTTCTATTAATTTATTGTATAGATATTATTATATAAATAATTAACATTTAAAAGAATTGAATTGGGGTTTGCTGACTCGAGCTTGCTGGTTATGTATTGAGCCTTGGAGTGCTAAATGGAATGGGTTGGGTCAAATTTCTATAGACTTGATAGATCAAATGGAATTTTGAGCTCAATCCAAATTGACCCATTCACAACTCAATAAATAGCATGAGCCTAAGGATTATTTAATAAAATTGAATGATTTTTTTTAGTACACCCATATCAAAATGAATGGAGTAATGTGATGCCGTCACCCTCAGGAAGGTGTAAGGAGAAATAGTTTTCAAAATAATGTGTGATTTAAAGTATTCATATTCGAACACTCCAATTTAAACGAAAGTCCAAAATAAGAATTATATCATTTAACATTTATTTACCGCACTAATACATACAAGTTGTATAATTGTTAATAAGAATAAGCATGTTAATAAATTTATTGTCACACTTAGAATATGATATGCATACACCCGAATTTTATCTTTTTTTTGCATAAAAATGAAATAAAATATACTCTCTAGGAGAGAAAAGAGAGACAACGTGTTAAAGCAAACTCATATGTGCAGCCATAGAATTTGAGCCCAAGTCATGGCTATACCCGTGGCTCAGGGCCAAAGTCGAGGCTATACTTGTGGCTTAGCCCATAACTCCCATTTCAGCAATATTAATTATTTGATTCTTTATTACTTGCAAAAAAAAAAAAATAGAAGAAAAAAAGAGTCCCCAAGACAGAGAAAGCACGAAAATTATTAGTTTATATGATTATAAGTATATCTAGAGAGAGAAGCACAAAAAATAATCTCCAATTCAATTCATCTTCAATCCAAGTATTAAAGAGAAGGTGAAAATTCATTCAAGGCATCAACCTTTTTTCTCGATTCTAGCAATGTTCAATCCCAATTCACTTAATTTTATTAAATTGTCCATCCTTATATCTTTCTCTCCATCTCAATTATGTTATTTGAATATTTGAATTATATGCGAATATTGGGACTTGATTTGTTGGAGTATTTTTCAATTGAAAATGATCCTAGGTGAATCTAAGGCTCATGGGTTCATATCCATGAGAATAAGGTCTAGCCCATGATGGATCTAAAAATTATATCCATGTAATTGCTTTAATTTTGAATCATTCCTTAGTTGTGAGCCTAGGAAGAGGCTCAAAACTTTTAAATTCATATTTAGGAGAATTTGGGACCTCTTCTAATTATATAATTAGAAATTAAATTGTATCACCTGAATTGGTGTGAATTTGGTGAAATTATGAGCTTAGGAGGAAACCTAAGACCTCTAAATTCATATATAGAGGAGTTATGATTTTTCTCCCATCATAGACATTTGAATTTGGAGTTGTAGATGATTATTGGTGTTTATAAATCATCTATGAGCCTTAAAACTATTTGAGTTGCTTTTATCTTTTAGGGTGGAGTTTAAGGCCCAAAATAATAAAAAATAGCATAACTTGATGATGGGTCTAATATGATGGTTACCATACTCTAAGTTCCACCTTAGCCCATTTAATGAAAAAATAAATTTTCAAAATTAAAGACTTTCTAAAATAAAACAAATACCAAAATTAAAGACTTTGTAATCGCATTTGAAAACTCACTTTTGAAAAAACACATTTGAAAAACACATTTGGAAAACGCCTTTTGAAAACAAACGAGTTTAGAAATCAAACTCACCTTTTGAAAATAGATGAGTTTAGAAACTAAACTCGCCTTTTAAAAACATAAAACACATGAGTTTAGAAACTAAATTTGCCTTTTGAAACACATGAGTTTAGAAACCAAACTCAAGTCTCTTAAAACACACTTTTGAGTTTAAAAATCAAACTCACTTTCTTTTTAAAAAAAAATACTATTCATGAGTTTAAAAATTAAACTCTCAAATCTTTAAAAATACACATACGAGTTTAGAAACCAAACAAACAAGAAACATAAATCAAAAGTCCTTTCCTAGCCAAATTGAATTCTATTATAATGAAAATAGACTCGTTCACCCCATAACACACACACACGTTATAGAATGACACAAAACACCTAGGCACGACATACTTAATATACATATTAAAGCAACTATTTCAAAGTTTGAGAAAATATTAGGAAGGCAGTAACTGTAATTCATGGAAGTCGAGGGGTGTCTAAAACATTCCATTTGCTAGCACCTTCCATTCGTTTAAGTAAGCCCCCAAACTCTTTAAATCTCAGTTGCGGACCAATACAATGAGTCATATTATCGGTCATCTATCTTTAAAACCTTAAAAACTCAAATGAGTTGATACATCTAATTAAACTTATGTTAACTGGTGACTTTGTTATATTGGTCCATATCTAAAATTAATATTTCAAAATTCACTGACAAAATAACTATTTTCCAAAGATCTCACCTAACTACACCAAATTAAATGAAAATAAAAGTGCATTTGAAAGTTATAAAAAGACTTTAAAACCTTTTTCCCGACATTGATAAATAGTATGCAAGTCATGTCTATGTTACTCGTGGTGGTATGCTCCTCGAATCCTATTTAAAAATGAAATATTATTATAGAAAAGAAACAAATCTATTTTTAATAGAGGTATTATTTTGTAAAGGAATTTATTTGTAGTATGAGTTTTATTTTAGAAGCATCCTATTTTGAATAGAAAGAGAAAAAATGTGGATACTTTATAAATATAGTGTTTATATTTAGTTGTTAAAGTGTACAACTAAAAGTCATGTAGCATCCTAAGAGTTGAGAGGGTATAAGTGGGTTTTGTGTTTGTGTGAGAGAGGAGATTCTAGTAATTTTTATATTATGTGTAAAAAAATTGTATTGTGGGAATGAAAGGTTTGCAGATTTTATTCCGTTCAAAAAGTTATGTAGTTGAGATTATGATTTGTGGAGTCTCAAGTTTTAAGGTGTAAAACTTGAAATGATTATTGTAAACCCATTACTATTGACTCGTGATTTTTCCTTCAATGATTTTTTATGTTAAATATTGTGTTGTTTAGCTCTTTATTTTCTTGTTTGGTCTGTGTCAACTTTATTCCCAACAACCCACTCCTCTAAAAATCTAAAGTGTTAAACCCCCCGACCTATAGTAAACATTATGTCATCACTGTATATATTTGAAGAAGTACATTAAATGTATTTACGACATCAATATCTTTTTAGATTATTAAGGAAGATTAAAAAAAATAACTGTTTTAGATAAAGTTGTGTCATTATTTTTTATTTTTTTTTGCTTTACTCCCTTATTTTTAGTTTTACTCTTCTATTCTCTCAAAACCTTTTCTCGTTTAATTCTATTTTTAATGTAATGTACAATGAAATATTTAAACTCAGTACTTTGTACACTTAAAAATTTGATATTGATATCTATAGTATTGTAAGCCCCTAAATAAGAAAGAGGGAGCATGTATGACAGAAAGAGAGGTGCATATTTAATGAGCGGACCCTAGTGACCCAATTGAATCAAATTACCTGAACAAGTCAGAACGAAATGAAGAAGCTGAAAAAAGGGATAAGTGTGAGAGTACCCCCAGGGTTCAGCCCCCTAGAGGTTTGACCCCAAGATTTGTTCCAATCGACGATTCCTTTTTTATGCAAGTTGAATTATCGAACGAAACGAAGATAAGATTAGATAAGATGAGCAAAAGAAGAGGGAAACCTTAAGAATGCCCCTTAAAGTTCAGCACCTTTAGGGTTCAGCCCCCTAGGGGGCACACTCTCTTGAGGGTTCTAAAATGATCTCCGGTTGAATTTTGGTTGGCACATATGACGACAAATAGAAATGTTGAAGCCAAGGAAAATATTAAGAAGTGAGGAATACATGGTGATCTTGGGAGGTTCTTTTTCAAGGCCTCCGTGACTTATAAAGCTTTTTAAAGGGCAATAAAACCATGGCAAAAAAACAAGGAGCAGACGAAACAAGTAAGGAAGAAAAAGGAAAATTGAAGCAGACGTGAACCTTGGATTTTCCCCCTAGGGTTCACCTCCCATAGGGCTCTGCCCAAGCCTTTCTTAAGGACCTTTGCAGGAGATTCTTTGGATCAAAGCATTTTAGTGAATATAGAACGAAAGAAAAATGGAACTAAGTCAACGGAGTAATGATTGGATTAAAAGACCAAAGAGGCCTCCGTAAGTTCTTAGGCATAAGACTTAGGGAGACAATTTTAATTGTGAAATGGTTGAGGAATTTGAATTGGGGGCTAAAAGGACGGGAAGATATAGACGTCACTTATAGCAATAAGGGGCATTTCTGGTATTCGATTCGAAGTCACATGCTAGTTAGGCACATATGCCTAGCATATGACCACTTATGTAACACCTCCTTTCTCGAAGTGTGGAAAAGGAGGCTATGCACAAACGAACTCTAAAAAGAATATTAAAACAAAAAAGAAACTATTTTCACACTTGCCCTTGAATCCCCTTGCAAAACACAGCATAAGCCAAATGCCCAGTACAGGAGCACAGAAATAAGAACTGAAATGAAGAACATAATCTATTGAACTAAACTGAATAACATAATCTACTAAACTAAACTAATCTACTGAACTGAAACTGATATACTGAACTGAAATTGATTCACTGAACTAAACTGATTTACTGAATAACATAAAAGGCTGAATTGAATGGCTGCGTTTATTTTATACCGAGCTTAAAATAAAACAGAACAAAATAGAAGTCACACATCGGACTGCAGATCTAAATGTATGCAAAATCGATAATGTGTGCTTGACACTACAAACAACACTAGATCGTAGAACATAATAAAATGTTAGGGTCGACTCATACGACTCCCACAACAAAACACCAAATAGCCAACTCCTATCGGAACACACAAAATGAAGACGCCGTGGACTAATCACACTGTCACGGAAGTGTCATGCCTCGATGCCAAGAGGACATGTTTGTGGTACCTCCACAAATGGTTATAGCTCAGGTATACATTACGGTATATTTTAACAAAAATATCATGTCACAATACATGTGATATAATACTAACAAATGGGTTTTAATACGCACATGTTAAACCGAAATGAATCGGCACAAATGCTCCAAAATATATTAGCATATACATTTCTACAGAATCAAAATAAATACTAAATGCGCTCAACATGTTTAAATAGTACAAGTTATAAATTTATGAATATCCAAAAGTAAGCAAAACGATCATATGAATTCAACTAAGACCAAAGCATTGAAACAATATACGAATTTATAAATAAGGAGCAAAACAAACGAATTAAAATTAAAGGAATATTGCTGAAGGAACACGAAATTCGTACCTGGAATAAGTAATGTAATACCCAAAATTATATTGCAAAACTGACTCGTTAAATTCCCTCCATCGGAACTAATTAAACAAAATAAAGGAATTGATAAATAAATAGTTAATCAATTGATTAAGTTTTACACATTTTCTTTCTCTTAGACGAATCTGAAATCCTTTTGTTCTAAACAAAATTCTACCTAAAGTTATACATACATAAATATTATAATAATGGTAACGTATATATTAATAAATAATAGACTTCTTGCTCATTCTAAAATACATATAAATATATTTACAAAAATATTCTTTCTATTTTTAATTCTATTACAAACATATATTTTTATTGTTGTTGTTGTTGTTGTTGTTGTTGTTGTTATTATTATTATTATTATTATTATTATTATTATTATTATTATTATTATTTTTTGTCAAAACCTTAAAGTTACAAATATATTAATTTAATATTTTAAAATTCTAATTACTAACAAAGATATACCAAAATATATCAACTAACAAACTAAATAGTATACAAAAATTAAAACTACAAAATTAAAATTAAAACAAAAAATTAAATAATTACACAAAGAAAGAAAAAAAGACATACCCAAAATTATGAAGTTCGCAGCCCGCCTACGTTATTGACATCAAAAATTTTAACTAGGAAAGTCCTTACTAAAAAGACTCTCACACAAAAAAGTTTATCACAAAATAAGAAGTACTTAATATTTGGGTGTTTTAAAAACTAAATGAGGTAAGTCCATATATATAGGCTAAGGGAATGAAAAAAGTTTTAAAAAAAGGTGATGTGAGACTTTTAAAAATGACCGGGTATTACAACTTATAAGAGCATGTCTCCTCTATAATGGACTTGTAATTCTCTCCACACTTTAATTGTGAGCAGAATGTATTCTTATTTTAGGAAAAAAAAAAAAGACTTGTAATTCTCTTTACACTTAAAGACACACAAGAAAACTCCCTAGAGTTTTGTCATATGTTGTCTTGATGATTGACTACTCGTTCTTCTCCTCTCGATCATTCTCATACATTCTCATACTTTTTTGTGAATTTCTCTTTTTCTTAACCAACTCAAAATCCTAATTGTGCGAGGTATGATTTTCTTTCCTATAAATATATATACACATCAATTAAAATATTAAATATCTATGCTATTTGTATTATGACAAAATTTATAATCAAACATATTTTTAATTTAGATAGTAATATATGTGCACTCTAAATTCGTTGGTGTACACTTTCATATATTAAAAAGACTATATTATCCTTAATATACCTGAAACAAATTAATCATTTACTCTAATATGAATGTCTATAGAATATAAATACATCAATTAGATATCCACACTATTTTCTTTTGTGATAAAAATAGGAATCAGACAAGTTTTTAATTTTAATTTTTTTCTTATGGCACAAAGGACTACAAAAATATCAATCAAATTCAACCCCCACTTGACCTGCCGAACACCAGTGTCTACCTTCCGACTATAAATATCCCGCATAATTCTCCTCTACACGCCTCCTGCTCCTTCTCCTTCTTACCCAGAGATAAAATTTGGAGAGGAAAGAAGCATCAAAATCAAACTCACTACAATACCCAAAAACAAAAACTGTAAAACAAAAGCTAAGTAATACTGATTATCTGTACAAAACAATCAAATCAAAGCAGCGTCAGTCAATCCATGGGTGATGTTTACTGCTCCGACTGCAAGAAAAATACCGAAGTTGTTTTCGATCACTCCGCTGGGGACACCGTTTGTTCCGAATGCGGACTTGTTCTGGAGTCCCACTCCATTGATGAGACCTCCGAGTGGCGTACTTTCGCCAACGAGTCCGGTGACAACGACCCCGTCCGTGTCGGTGGTCCCACCAACCCTCTCCTCACCGACGGCGGCCTATCCACCATCATATCCAAACCCAACGGCGTAACCAGTGATTTCTTGTCTTCGTCTCTGGGTCGCTGGCAGAATCGCGGGTCTAACCCGGATCGGTCGCTCATTTTGGCCTTCAAGACCATTGCCACCATGTCCGACAGGTATACTAGATATGTTTCTGTTATGTAAACCCTGATAGGGTTATGCTTTGATGGTGAGGAGCTGCGGTAATTGGAATGAATACGTCATAAATTTTGGATTTTAGGTCTTTGTTTTGTACAGGTGAAATCTAAAACTATTTGCTAGAGTTTTACTTCTTTTGGCTGAGTTTATATACATACGTGTGATGTTTTTCAAGTTTCGAGTCCTGATGATGGTGGTTTTGTTGATTGCGGAGAAAATGTTGGAATTGGAGTGAATAGGTTAAAAGGTTGGATCTTGGGTCAATATGTTTTCCCGGAACATGTGGAAAAATGTAAATACTCACTTACAATGACTTGTTTTACATCCCTGGTGTACCTGTTTTTGTTTATGTAATTACATTCTCCTCTAGTTTAGGAATTCGAAATGCAACCTAAATCTTTTATTGCTTTTACCAATATAGGTTGAAAGGCAGTTGTGTAATTAATATTAGTGGTAGTTAGTTGATTGTTTTTACCGATAGAGGTTGAAAGGCAGTTGTGTAATTAATATTAGTGGTAGTTAGTTGATATCGATTAGGGTGAGTGTAGATGGAGAAAATTAATGTTTGGGTCTTTGAAATTAAGAGAATGTGTTAACTGATTGATTCGCAGATAAAGGTTGAGAAGTTGAGCCTTGTAAATTCTTGGTGCAAAATAGTAATTGGAGTTGGGTTGTTCGTGGCATTTCTATTTTGTACTCGGGTTAGGAGACCAAATGATAATGAGTCATTTTTCTTCTTTATAGTGACTTCTAGGAGGAGATTCCTAATACCAAAGGATTGGATTATAGTGGAATTCCTTCCTCATTCTAAAATTCTTGAATTATAATTTTGTTGTTCATATGTTCTTTTGATTTCACTAGATTAGTTCATTGGCTTTGGTTTTAGAAGTAGGTGATTTAGCAATAAATTTTCACCCAATGGTAAGAAAGTTAGAGTGAAATGTTTCTGTGACATAAGATGTGTATGGATTTTCAGTGCAAATCAGAAGGATCTTGGCTAGGAAGCAGGGATTCTACAGCTAGCTAGCGAATCGCTGAAGGGATTCCGCTTAGATTCGGGTGCTTCTGAATTTGTTTAGATTCATTGGTGAGATTCGGTCAACGTCGAATCAGCGAATCTGGACCAAATTTGATGTAGTTATGGTTCGGCACGGTGGGATTCAAGAAGGGGTTCAGTAGAGAGATTCGGGAAGGGCTAACTAACTTAAAATTTTTGAAATTAAACAATACTCAATCGATTACCCTAATCAAGCATGCAATCTAACCTTCTTGTGCTAGGCTCCACTTGGCGACGCGACTCAACTCAACCTCACTCCTTCACCCGCAGCCTTTTGATTGCCTTAAGATCTCTCTTCTTCTCCCTCCTCCCATTTTCTCTCTTCATCTACCTTCTCATTTTGGGTGACTTCGTGTGACTATCATGAGGTCGTCTTCTTTAAACATCTGTTTCCCATTGTGCGAGTTCTTCGTTCGACTCCTTTGTGCGATTTCCTTGTTTGAATCCTTTGTGATACTTTTTTAATTTATATTTTGTTTGTGGTTATTTGTTCATGTGGTTCAATTTATATTAGTCTGTAAGACTTTAATTGATAGATACATATATGAATATTATGGGCAACTAATATATTATAATAATTATATTAAATATATCATTAAATGTTAATTTATTCTTTGTAACTTATATATATATATATATATATATATATATATATATTTTAGCACTAAAAATTATTAATGTAGTATTAAAAAAATATAAACATAAATAAAGCTTTATATATTTTTAGTTTTAACATACATATAAATTCATCTAGTATATCAAAAAGTTTTAATATTAGAGTAAAGTTAAGAGTCTCAATTTTTTTTTTCAAATGCACATATCATCATTATATTTGTTTTTATGGTGGATCCTAAGATTTCGTTACATACCAATACAAAGATAAGATATATATTTAAGATAATTTGAGTGACCAAATTTGAGACAACTAACATCAGTCATAATATTAGTCTTATTTATTTAACTTTAAAGCTAAGTTAGTTTTTTTATTATTAATGTTGTTTATTTGCATTTGAAAATTATAATTAGACTTTAAAATGTATTGAAACTTAAAATATGATAAGGTATAATATAAGTATAAATTTATATTTTCAAAGATACGAGTCCACTACTTAAAATATTTAAACAATGAAATAGGGGGCCATATCAATACTAACAAAATTTAAATACTATATTATAAAGGGGGAGGGGGATTGGGGAGGGAGAGGGGGAGCCATGGCCCCCTCCCGTTTCTTCCTAGCTACGCCACTGGTAAGTAATATTTATAATTTTAATATTCGTATGCGTAACCTGCACCTGCATTGTGGCTTGGATCATTAACTAATCATCTCAAACTATAGTCATATGTATATAGCTATTAAATTAATTAATATTTAAATATGTGTTGAATCCCTGAATCATTATTTTTTGAAATCTGCCGAACCGCTAAATCCCCTTATGGAGAACTTGAATATCCGCACCCAAATCCATGTCTCATAGGATATTAGGCACGCACTGTGTATTCTTTTCTTATGAGCGCGCACGCATGTGCACACACACATAGATATACACACACACACACATGTGTGTGTGTGTGTATATATCTATGTGTGTGTGTGTATTTATATCTGTATCCTAGAATGTCAACTTTTATATTAGAGTCTGACAAATAGTCGTTAGTCTAACAATTTTCTTGTACGTGCATTCTAAATTATTTTAAAATTGATTGGATACCCTCTTTAAGTATGAGCCTCAACTAGTTGGTTTTTAATCATGTTGTTTAATATAGTCGGCAGAGTATTTGGTTTTCTAGTTCTCCCACAGTGGAGATGGAAGTTCTTCAGAAACTATTATTATATAGTCTTTTTTGGTAAATTACACATTTTGCTTTTTATTCGATTACTTTATACTGGTGGTTTGTAAATATCCTTGACCTTCTTTCCTATTTTGTTCTAAATCCTTACAAAATTCAAATATTCATGTATTAAATTTGCTTAGAAAGCTGATTTAGCTAATTTGTGTTTCAGGTTGGGCCTTGTTGCAACTATTAAGGTACGCTGGTCTCAACATTGTCATATTTGGTTATTAAACCTATGTGATTATTGAGACTTTTAGCATGGACATACGGTCATGCAAAATGGTGTTGGCATTACTAAATATTGACGTCCTAAATTCCTTACGTTGTTAATAGTTGTGACGTTTCTATGTGGATAATGTTTCATCTTGTCCATCTGCAGCATGGCCAAATGATATGAAGGCAATTTTAATTAAATTACTTTCCTATTGGCTTGTCTAATGTGATCAAAATGTCATGTTTGAATGGCTTCCTCCTTTTCTTGTTGAAGGAAGGTATCTTGAAGATTATGTCTTTCTGTTTCTAAGTGGATACCATATGTTGGATATTCATCTTTTGTTTTTTAGGGGATTCTTGATCAGTTCTTATATTGTCGATCAGTTAGGTTATGGTTATGGACAAAGATAATCTTTAGGCAAGAAATCTGCAAGATTTCAATGTTAACTTCCTTTGCTTGTATTCAATTTTATGATTCTCTTTTGACTCGGCAAAGTACTAAATGACCTGCGTGTGAGTGTTTTCAAGACTTTAAATGAATTTGCAAATGGTTTGCTTGAGTGCTCCATCTTGATTTACTCGATGTAGATTGGCTATAATTGACGAGTTGTTGTATTGAATGGACCTTCTATAGAGTACCTCTGTCCTAAATAAAGTCCTCATTCAAATGCCAATGTTTTTAAGAATACCGACTTCAGTATCTTTGCTGTCCAAAATCTAAATTTACTTAATTATAGTGAAATTTGTTACCTTAATTTTTTTTGTTGGACAATTTTTCTTGGGACATCCAAAAAAGGAAAAGATAGACGCTTTATCCGGTATGAATTGAGTATTTTATTATTTGATGCTATAATCCCCTCAGTGTCTGACATTCTGAACTGTTGCTAACAAAATTTCTGAACAATATCGTGTTCTCATGCGAGGAAAAAGCATATGAAGTTGGTGTAGATAAAATAATTCATCAGAAAAAAGTAATATTTCATTAGATAGATAGGCAAATGATTTGTGTCATAAGTTGAAGCATTCTTAAATGCTCATATTTTGTCCAAAAAACCAACTGAAAGTGATTGGCTGTATTTGTAAAGTCATATCTTTTTCCCTGCAACATAGAGCCCTCTAAGATCGAGTCCTTTGTAATCTCATTTTTATGTTTACGGAAACGTGGTGCCAGTTTCACAATGTCTCAGTGAATTGAATCGTGTGTTTCATATTACAAGTAAACTAGTAAATAATTGAAATGATCAATCAGAGAATAATGGATTTGAACTTGTTCAATTCAATAGAACAAGTCTATTAGAATGATTTTTCACACATGCTCTTAAGTAAGAAGAGATGGTTACTGGGTAATGGGTATTTGTTTGGATCAATATAAAATACATTTGTTTCTGAAGATAATTTTGAGTTCTGATTGTTCCATGTTGCTACATTTTTTCTATTAAAATTCTTTGATTGAAGATTCTTATCTTTCCCATTTCTGGAACTATATTCTTTAGTATTTTATGCAATGAAACTGCAAGTCGTTATATCATACTATCATATGCGTGTCCGTCCCTCTCCAATACATCTATGAAATGCGTTGATAATGGATTGATGCTTGCCTGGTTTTCATATCCACTTACTTTTATTGCAATGCCTCTGCATTACTCTCTTTTTTGTCTCCCATAATGTTTCTTATGCCATTTTTGTAAGGATCGTGCTAATGAGATATACAAGAAGGTAGAAGATCAAAAATCTAGTAGAGGAAGAAACCAGGATGCAATATTGGCTGCTTGCCTGTACATTGCTTGTCGACAAGAAGACAAGCCACGAACTGTAAAGGGTACAACCTAAGATTTTTTTTTTATCATTCGGATGCTTCCTGCTTTATCTCTATGTGAATGAGCTTTCCTGAACCTGTGGATTTCAACTAGAAATTTGCTCTGTTGCCAATGGAGCGACAAAGAAGGAAATTGGCCGAGCAAAAGAATACATAGTGAAACATCTAGAGCTTGAGATGGGTCAGTCGGTGGAGATGGGTACTATACATGCTGGGGATTTTATGGTGAGCCTTTTGTCAAATAAAATCTTTATAGTACTATCTGATTGCTATTTTTGGCAGCATTTGACACCTTTAAGATTTTTCACATGATCCGAATTGGTTCTTGCTCTGCCTTCACTAACTTGAATATGATCCTGCAGAGGCGCTTTTGTTCAAATCTTGGTATGACGAATCAAACGGTTAAAGCTGCCCAAGAAGCAGTCCAAAAGTCGGAAGAATTTGATATAAGGTAGCTTCTCTCTGGTTTACACTTGTTTCATGCAGTTGCAGAATTTATATTGCATATATAATCAAATCCCCAGAGAGAGACACTAGATATTTCCAGATGAGCTTGGAGCTACAAATTCAAACTAGATTGTTTGGAGTTTGGACAAGTGAAAGATGATTGGGATGTAGACACAATAGCTAGGATAGCTTAGGACAAGAGTTTGTTAAGACAGTTTTTGGTCTTTTCTCTTTAATATAACTTTGGATTAGAAATTTTTAATGCATGTGATGAGAGTTGGAAAAATAATTGAAATACATATTTTTCAAAATAACTAGCATATTGTAAATTGTTGTATTAGCTAATAGTGATTCTGAATCCTCCAAAATAAAGGTGCCTATACCCAACTATGACTGACCTGGCTTAGCCATGTCTACTATTCACTTTAGTATTATATTGATTTAAATATTAAAGAGGAAAAACAAAAGCCATCCAGATTCTGTCTGTAACTTCGTCTCTCTCGGTAGTCCGTTCTATTTATATACATTTCATCACATGAAGCTCTCTCTCTCCCTTCCCCTTCCCCTCGTCCTCTTCCTCTCCCTATCTATGTATCTTTCTCTCCCTGTCAACTTTCACATTCAGAGAAATTGAGAAAATACAAATCTTGCACTGTTCTCATCTGGGAATTGGGAAATTTAAAATAGCACACAAAGCTTGAAAATTCCAGAAGTCCCCAAGTGGACCTGCGTGAACCAATTATTAGGCGACCTGAGAATTTCCAGTGACCTAATTGATGGAATCAACTAATTTAGACGGTGATATATTAGTATGCAAGTGACGTGTTTGACAATCCTGTGGAAGTTACCTGCTATGATTTTTGGTTTGGTGGAAGAGAAAAAGCTGAGAATTTGGGACTGAGAGACATCAAACTGAATCTATTTCTTCATCTTTTTTTATCTAAGGTTACTTTTTTGGTTAATTACTACGATTACTCAACTTATTGGTATGACAGGCTTGCCATTCCTTTTACCACTCGTAGGTTGCAATCCATTTTTCGGACCTAATGAACTTTTTTTACCTCTCAAGCTTACATTCTTAACTGGTTCTCTCCACCCTTTGAAGTTGTGAATTGAAGTAGTTGCTGAGAAAACCTTGACAGTTGTGGTCCTTTTGAGCACCTTAAAGGCTGTATGATCCTGCTATTATGAGCTTCTCGGTGGCTTTTTTGTCTTAACTTGATCATTTCTGACAGTTATCGGTGCTACTTTGTTCAAGTTGGGAATACAACCTCTACAGTATGATACAATAGATGGTTTCCTAAATATCGTCTCCTGAAAATTCCTATAATACAGAAAATATTTAGGTACATTTAAACTTTTCATTACACCACTTTTGGGTACAGCAGGTGGACCAACACATCTGAGTTCATCTTAATTTTGTGTACAAATGTATGCATTGCTATTTTAATTCTGAAGCAGCAAATATTTGAATTTTTATATTAACTCGAAACAGTATGTATGTGCCCGCTATCATTATAATATCATTTTTCTCTATTTCTTTGAAAAAGGTCCATTTAATATAGGAGTATTAGAATACTGGGCATTGTTATGTTCTCCATCCGTTCCAAATTATAAGGTTAATATTGACTTTTCAAAAGTCAATTTCAAACATTTTCAAATTTGAGATGAATTTATTTGGTTTATGTCAATGCAATTATGAATATTATAAACTACCTAAAAAATACTAATAGTTATAAGATTTTATTGTTTTCAAAACTAAAATAAATCATGTCAATTTTAAATTTGAAAACATGTCGAGACTTTTAGAAAGTCAATAATGATATTAAAATTCGGAACGGAGCAAGTAATTCGGAAATGGAATTCGTGAAGCTGCTGTCTGGCAGTGTTGCTTATTCTGGTTCCTAAATGCTTAACCACTTGAATTTGAAACACCATTAGATGGATCTTCTTGAGGAGTAATTGGCATCTTCCGCTAGTAATTTTTATTCTATTTTCATTGTAGGAGGAGTCCTATATCTATTGCTGCAGCAGTTATCTACATTGTAACTCAGCTTTCTGATGATAAGAAGCCCCTTAAAGGTAACTTCTACTAATAACTTGTATAGGACCCTACACATTATCTTTAAACTCATAGAATACCACAACCCATGTACGAAAATGTGATGAACTCCGGATTTTTTTTTATTGTCGCTCTGTTTTGTACCGCAAGTTGAAGATTTTGCACTTGCTTTACAAATAGAAATTTGTAGAGAATTTATAGTGTTTGACCAATTTGGTTCAGATAACCTCTATTGTAAGTCAATCACACTAGACTTTGCAACACTCATTTTATAGGTGGTAACATTACTGTTTAATGTATATTCTGCATATGAATAATTCATAGGCCTTGTGAATGTAGATGTTGCTCTTGCAACTGGAGTTGCAGAAGGGACAATCAGAAATGTGTACAAGGATATTTACCCTCATCTTTTAAAGATAATACCGAGCTGGTATGCCCAAGAAGAGGACTTCAAGAATCTCTGCAGTCCTTGAAATGTTGAGCACAACAATTGCGGGAAAAACAACCATTTTCAAGCTGGTTTTGGAATGTTTTTGGTCTACATTTTGAATGTTGTAATAGACTTGAAACCAAATATAGCCATTCTTCTCCAATACATTTTAAGTAGACCTTGAATGATTAATAGCAGTAAAATGCTGAGACTAATGATTGTTTAAAATGCACAAGTTGAACCTTTTTACATGTTTTTGTTGCTACCGGTTGCCCTTTATATGATCTACGCCCTTACCCCCACAATTTCCATTCTCAAGGTACCACATTTTGTGGATTTGTTGATGAGAATAATTTGTAGGTGATTTTAGTTGTATTGCGCAATATTCCTGTCCAAGTGTCGAGTAGCATGCTTGGGAGTTAAAATTTTGGAGTTGGAATGAAATAAATTAGGAGGTGCATTACTATCTCGTCATTTATATCGAGTATGAGAAAATGAAGCACCTCGGTCGGTCTGAAGGGTTGGTTATGTGATAAAAATAAATGCACAATGTCAACTCGAATTGGCAAGTATATGTCGAATTTATAGAGATTTAATTAATTTTAAAACATTCTTTTTATAAATATCAGTGGAATTAGAAATAAAGATGTTAATTAATTACAATTAAATACTAATTAAATTAATTAGAAGATGAAAATTAATAATACATAAATAATTTAAGAATATGAATCCATCCGATAATAAACATAACAAGTAATCTAATCTCTTTTATTTTTGTAACTCAAATTACGTCATTGATTTGGTGTACATACTTCTAAAAATAAATTAATTAAGTTCAATTAAAACTAACTATAGTTTTGATTTTCCTTCCTTTTAATTTAGTAATTTTATAATTAATTTGAGCAAGCATAAATTATGAAAATTTAAAGATTAACTATAACCCATAAAAACTTTTTCAAGTAAGTATAGATTATGAAAAACTCATATCTTCACAATAATCTATCAATATCTCTTCATTAATTTAAAATCATAAAAGAATTATCAAACGAAGGTATTTCAAAAATGAAACATGAAAGCGAAATCAATTAAACAGTAAAGTACAAGTACTAGAAGAGATGAAAAATATTATCATGGATAATTATTTAATTTTATCTTCATTTTATATTTAAAAATTTAGCTAGATATTAAAATAAATAAAAACAACAAAAATAAAGAAGAAGAAAGCTCCCTTTATTAACGATCCTCCAATAAGCATATAATGAATAAGTAATTTAATTATACTCTTACTCCTACTCCTAAACAAAATAAATATATAAACTAATCTAATCTAATACATCAAAATCTCGCTTGGTACTCCTCTACTAATATGCATCAAGGTTTCAATTAATTTTTTTAGTATAAATCAACTTCCTAGTGGCAATTAATTTCCTTCAAACAGATCATATAAATAAACTTTCCTTTCCATAATTAGATTCGACTTACAACCAAGATTGTTCTACCTCATTTCTTTTCCTTATAGGAGTCTTCTTGGCTCTTTCCTTTCATAAATTGGAGTATTAAATAATACTTGATCCCCAAAATTTTGACTTTATGATAACAAAATATTAATTTATACAAAATAAAATAAAACATATTAATTAAATAAACTAATATAAAAGGACAAAATTAAGGACATTTAAATACATTAATTATGTATCTATCAAATATCCTTATACCTAACTTTTGCTCGTTCTTGAGTAAAATAAAAATAAAATAAAATAAAAGCAAAAACTAAACTGACCCATTTTCACAGAAAGCACGACAACACTTAGCATGTGCAACAAACTTTTAAATTTCAAGATTATCTCAAGTGGACAAGTTATATTTTATGAGGGTTTGCAGTGAATATACCCATAAAATTTAATTTAGTAATTTTATAATTAACGTAGGCAAATATACACTATAAAAATTTAAGAATTAACTATAACCCATCAAAATTTCTTTCAAGCATACATAAATTATGAAAAACTCATATCTTAATAATAATTTATCAAAATATCTTCATTAATTTAAAATCACATAAGAATTATAAGATGAAAGTATTTCAATAACGAAACATGTAGGCGAAATTAATTAAACATTAAAGCACAAATAATATAAGAGATGAAAATATTATCATGAATAATTATTTAATCATCTTCATCGTAGATCTAAATTTTTTTCATATTAAAATAAATAAAAACAACAAAAATAAAGAAGAAGAAGAAGAAGAAGAAAACTCCTTTTATTAATGATCTTCCAATGAACATACAATGAAGAAATTTAATTTTGCTCCTCTTACTCCTAACCTAAACTAATATATAAATTAATTTAATCTAATACATCAAAATCTAGCTTGGTACTCCTTTACTTATAGGCATCAAGGTTTCAATTAATTTTCTTATAGAAATCAACTTCCTTCAAATAGATCTTCTGGATAAAATTTTCTTCTCTTGATTGGATTGTTTCACCCCATTTCTTCTTTTTGTAGGAATCTTCTTGGCTCTTTACGTCCATAAATTGGAGTATTAAATATTATTTGATCACCAAATTTTTGATTTTATGATAACAAAATATTAATTTCTACAAATATAATAAAATATATTAATTAAATAAATTAATATAAAAAAGAAAAAATTAAAGATATTAAAATACTTGAATTATGTATCTATCAGTCGGTTTTCTAGACGTGATGATTTAACTGCTTTATCACAGTTCAAAGTGCTGTACAACCTTAAAACAAGCAGCCATGATCATGAGTGCAACAGAAAACAAAAATTTTGTGCAGGATCAGGATACAGGGACAAACTCAGCGGAGCCAGCACCAGCGTTGGAAGCAAAAATTAGCACCAGAGCTGGAAAATTTGATACATGTAAATAATAGTATTGTACAGTCTATATAATACTGTTATTTATATATATCCAAATTATATCTAAATTACTAAATTTTGTAAAAAAAATTGTCAGAATAAATATTATAAATATTTTAGGAGTCAAAAGAAAAAAAATAAAAAAATAAGATCGGTCACAACTTTCGGTCCCAAAAATTAATCCCCCTTGACTTTTTGAAATTAAAAATATACACCCCAAAGTTTTATTTGTTGACGTGATAACTCAAACAAGGGTGACGGGTGAACTTTAAAATTATTTTAACGAATAGTAAAAAAAAAGAATGGATAAAATTTTTAGTTAATTTTCTTGTCAAATTTTTATTAAAAAATGAACAAATTTAGACTGAAAACTAATTAACATAAATAAATTTTTTATAATCCATATTATACGCTTTATATTATAAATATAACAAACTTAATATAAAAGTAAAAATAATATTTTATTTGTAAATCTTAAAATTTTAGTTTATTTTATAAACTCAACAAA
Source organism: Hedera helix (assembly GCA_947179155.2). Lineage (NCBI taxonomy): Eukaryota > Viridiplantae > Streptophyta > Magnoliopsida > Apiales > Araliaceae > Hedera > Hedera helix. The sequence continues at coordinate 28,734,413 of OX359283.1, forward strand.
ATCATTAAAACAAATTATTTTATTTTAGTATTCAAATTTAAGTTTCTTTTTTATTTATTTTTTCTATTAAAAATATAAAAGAATAATATTAAGTGTGTTTTTAATAACGTGACATTATTACATCAATAGGCTATATTGTTGATTAAATAATAAAATAATATTAATGTGACACCAAGATTCCAAATTTGAAACCCTAATGAGTAAGTGTGTGCCAATCACGGGATGAAATGATTTATCTATAATATAAAATAGAGTTGTTCAAATCTTAATATTTTAATATTTAATAAACTCAAATTAATTTAGGTTTCAACATCCAACAGTCTAAAATTATTTGGGGCTTCAACATCCAACGGTCATTAATTTATCTCTCATTTTCCCCCTCCCCCAATTCAACATATTTTTTTCAAAAATCTATCCACTCACATTTTTCGCCCAAATCAAATTCACCACTACACTATAATAATAATAATAATAATAATAATAGTAATAATAATAACAATAATAATTATTATTATAATAATAGAAATAATAATTATAATTATAATAATAGTAATAATAATAACAATAATAATTATAATAATAGTAATAATAATAATAATAAAAATAAAAATAAAAATAGTAATAGTAGTAGTAATAATAATAATAATAATAATAATAATAATAATAATAATAATAATAATAATAATTATAATTATAATTATAATTATAACAATAACAATAATAATAATAGTAATAATATATATATATATATATACGTAAACAACATGGGTCACCTTTTTAGCATTGACGCCATTTTCCTGTTTTTCGAGTATTGCGATCGTTATGTTTCCACGTGTAAATCGATTTTGGTGGAAAATCACAGGGACGATTCATATTTATTTTAATTGATTTGTAAGTTATTTTAGGTTACAAATAGTCTTTAGGTAATAAAGTATTTTTGGAATTTTAATCTACGCCATACCTTCAGGCACGGGCAATTACGTGTCATCTCTTTGGTGTTTTTACAGGCTATATCGAGAGTAACTATTGTCATGGCCGGTCTTGAAGGGGTGCAGAAGGAGCGACCGCACAGGGCCCCCAAATTCAGAGGGCTCACGATTTTTTTTTTATTTTTTTACTAAATACGAATTTTTGTGTGTGTATATGTATACTTTAAAAAAAGCAGGTTGTTATTTTAATTAATGATGAATTTTGATATAAATTGTACTTTATATATTGGTGCTGATAAAAAAAAATTTATATGCGAGAGAGAGCCCCTATTTTTTTCTCGCACAAGGCCTCCAAATTCTCAGGACCGTCCCTGACTATTGTAGTAGGCTCTAACTTATGGTATGAAAATCTTTTGTCCAATTTTAAGAAAAAATATAGAGAAAAAAATATTATGATGATGCGATTTAGTTGGTATTATAACAATACTTTTTTGTTTGGACTTAAAGGGTTCATTTTATACTTTTGGGTATATATACAAAAACATTTCTTTCGAATTTTTACATTTTTTTTTCCTCTCATTGGATCCCACAAAATGGCTTGCAGTACTACTCTTTTTCCACATGAAATACTGTTCATGGATCATATTGATCGATGGTTAAAAATACTGGAGGCAAATAAATGCTGCCAAACTTTTAATTCCGTTTTGTCAATAAAAGAAAGGTGTACGAGATACCCAAAAATATTATATTACACAAATTTGAGCCCGCTATCGTCAATCAATTAATCGCTCAAACCTACTAAGAATTAATTTTAAGTTAGGAATGAATAACACACTCATGTTTGCCTCAAAAAGAAACTATGACTAGATTGAGTATCAAACTTTTTGTATTAATAGTTGGACTCTCAGTTCTATTATGGAACTGTGAATCCACAATAATTTTAAAAATTTTAATCTAGAAATTTTAAATACAGTACTCAACTGTTATATTAACTGTACCGTGTCTTCAAACACGAGTTATCCCTAATCTAATATAAAAGTGAAGGTTTTAGGTTCTAGCAGAAACAATTTTTGAAGTCTTTTGGCCTTTCTAAAAATACTTTTCAATTTTGAAGATAATATTTATTTATATTTTTTAAATATAATAATTTTTTTATTTTATATAATTTATACACATAAAATATATTTATCAGATAAATTAATTTCGTATTTGACCTTATTTTTTAATAATTTAAATATAAATTTTTGCACAAAATTTGTGTGCTTAGAGTGATTGTCGGTAATAATTCATGCTAATAATTCAACTTTTGTCTTTTCAGGCCAATTAGAGCTGACGGCGTCAAAAAATGGTCCCACCATATTAAAATGGAAATAGCTAAACAGACTTTAAATTAGTGCTGCTACCGCTACAGAACTACTGATTAGCTTAGCAAAAAGAGAAGTGTACGAAGAGAGGAAGGAGAGGAGAAACGAGGACTGGATAGAGAGAAGAGTGGCGGAAAATGAGGGCTAAGATGATGAGCTTTTGCCCGTCGACTTTGTTGGAGAACAAAGACCAGACAGAATACTGATCAAACCTTCGCCGTCGATTACCATCGTTCCCGGTGGTGGTCGGACATTTGATAAAGCCAAAGGAGGAGGCAGAGGTCCCCGGCTAACCTCCACCGCTTTCGAGGACGAGCCACTACGATGTCAGTTCTTCACTCTTCCTTCCTTTATGTATCTATAATTCTATATTTATTTACATTTGATTATATGAGTATTATATGCAGTAGCGTATATATACATATGGAAAGCGTATATGACATTGTTGCAGAATGCTACTCTTATGTGACTCTGAGTTGATGCGTATGTATGATTGTGTTTTTATATAACGTGCGTGTTACACTAGTATAATGTGAATAGTGCTGTTTGCTATTATCAGTATAATTCTCACACTTCCAATTTGGCGGAGTGTTGAAGATTATGAAATATGTGTTGATTTATCATGTATTCATTTACTTAATTGAATGTATTATTTTAAATTCTGAATGTCAGAAAATCTTATTTATTTGTGTTTGGCAGGAAAGTGATGTTTTCGGGTAAAGAATAATTAGTGGCAGATTAGGTATGAATCATATTCTGTTTCATCTTTGTTCCCTTACAATGTCTGTATTCCTCCTTTTGGGCATGATTTAATGTAATTACCTGACCTGTTGTTTTTTTTTTTTCAATTTGGCTTGCACACTGAAAGTTGTTGCAACAGCTAGGGGAATTTGCTTAGTGTTCTGTATTGCATTTTTTTGTTTGTGCTGTTCTTAGGACTAGGTTCACAAATGCACTTTGCCCTTGTTTATTAAAATCAAACGCACAGAAAAAAGGAAAAAGAACAAACTGTGCTCTTTTGGCCTTAAGGTTATATTATTTGTTGATGTGCTTCGACAGTGTTTTTTCCTATTCTTGGCTACCTTTTATGTGAAGCGCTCTAAAATAGAAGTAGTTTCCTAAGTTGCTTTCGAAAAGTTATACTAATAAATTCTCTTTTCCATATTAAAATGTTTAGTCATGGAAATTCTGCTAGTCCACAAATTAACAACTGTTTGCTTGTTAGTTGTCATTGGAGTGAATGCATTATATATTTTTGTTTTTTTGATGGCTTTGTTCTTCTTGTTTTTCTTTTTGAGAATTTTGTGTTGGTGGATGAATGCTTGTGCTGTTGAGGGTTGACTTGTTTTGGTTACTGGTCTACATGAGGAAGCGCAAGAGAATAATGTCTATGACGGATTTGCTGATTTTGGTGAAGTCAAAGACTAGCATCTGAACAATGACCGTCATACCAAGGTAAGCATTCATTATAATTTGTTTTCCTAGAACAAAATATAAAATCATTGTACCAAAAAAGAAAAAAGAAATAAAAGGCTATTTATATCTTTATCCCCCCCTCTCCCAATTTTTATTTTTTTAAATTACTGCGACTTATATCAGATTGTAATTCCTAATATTTTGCATTATTCATTGACAAATATCTTGATTACGCTGCAAGTTCTAATGTATTTTTTTTGGTAATCTGTAAGTTATAAAATATAAATTCACTAGTCAGCTGAATAAAACCAATGATGTAAAATACTTAACAAAAGTAAATCAATACTGTTTTCTTTATGCCTTTTATTTTCAATTCTTAATTATAAATGTGCTTCGGAATTCATATTCACTGCAGGGAGCATGTAGTCTTCTCATTTGTTAATTTTGAATATACATCTAAATATTACCGGGGCTTGTGCTTTTTCGTTAATATATCTATGATATTCATAGCTAATAACTCAAAATATTAGTCTTATTTCCCTTCTTAAAAATTGTATGAAATACCATAGGTTAATTTCTTAAGTGACCAATTCCAAACCTTTTCCTCCAGGGGTATGCACTGTTATCGAGTATAAAGATTTTGTAGCTGCTCAGCATGCAATATCTAGGATGAATGGGGCTGAATTGAATGGACATATTATCTCTGTTCAGTCTGTTGATTGTATCTTCAGCAAGGGTCCTACCAAAGGGAATATTGGAAGGTTTTGGTTTATTTGCTTTGTTCTTGCACTAAAAGATCTTGTGATTTTCATGAACCTATCTTTGCTTCTAATCTTAACTTGGTTGCTTGTAGGCACCAGTCGCCAGGTTATTTCTTAATTGCCGAAATGTTTGCATTCATGCCATCTAATTATATTTGGTTAACATGCATGACTATATGTTTATTGTTAACACAGTAATGGTTAATTATGTCCCATTTCTTTAAATGGTCTATGGTTTAGTGTACTCTTCTGCATATTCCTGCCAGAAGTACACATGGACATCAAAGTGATTTCATTTTGTTAACTTAGTAGTGTTTTACGGTAATTCAAATTTCCCTTTTTTCTTTATCTGTAGACCACAACTTCCCTGTGCCGTTCAAGGAGTCCAGCGAGAAGATACTGACTCCATACCCTGGTTTCGGATGCATAATGGAGATTTGGTTTGTTCATGGAAGAACTTAAGTTGAATTTGCTTTTGCTTTTGTTTCACTTTTGTGTTATACTTGAAAGATTTTTAGCCGCCTATTGACGTTCATATGTGATACTGATGCCTTAGATAGTATAGATGGTAGTACTGTTAGTTCGCTCATGTTTGGAAATACAAGCACGTTTCTTTGTAAATTTACCAAGGGTTGTTCCAAATTGCTGCTGCTAATTTGAATAGCTCTATATTGCCGTTGCCCTTTTTCCCTAGCAGTCTCAAGTATCTTTATTGTCTATTAACCCCCTGGCATAACTAGAAAAATCTCAGTTTTTCCGACAATCAAGCAGTTGCTCTTTCGGAAAGTCATTTTGCTAATTTATTTGGTACAAAACCAATGTTTATTTTGCTCTCTTTTTTTATTTTTATTTTTATTTTTATGGAGTATATATATATATATTAAGAAATCTTGGTTTCACAATTTCAAAATGACCTTTATTGAAGATTCTTCCCAAAAATTTGAAATACTTCGGAATATTATTTAGAATTGTCTCGTCTAAAATAGCTGGAGAAAACAAAGCTCCAGCTGTTGATTAGGAAACGTAACGTATATCTCCATTTCTCTTGAGCATGGCTCCATTTGCTTTCTTTAATATGAATTGTTTAAGAAATTAAATGATTTAGTCCAAAACGCTAGTAAAAGGACAGGCATGATTGAATTTGATTGTGATTTTTGCATATTTAAATGAGTGTTATTATTTAACTAATTTAATAATTGTGATGTTGAAATACTTTGGAAAATTATTCAGAATTGTCTTAATATAAAAAACAAAGATCCAGCTGTTGATTAGGATAGGAACTATAAATGTGCATTTCTCTTGTTGAGCGGGGCTGTTTGATTTAGAATGAATTGTTTAAGTTGTTAAATGTACTTACCTAGCTTATCAAATTATCGGACAACATATCCATGTGTTGAGAATAATTGTTCTACTAGAGAAAATGCTTAATAAGCTTAACGGAAATGACAAACTAAAAGCTTACAATTAAAATTTAAACTATGTTGAGATCGGTGTCTTTTGAGTGGCCGAAACACCGATGATCTCACTACGTACAAATCGCTAATGGCCTTACTATTTTTTTATAACAAGCCAACTTACATGGTGACAAAATCACATTGAAATTATATCCTGATAAATCTTTCATCATTTTTTTTTTATAAATTGGTTGCATATCACTCTCTAAACATCTTCAATGGAGGACAGTCGCTGTGAAAACCAAAGCAGTGGCCAAATTGGCCTAAAACTACTCCCGGTGATTGTTGTTATGGTGCCCTTCCCAGCACAAGGTCATCTCAACCAGCTGCTCCACCTCTCCCGCCTCGTCTCGTCCTATAACATACCTGTCCACTTTGTTGGCTCCACCGTCCACAACCGTCAGGCCAAGCTTCGAGTCCATGGTTGGGACCCACTCTCCATCGCCAATATTCATTTCCATGAATTGCCAACCCCTCCTTTTGCCTCTCCTCCTCCCAAACCCAATAACTCCTTAAAGCTCCCTTCCCACCTTGAACCACTATTTGATGCCTCCTTGCTCCTTCGTGAGGCTGTCGCTCGACTTTTATCCGCGCTCTCACCAACCGCTGAAAGAATCGTTGTGATTCATGACAGTACAATGGCTTCAGTCGTCCAAGATGTCGTCTTAATTCCGTACGCAGAGGCCTACTCCTTCCAGCCTGTTTCTGCTTTCTTCGTTTCATCATATATGGCGGAAACCATGCGAGTAAAATTCGGGATTGAAGATGATATAGTGAAAGACCTTCCTCCATATGAAAGTTGTCTATCTTCAGAGGTAATGGAATTCAGTAAAAAACTACAGGTACACCAGAAGTTCAACTCCGGTAATCTTTATAACTCAAACAATGTAATTGAAGCCCAGTTCTTGGATATACTCAAAAAGGTACATGCTAGTAGTGACATCAAACAATGGGCTATCGGGCCATTCAACCCCGTGGTAATACGCGATTCGGATCCAATTCAAGGCCACAGATGCTTGAAGTGGCTAGACAAACAAGCTCCAAATTCGGTTATGTTTGTCTCTTTCGGAACAACAACTACATTATCCGATGAGCAAATCCTCGAGCTAGCAATTGGGCTAGAAAATAGTAAGCAAAAGTTCATTTGGGTGTTAAGAGATGCTGATAGAGTAGATATATTTGCAGGAGATGCTAGAAGAGCTGAATTGCCTAAAGGGTATGATGAGAGATTAGAAGGAAAGGGGATGGTAGTGAGAGATTGGGCGCCCCAATTAGAGATTCTGGCGCACCCATCGACGGGCGGGTTCATGAGTCACTGCGGATGGAATTCATGCTTAGAGAGTATTACAATGGACGTGCCAATAGCGGCGTGGCCTATACATTCAGACCAGCCAGCAAATGCGGTGCTAATAACAAAGGTACTCAAAATTGGAGTACTAGTGAAGGATTGGGCACTCGGAGATGAGTTGGTGAAATCATCAACGGTTGAAAATGTTGTTAGAAGGCTGATGGCGTCAAAAGAAGGAGACGAGATACGTAGGAGGGCGGTGGAAATGGGCGCTGCTGTCAGGAGTTCGATGGCAGAAGATGGCGTTGCTCGCATGGAGATGGATAACTTCATTGCTCACATCCGTAGATAATTTGGTAGTCTAAAGTAAACTCTTCAATGTGTTGGTCTTTCTTTTAGTAACTTTTTTTTTTTGTCCGAAATAAGTTTCTGGTTTCTTATTTCATATAAAGTAAGAAACACAGATTCTTATTGACTAAAAGTTAGTATTACATGCACACTGCATTCAAGTTTTCTTGCATTATTGGTACTTGGGTATAAGTAGTGTGTAATTTATATTATATTATTAATTTACAAAAAAAAAATTAACTTAGAAGATAAAATAAAGCCAACGTTTATTGGTATGTTTGTGTTACTTCATGAGTAGCATGGATGCCTGTCCCACGTTTTCTTATGTATGAATTTTTGTTTTTATTACTTTCTGAACCATGCAATTACGTAGTATTATAAATAGCACAATTGGCAGCTAATTAACATACATAGCATCTGGATTTTTCTTCCGGAGTTGAACGGCAGTACGTATCTCAATATCACGTGAATTGTTAGGTGTCTATCATCCCCTGCCCTCCTATTCTCTCTTCATACCCTTTTGGCAATTCAGATCTCCTAGCATCCCCTGCAAATATATCTCCTTTATCCGCATCTCAACAATACCCAAATGATCTTTTGCCCACTATTTTCTAATCCGATTGCTGACTCATGAATTTGTTCATCCGTTAATGAAGCAGTTGTACCAAATGAAACAAATATCACCGAGTTTTGATCTTGGTCGTCCAGCCAATTCAAGCACTTGTTGCGTTGATTTGATGCGGTATGATCAGATTTTATTGAGACTGGATTCAATGGTCCAATAGCCCATTGATTGTTGTTCCCACCGTACACATGTTTGATGAGCAATTCGAAGAACTTTTCTTCTATCACTTTGCATACATTATGCAGGGTACCAGAATCAAACTTGTGCACACATTAGTCTCGAACAAATTCCAAGAACTCTAGCGGGAAGCAGCCGGCCATTGGCGGGAGGTCTTTTACCGCTTCGTCTTCGAGTGCGGGAGGTCGGCCCATTGCCTCCCACATGTATGAGAAAATGTAAAAGCTAGAGACTGTTTGAAAATTGTAGGCCTCGGCATTTGGTATTGTGACCAAATCTTGTACAACTGAAGCCATCATTGGGTCATGAATCACCACCAGTCTATTAGTAGTTGTCGAGAGCGAATGTAAGAGCTTGCCAACGGGTTCACGCAGGAGCAATGAGGCCTCGAATAGTGGTTGGAGGTGTGTGGGGAATTTGGATTCGGAATTTGGGTTGGGAGGGGGAGTGACGAAAGAAGGGGTTGGGAATTCGTGGAAGTGGATGTTGGTGGCGGAGAGTGGGTCCCAACCGTGGACGCGGGACTTGGTTTGGCGGTTGTGGGTGCCGACGTAGTGGACGGGGATGTCGTAGGCGGAGATTAGGCGGGAGAGGTGGAGGAGTTGGATGAGATGGCCCTGTGCTGGAAGGGGCACCATTACTACAACCGTTTCCGATTTGTTTTGGCCATTGTTTTGGTGGTTGTAGTTAGGTTGGAAAGGCTTGCTTCAAGTACTTTATGAAATTTGCTGCTACTCTACACTAACTAGGTGCACACGTGTTAATGCAGGTGGCCTATGTATGTATACACATGGGATAAAGGGTTCCATAATTTATCTAGTTGGAGTCCCGATTAAGAATAAGTCTAGACAAACTGCATCTGAACATAATATAAAATATTATATAAATTTTAATTATTAAAAAATAAAATTTAATATAAAAATTTGTATTAAATCTTATTTTTTAATAATTGATATTCATATAATATTTTATATTGTGTTTGAATACAATAAATATAGTATTGTCCCCCAATTAATATAGCGTGAGATCTTTTATATTCCATGCCTATATTATTAGAGACACGAAACAAATATATATAAATTATATATACAAATATATATATATATATGTCTATGTATATATATATGTATTTTATGTCTCTGATACACAAGATTTGATCCCACTTAATACATTCATGTCACAAAAGATACGATTGGGGGATTTTTTATGCGGATTTATGGCTGACTTTCAATCTCTGTTGGTTCCGTATTAATAATATCTTCGCTACTTCCAAAGAGTTACAGAAGATATGAGATCACCATTTCTATGGGTGGTCAGTGGTCACCATTTCTTTAAGCCCGTTATAATCATCCTTGGCCCAGGTATGTATTAATATATAGGCTATATTTTTAGAGTAATTTATGGGCTCAATGGCAGAGAAGCGTAGTACAAGATGGGCCCATCTAATACCAAATACATAACCATAAGCACTTACTATATTGTCATCCACAAGAGAACTGTCTATATTACTCCTCCCAACGCCCGCCCCCCAGCCCTAAAAGTAAGGGGAAAATGGAAAAAGAGTTCTAGAAAATTTGACCCTACTTCCGAATATTTTTATTTAAATTAGGCAAAAAAGGGGAAGAGGTGTTAAAATTTATATGTATAATTTAATAATATAAAAGTAATTAATGTATATTTGTTCAGTAACTTCTGTTTCCTTATCTGAGATTTATTATATAAGGACTTAGAATAGATTGATTAAACTTGTTAAGTTGATCTTTGAGCTAATATTATGTATAGATTGATAAGGCCAAATCGTTCGTAAAGTTACTCTACTTGTTCGTAAAGTTTTTATTGATCGTATAGTATCTTGAGCTCATACGACAATATTCAGGATCGTCAAGCAAATGCGTAAACTATCTGAGCAATCGTAGAACAAGTCTTGAAGTTGCCGAATCAATCTTGAAGTATCGTAGAGTACATCTGCTGAATCGTAATGTGAAATATGTCAGCTAAGCACTTTATTAATTCGTAAAGTAGCAAAAACATCTAAAGTATTAAAGTCAGCAACAGTTTACTATCAGAAACGTAAAGTTGTATTCAGAATCATAAAGCTGCTATCAGAGTTAACACCGAAGTTGGAAAAGTTGTTGAAAGAAGAAGTTCACAGAGTCTGCTTCAGTATCGTAAGGCAAAATTCGTAAAGCTGATCTTAGAACATCTCACTGACTTAGAGAAAGGCATTCGTAAAGTTGAGAACGTTGAATATTCTATATCAGACTCTACGTTCTTCATTAAACTCAAAGAATAAGTCAAGATTGAAGACATTGTCAGAACGGTTATAAGTCTGACAAGTACAGAATATTGCTGAGTATAAGAGTGTAGATGTTAAGAATGTTTCTTACTATTTTTAAATTTAGAAAAGAAGATCAGAAAAACTGCATTGTAGAAAGTCTGTCACCTCAGTTCAGAAATAGATGAGAACTACTGACTGATGGGATATACTTAAGGCTGCAAACGAGCCGAATCGATCCGGATTTTAAACTGCTCGGATTCGACTCGTAAAGTTAAATTCGTACTCGAATTCGACTCGGATTCGAATTATATTAAAAAAACTTTATTCAGATTCGGCTCGACTCGAATTTTCGTTACTCGAATTCGATTCGACTCGGATCGAATTATATTCAAACTACTCGCGAACGTCAAATTCAAACTCGAATTCGAGTCTTCACATAATAACTAGTTTTATAATACATATAATTATTAATTGAATTTATTATTTTACGTAGAAATAAAAAAAATATAATTATAATTACACTTTAAATATATAAAATTAAAATTAAAATTACAAAAATTAAATAAAATAATAATTAATTATTAAAATTTTGTTTAATTGTGTATATATTATAAGAGAATGTATCGAGTATAGATTCGAATATGTATCAATCGATTATGTATCGGATCATGATTAAAAATTCGAATAGTTTGAATTCTAAACGAGTCGAGTATAACCTTATTCAGATTCTACTCGTATTTTTATTCGAACTATTTTTTGTGCTCAGATTTGAATCATATTATTAACGAATTCGAGTCTCGTTCACATTTTTTCGAGTCGAGTCCGAATCGAGCCCGAACTGTTTGGTTCGATTTGCAACCTTAGATATACTAGGTCCAAAAGAAAGCCTATTTTCTACCCCAAAGTCAAAAAAGTATTAAATGCACTATTAGAACATTAAATGCTCGAACGGAACTTTTCAATATAACTAATTATGAAGAGATAAAATCGTACGATGATTCAAATCCAAAATATGAATCACACAAGTACAAAGGCGGACTTCTGTAAAAGTTAAACGAAGAAATCTACTCTATGCACACTAGAAGAAAAAATACTTATTCAACGCTGCTAAGTATCAGAAGAAACCAATCATTATTGCAAAGCTTAGCAGCATCTCAAACTCATTCAACAATCAGTTGTGATTTACTTAATCTGTGAGATCATTATACCAAGTCATAGTAACTTGAATAGGTCTAAGTGTCTGAATATTCTGAGATTAAGTGACTCGAATGAATCTAAGTGATTCAGTTGTAATATGGTCTGAGTGGCATTATCCTTAGTGGATATCCTACTTTTTGAAACAGAAAAGTGAACTAGGAGTGTTGATACTCCGAACCACTTAAAATATCTTGTGTTATTTACTTTCAGCATTATTATTAACTGCATGCCATATCCGTCGGTGACAAATTTTCATAAATAGAATCAAGTTTTCAATAAAACTTTAAGGGGGATTTTACACTAATATTCCGTTGTACTAAATTAATTGAACAAATTAATTATCTTTAAATTGATATATTAAATGAATAATAGTTTTTTAATTAAAAATCTATTCAACCCCCTTCTAAATCTTTATTGTACCTTTAGGAACCAACAAAATGATACCACATATGATTGTGTGAGCTATCATATAAAAACGATATCGTTTTATATAATTAAATACATTTTCTCCCATGTTATGCACTCCTTTCATTTGACTTTATTTGTCCTAATTGAGTTTTTAAGGTCAAATTGCCCAATTTTAAGATTAATAATTATACAAATGTATTAGAAATTCTAAAATTAAATAAGTTAACTTTGATAGTATATTTGATGAACTTTTTTATAATAATAATTTTGTGTCTACGTCTAATAAGCATAGAAGTAATTTATTATTTTAAATATAATCAATTTGATCATAAAAAGTTTATTAATTAGGATAAATAAAGATGGACGGATGGACGGATAGACGGATAGAGTATAAAAGAGTAGTATTTTGTAATTTTTCAAAGTATTATTAATATATATAAAAGATACTTGACGCAAAATGTATGATAAGTCAAATTTGGACTTGTCGAGCTTTTGGCAATTTTCTTATGTCGTTATTGTAACAAACAGTTTTCAAAACCATCATAAAGTACGTTTACTAACCGAGCTACCTAGCTTTGGTTCAAGGTTTTTAGCTCAGAGGGTCAAACTCCTTTGCCTGCTCCGATTATTTCAAATATAGAATTGTATTGTCGTGCCTTACTACTAATATCCTTCAAAAACAGATGCCAAAATTATAAATAAGTACTTAAAACAAAAGCTCTTATATTAATTACAATCAAGTTTTCCTTTTCGGGTTAAATGATCACATACATGGCAAGTTATCTGATTGGTTTGATATTCAAATAAAATAATGCATGTTGTTCCTTTCCTTTAGCTAGGCCTAGGTATATCACATAATGCTGGCATGATGTTACTGAATGAATTAAAAAAATTACATGCTAAGAAGTTTACGTCAATCTATAATCTAAAAACAAACATGTATGTGTCTCTTATTTAATTAAAATAGATAGAAAAACAAAATAAATCTCTAATATATTAAAACAAAAAGAATACCGTACTATATATTAGTGCATAAAACGAAACTTGAGCGCCGTTTACTATGATGATTTACACATACATACAGTATAGTCTCTGCGGCTGGCCGGCCATTAGATTACGAAGAAGCTATTAATTGTTTAATTAAGACAGCTAAAACTATAAAAATAAGTTTTGGTATTATATGTCTTGTAGTTCTAGTTTAGTAGTTATGATCGATCACGACCGACTCATTGGGTGTATATATATATATATATATATATATATATATCACTTCTTAATTAATTATAAGGGAACAGTTTTATGTATACTTTTATATAATAAATAGGAGTAGAGATTTATCATTTTTGCAAAGATTATATATATAAATGTCATCCTCAGTAATTATTTATGATGTATAAAAAAAATTTGGTAGATGAAATGCTTTCAATTTTGAATCATCAACCCTTCTTATGCATGCATGAAAGTTATGGCGGGCGCGCTGACACTAACAATTTAGATGAGTGTATATGGTGAATTTGTTTTTATGAGCCATGAAAGTCAAACAAGCGAATGCAGCATGCAGGCATCGGTACGTGTATTGTGCTGAAAATTTAGTCAAGAGGGAAGCCAGAAATAAACATGCATGCATATTTAGCCAAAAAAGAAGACGACGCCATGCTTGCCCATAAAGACTATATAGGACGTGGACAACGTCGTTCATAGTTATTAAGAACTCTAATTCACGCGAAACAAAACGGATACGCAAGAAAAATATTATTTATAATATGAGGTATATAAAATATTTTAAATCTCATGCCAGGATTCAAAAAGATAATATTCAACAGGGCAATTCTAATTCACTAGTAACCCTGGTCACATCCATTTAGAGTATTCTAATATGGCATTTAAATAGTACCCCTTTAGTCTTAATTATATATATATATATATATATATATATATATATATATATATATGGAGAATGATTCATAGTTCGATGGGAGCATTTTTTACATTTTTTCTTTCAACTTAATCTTAGTCATCCATTGCAATATTTAATAGCTTAGGGAGAAACTTACGGCATAATTGTTTGTAGCATTATCGCACAATAGTTATGCAGTATATGGCCCATATAAATATTTTTCATGATACCCCTTAGAGCAAAAAAAATAAAATTTAGGCTATTATGCGGTACCCCTAATTTTTTTCTCCTAGCGCAAAATAATTTTGCGGTACATCCAGAAAACAAAAATAAAATAAAATCAGGGAGTACCGCATATCTATTATACAGTACCTCTTAAAAAAAAAATTCCTACCGTAGATTGGTTAAAAAATAAAATTAGGAGATTTCGCATAACTTTTGTTTGTGTACCTCTAATTTTCTTTTTCCGTTCTTCTTTTATTAGCACCAAGAGTTGGCAACTATGGTTATGGTTTCTCTTAATTAAGTTTTCTGCCATTCTGAAACCAAGCCGTAAGGGAATTCACATTGTCAATCCAGGAAGTTTTGATTTTCTTCTACTGCAACTTAAAAGGTACAGATTTTGAAAACAAATGCTCCAATGTTCCGGCAATGATGTTAGCATTTTCGGGGGTAAACTTTTTGCCCCACAAAGTCCCATTGACAATTGATTCCGGACAAGTCCTGGAAATGATGAATAAGGAAAAGGTGTACTGTTGGTTAAAAGTTAGAATAATCTTCTACGGGATGGACTCCTGGTTGATGTGTAAACCATTGAAATATGAATCATATCTCTGGCTTTTTTTCTTTTTTGTGTTTGTGGTGCTATTTGGTAAGAATTGGTGGATTTCATTTGCCCACTTGCGTTGAATATGATTTAAATAAATAACAGTTCGAAAGGCAAATATTTAATTTGAGATAGCGATTAAAGAAATTGATATACACTTTTAATTTGTTGATGTACAATGTGAATACCCTTACGGCTTGGCTTAAGAGAGGTAGAAAACTTAATTAAGAGAAACCATAACCATAGGTACCTGCTCTTGGTGCTAATAAAAGAAGAAGGTAACCATAACCATAGTTACCTGCTCTTGGTGCTAATATACACTTTTTTTTTTTTTGATTTTTTTTGTTAAACTTATATTAAAAAAAATAAAAATAAAAAAACAAAACAAAACTCCACCCGTCAACTAAGATGACGGGTGGGATTTTTATTTTTTTTGATTTTGTTAAACTTAGATTAAAAAAAAAAAAAAAACAAAAAACAAAACTCCACCCGTCAACTAAGATGATGGGTGGACTGAGAATTTTTTTTTTCCTACCCGTTATCTTAGATAGCGAGTGGGATTTCATCTTATCTATTAAAATCATTATTTCAACGGTTGAATATGCATTTGCTGGAATAGTGTCCATAGCAAACGCTTGCTATGGATCATTCCCCATATATATATATATATATATATATATATATATATATATATATATAAACAGAAAATTTTCATAGCAAAATAATACTCCTATTATACAACCATAACTAGAGTAGCAAGATATAAACTAGATAAGTAATCTAACTAACCAAACATCTAGGTACAAAAACATAAAAGAAAAATCTCAGGGAAACTTCCAAGTAAACCATTGTAGAGACATTGTAATCCCAACTTTTGTGTAGCATAAGTAGCAAGTCCTCGAGCCTTCTTCATGTATTTTTTTTATTTTTATATTTAACCGAAAATAGATGCAGATCTTGACATATATTAACACGTATCATACACCATATATAGGAGTATTTTTATTTTTCCCTTCATTTTTAAAAAAAAATGTTTTCTTAGAGAAGTTATTTCGTTTCTCTTTATTTGTCCTTTGTGGGATCTAAAGGAGGGTTAATTATATATTTCTCAATATTACTCCTAAATATATATTTGATACATATATATATATATATATATATATATATATATATATATATATTGTTAACGCCAAATTTTATAACCCGTTGAAAATCACGAAAACAGCCAGAAAAATCAAACGTCAAACACCAATAAAACAGGAGAAAATATTATAAAAACACAGGAATTTACGTGGAAACCCAACAGAGAAAAAACCACGGGTGAAAGGATAATTTGACTAGTAAGATGGTGGTGTTTATAAACTTTCTCAAGTACAATAGAGAGCTTATTTGCTGAAAAATATTGGTTCTGAATCTAAAAGTTGTGAGGGCGGTTTGATAATGATAATATCTCTTTCCACTCTCATGCAAGTCTCTATTTATATGAGTGTACAACTATTGGAAAGAGTGTAGGGCCAAAAGCCTCAAACTGCATATGGGCCTGTAACTAAAAAGCCCAAGCCCCACGAGGGTCCCCCATTTGGCCTATAAAAGAAAGAAAATTTTAAGAGAAAAGTCCAGCCCAACAAAATAATATGGACCGGCCCAAGCCTCAATCTGATATCTGGATCCCAACATATATATATATATATATATATATACTCTCTTTTTTCCCCAACTAATTTGCTTAAGTGAGATGTATATATAAAATTGTCTTTTCTCTATGGCCTTTCGCTTGAATTTTATACCTGTTGATAGCTTATATTTATTTAAATCTTTTAGTCAATCTCACATATATATTAGTTTTAGGTGATTTTACCATATGTTTCATGTTTACCCAATGAATACGCGAAGGGTGATTTCACTGTCACCAAGAAAAATAATATTTATCCTGTTTTGAATTATAAAATTATTATTAATTTTTTAATTTAATTTATAATATTTTTAAGAAAATTGATATTTTCACAGCTATTTTTTATATTTTTATAGTTAAACCGTTGCTATACATATATAGAGACAGTTTGACTGTGAAAATATCATTTTTTATTATGAAAATATAAGTTTTTTATTTTTAAATTTAAAATAAATATAATTTATTTAAAATTTTAAAATAATTAATAATATTTTTAAAATAATTTATAATATTTATAATTATATTAATATAAATTAAATAAATTTATATTAATTTAAAATTAATTATAATTTAAAATGAAAAGAATAGTCATTAGTCTTACTCGGAGTCTCCTCGGGATCTTTTCTACTTCCCTCGCGGACTGCCCCCTTCCGCAGCAGCAGTAGCCATTGCCTTTATTTCTATTTCGTCAATGGTGTACGACGTGCGTAGTACTAGTATTTTAATTCCGCTGCTGACAAGAATTATTATTACTAGTATCATCATGCATTATTTTATTTTCGTACCATACCAATTCAAATGGTAAATTATATATTTGCTGCAAGTATGACGTGATGTCTTAAATAAATTGAATTACTTCGAAATCAGAATCTTGATTCATGATATGGTATTTACCCCAAAAGGCATCAATTTTTAAACGAGTTCTGACAGGTCAAAAGACCCGACTCGAATCTTTGACGGCTTAATTTAATTATCGCAAGAGCAGTGAGGGAGTTATGAGGATGGTAGCAATTAAGTCTTAAATCTTAATGCAACATATCACGTGATCAATAAATTCAAAATTTGAATAATGACTAAATTATTGATATTTGTTAAATTCTCATTATATATGCATGCTTGTTAACATTTAAATAAACAATGTAAGTTGAAGCAAAGTAAAACCAATTCAAGCAATGGAACGTCAAAGAGAGTGACAATGCATGCAATTTGGAATTCTTAAAGCATCGAGGCTACTAACAGAAATGAGGTTGAAGCTAAACATGCGAATGTACGGCAATGACAAGAAGAGTGTTTGGAAACTGAATACTTTCTTTGGAACAAAAGACGTATTGATATATAGCTAGTGCCATAGCGTCAGGTTTTTTTTTTTTTTTAATGATGTAACATTATATATATATATATATATATATAGTCGATTTATAGCAAGTATTCGCTATAAATTAAAAATAAACAAACACCATCCAATGAACGGGCGATATTCAAAAAGAAAATATCAACGTTCGCGGACGGTTTAGAAAATGAGATTTAAACAGACTTAAAATAAAGTTTACACAAATTTCAGGTCCGCAAGTAATAACTACACCAACGAATTTTAAATATTTAATCTCAGGTATTAATCCTCCATGCATCCATATTTCAATAATTGTTTATTTGAATAATGTTCGTAATCATTCTAATAATAATAATAATAAATTAATTTGAAAATTTTAAAAATATTTTATAATGATAATATTTATAGATTAAACAACAAATCAAAATTAATTTTATTTAAGAGAAGAACCGCACCAAACTAGTTTTTAAAAAACTCCAAAATAAGCCGTCTGGTATCCCAATTAAAGCCTGCCGCTGGAGTAGTAAACGTTCGTCATTGTCATAAAGTTTGAAGAATCTTTGTTAATTAATTCTCAAATACTCCGTTCTATAAAAAGCTAGCGTTATAACAGATGCTAGCTAGTCGAATATACCACAGTTCTAAACTTGTTACTAATTTTTAGACATTTTTAAGAATGGCACCCAATGAAAACAACCACCAAAATAACAACGGCCAAAACAAAATTCCGGTGGCGGTGATTATGGTTCCGTTTGCCGCCCAAGGCCACATGAACCAGTTGCTCCACCTCACCCGCCTCGTCTCACTCTACAATATACCAGTCCACTTTGTCAGCACCACCACCCACGCCCAACAAGCCAAATCCCGCTTTATCGGCCCCGACCCTCTCCATGTACATTTCCACGAATATCCCGTCCCTCCTTCCCACCCTCCTCCGCCTTCAGTCACCACCGGAAAAATCCCCGGACTCTTTAAACCATCCGTGGACGCTTCATTCCACCTCCGCGACCCCGTAGCCAAGCTCATGTCCGCCCTCTCGCCCACCACCGAAAGACTAGTCGTAATCCATGACTTTCTAGCATCGGCATCTGTTCAAGACATCGTCTCCATACCGACCGCCGAGGCCTACACTTTTCACGGAGTTTCGGCCTTTTTCTCATTCACCTACTTCTGGGAAATGTATGGAAAACCACCCATTCTTGAAGACGCAGCAATTGAATACCTCCCGCCCATAAATACTTCTTTTACTCCCGAGTTCGTGGAACATATTGACAAATGCTTATCGTACGTGAAATTATTCATGAGAGGAATTATTTACGACGGATGCAGATTATTGGAAGGTAAATACATTGATTTAACTACATGTCAAGAAATGATGGGTGAGCATAAGCAATGGGCACTTGGGCCGTTTAATCCTGTGTCAGTGGCCGAGAAAAAGGAACCAAATGACCGTCACAAATGCCTAAAGTGGCTCGACGAACAAGATCCGAACTCGGTGATTTATGTTTGTTTTGGTACAACTGTTTCTTTAGTGGAGCAACAAGTGGAAGAATTGGCAATTGGGTTGGAGAAAAGTGAGCAAAAGTTCATTTGGGTATTGAGAAATGCGGATAAAGAAGTTTTGTGTAAGGAGGAAAGTGGGAGTGTTAAATTGCCAAAAGGGTATGAAGAGAGGATGAAAGGGCTGGGGATGGTAATTAGAGATTGGGCGCCCCAGTTGGAGATATTGGGGCACCGGTCTACTGGGGGATTTTTGAGTCACTGCGGATGGAATTCGTGCATGGAGAGTTTGTCATTTGGAGTGCCAATAGCAGCGTGGCCAATTCATTCGGATCAGCCGAGGAATAGTATGTTAATTACGAAGGGGTTGAAAACGGGTATAATAGTGAGGGATTGGGCGCTTGGGCATGAAAAATTGGTAACGTCGTTAATGGTGGAGAAAGCGGTTAGGAGATTGATGGCGTCTATAGAAGGAGAGGAAGTAAGAAGGAGGGCGGTGGAAGTGAGCGGAGATCTCCTGGGATCGGTGGCCGAAGGTGGCGTTACTCGCGTGGAGTTGGATTCTTTTATTTCTCACATCACCAGATAGATAACCGTGTTGAATATATGAACTTAATTTACTAGTATTAGTATATTGTGTTAGTTTATGAATGAGTTAATGTCTAATTAGTTCATGGTACGTGAGCATTTATATGAATGTTTTAGACATGTTTGAAACATGTATGGTTTGTGAGTGAATCATTTTATGCAAATGGAAGATAAGTGCAATAAAATTGAAGTGAAATATATAATTAACTCTTCTTGTATCTTCTTCACTTTCTTTCTAAATTATATCCTTTTTCCTTCTGGTTCAACAAAATGCGGGATTGCGTTTTCCAAAGTTGTCTTGTTTAACCCCCTTGAATGATTTTTGTTGCATAAAATATCCTCATATTTCCATCCTCGTCTTCTTTTGGAAAGCCTCTCTACTCTTTAATTGGTGATGTCAAAAATAAAATAAAAAATGGAAGAAGTTTTTCTTTCTGTTTTTTGTATACTTTATGATTTGCAATTTTAATATATTTCTAATCCATCTATCCCAAAAAAAAGAGAGTTCTATTTGTTTATTCAACAATATGGATTAGGGTTTAGGAAAAATACTTTAAGTTATCTTGCGATCAATAAAATACACGGTATTTACCATACAACACCTTAATGTCTTTTTTAGGTATTTGGGTATAACATATATATAAGGGTACTATAACTTCTTTTGTTATTTTTTCAGTTCGTTTAGTAAAAAAAAATTCTCTTTGTATGGATAGTAATATAATTAATGATACAATATTTTTAAATTTATCAACATAATTCAATGGCATGTCACTATTGTTACACTAACAACTCGTTGTTTTTAAAAATAAATATAGAATAAAATTACATTACTAATATCTTATTTGATCTATCAAGAATTATTAATAGAGTCGTTATCTTTTGAGAAATGTTTGGAAAGCCTAGCTCCGTTTTTGTTGATGACCGAACAACAGATGAGCTTCCTCTTATAGAAAGTGCACAATTACTTTTATAATAAGGGCTCTAAATTGTGTACAAATATTGTACAATTACTTTTATAATAAATGTTGCCTGGTTGGTTTGTTTTGTAGATTGTATGGGACATTGGTGACTCTAATTGCTTGTAGTAGATCATTTGAATTATTTCTTTATACCACATGCATGACAGTGCCTACCACATTATGTGTCAAGGATAATAACAAGGAGATAGGGGCTGTTCCTTTTTTCTAAAATCTGCAGACCAATGACTTATCACCAACTAAAGACTACTGAGCTCATTAATTCTTGTGACTAGTTCAACAGTTTGTTACTGCCTTGATATCAATAATTCATCATTTTATTGCCTGTGCTCCAAATTACAACTTACCTTCCTGATGATAATCATAGACCGCTGTCATATATCAACTAGAAATTGACATGATAACTAATTGATCAACATTTTTCTTTTTAGTTAGTGCATGTTCATTCGAATCGTACCATCATATCGAAGTAATAGCAATAACTAAAAACCATATTGGTTATTAAGGATAAATTCATTGTGTCAAACCTTTACAATTAAATCATGCAAAAATTTAACCTTTACAATTAAAAACCATATTGATTATTAAGGATAACTAACTATTGGAATTAGCCACTAGTAGAAGTAGCGGTCACAACATTCTAGCCGCTAGTCGTATTAGCGGTTGGTAAAAAATTTGTATCATTTTGTACTTTTAGATTTTTGTATGAATAGTGTAAAATTAGTTTGTTTGAATAATGTCCATAACAATCATTTGTTATGGATCATTCCCTCATATATATATATATATATATATATATATATAAACTTGTATTTTGCATAATATTAACCTATTTTGGTTTCAATTGTTTCGTTTGCAATATATTTGATTCCAATACATAAAAGAGCATACTCTGCGTTATAATTTCACCTCTAGTTGTTTTGTCATTTGTATTTTTATTCTGTTGAGGTATTTCCACTATATAGAATATATATTTTAGGTTATAAACATAATTTTTATTTACATTATCGTTTATATTTATATTTTTCGTAGAAATTTGGAATATCACAAATTTCGTCCGACCAAACGGCCCATATAGCATTTGGTGAGAAGCCGGTTCCATATTTTTAAAGTATTATCCTCTATTTTCAAAAGTTAGTGAATTAGTGTATAATGTAACCATGTAAACTTCTACTGTGTACATCAAATATCATACATCCACGCTGGAAAATCACTTTTTTCATATCAAAATGAACATTGCTACCCTTTTGAAAACATACTATAACATGATTTTGCCAAAGCTTAACCCTTTGAAAAGTAATCGAATCAAACCTACATGTTATTCCATGTCTCACATTCCATTCCCAAACCAACAAATTCATACTCTAAATTCATCCCTATTTATATGAGCTATGAAGGAATCCATCTCCATACGAGTTACTCCCCCTTCACCCACAGACTTTTGTACAACGCCAACTAATTCCCCTGCTTTCTTCCTCATCTCATCCCCTTCTTTCGACCCCATCAATCTCCTAACCCCCTTTTCAACCATCAACGCCGTCACCAACTCATTTCTCCGTTCCCAATCCTTCACAGTCGTACCAATTTTCAGCACATTTGTAATCAGCTTTGCATTACTTGGTTGGTCCGAATGCATTGGCCACGCCGCTATGGGCACTCCCATACTTATGCTTTCCATGCATGAATTCCATCCACAATGACTCATAAACCCACCTGTCGAACTATGCGCCAAAATGTCCAACTGGGGCGCCCAATCTCTCACAATAATCCCATTCCCTTCTGTTCTCTCTCCATACCCTTTTGGCAGTACAATTCTCCTGGCATCATTTTCAACAAATATATCTCCTTTATCAGCTTCTCTTAACACCCAAATGAACTTTTGCTCACTATTTTCTAACCCAATTGCAAGCTCATGAATTTGTTCATCGGTTAACGAAGTTGATGTACCAAAAGAAACATAAATCACTGAGTTTGGAGCTTGTTTGTCTAGCCAGTTTAGGCAGTTGTGGCGTTTTTTTGGGTTCTTGTTGTCACATGTTGCTGCCAAGGGATTAAATGGTCCAATGGCCCATTGTTTTATATTGGTACCAAGAATTTGGTCATTTGCTAGCAAATCAATGTACATTCCTTCGATTGCTTTACAAGCATTGTAAAGATTACCCGAGTTGAAATTTTGGTATAAACGTTGATTGTTAATGAATTCCATGAACTCGGAGGTGAAACAATCTTGGAGAGAAGGAAGGTCTTTTAGTATTTCAGTCTCGACCGTGAAGGGTTTTCCCATTACTTCCCAAAAGTACCAAAAAATACAAAATGCGGATACGCTATGAAAAGTGTAGGATTCGCCGTTGGGAATTGAAACAATGTCTTGAATGACTGAAGACATTAGGGAGTCATGAATGACTACAATTCTTTTGGTGGTGAGGGAAAGATTGGCTACAAGTTCGGCCACGGGCTCACGAAGGTGTGATGATGCGTCGAATGATGGTTGGAGGTGCGAGGGGAATTTAATGGGTGCGTTGGGGTTGGGTGGAGGGGAGGTAAAAGAAGGGGTTGGGAATTCATGGAAATGGATGTTGGCGGTGGGGAGAGGTTCTAAACAGTGCACGCGAAGCTTGGCTTGGCGGTTGTGGGTGGTGGTGCTGACATAGTGGACGGGGATGTCATAGGCGGAGATGAGGCGGGAGAGGTGGAGGAGTTGGTTTAGATGGCCTTGTGCTGGAAATGGCACGACCACCACAATTACTTGGGCTTGTTTTAGGTCATTTTGGCCATTGTTTTGGTGGTTTGCCATTCAAAAGTTTCTAGTAGTGTACTCTATTTTGGGGATTGAAAATTGGATTATGTCTTAGTGTTAGCTATAGGCAGTGGTTTTTATAATATAATAACTAGGATTTTGTGGTGGGGGACGTTGGGGATGATTTCAATGTGGCATTGTTTCTTTCTTTAGGAATTCAATTATGTAAGCACAACGACTTGTTATAACTTTTGTTTTTGGTAGTATAGTACATGTTATACCTTGTCTCTTTAAATTAAGAAAAAGTACACTTCAACGAGTAGAAAGCTATAAAAAAAATCTACAATGAAAAGTTCATGGTGTGACCTGTAGAGCTAATGACATACAAATAATTACGTATTTTAGTCTGTCACGTAGTTTGAGTTTTGGACGGCTCATCCTAAGCATTGGCATTTTCTTAAGACGAGACATGCTATTTGTTGAAACTGGAAATAAAGAGCTCAATTAGCTTAGTCTCTTTTGGGTCATTCATGGGCATTTTGCTAACATATCTACCGAGGAGAATTCCAATGTGATTTTTGTACCATATCATCTTTCAAATTTCAGTTTATTTCTGCACATATTACGATCTTGTATATGTAACTAATAATCCTTACGAACTTGGTTTTCTTACGTATAGCAAGAGTGGTAATTTCTAACCCCATATGAACATCAAACATTCTGTGTTATAAACCGGTTGATACGTTTAATAGACTTAGGGGTGTAAATCAATTATATCAGACATCCCCTAGCTTAGATTTGACTTGTATTTTTTTTTATAGCTTAGTTCTATTCAACTTGACTTTTTAATTGAATACGAGCGCGAGCCATCTCATTTTAACCGTATCATCCCAATCAGTTCTTGTGATATTATATAATATAATAATTACATTCAAATGCCCACACACATTTACATATATACATACTATAAGCAGAAGATAAATGAAGATCGAATAATAAGTGTGTATTCTAATTGATGGAAGAAAACTTTTGCACTTCTCTATACGTACAAAAGTTTGAAGAAAATATTTGAAAAGTATGAATCGATCCCTTAATCGAGTATGGATCATCAAATATGATCATAGTTTGTTATAAATATCATATGTGAACTTGTTATATGAGAGTTGATTCCACATTGATAATATATTATATCAATGTGGGGTTGATTTAAATTTAAACTTTTCCTTTTGTACAATTATCTTTTTAGGAAGGACATGGATTTATATTGTAACATGTGATATAAAAGAGAGATTTAGGGATAAAGAGTAAGAGAAAATACTTAAAATTGAATTATTTGTCATAATTTAATATTATTTTAGACTATATAATTTTTTGAGAAGAAATTATTAATCTCTTAATGTGAGACTATTAGTATGATAGCTTAAAATGAGAGATTATTAATTTTCCATTCATGGAATATTAATGTCACATTATGGAATAAAATAATTCAAAATAGTGTCAAAATAAGATAAATAATTAAATCTCAAATATATATTTTACAAATAAATATAGTCAAATGAGTTTGTCTTGTCTTTAATTGCAAATGTTGGACTATCCCATACGACCCAAGTTTTTTTTATAGAAAAAATTATTGTAAAAATAATTAGTTGAATGTATTGTGAATATATTTAGCTCAAAAAGTTTACGAAAATAATTATTAAATTATTGTATTTTGGTTAAGATAATTAATTAAATTGTATAGTGTAATTTTTTTAAAGTTAATTATTTAGGTAAATAGTTTGATATAATGTAAATATATTAGGTTAGGACTATGAGTACATAGTTGTTATATATCATTAGATTTTTATTTAGGTAAGTATTTAAGTAATATATTATGATTTATACTGTATTGGCAAGTTTTAACGAGTTTATTTTAACTGGGACACTAATTTAATTTACAAAAATCATGGTTAATATTAATACAATTACAAGATTCTAAGTTTTAATGAATTTTAATTTAATTAAGACGCTAAATTAATACAAAAATTTAGGCTAATACTAATATATGTATTAAACCCCGTAATAAGTTAAGGTTACAAATCATTGAATTTTAGTAAACTTATTTAATAAGAAAACCGATCGATTAATTATATTTTAAACAAATCTAAGCTCGTTTCTTTAATTAATTATGTAGTTGATTTGATTTTGAGTTAATGTCATTTCAGTGGCTGTTAGAATTGCAAGATATTAGGTTTTCGCCTTGGACAGATTTGCCAAGTGTGGTATTATCGGCTGATTAATATTTTAGACGGTAAAATTACGTTCATATTGTCCAAAAAATGCTTTTTAAATAAATTTATGCATTAGATATGAAAACACAAACTCACCCCTCAAATAAACACAAAGGCAAAGTAGAATGGTGCATGACAAGACAAAGTTACATTTGGTACTGTTGACGCCTGATTCTGTTCGGCTGTCTTGTTGGCCGTCCGGATAAGATACCTGCATAAAAAAGTCCTAACGGCTTGAGTCGTTGGTGGAGAGTTAGTGAATGTTTCAAGAAAGGTCAACAATGAAGGTCTGAGTATTTAGTATAGTAGTAATGTCATGTGTGCGTAACCCTTACCTCCATCATTGTCTGGGTATTTATAGTGTATACCTGACTCTTACCGGTTCTTTTAGGATTGTCCATCAACGTGTTATAGTTTGAATAGGAAGGTAATCTCCTAAACCATCTAGGAACCTGACTCCTATTCTAATTCGGATTAGATATAGTAAATAACCACAGTCCAGATTGGTTTAGGAACCTATCTCAAGTCTATTGGACTTAGAAATCCTCAGAAGAATCTGCCAAACTGACGGTCCATTGGGCCTAGCCCAACATAAATCACCGGATCAGACTTAGCGAAATATTTATCCTAACAGGTACTTTATTATTTGTGGTTTATATCTTGACAACGGCATCATGTACATTGGAATTATTATTGGTTATTCAATTTTTTTTTATTATTTAAAAATTATTAATTTTAAATAAATTTTATCAATTTTAAATTTAAAAATATCTTAAATTAACTCTCAAAATTATTAATAATTTGAAACTAATAAAATATAACAATACCCAAAAAAAACATTAAAAATCACGTTTTCCTTCAAACTTGAACTGTGAAGTGATTTGATGGGTCCGGGTTGAAGAATCTTTGCGAGTCGGCCACAGGAGAAGGTGCTTTTTACTCCCAAATGTTTACTATTTAGGCACCTTCAAACTGGAATTTGAGATAGTAAGACTAATTAGTGAAAGTATTCCCCACCGTTCTGCACTTCTACATTAAAAAAAATAGATAAATTTAATTTGTAGAATTTGAATATTTTAAAGATATATTTTATTGCACGTTTACTTATTGTAGATTGATAATTTATATAAGGCACGAGTTAATGTTGATAATATAGTCTAGAATTATTATGTGTCATTGAACATTGTAATTTGAATATAAATAGTATACATGGATTGTAATAATATATTGAACATAAAATTAAAAAAATTTATATATATTAATATTATTGTATATATTTTTTAATATATACATGTACACTATTTCAATAATACAATATATGATATAAAAAGTTTGGTTTAATTATAACTCTACATCTTCATTGTCTCATTCAATTCAGGGCCAAATTTCAAACTACAAACCAAAAATTCTTCGATTTGGTTTCCAACACTCGTTCAACTCGTTTTCATCCCAATATTCAATCTACTAAAAACGATGTCGCAGTTCAATCCTATATTTCGAAATGAGGGGATTACTGTGAGCATGGTACTTTTATTGATAATTCAAAAACACAAGTTTCTGCTGAAAGCTTAAATCAGCTTTATTACGCTGCGCTTGCTACCAAAGATAAGGAAATTGCTATGAAGATGATCATGGAGGGTGATTCCAGAACGTATTGGAACAATTGGGAAAGACTCTCGCACAATTGGGATCGAATGTTCCAAAAAGGCCCAGAAGTGTACATCAGTCCATCTACAGAATTCAACAATGTCCCTGTGGACCTTCAAGAATGGGCCAGGGATAACATTCGTGATAAAGAGCACAGGTCTTATAGGTCGAAGTCTATTGTAATCGAGGGTCCATCTCGCTTAGGAAAAACTCTTTGGGCTCGGTCCTTAGGCCCACATAACTATTATTGTGGCCACTTAGATATGGCCAAGCATAACAATGACGTTTATTACAACGTCATTGATGACGTACCTCCAAAGTACGTCAAGCACTGGAGAGAGTTCTTTGGAAGCCAGCACAACTGGAGATCAAATTGTAAGTACGCCAAACCTATTATGATAAAAGGGGGAGTATCGACCATTTTTCTATGCAACCGTGGGCCCGAAACTTCATATAAAGAATTCCTAGATCGAATTGAGAATGTCGAGGCATTTTAGGAAGAAGGAAACTAACTACTCGGAATAGTAATAACCGTTTGTAACCGCTATTTCACAGTCCTAATCTGCTGGAACAACGGAGTGACTTTTTTATAATAAAATAAAAGTATGGAATGACGATTTTGCCCTTGCCCTCTGGGAACGCCTCTATCTATAATATTACAGAGGCGTTCCCTGCCACGTGTCCGCTCGCGATTGGTGGAGAGGGAATATTCGGGGAATATTCGCTACAGTGAGGGTAGTACGGTCAGGGGCATTTTGGGAAAAAAAATATGAATAGGGTACGCGCAGCGCCTTTTTGGGCGAGAAGTGAGTACTGTAGCGAAAAGTGTATTAGTTGGGCACTGTAGCCACGTGCGTGCACGTGCTTTTACTGTAGCAATCATTACAATTTTGAATTTTTACGCACTTTAATATTCAAAATTCAAATTTTCAAAATTCAAAATTCAAATTTTGCTAGAGCTTGCAGAGTACGCTTTGTGTCTTGTGAATTATTTTCCAGATTTTATAATAAATTAAAATTAGTGGCAGTAAGAGGGATTTTTAAAATTCAAAATTTTGAATTTCAAATTTGAACGTTTCTTCCCGCCCAAGTTTGGAACAGTACGCGTTGTACTGTACCCGGTCCTTTTTGTCTGTACTTGGTGTGACACTGGTGCCACGTGTTAGTACGTCATTTACTCACTTTAAAGGCTTGTCTTTAATTCTGGTTATATACAAATTCTCTGCTTTACCACCCCTGACCTTCCAAACTACATTTTTTTTAAAAATGTCGTGTAAGTGGACGAAATGTCCAGTACATGGCAGAGTACCAATTTTGACATTTCAGGAATTTTTTGATTTTTGTCAAAATTTACGGTATTTGGGCTTTGAACGAGTGCTGAAGTTATATCATGAAGACATCAAGGAGCATGGTGATTCTGACGACTTGAGGAAGTATGCACTGGCATTAAAAGAATGCCAAGACGAAGTTTACCGCTCGATGAATGATTTGAAAGCCCTGGGTTTGTAGTTATTAAAATGTGTCATAGTTGTGTCGGTGAAGATAAAAATCGTAGAATATGTATAATGGAGGGATCCTAATCCCTTTTCTTTATGAGGGTTTTGCCTTTTCATCTCCCGGAGTTGACATCCCAGCACGCCGAGGACTGGTTATTCGTCCTTCAGTGGGTAATCTTATCCATCGCCTGTGTGACGCCCCCAAATCTGAGCCCACACAGCCCAAACTTGAGTCGTCAAAATACTACAACAAAATTATTACAACAAAGCACAACGTACAACAATACAGTGTATAATAATACACAACTAAGTCTTCACTATTATTGCCACACTATTTTACAAAACGTGAAGACTATGATAACTATTCCTCGGACCCTCACTCCATTCCCCGGCTAGACCCTGTTATGTTTTCATCTCCTGTTGAAAAACAATGGAACAAAAGAAAGGGTGAGCTCAATAGCCCAGTAAGAAATATCATGACTAAGATAATGACGAATAAATTATCATTAGCCTTCAACAGTTGAGTTCTTGATAGAATACAATAGACTACAAGGTTTATATCAAAAACTGCAGTTAAATTCTTAAACAACGTTCAGATCAATAATAACAGCGGAATGAGTAATCTATTAGAAGAATAATGCAGACTATAATGTCCACTCGGTTCTCTTTTTAGGAAAAACATCATCAACTTTTATCATCTGAAATATCATTAGTCAAGATAATACAAATTCACAGTTCCTGATCATAATCATGCAGATCAACAGTTCATCTTTGCACTACGGGCCAAAGACATTCAATATAACACCAACGGTCATGATTATACCAGATTCAGCCTTTGGTCATAATCATACCAAACAACAGTTCATCTTTGCACTACGGGCCAAAGAGAACATTCACCACGTGCCATAAAAGACACCGAACAGATGTATCGCCTTTAACCTATTATATCGCCTTTAACCTATCATCTGTTCAACAAATATATCACATCTGTGCCCCCGGCCACAGATATTCACAACAGCTTGATTTTTGGATGATTAGAATGATATAAATGATGAACAGAAGAAATAGGATAACAATAAGTATCGGAAGTTTACTTTGTACAGATTCAAATAATGTCCAAATTGTCAACATGATGTGGAGTGAAATTCAAGATCCACAGTTCAGAATAACGGTTACAATTCAATAGAAAGGTTCACGTAAATAGGAAGGTTCAGTTGAAATAATGAAGTTCAACTATTATGGAACATATAATATTTTCAGGAATTATAGAAGCAATAGTTCCATAATAAATTTCGATTTAGGAGTATGAAAGAAAATAATATCCCTTACCGTAGCAGGTTTGATTAACAAAAGGTGAAGGAAATTAATACAAAGGGTTATTCACCAACAGGCGGCAAACCGCTCCGTAAGGTTATTCCCACAATTTAATAGAATTTGAGTACAAAGAGTTATTCACCAAACAGGCGGCAATCCGCTCCGTAAGGTTATTCTCAGAGATTAATAATGAATGAATACGAAAGGTTATTCACCAACAGGCGGCAATCCGCTCCGTAAGGTTATTCCCACAATTTAATAGAATTTGAGTACAAAGAGTTATTCACCAAACAGGCGGCAATTCGCTCCGTAAGGTTATTCTCAGAGATTAATAATGAATGAATACGAAAGGTTATTCACCAACAGGCGGCAATCCGCTCCGTAAGGTTATTCCCACAATTTAATACATGGAGATAAAAGGCACGTCTTATGAGTAAGGAAGAAACAATATTATTATCGAGAATCAAATAATGATAATCCCTTACCATAGTATGTTTGAATAATGGAAGATGAAAAAGATGGTATCCCTTACCTCAACACGTGACTGGATATTGATTTAAATGAGGTTGATTAACTTGAACAGTACACGTATACTTATAGATCTTCACAAATACTCAAGATGACTTAAGCACACTTAGAGAGAACTTTCACAAGAAGTATTTAGAGAGAGAAAGAAAGAACAAGTAAGGAAGTTTATGAAAAATCCTTAAGTTAAGACTTCTATTTATAGCCAAAAATCTTATCATTCATTTAATCTAAACCATTCATTTAAAGATCATCTTTTAATCTACACCATCCATTTCAAATATTATATTATCTTTAATCTACACCATTCATTTCATATCACCTAATAATCACCTAACTTTATATTATAAACAAATCAATTTAATTATTCAACAATAATTCACACTTTAATCTACACCATTCATTTCATATCACCTAATAATCACCTAACTTTATATTATAAACAAATCAATTCAATTATTCAACAATAATTCACACTTTAATCTACACCATTCATTTCATATCACCTAATAATCACCTAACTTTATATTATAAACAAATAACTTTATCAATTCAATTATTATGACTAATTGTTATAAATACAGTATAGTTAGTTCTTAGATATCAAGTCAATAAATTAATGAAATACAACTGTTTAAATAACATCATAATAGAGATAACAATAATGTAAAATAAAGCATACGTTACTGTGTAATGACAATTATTGATTCAATAATGTGAATTACTGTGCATATGTTACTGTGACAATTATTAGGTTCAATAATTTTAAAAACAGTGCAACAATAATTATTGACTCAATGATATAAAATGCAGTGTAATGACAATTATTAAATCAATAATGCAAAATACTGTGTAACAACAATTATTGAATTGATAATATAAAATATTATGCAGTGACAATTATCGATGAAATGATGCGTAACAGTTACGGTGTCAATTATCAGACCAATAATATGAGACACTATGCAATACCGTGTGTTACTGTAGAGTACCGAGTGCTACAGAAAATACCAATAACTACCGTATGCTACTATTCTTTTATCACCGGTATTTTAACAGTTCCGTTGACTATTTTTATTTAAAAAGGTTATTTCTGTCGTTTTCTATATCCGACAAATATTCCATTGTGGGGTCCACCAATAATTTGTTATTTCGGCGCCGTCGGACCAAACGAATATTCCCCGACCAAACGAATATTCCCCGACAAAGCGAATATTGTCCGACAAAATAAAATTTGCCCATAACATCCTTAACTTTCAATTTTGTTAATTTAACCACTTACTGTTTCAAAAAAAATATATATGAAGAAAAATTAAATTTTGTATTTCATAAAATTCGGGGTCTTACAGCCTGTCTATTTGGTCAAAATGTCTCCTCGGTAAATTTGTTGATCATCGATATTTTAGCATCGAGGAAGTCCACGCAGCTTTGGACCATTACAGGTTCTTAAAACAAAGAGTGCTGGTAATAAGAGTAGTTGGTGGATTATTCATCTTTAAGGTTCCGAATGGTGAGGACAGGCGAGACTTGGTGCAAGGTGGGCCGTGGAACATCTTAGGGGAGCTGGTTTTATTTAAAAGATACGAGCAAAATGTAGATTTACATGCAATCTCATTTGAAGACGCAATACTCTGGGTTCAACTTGAGGGCAGTCCACTGGAGTATATTGACGAAGATTTAGCCTACTTATATGGATCATTGATCAGTCAAGTTTTAGAGGTGGATCTTATATCAACTTCTCAACTATGAGAGTTTAAAGTAAGGATCAATATAAAGGAACCACTGCTGCAGAGAGCATATCAAGTGTTTGAAAATGGGAGGCTTCACAAGATCCAGCTTAAGCACGACAAGGTTTATAAGGTGTGCTACAAATGCGGAAGGATAGGACACAGTCGAGGAACCTGTTCATCAACCCTCTTAACAGCGGAATCTCGTATTGGCCGGATATTAGCTAAGGCAACAGAGGCTATGTGACGCCCCCAAATCTAGGCCCACACAGCACAAACTTGAGTCGTCAAAAGACTACAACAAAATTATTACAATGAAATACAACGTACAACAATACAGTGGATAATACAACACAACTAAGTCTTCATTATTATTGCCACACTATTTTATAACACGTGAAGACTATGATAGCTATCCCCGCACTCTCACTCCATTCCCCGGCTAGACCCCGTTACGTTCTCATCTCCTGTTGAAAAACAATGGAACGAAAAGAAAGGGTGAGCTCAAATAGCCCAGTAAGAAATATCATGACTAAGATAATGACGAATAATTTATCATTAGCCTTCAACAGTTGAGTTCTTGATAGAATACAATAGACTACAAGGTTTATATCAAAAACTGCAGTTAAATTCTTAAACAACGTTCAGATCAATAATAGCAGCGGAATGAACAATCTATTAGAAGAATAATGCAGACTATAATGTCCACTCGCTTCTC
The DNA here is from genome assembly GCA_947179155.2 of Hedera helix. NCBI lineage: Eukaryota > Viridiplantae > Streptophyta > Magnoliopsida > Apiales > Araliaceae > Hedera > Hedera helix. The sequence continues at coordinate 28,767,882 of OX359283.1, forward strand.
TTTTTAGTAAAAATATCATCAACTTTTATCATCTGAAATACCATTAGTCAAGATAATACAACTTCACAGTTCCTGGTCATAATCATGCAGATCAACAGTTCGTCTTTGCACTACGGGCCAAAGACATTCAATATAACACCAACGGTCATGATTATACCAGATTCAGCCTTTGGTCATAATCATACCAACCAACAGTTCATCTTTGCACTACGGGCCAAAGAGAACATTCACCACGTGTCATAAAAGACACCGAACAGATGTATCGCCTTTAACCTAGTATATCGCCTTTAACCTATCATCTGTTCAACAATTATATCACATCTGTGCCCCCGGCCACAGATATTCACAACAGCTTGATTCTTGATGATTAATACAAATAACAGTGATACAAATGATGAACAGAAGAACAGGATAAACAATAAGTATCGGAAGTTTACTTTGTGCAGATTCAAATAATGTCCAAATTGCCAACATGATGTGGAGTGAAATTTAAAAATGATATTCAAGATCCACAGTTCAGAATAACGATTACAGTTCAATAGAAATGTTCAGAAAATAGGAAGGTTCAGTTGAACTAATGAAATTCAACTATTATGGAACATATAATATTTTCAGGAATTATAGAAGCAATAGTTCCATAATAAGTTTCGATTTAGGTGTATGGAAGAAAATAATATCCCTTACCGTAGCAGGTTTGATTAACAAAAGGTGAAGGGAATTAATATCCCTTACCATAGTAAGTTTGAATAATGGAAGATGAAAAAGATGGTATCCCTTATGAGTATAAAGGAAAATGATATCACTTACGAATATGGAATAAAAGTGTCATGTGATAATTCGTGTAGACAAATTATTTCCACACGAGACAAATAACAAGGGTTATTCACCAACAGGCGATAATCCGCACCGTAAGGTTATTCCCATCAATTTGAATACGAATAGTTATTCACCAAACAGGCGTAATCCGCACCGTAAGGTTATTCCCACAATTTAATAGAATTTGAACACGAAGAGTTATTCACCAAACAGGCGTTAATCCGCACCGTAAGGTTATTCTCAAAGATTAATAAGGAATGAATACAAAAGGTTATTCACCAACAGGCGGTAAACCGCGCCGTAAGGTTATTCCCACAATTTAATACATGGAAATAAATGGCACAAGAAAGAAACGATATTATTTTCGAGAATCAAAGAATGATAATCCCTTCAAGTAAGAAAGAAAATAATATCCATTTATGATGATGAAAAGAGTGATACCCCTTACCTTAACACGTGACTGGATATTGATTTAAATGAGATTGATCAACTTGAAAAATTCCTGCACTCCTTTTGCCTTTCAAACTCTCAAAATAACCTTACTATTCTCAGAGAAAACTCATAAAATTCTTATAGCAAAAATTTTATGTTTTAGGTGTGATTTTTCTATTCAGCTGAGCAAGCTATTTATAGGAGAAAATAAGTTACTATGCGTGGTAGGTGAACAGAAAAAAATTCAGCGGAGGCTGCTGCGCAGCCTCCCCCAACTCTTCAGCAAATTCTCACATTTCTCACATTTCATGTGGGCCCCACAATGGGTCCCACATGTTTCTTACTATTCACGTACTATTCACGTCACTATTCACGTCACTATTCACGTTACTATTTCAAATAGTAAAATTAATTATTTTATTTTATTTTTTATTTATTTATTTATTTATTTATTCTTCCTGTGAGTCCAACATATAAAATAATGTTACCACAATAATGTAAGAAACACGTTACATATTTTTATTAATTTAATAATATAAATTATAGTGTATTTGCTATTGTGACAATTATTAGATTCAATAATTTTAAACTACAGTGCACCAACAATTATTGACTCGATGATATGAAATACAGTGTAATGACAATTATTGAATCAATAATGCAAAATACTGTGTAGCAACAATAATTGAATTGATAATATAAAATATTATGCAGTGACAATTATTGATGAAATGATGCGTAACAATTACGGTGTCAATTATCAGACCAATAATATGAGACACTGTGCAATACCGTGTGCTACTGTAGAGTACCGTGTGCTACAGAAAATACCATAAATTACCGTATGCTACTATTCTTTTATCACCGGTATTTTAACAGTTAACACTGTTGACTATTTTTATTTAAAAAGGTTACTTCTGTCGTTTTCTATATCCGACAAATATTCCGTTGTGGGGTCCACAAATAATTTGTTATTTCGGCGCCGTCGTACGGCCCGAATATTCCCCGACAAAACGAATATTCCCCGACAAAAAGAATATTGTCCGACAAAATAAAATTTGCACATAACATCCTTAACTTTCAATTTTGTCAATTTAACCATTTACTGTTTCAGGAAAAATATATATGAAGAAAAATTAAATTTTGTATTTCATAAATTCGGGGTCTTACAACCTCCCCTCCTTATGAAATTTCGTCCCCGAAATTGACGTACCTGGCATTTCGAAGAGGTATGGATACCTAGACTTCATCTCAGATTCTAGCTCCCAGGTCATTTCCTCAATATCTTGGTTCCTCCATAAAACCTTAACTTGAGGTATAACCTTTGAGCGTAAGATCTGCTCCTTCTTATCTAGGATATTAACAGGTACTTCCTCATACGTTAAATCTTCTGCTATAACGTCTGGTTCTAACTCAATGACGTGGTTTGGGTCCTTCACATATTTACGTAACATAGATATGTGAAAAACGTTATGGATGCGAGACATACTTGGTGGTAAGGCTAGTCTGTAAGCTACAGTTCCCACCCGATCGAGGATTTCAAATGGGCCAATAAATCGAGGGTTGAGTTTTCCTTTCTTTCCGAATCTCGTAACCCCTTTCCATGGAGAAACACGTAAGAATACATGATCTCCGATGTTGAATCTCTCATCTCTCCGATGAAGATCGGCATAACTCTTTTGTCGTTCTTGTGCTGTCTGTATTCGTTGTCGGATCATTTGGATCTTTTCGGTCGTCAAGCGTACCAACTCGGGTCCCAACAGTTTTGCTTCTCCTACCTCATTCCAACATACTGGAGAGCGACATTTGCGTCCATATAAAGCCTCGAATGGAGCCATACCTATACTTGCTTGGTAACTGTTGTTGTAGAAAAATTCCACCAATGGCAAGTACTTATCCCAACTTCCTTTGAAATCTAGTACGCAAAGTCTCAAAAGATCTTCGAGGGTCTGAATCGTCCTTTCCGATTGTCCGTCCGTTTGAGGATGGTATGCAGAACTAAAACGTAGTTCAGTGCCCATAGCTTTTTGTAGACTGATCCAAAAGCGTGAAGTGAATCTAGGATCTCGATCAGAAACTATGGAAACTGGCATGCCATGCAATCTCACGATCTCATTTATGTACATACCGGCAAGACGTTCAAGTGAAAAGTTTTCTCGTATAGGCAAGAAATGAGCGGATTTGGTCAATCTATCTACGATGACCCAAATTGCATCTAAGCCTTGAGAAACTTTGGGAAGACCCGTCACGAAATCCATATTGATGTGTTCCCACTTCCATTCGGGAACCTCAAGTGGTTGTAAAGGACCCTTAGGTACTTGATGCTCTGCCTTGACACGTTGACAAGTTAAGCACCTTGAGATAAACTCTGCAATCTCCCTTTTCATATTGTTCCACCAAAATGTATGTCGAAGATCTCGATACATCTTGGTACCTCCAGGGTGGATTGCAAATGGCGTGTTGTGTGCCTCCATCATGATTTTATGCTTTAATTCAGGATCGTTAGGAACACAGAGTCGAGAGTTGACTCGAAGTATTCCTTTCTCGTCGATTCTTGCTTCGGGAATGGTACCTTCTTGTACTTTCTTTATCATGTTTATCAGTTCCGGATCGGTAGCTTGAGCAACTTTAATTTTATCGATTAAAGCTGGTTCTACTCGCACGTGAGCAATCTTCGAGTGGGTCCCTGGTGTCTTTAGCTCCATCTCCATCTTTTGCAAGTCGTACAAAATACGCTTTTGTGTTGTCAGCAGTGCACTTGTACTCGCATAAGATTTTCTGCTCAAAGCGTCAGCTACAACGTTCGCCTTTCCCGGGTGATACTGGATTGTGTGATCATAATCCTTCAACAGCTCAAGCCAACGTCGTTGTCGCATGTTGAGTTCCTTCTGGGTGAAGAAATACTTGAGACTTTTATGATCCGTATAGATATCCACTTTCTCTCCGTACAAGTAGTGTCTCCAGATCTTCAACGCGAAAACGACTGCTGCCAACTCTAGATCATGAGTAGGGTAATTTTTCTCATAATCTTTGAGTTGTCGAGAGGCATAGGCTATAACCTTTCCATGTTGCATAAGGACACAGCCTAGACCTTTGCCTGAAGCATCGCTGTATATGACAAATTCTCCCGATCCTGATGGAATGGTCAGAACAGGAGCTGAAACAAGTCTCCTCTTAAGCTCTTGAAAACTTTTCTCGCATTGCTCGCTCCATATGAATTTTGTGCTTTTCCGAGTAAGCTGAGTTAATGGAGTGGCGATTCGAGAAAATCCTTCTACAAATCGCCGATAATAACCAGCTAGGCCCAGAAAACTTCGGACTTCGGTTACTGTCTTGGGTTGTTCCCAATTTAGTACCGTTTCAATCTTCGCAGGATCGACTGATATTCCTTGACTAGAAATCACATGCCCAAGAAACGTGACCTCCTCAAGCCAGAACTCACATTTCTTCAACTTGGCATATAATTTGTTCTCACGGAGCTTCTGGAGTATCAATCTCAGGTGTTGTTCATGATCCTCACGACTTTTGGAGTATATGAGGATGTCATCAATAAAGACAACCACAAAATGATCCAAATATTCCTTGAATATTCGGTTCATCATGTCCATGAAAGCTGCAGGAGCATTGGTTAGTCCAAAAGGCATGACTAAAAACTCATAATGTCCATAACGAGTTCTGAAAGCAGTCTTTGGAATGTCCTCAGCTTTAACCTTTAACTGATGATATCCAGAACGGAGATCAATTTTTGAGAAATGTTGAGCACCTTGTAATTGATCAAACATGTCATCAATTCGAGGTAACGGATACCTGTTTTTGATGGTGACATGGTTCAATTCTCGGTAGTCAATGCACAATCTCATACTCCCGTCTTTCTTCTTCACAAATAGAACAGGAGCACCCCAAGGTGATGCACTCGGACGAATGAAACCAGTATCCAACAATTCCTGTAGTTGGACTTTTAACTCTTGAAGTTCAATGGGAGCCATTCGGTATGGAGTTTTGGAAATGGGCTTGGTACCAGGTTCAAGATCAATACAAAATTCAATTTCACGGTTTGGGGGTAAACCAGGAAGTTCCTCCGAAAAAACGTCAGGAAACTCATTAACAATGGGAATATCATTCAAGTTTGACGTATTTTTGTTCAAATCAGTGACATGAGCTAAAAAGGCTTGACATCCGTTTTTCAATAAACGAATGGCTTTATGGCTAGAAATAACAGTTATAGATTTCAATGGTTTAGTTGCTTGAATTTGCATGACAGGTTGATTAGGAATATGAAAACTAATAATCTTATGAAAACAATCAATTTTAGCATGATGGGTAGTCAACCAATCAATTCCTAAAATCACATCAAATTCATGCATCTCCAAAGAAATAAGGTCAACAGGTAATGTGAGGTTGTTGATTTGAACTAGGCAAGATTTATAGACAGTAGATGTAATGGTCATTTCTCCTAATGGGGTTTCAACTGATAAGTCAAAGTCCAAATTTTCAGGAGTTAAGTTTAAACGCTGAGCACATGCAGGTGAGATAAAAGAATGGGTAGAACCAGTATCTAACAAAGCGTAGACTTCACGAGAATTTATGAATAGCTTACCGGTTATCACCTCGTTCGAGTTTCGTGCCATTTGGGATGTCACAACAAAAGCTCTCCCTTGAACTACAGATTTTTCCTTATCCGCGCTAGCTTTTGGTATCATCACTGCAGCTGGACTTGATTTTGTGGCAGGACAAAATCGCGCAAGATGACCCTCTTTCCCACAACTGTAGCACTTTTTGGACTGCAGTGTACAGTTTGGGCTGATGTGACCTTCCTGACCACACCTATAGCATCTCACTGGTGGTCGATCTTCTCCCCTTGAAACTGGGGTCGGTGCTGGTGCTGGTACTGGTGCCCTTCCATAATTATTATGGAATCTCTTTCTTTTGAAATTGTTCCCACTGGATTCTCCTCTTCTGTTATTTGATGTGGAATTACCACCGAAGTGTTGGTTACCTCCTCGATGGTTCTCGTTCCTGTGGTTGTTATCATTTCTCTGATCATTGACTCTTGGCTGTAATTTTTCATCTGTTTCCTCCACCCTTTGAGCCCTATCAACAACATCTGAATACAAATTAAATTTATGAGAGCTAAGTTGTTGACGGATTTCGAATCTTAGACCACGTAAGAACATCCGACTCATCCGTGCTTCGTCATCTACTAGATGAGTCGCAAAACGAGACAGTTCAGCAAACTTAGCTTCATAGTGAGAAACTGTCATGTTTCCTTGCTCCAGCTTAATGAATTCCACTTCCTTCATATGGCGGATGCTTTCTGGGAAGTACTTTTCATTAAATAGCTCTTGGAATTCTGTCCAAGACATCTCAAGTGCTGAAGGGTGGATACGTTTTACCGCTTCCCACCAGTGATCCGCCTCACCTCGAAACATAAAGGTAGCAAAGGGCACCTTCTGATCATCAGCGCATTGTAGGACATCAAGTATTTTTGTCGTCTGCTTCAGCCATGCCTCCGCTTTGAGTGGGTCAGGCTTCCCGTGGAATTCAGGTGGTCCCAATTCTTTAAATTGCTTGACAGTGATCATCCTCAAATTACCAGCGTTTCTACCGTTATTGTTAACTGGATTTCCTCTTGCCTGATTCTGCATGAACTGCATGAAATTCCTAAAGAATCCATCATTCATCATGTTATCAGGAATATTATTTCCTTAGTTGGCAGGAGGATTGTTTGTGGCTTCTTGATTTTCGGCTACATTCGCTTCGGGTATTTCGTAGTTAACCTCTTGATTTCCAGATGCCATACTAAACTGTGGTCACAAAATAAATGTTAGTTCAAATAAACTGACTCATCACTTCATGTCCCTATATTCAAATCAACTCATTAGATAATAAAATCTAATTTAGGTAGGACACACTAGTGACTGATTCTATTCGTCTCTCCCCTCCTAGTTCTAACCCCAGATCTCCATTAAAGACCATATCCCTAAGCTCTGATGCCAACTGTGACGCCCCCAAATCTAGGCCCACACAGTCCAAACTTGAGTCGTCAAAAGACTACAACAAAATTATTACAATGAAATACAACGTACAACAATACAGTGGATAATACAACACAACTAAGTCTTCATTATTATTGCCACACTATTTTATAACACGTGAAGACTATGATAGCTATCCCCGCACTCTCACTCCATTCCCCGGCTAGACCCCGTTACGTTCTCATCTCCTGTTGAAAAATAATGGAACGAAAAGAAAGGGTGAGCTCAAATAGCCCAGTAAGAAATATCATGACTAAGATAATGACGAATAATTTATCATTAGCCTTCAACAGTTGAGTTCTTGATAGAATACAATAGACTACAAGGTTTATATCAAAAACTGCAGTTAAATTCTTAAACAACGTTCAGATCAATAATAGCAGCGGAATGAACAATCTATTAGAAGAATAATGCAGACTATAATGTCCACTCGCTTCTCTTTTTAGTAAAAATATCATCAACTTTTATCATCTGAAATACCATTAGTCAAGATAATACAACTTCACAGTTCCTGGTCATAATCATGCAGATCAACAGTTCGTCTTTGCACTACGGGCCAAAGACATTCAATATAACACCAACGGTCATGATTATACCAGATTCAGCCTTTGGTCATAATCATACCAACCAACAGTTCATCTTTGCACTACGGGCCAAAGAGAACATTCACCACGTGTCATAAAAGACACCGAACAGATGTATCGCCTTTAACCTAGTATATCGCCTTTAACCTATCATCTGTTCAACAATTATATCACATCTGTGCCCCCGGCCACAGATATTCACAACAGCTTGATTCTTGATGATTAATACAAATAACAGTGATACAAATGATGAACAGAAGAACAGGATAAACAATAAGTATCGGAAGTTTACTTTGTGCAGATTCAAATAATGTCCAAATTGCCAACATGATGTGGAGTGAAATTTAAAAATGATATTCAAGATCCACAGTTCAGAATAACGATTACAGTTCAATAGAAATGTTCAGAAAATAGGAAGGTTCAGTTGAACTAATGAAATTCAACTATTATGGAACATATAATATTTTCAGGAATTATAGAAGCAATAGTTCCATAATAAGTTTCGATTTAGGTGTATGGAAGAAAATAATATCCCTTACCGTAGCAGGTTTGATTAACAAAAGGTGAAGGGAATTAATATCCCTTACCATAGTAAGTTTGAATAATGGAAGATGAAAAAGATGGTATCCCTTATGAGTATAAAGGAAAATGATATCACTTACGAATATGGAATAAAAGTGTCATGTGATAATTCGTGTAGACAAATTATTTCCACACGAGACAAATAACAAGGGTTATTCACCAACAGGCGATAATCCGCACCGTAAGGTTATTCCCATCAATTTGAATACGAATAGTTATTCACCAAACAGGCGTAATCCGCACCGTAAGGTTATTCCCACAATTTAATAGAATTAGAACACGAAGAGTTATTCACCAAACAGGCGTTAATCCGCACCGTAAGGTTATTCTCAAAGATTAATAAGGAATGAATACAAAAGGTTATTCACCAACAGGCGGTAAACCGCGCCGTAAGGTTATTCCCACAATTTAATACATGGAAATAAATGGCACAAGAAAGAAACGATATTATTTTCGAGAATCAAAGAATGATAATCCCTTCAAGTAAGAAAGAAAATAATATCCATTTATGATGATGAAAAGAGTGATACCCCTTACCTTAACACGTGACTGGATATTGATTTAAATGAGATTGATCAACTTGAAAAATTCCTGCACTCCTTTTGCCTTTCAAACTCTCAAAATAACCTTACTATTCTCAGAGAAAACTCATAAAATTCTTATAGAAAAATTTTATGTTTTAGGTGTGATTTTTCTATTCAGCTGAGCAAGCTATTTATAGGAGAAAATAAGTTACTATGCGTGGTAGGTGAACAGAAAAAAATTCAGCAGAGGCTGCTGCGCAGCCTCCACCAACTCTTCAGCAAATTCTCACATTTCTCACATTTCATGTGGGCCCCACAATGGGTCCCACATGTTTCTTACTATTCACGTACTATTCACGTCACTATTCACGTTACTATTTCAAATAGTAAAATTAATTATTTTATTTTTTATTTATTTATTTATTTATTTATTTATTCTTCCTGTGAGTCCAACATATAAAATAATGTTACCACAATAATGTAAGAAACACGTTACATATTTTTATTAATTTAATAATATAAATTATAGTGTATTTGCTACTGTGACAATTATTAGATTCAATAATTTTAAACTACAGTGCACCAACAATTATTGACTCGATGATATGAAATACAGTGTAATGACAATTATTGAATCAATAATGCAAAATACTGTGTAGCAACAATAATTGAATTGATAATATAAAATATTATGCAGTGACAATTATTGATGAAATGATGCGTAACAATTACGGTGTCAATTATCAGACCAATAATATGAGACACTGTGCAATACCGTGTGCTACTGTAGAGTACCGTGTGCTACAGAAAATACCATAAATTACCGTATGCTACTATTCTTTTATCACCGGTATTTTAACAGTTAACACCGTTGACTATTTTTATTTAAAAAGGTTACTTCTGTCATTTTCTATATCCGACAAATATTCCGTTGTGGGGTCCACAAATAATTTGTTATTTCGGCGCCGTCGTACGGCCCGAATATTCCCCGACAAAACGAATATTCCCCGACAAAAAGAATATTGTCCGACAAAATAAAATTTGCACATAACATCCTTAACTTTCAATTTTGTCAATTTAACCATTTACTGTTTCAGGAAAAATATATATGAAGAAAAATTAAATTTTGTATTTCATAAATTCGGGGTCTTACAGGCTACAAGAAGTTTCAGATATGTTTGGACATGCTGCGGTACTGCAAGAGGATATTAATATGTTCTCCCGGCAGATTAGAGGTTACCGCAACATCAACGCAAACCGTACTAGTAGGATTGTGGTTGTAAACTCAGGAGAAGAAGTGGGTGATATACTAGAAGTTTTTGGTGATTTTAGGGGAGAAAAATATCTATTTCTTAAACCAACCTCGGCGTTTTCTTCAGAGATTTCCCACTCGTCCTCTTCTTCATCGCCTGGAGAAACTAATCCAGCCCAACCTAATAGTTCTGGTTCATGGCAGGTTTTGGTATGGAACAGGATAGATGGGTACAGGAGATCATCATTGGTGACTCAGGATTTCAAGGACATGCACAGACAAATCAGATGCAAGGATTGGGGAAAGAACGGGAAATCAACGGGTGGAGGCTGTCTTGGTAATGGAGCCCATGCAAGATATTTTGGGCTTTTATCATCAGTCACCATCTCCAGGTAGAATAGATGAAAAATTGTCGTTTGTTCCCTAGGAGATTGCTGCTAACAATTTGGCGCAGTCGATGCATGGGTCGGGTGGTTTAATGCTTAATGGGTCAGTCCCATTAATAAATCAAGGGCCACAGGGGCCTTTTTTACACTGCTCATGGCCTTAATGCCCCATTAAATGGGACAGTTAATCCATAAGTACGTCAGGCGTATTCACAAGCTCAACAACCTGGATTATGGGCTTTGAGGGGTTCTGAGTTTAATCCAATCCAGCTATAAATAATATTTTAAATTTTGATCCTTTTGCTCAACACTCTTTTGGTTCTACTAGTAACACCCAAGAAGAAGTCCCACGGATCTTGAAAGAATCCTTCGGACAGCTAAAGACTCGGACTCTTCGTCCCCGGCTGGATCTTCCTTTCATAATTTGTTGGAGCTCTATGATAGTAGTGAGGAAGATTCAGAGAATACTTTATTTGATTTGGGGTTAGTTACAGAGGAAGTGGTTGAAATTGAACAGCTACCATCTCTCATACAACTAATCCATGCAAGAACTACAAATTGAGGGAGAGATGGAGCATTTTTACAGTTGGGATGGTTGAGGCTTATACTTCCAAAATACAGAAGATTTGGAAAACTTTGTGAATGCAAGGATGCAGGGAGGGCCTATAAGAATCCCTCACCCAAGTTTACTCTATGAACGAAATGGAGTGGGAGAAATCAGTACCAACAAAAAGAGGAATTGGGAAGCATATTTTCAAATAGGCCTTGGCGTAGAATGCATGGAGGATGAAAACAGAGGGTGGTGTAATCCAAAGACAAAAAAGAACAAGGGTAGTACTTCACTGGAAAATGGAAAGAAGCTGCTTCTGTTTAACCCACTGGGATTTGGTCAAGGTATTAAGTTTCAAGGAGCTACTGGATGCATGGATAATTTAAAGGTAGATGAAATTAATTTTGGAGCTCCTTGTCCTGTGTTTAATCTTTTTTGGTTTTGTGGATTGGGATGTGGTATTATGTGGACTATCTTTAGCAAGGATAGGAAAAGAAAAGAATCAATTAAGAGTGCTAATCTGGGAATGAACGTAAAGAACGAGAGCAACATGAAGCAATCGTTCATCAGAAATTATAGTACAGTAGTGCAGGGAAATCAAGAAATTTAGCATGGTTTTATCAATGAAGAACTGCGATCTGTGGCTGATGGGAGGACTGAAGATTTCTGGATGTACCGTGTCTAAGAAGGTTATTAAGTAGTGGTACAGGAGATCAGATAATGACTACGGAAAGCTGCTTTGTGGTGCAATCATGGCTATTTGGTTAAGCTGGCTGGTTTTTCTGAGGGTTTGGGTGGTTGTCCCTAAACAATTACCAGGATACACATGAAGATCCTTTGTTGGAATTGTAGAGGTATAGGCCAGGCCTCTACAATTCAAGCTCTTAACTAACCTGGTCAAAATAATGTGAATTATCTTTGATTTATGCCCCACCAGAGGCTCATAATCCGCGTTGCTGTGGCAAACATTAACAGATGTTGGTTCCTTAATAACAGTTTCATGGCTGTTAGCAGGCGATTTTAACCAAATGTTACATCAGGAAGACAAATTAAGCTATAAATCGGCTTCATTACTACAGCATTCCAGGAATTTATTAACCAAAATGGTTTAATGGAGTTATGTGTTGAAGGGCCACGGCATACATGGACAAATTACAAGGAAGGTATCCAAATAGCTGTGAATTTCAAGGGAAGATCTCTGGAGTGAAAATTGATAGGAAGACACCGGCAATATCATATTTATTTTTTGCTAATGACTGCAATATCTATTTTAAATGTGAGCTAGCTACTTGCAGCACTGTCAAGCAAATTTTCAAGGATTATGAGCTTGCCTCGGGACAAGTTATCAACTTTCATAAATCTGATACCCTTGTGAGCGCAAATGTTCCAATTTATCAGAAGACTCTTTTCCGGGATTTTTTTGGTGTGGGGCAGATTCCAGAAAACCGAAATTATGTGGGCATTCCTTTCGAATTACCAAAGAGCAAGATAAAAGCTTTCAAGTTTTTGAAGACAAAATTTCAAAACAAGCTTCAAGTTTGGAAGGCAAAATTACTTTCCCCGGTAGGAAGATGCTTGTGAAGACAGCACTCTTAACAATGCCTATTTACACCATTTCTGCTTTCTTACTCCCAAAGAATCTGATAGATGATCTAGAAAGATTATTCATTGCTTCTGGTGGGATCAAGAGACAGGAACAAAGAAAGTGCATTGGGTGTCATGGGGGAGAATTTGCCAACCAAAAGTTACAGGTGGATTGGGTATTAGGAACTTGAAATCATTTAATCTTGTGCTGCTAGTTAAGAAGGCTTGGAGATTGACCACTAATCCAAACTCTATGATTTCCTAGGTCCTTTTGGCTAAATATTGTCATCAAAATCATTTTATTGAATGCAGTGGGGATTCTTGGACTCGGAGAGGTATTCTAAAAGGAAGAGATATTCTGAAACATGGGCTGGCCAAAATTATTGGAGATGGAATAACAACAAATATATGGAATGATATTGTTATGAACACAACGGAAGCAGGTAGTTAGTTTAATTACTAACAATGATTACCAATAATGTTAATCACTAACAAAGCTAAACCAACATACCAAATAATAATAGACTACAATAATTAAAGTAAAGCAATAGCAGTAATAACAATAATGCAGAAAAAATAAATTAAAAAAAAGAACAAACACACCTGAAATTATGAGACTGCTAAAAAACTTCAATATTTTCCAAGAAGAACAATTACAAAGGAGAAAAATATTTTACTAAAAATGTCCTTAAAAAAAACTCTCTTACAAATAAATATTCAACTAACAAAAGAAAGGAAAATATTTAATCTTATATTTTACACTAGTGTCTTATTTATAAGGCAAATAAGGAGCACTATGTCATTAGTCTACCGATGTGGGACTTAGTTAATAAGTCAAAGTCAGTTTTCAACAAATCTCCACCTTGGCGTATTAGTTGTCCCACCAAATTTTCTGAATCATCAAAATTAGGCGATGCCTTCAAATGCGTCCAATAGCGTGACCTCATAAAAAAATGTTGATTAAGTCCAAACAATGACTGAACTTGATCTTTGTCACAACCTTAGTCAACATATTTGCGGGATTTTCGGCAATACCAACTTTCTGAAGTAAGATTCTTCCTTCACTAATAATTTCCTGCACAAAATAATACCGAACATCAATATGTTTGGTACAAAAATGGAATACTGGATTCTTTGCTAAATGAATAGCACTCTAACTGTCAGAATAAATTGTGTTCTTATTCTGACTAACACCCAATTCATCCAGCAATCCCTGTAACCAAATTGCTTCCTTTACAGCCTCTATAATTGCCACGTACTCTGCCTCTGTAATAGACAAAGCCACTGTAGATTGTAAAATAGATTTCCAACTTACTGGTGCTTTTGCAAGAGTAAATACATACCCGATTGTCGACCGTCGTTTTATCCAAAGCACCGGCATAATCAGAATCTACATAACCAATAGCAAGATGGTTGCGAGTATCGTCTTTTTCAAAGACTAAACCAACATCTATGGTCTTCAGCAAATATCGTAGAATCCATTTCACTGCTTACCAATGTCCTTTACCAGGATCATGCATATACTTACTTACCACACTAACTGTATGTGAAATGTCGGGTCTCGTACACACCATTGCATACATCAAGCAACCAACCGTATTAGAATACGGTATATTTGACATATATTTTTGTTCTTCATCTGTCTGTGGAGATAAAAATGCACTAAGTTTGAAATGAGGAGCAAGTGGGGTACTTACAGGCTTTGACTGATCACTCAACTCAAAACATTGTAACACCTTCTTCAAATACTCCTTTTTAGTCAAACAAACCTTGTCTCTCATTCTGTCTCTTGTTACCTCCATGCCGAGAATCTTCTTGGCTTCATCGAGATCTTTCATTTTAAACTCTTTATTCAACTGAGCCTTTAATCTATCAATTTCAACTTGGCTCTTTAATGCAATAAGCATATCATCAACATACAAGAGTAAGTAGATAAAAGACCCATCTATTGTCTTACGAAAATACACACAATGATCAAATTTACTTCTATTGTATTTTTGCCCCAACATAAACTGATCAAATCGCTTATACTAATGTCTAGGTGATTGTTTCAAACCATAAAACGATCTTTTCAATTTGCAAACAAAATTTTCCTTACCAGCAACTTTGAATCCCTCCGGCTGAGTCATATAAATTTTCTTTTCCAAGTCTCCATATAAAAATGCAGTTTTTACATCAAGTTGAACTAGTTCTAAATTCATCTGAGCTACCAAGGCCAATAAAATTCTAATGAAGGAATGTTTCACAACTGGAGAAAATACCTCATTATAGTCAATTCCCTCCTTTTTAGCATAACCTTTAGCCATCAACCTTGCCTTGTAGAGAATGTCATTCTTGTTAGGAAATCCATCTTTCTTGGTAAACACCTATTTGCACCCAACTGTTTTATTCCCCTTAGGTAGTTGAGCTAACTCCCAAGTCTAATTCTTTTGAAGTGACTGCATCTCCTCTTCCATAGCTTTCTTCCACTAATTAACTTTAGAACATTTGGCTATTTCTTTATATGTGGAAGGAGCATCATCACTTACAATTATAAGTGCATAGGCCACCATGTCAACAAATCGAGCAGGTCTGCGAATCTCTAGTCTTGGCCAAGCAACTACAATTGATTCTTGTTGCTATTGAGGTTCCATAGTAGAACCTCCTTCATCATCTATCAAATAAGTATCAACATATGTTTCTTCAGATCTAACTGGGTTGACTATTGTTGTTTCAAACTCCACTTGTTGCTTAGTATGCTCCACATGTTGCGGATTATCCTTTGTCTGGCTTCTTGTCTTCTCCAACATAGAAGATTCGTCAAATGTCACATCTCTGCTAGACACATTTTTTCTCGAACTAGGACACCAAAGATAGTATCCTTTCACCCCTGAAGCAAATCCCAAGAAAATTGCTTTATTGGCTCTCGGATCCAACTTAGATTCTTTCACATGATAATAGACAATAGAACCAAAAATATGTAAAGAATCATAGTCAGACACAGGACTCCCAGACCATACCTCCAATGGAGTTATATCTCCAATAGCAGCTGAAGGTAGACGATTGATGAAATGACATGCATAAGTTACAGTCTCAGCCCAAAATTCCTTGCCCAACCTAGAATTGGACAACATACATCAAACTTTCTCCAGCAAAGTCCAATTCATGCGTTCTGCCACCCCATTTTGCTGCGGTGTACCTCTAACTGTAAAGTGACGTACAATACCCTCATATTGACACAATTTCAAAAAAGTATCACAGCAATTTTCACCACCATTATCTGTTCTGAGATGTTTAATGTTCTTGTCGTTTTGGGTCTCCACCATCTTTTTCCATTTAAGGAAAGTATCAAGCACATCATCTTTCGATTTCAAAACGTACATCCATGTTCTTCTTAAGAAGTCGTCAACAAAAGTAACAAAGTAGTGTTTACCTCTGAGGGATGCGGTCTTTGTAGATCCCCACACGACTGAATGAACATGATCAAGAATACCCTTGGTATTATGAATAGTGGTGCCAAATTTCCCCTTCTTCTGCTTTCCAAGAACACAATGCTCATAGAAATCCAATTTGCAAGTTTTTGCACCTTTAAACAAGCCTTGTTTTGTCAAACATATCAAGGTCTTTTCACCTGCATGCCCCAATCGCATATGCCATAACCTAGTTGTCTCAGAATCTTTATCCTTAATAGAGACTGCAACTGAAGATTCAATAACTATATTACCATTATAGTAATACATGTAAGACCCCGAATTTTATGAAATACAAAATTTAATTTTTCTTCATATATATTTTTTTTGAAACAGTAAGTGGTTAAATTAACAAAATTGAAAGTTAAGGATGTTATGTGCAAATTTTATTTTGTCGGACAATATTCGCTTTGTCGGGGAATATTCGTTTGGTCGGGGAATATTCGTGTCGTACGACGGCACCGAAATAATAAATTATTGGTGGACCCCACAACGGAATATTTGTCGGATATAGAAAACGACAGAAGTAACCTTTTTAAATAAAAATAGTCAACGGAACTGTTAAAATACCGGTGATAAAAGAATAGTAGCATACGGTAGTTTATGGTATTTTCTGTAGCACACGGTACTCTACAGTAACACACGGTATTGCATAGTGTCTCATATTTTTGGTCTGATAATTGACACCGTAACTGTTACGCATCATTTCATCGATAATTGTCACTGCATAATATTTTATATTATCAATTCAATAATTGTTGTTACACAGTATTTTGCATTATTGATTTAATAATTGTCATTACACTGTATTTTATATCATTGAGTCAATAATTGTTGTTGCACTGTTTTTAAAATTATTGAACCTAATAATTGTCACAGTAACATATGCACAGTAATTCACATTATTGAATCAATAATTGTCATTACACAGTAACGTATGCTTTATTTTACATTATTGTTATCTCTATTATGATGTTATTTAAACAGTTGTATTTCATTAATTTATTGACTTGATATCTAAGAGCTAACTATACTGTATTTATAACAATTAGTCATAATAATTGAATTGATAAAGTTATTTGTTTATAATATAAAGTTAGGTGATTATTAGGTGATATAAAATGAATGGTGTAGATTAAAGTGTGAATTATTGTTGAATAATTGAATTGATTTGTTTATAATATAAAGTTAGGTGATTATTAGGTGATATGAAATGAATGGTGTAGATTAAAGTGTGAATTATTGTTGAATAATTAAATTGATTTGTTTATAATATAAAGTTAGGTGATTATTAGGTGATATGAAATGAATGGTGTAGATTAAAGATAATATAATATTTGAAATGGATGGTGTAGATTAAAAGATGATCTTTAAATGAATGGTTTAGATTAAATGAATGATAAGATTTTTGGCTATAAATAGAAGCCTTAACTTAAGGATTTTTCATAAACTTCCTTACTTGTTCTTTCTTTCTCTCTCTAAATACTTCTTGTGAAAGTTCTCTCTAAGTGTGCTTAAGTCATCTTGAGTATTTGTGAAGATCTATAAGTATACGTGTACTGTTCAAGTTAATCAACCTCATTTAAATCAATATCCAGTCACGTGTTGAGGTAAGGGATACCATCTTTTTCATCTTCCATTATTCAAACATACTATGGTAAGGGATTATCATTATTTGATTCTCGATAATAATATTGTTTCTTCCTTACTCATAAGACGTGCCTTTTATTTCCATGTATTAAATTGTGGGAATAACCTTACGGAGCGGATTGCCGCCTGTTGGTGAATAACCTTTCGTATTCATTCATTATTAATCTCTGAGAATAACCTTACGGAGCGGATTGCCGCCTGTTTGGTGAATAACTCTTTGTACTCAAATTCTATTAAATTGTGGGAATAACCTTACGGAGCGGATTGCCGCCTGTTTGGTGAATAACTCTTTGTACTCAAATTCTATTAAATTGTGGGAATAACCTTACGGAGCGGATTGCCGCCTGTTGGTGAATAACCTTTTGTATTAATTTCCTTCACCTTTTGTTAATCAAACTTGCTACGGTAAGGGATATTATTTTCTTTCATACTCCTAAATCGAATTTTATTATGGAACTATTGCTTCTATAATTCCTGAAAATATTATATGTTCCATAATAGTTGAACTTCATTATTTCAACTGAACCTTCCTATTTACGTGAACTTTTCTATTGAATTGTAACCGTTATTCTGAACTGTGGATCTTGAATATCATTTTTAAATTTCACTCCACATCATGTTGACAATTTGGACATTATTTGAATCTGTACAAAGTAAACTTCCGATACTTATTGTTATCCTATTTCTTCTGTTCATCATTTATATTATTCTAATCATCCAAAAATCAAGCTGTTGTGAATATCTATGGCCGGGGGCACAGATGTGATATATTTGTTGAACAGATGATAGGTTAAAGGCGATATAATAGGTTAAAGGCAATACATCTGTTCGGTGTCTTTTATGGCACGTGGTGAATGTTCTCTTTGGCCCGTAGTGCAAAGATGAACTGTTGTTTGGTATGATTATGACCAAAGGCTGAATCTGGTATAATCATGACCGTTGGTGTTATATTGAATGTCTTTGGCCCGTAGTGCAAAGATGAACTGTTGATCTGCATGATTATGATCAGGAACTGTGAATTTGTATTATCTTGACTAATGATATTTCAGATGATAAAAGTTGATGATGTTTTTCCTAAAAAGAGAACCGAGTGGACATTATAGTCTGCATTATTCTTCTAATAGATTACTCATTCCGCTGCTATTATTGATCTGAACGTTGTTTAAGAATTTAACTGCAGTTTTTGATATAAACCTTGTAGTCTATTGTATTCTATCAAGAACTCAACTGTTGAAGACTAATGATAATTTATTCGTCATTATCTTAGTCATGTTATTCTTTAATGGGCTATTTGAGCTCACCCTTTCTTTTGTTCCATTATTTTTCAACAGGAGATGAAAACATAACAGGGTCTAGCCGGGGAATGGAGTGAGGGTCCGAGGAATAGTTATCATAGTCTTCACGTTTTGTAAAATAGTGTGGCAATAATAGTGAAGACTTAGTTGTGTATTATTATACACTGTATTGTAGTACGTTGTGCTTTGTTGTAATAATTTTGTTGTAGTCTTTTGACGACTCAAGTTTGGGCTGTGTGGGCCCAGATTTGGGGGCGTCACAGTTGGCATCAGAGCTTAGGGATATGGTCTTTAATGGAGATCTGGGGTTAGAACTAGGAGGGGAGAGACGAATAGAATCAATCACTAGTGTGTCCTACCTAAATTAGATTTATTTTTTATCTAATGAATCGATTTGAATGTAGGAACATGAAGAGATGAGTCAGTTTATTTGAACTAACATTTATTTTGTGACCACAGTTAATTATGGCATCTGGAAATCAGGAGGTTAACTATGAAATTACCGAAACAAATGTAGCTGCAAAACAAGAGGCGACGAATAATCTTCTTACAAACTCAGAGTTGAATCATTTGCCTAAGGCAAAAATTATGCGTGTTCTATCCAGTAAGGATGAAGGTGAAAGCTCTGCTACAGTCGTTCCAGATCCATTCTTAGAAGCAATTAAAGGAAGTAACGAACTTGCGGAAATTATTGCCTTTAATTTACTCACTAATTGGGAGAGTGATATCACCTGGTTATGCTCTATAACAAAGGATCAGAATATATGGACTTTTCATATTAGTCTTTGGGATTTATGGTGTTCCAGCTATGATTTTCAAGATTATTTAAAAATGATGTTTCTATACTTTTGGGCGTTACAATTTAGAGGAATTCAGGTTAAGTTAGTCACTATCGTGGAAACTGCAGTCTATCGAAAATACTATTTTAATGGAAATCATTGGTACCTTACTACTGATGAAGTTGATGAACCCGAGAAACAGTTTGCTAGAAAATTATTCAGTGGTATTCCCATGGTTGAAATACGTGAAGATCCGAATGAAGTATTCGGGATTCGATTTGACGATAACAGTCAAGAAACCGAATGAGGTGATAACCGGTAAGCTATTCATAAATTCTCGTGAAGTCTATGCCATATTAGATACTGGCTCTACCCACTCTTTTATCTTACCTATATGTACTCAACGTTTAAATTTGACTATTGAAAACTTAAATCTTGTCTTATCAGTTGTGTGACGCCCCCAAATCTGGGCCCACACAGCCCAAACTTGAGTCGTCAAAAGACTACAACAAAATTATTACAACAAAGCACAACGTACAACAATACAGTGTATAATAATACACAACTAAGTCTTCACTATTATTGCCACACTATTTTACAAAACGTGAAGACTATGATAACTATTCCTCGGACCCTCACTCCATTCCCCGGCTAGACCCTGTTATGTTTTCATCTCCTGTTGAAAAACAATGGAACAAAAGAAAGGGTGAGCTCAAATAGCCCAGTAAGAAATATCATGACTAAGATAATGACGAATAAATTATCATTAGCCTTCAACAGTTGAGTTCTTGATAGAATACAATAGACTACAAGGTTTATATCAAAAACTGTAGTTAAATTCTTAAACAACGTTCAGATCAATAATAGCAGCGGAATGAGTAATCTATTAGAAGAATAATGCAGACTATAATGTCCACTCGGTTCTCTTTTTAGGAAAAACATCATCAACTTTTATCATCTGAAGTATCATTAGTCAAGATAATACAAATTCACAGTTCCTGATCATAATCATGCACATCAACAGTTCATCTTTGTACTACGGGCCAAAGATATTCAATATAGCACCAACGGTCATGATTATACCAGATTCAGCCTTTGGTCATAATCATACCAAACAACAGTTCATCTTTGCACTACGGGCCAAAGAGAACATTCACCACGTGCCATAAAAGACACCGAACAGATGTATCGCCTTTAACCTATTATATCGCCTTTAACCTATCATCTGTTCAACAAATATAACACATATGTGCCCCCGGCCACAGATATTCACAACAGCTTGATTTTTGGATGATTAGAATGATATAAATAATGAACAGAAGAAATAGGATAACAATAAGTATCGGAAGTTTACTTTGTACAGATTCAAATAATGTCCAAATTGTCAACATGATGTGGAGTAAAATTTAAAAATGATATTCAAGATCCACAGTTCAGAATAACGGTTACAATTCAATAGAAAGGTTCACGTAAATAGGAAGGTTCAGTTGAAATAATGAAGTTCAACTATTATGGAACATATAATATTTTCAGGAATTCTAGAAGCAATAGTTCCATAATAAATTTCGATTTAGGAGTATGAAAGAAAATAATATCCCTTACCGTAGCAGGTTTGATTAACAAAAGGTGAAGGAAATTAATACAAAGGGTTATTCACCAACAGGCGGCAATCCGCTCCGTAAGGTTATTCCCACAATTTAATAGAATTTGAGTACAAAGAGTTATTCACCAAACAGGCGGCAATCCGCTCCGTAAGGTTATTCTCAGAGATTAATAATGAATGAATACGAAAGGTTATTCACCAACAGGCGGCAATCCGCTCCGTAAGGTTATTCCCACAATTTAATAGAATTTGAGTACAAAGAGTTATTCACCAAACAGGCGGCAATCCGCTCCGTAAGGTTATTCCCACAATTTAATAGAATTTGAGTACAAAGAGTTATTCACCAAACAGGCGGCAATCCGCTCCGTAAGGTTATTCTCAGAGATTAATAATGAATGAATACGAAAGGTTATTCACCAACAGGCGGCAATCCGCTCCGTAAGGTTATTCCCACAATTTAATACATGGAAATAAAAGGCACGTCTTATGAGTAAGGAAGAAACAATATTATTATCGAGAATCAAATAATGATAATCCCTTACCATAGTATGTTTGAATAATGGAAGATGAAAAAGATGATATCCCTTACCTTAACACGTGACTGGATATTGAATTAAATGAGGTTGATTAACTTGAACAGTACACGTATACTTATAGATCTTCACAAATACTCAAGATGACTTAAGCACACTTAGAGAGAACTTTCACAAGAAGTATTTAGAGAGAGAAAGAAAGAACAAGTAAGGAAGTTTATGAAAAATCCTTAAGTTAAGGCTTCTATTTATAGCCAAAAATCTTATCATTCATTTAATCTAAACCATTCATTTAAAGATTATCTTTTAATCTACACCATCCATTTCAAATATTATATTATCTTTAATCTACACCATTCATTTCATATCACCTAATAATCACCTAACTTTATATTATAAACAAATCAATTTAATTATTCAACAATAATTCACACTTTAATCTACACCATTCATTTCATATCACCTAATAATCACCTAACTTTATATTATAAACAAATCAATTCAATTATTCAACAATAATTCACACTTTAATCTACACCATTCATTTCATATCACCTAATAATCACCTAACTTTATATTATAAACAAATAACTTTATCAATTCAATTATTATGACTAATTGTTATAAATACAGTATAGTTAGTTCTTAGATATCAAGTCAATAAATTAATGAAATACAACTGTTTAAATAACATCATAATAGAGATAACAATAATGTAAAATAAAGCATACGTTACTGTGTAATGACAATTATTGATTCAATAATGTGAATTACTGTGCATATGTTACTGTGACAATTATTAGGTTCAATAATTTTAAAAACAGTGCAACAACAATTATTGACTCAATGATATAAAATACAGTGTAATGACAATTATTAAATCAATAATGCAAAATACTGTGTAACAACAATTATTGAATTGATAATATAAAATATTATGCAGTGACAATTATCGATGAAATGATGCGTAACAGTTACGGTGTCAATTATCAGACCAAAAATATGAGACACTATGCAATACCGTGTGTTACTGTAGAGTACCGAGTGCTACAGAAAATACCAATAACTACCGTATGCTACTATTCTTTTATCACCGGTATTTTAACAGTTCCGTTGACTATTTTTATTTAAAAAGGTTATTTATGTCGTTTTCTATATCCGACAAATATTCCGTTGTGGGGTCCACCAATAATTTGTTATTTCGGCGCCGTCGGACCAAACGAATATTCCCCGACCAAACGAATATTCCCCGACAAAGCGAATATTGTCCGACAAAATAAAATTTGCACATAACATCCTTAACTTTCAATTTTGTTAATTTAACCACTTACTGTTTCAAAAAAAATATATATATGAAGAAAAATTAAATTTTGTATTTCATAAAATTCGGGGTCTTACAAGTTGAAACCTCATTGGGAGAAATACCTATTACATTTACTATCTATAAATCTTGCCTAGTTCAAATCAACAACCTCACATTACCTGTTGACCTTATTTCTTTAGAGATGCATGAATTTGATGTGATTTTAGGAATTGATTGGTTGACTACCCATCATGCTAAAATTGATTGTTTTCATAAGATTATTAGTTTTCATATTCCTAATCAACCTGTCATGCAAATTCAAGCAACTAAACCATTGAAATCTATAACTGTTATTTCTAGCCATAAAGCCATTCGTTTATTGAAAAACGGATGTCAAGCCTTTTTAGCTCATGTCACTGATTTGAACAAAAACACGTCAAACTTGAATGATATTCCCATTGTTAATGAGTTTCCTGACGTTTTTTTCTGAGGAACTTTCTGGCTTACCCCAAACCGTGAAATTGAATTTTGTATCGATCTTGAACCCGGCACTAAGCCCATTTTTAAAGTCCCACACCAAATGGCTCCCATAGAACACCAAGAGTTGAAAGTTTAATTACTAGATATCGGTATCATTCATTCTAGTACAAAACTTATATCGAGCGAGGAATGCGAGAAGAGTTTTCAAGAACTCAAGAGGAGACTTGTTTCAGCTCCTGTTCTGACCATACCATCAGGATCAGGAGAATTTGTTATCTACAGCGATGCTTCTGGCAAACGTCTAGGCTGTGTCCTTATGCAACATGGAAAGGTTATAGCCTATGCCTCTCGACAACTCAAAGATTATGAGAAAAATTATCCTACTCATGATCTAGAGTTGGCAGCAGTCGTTTTCGCGTTAAAGATCTGGAGACACTACTTGTACGGAGAAAAAGTGGATATCTATACGGATCATAAAAGTCTCAAGTATTTCTTCACCCAGAAGGAACTCAACATGCGACAACGACGTTGGCTTGAGCTGTTGAAAGATTATGACCACACAATCCAGTATCACCCGGGAAAGGCGAACGTTGTAGCTGACGCTTTGAGCAGAAAATCTTATGCGAGTACAAGTGCACTGCTGACAACACAAAAGTGTATTTTGTACGACTTGCAAAAGATGGAGATAGAGCTAAAGACACCAGGGACCCACTCGAAGATTGCTCACGTGCGAGTAGAACCAACTTTAATCGATAAAATTAAAGCTGCTCAAGCTACCGATCCGGAACTGATAAACATGATAAAGAAAGTACAAGAAGGTGCCATTCCCGAAGCAAGAATCGACGAGAAAGGAATACTTCGAGTCAACTCTCGACTCTGTGTTCCTAACGATCCTGAATTAAAGCATAAAATCATGATGGAGGCACACAACACGCCGTTTGCAATCCACCCAGGAGGTACCAAGATGTATCGAGATTTTCGACATACATTTTGGTGGAACAATATGAAAAGAGAGATTGCGGAGTTTATCTCAAGGTGCCTAACTTGTCAACGTGTCAAGGCAGAGCATCAAGTTCCTAAAGGTCCATTACAATCACTTGAAGTTCCCGAATGGAAGTGGGAACACATCAATATGGACTTCGTGACGGGTCTTCCAAAAGTTTCTCAAGGCTTAGATGCAATTTGGGTGATCGTAGATAGATTGACAAAATCTGTTCATTTCTTGCCTATACGAGAAAACTTTTCACTTGAACGTCTTGCCGGTATGTACATAAATGAGATCGTGAGATTGCATGGCATGCCAGTTTTCATAGTTTCTGATCGAGATCCTAGATTCACTTCACGCTTTTGGATCAGTCTACAAAAAGCTATGGGCACTGAACTACGTTTTAGTTCTGCATACCATCCTCAAACGGACGGACAATCGGAAAGGACGATCCAGACCCTCGAAGATCTTTTGAGACTTTGTGTATTAGACTTCAAAGGAAGTTGGGATAAGTACTTGCCGTTGGTGGAATTTTCTTACAACAACAGTTACCAAGCAAGCATAGGCATGGCTCCATTCGAGGCATTGTATGGAAGGAAGCGTCGCTCTCCAATATGTTGGAATGAGGTAGGAGAAGCAAAATTGTTGGGACCCGAGTTGGTACGCTTGACGACCGAAAAGATCCAAATGATCCGACAACGAATACAGACCGCACAAGAACGACAAAAGAGTTATGCTGATCTTCATCGGAGAGACGAAAGTTTCAACGTCGGAGATCATGTATTCTTACGTGTTTCTCCATGGAAAGGGGTTACGAGATTCGGAAAGAGAGGAAAGCTCAACCCTCGATTTATTGGCCCATTTGAAATCCTCGATCGAATAGGAACCGTAGCCTACAGACTAGCCCTACCACCAAGTATGTCTCGCATCCATAACGTTTTTCACATATCTATGTTACGTAAATATGTGAAGGACCCAAACCACGTCATTGAGTTAGAACCAGACGTTATAGCAGATGATTTAACATACGAGGAGGTACCTGTTAAGATCCTGGATAAGAAGAAGCAGATCCTACGCTCAAAGGTTATACCTCAAGTTAAGGTTTTATGGAGGAACCAAGATACTGAGGAAATGACCTGGGAGCTAGAATCTGAGATGAAATCTAAGTATCCTTACCTCTTCGATATGTCAGGTACGTCAATTTCGGGGACGAAATTTCATAAGGAGGGGAGGTTGTAAGACCCCGAATTTTATGAAATACAAAATTTAATTTTTCTTCATATATATTTTTTTTGAAACAGTAAGTGGTTAAATTAACAAAATTGAAAGTTAAGGATGTTATGTGCAAATTTTATTTTGTCGGACAATATTCGCTTTGTCGGGGAATATTCGTTTGGTCGGGGAATATTCGTGTCGTACGACGGCACCGAAATAATAAATTATTGGTGGACCCCACAACGGAATATTTGTCGGATATAGAAAACGACAGAAGTAACCTTTTTAAATAAAAATAGTCAACGGAACTGTTAAAATACCGGTGATAAAAGAATAGTAGCATACGGTAGTTTATGGTATTTTCTGTAGCACACGGTACTCTACAGTAACACACGGTATTGCATAGTGTCTCATATTTTTGGTCTGATAATTGACACCGTAACTGTTACGCATCATTTCATCGATAATTGTCACTGCATAATATTTTATATTATCAATTCAATAATTGTTGTTACACAGTATTTTGCATTATTGATTTAATAATTGTCATTACACTGTATTTTATATCATTGAGTCAATAATTGTTGTTGCACTGTTTTTAAAATTATTGAACCTAATAATTGTCACAGTAACATATGCACAGTAATTCACATTATTGAATCAATAATTGTCATTACACAGTAACGTATGCTTTATTTTACATTATTGTTATCTCTATTATGATGTTATTTAAACAGTTGTATTTCATTAATTTATTGACTTGATATCTAAGAGCTAACTATACTGTATTTATAACAATTAGTCATAATAATTGAATTGATAAAGTTATTTGTTTATAATATAAAGTTAGGTGATTATTAGGTGATATAAAATGAATGGTGTAGATTAAAGTGTGAATTATTGTTGAATAATTGAATTGATTTGTTTATAATATAAAGTTAGGTGATTATTAGGTGATATGAAATGAATGGTGTAGATTAAAGTGTGAATTATTGTTGAATAATTAAATTGATTTGTTTATAATATAAAGTTAGGTGATTATTAGGTGATATGAAATGAATGGTGTAGATTAAAGATAATATAATATTTGAAATGGATGGTGTAGATTAAAAGATGATCTTTAAATGAATGGTTTAGATTAAATGAATGATAAGATTTTTGGCTATAAATAGAAGCCTTAACTTAAGGATTTTTCATAAACTTCCTTACTTGTTCTTTCTTTCTCTCTCTAAATACTTCTTGTGAAAGTTCTCTCTAAGTGTGCTTAAGTCATCTTGAGTATTTGTGAAGATCTATAAGTATACGTGTACTGTTCAAGTTAATCAACCTCATTTAAATCAATATCCAGTCACGTGTTGAGGTAAGGGATACCATCTTTTTCATCTTCCATTATTCAAACATACTATGGTAAGGGATTATCATTATTTGATTCTCGATAATAATATTGTTTCTTCCTTACTCATAAGACGTGCCTTTTATTTCCATGTATTAAATTGTGGGAATAACCTTACGGAGCGGATTGCCGCCTGTTGGTGAATAACCTTTCGTATTCATTCATTATTAATCTCTGAGAATAACCTTACGGAGCGGATTGCCGCCTGTTTGGTGAATAACTCTTTGTACTCAAATTCTATTAAATTGTGGGAATAACCTTACGGAGCGGATTGCCGCCTGTTTGGTGAATAACTCTTTGTACTCAAATTCTATTAAATTGTGGGAATAACCTTACGGAGCGGATTGCCGCCTGTTGGTGAATAACCCTTTGTATTAATTTCCTTCACCTTTTGTTAATCAAACCTGCTACGGTAAGGGATATTATTTTCTTTCATACTCCTAAATCGAATTTTATTATGGAACTATTGCTTCTATAATTCCTGAAAATATTATATGTTCCATAATAGTTGAACTTCATTATTTCAACTGAACCTTCCTATTTACGTGAACTTTTCTATTGAATTGTAACCGTTATTCTGAACTGTGGATCTTGAATATCATTTTTAAATTTCACTCCACATCATGTTGACAATTTGGACATTATTTGAATCTGTACAAAGTAAACTTCCGATACTTATTGTTATCCTATTTCTTCTGTTCATCATTTATATTATTCTAATCATCCAAAAATCAAGCTGTTGTGAATATCTGTGGCCGGGGGCACAGATGTGATATATTTGTTGAACAGATGATAGGTTAAAGGCGATATAATAGGTTAAAGGCGATACATCTGTTCGGTGTCTTTTATGGCACGTGGTGAATGTTCTCTTTGGCCCGTAGTGCAAAGATGAACTGTTGTTTGGTATGATTATGACCAAAGGCTGAATCTGGTATAATCATGACCGTTGGTGTTATATTGAATGTCTTTGGCCCGTAGTGCAAAGATGAACTGTTGATCTGCATGATTATGATCAGGAACTGTGAATTTGTATTATCTTGACTAATGATATTTCAGATGATAAAAGTTGATGATGTTTTTCCTAAAAAGAGAACCGAGTGGACATTATAGTCTGCATTATTCTTCTAATAGATTACTCATTCCGCTGCTATTATTGATCTGAACGTTGTTTAAGAATTTAACTGCAGTTTTTGATATAAACCTTGTAGTCTATTGTATTCTATCAAGAACTCAACTGTTGAAGACTAATGATAATTTATTCGTCATTATCTTAGTCATGTTATTCTTTAATGGGCTATTTGAGCTCACCCTTTCTTTTGTTCCATTGTTTTTCAACAGGAGATGAAAACATAACAGGGTCTAGCCGGGGAATGGAGTGAGGGTCCGAGGAATAGTTATCATAGTCTTCACGTTTTGTAAAATAGTGTGGCAATAATAGTGAAGACTTAGTTGTGTATTATTATACACTGTATTGTAGTACGTTGTGCTTTGTTGTAATAATTTTGTTGTAGTCTTTTGACGACTCAAGTTTGGGCTGTGTGGGCCCAGATTTGGGGGCGTCACAATACAAATTATTTCTTCTTATACCTTTTATTACAGCGAGGGCGCCAGAAACAACCTTCAGAATTCCATCTCGCATAGTCATCGTGAAGCCTTTGGATTCCAAGGCTCCCAAAGAAATGAGATTCTTCTTTAATTGCGGCACGTGTCAAACATCTGTTAGAACTATAGTTGAGCCGTCAGTGTTCTTCAAGCAAATTGAGCGTATCCCAATTGTTTTGCAGGGTTCATTGTTACTCATGAAAACAACTCCACCATTTAGGTTCTCATAGTTGAAGAACCACTCATTATGTGAACACATATGATAAGTGTAACCAGAGTCCAAAATCCACTTATTGGATTGAGGTGCCGATAGTAGACTTACTAAAGCAAAATCTGACTCGTCATCTTCAACATCTGCCACACATGCATCTGAAGTAACTTTGGTCTTCCCTTTATCTTTGTTCTTCAACTTGGGACAATCTTTCTTCCAATGTCCTTTTTTGTGACAAAATGCACATTCATCTTTGCTAGGTCTCCCTTTCGAACGAGATTTTTCCCTCCCTTCAAATTTACGATTTTGGCTACGCCCTCTTACTATTAAAGCTCCAGCTGACCCATCCCTATGTTCTTTTTAGTCTTTCTTCCTGATTTCATAGTTTAACAAAGTAGAACAAACTTCTTCAAAAGATAATTGTTCTTTTCCATGAATGAGTGTAATACACAAATGATCTAATTCTTCCGGAAGAGAACCAATCAACAGCATAGCCTTACGTTCATCTTTGAATGTCTCATCCAAGTTTAATAAATTTAATTTATTAAACTCGTCAATATAAGAATTGATACTCGTGCATGATCTCAACTGAAGATGAAATAATCTCTTCAATAGGTACAGCCGATTCTCATTAATTTTCTTCATATACTTGTCCTCCAGCGTCTTCCACAACTTACTAGCAGGTGTCTCCTTTATGAACGGATATTTATGCTCTCTACACAAACAGGAACGATCATTCCACAAGTTTTTAAATTCAGTATGTTCCAATCTTTCAAATTGATATCTTCTGGCTTTTTCTCTTCCAAAACTATATCCAAATCTTGTTGGTACAGTCCGTCCAATACCTCACTCTGCCAGAGGCCAAAATTATTTCGACCATCAAATTTTTCTACATCTATTTTTTCACTTATTATCACTGTTTTGGCCAACGAAGAACCTCCGGACATATCTGACTCATCCATTGGTTTTTTCAAATTTTACTGAATTATTGTATTCCAAAGTTATACAAATTGAACACAACAGAAAAGCCAAAATTTAACCTATAACTCTGATACCAATTGTTATGAACTCAGCGGAAGCAAGTAGTTGGTTTAATTACTAACAATGATTACCAATAATGCTAATCACTAACAAAGCTAAACCAACATACCAAATAATAATGGAATACAATAATTAAAGTAAAACAATAACAATAATAACAATAATGCTAAAAAAAAAAAATAAAGAAAAAGAATGAAAACACCTGAAATTATGAGACTGTTAAAAAACTTCACTATCTTCCAAAAAGACCAATTACAAAGGAGAAAAATATTTTACTAAAGATGTCCTTAAAAATACTCTCTTATAAATAAATATTCAAAAAATATTTAATCTTATATTTTACATAATTACACTAATGTCTTATTTATAAGGCAAATAAGTAGCACTACTTCATTAGTTTACCGATGTGGAACTTAGTTAATAAGCCAAAGTCAGTTTTCAACAAATATATGGGCTCATGACTAGTTCCTCCTGTGACATCCCATCCAATATGACGACTGAGAAAATGGAAGCTTGAAAAGTCAGCTCTCTGCTTACTACAGTTACCAAACAATGGGATTTTAGTAAGGTGACTTCGTTGCCCCTTTCCAGTGGAACTCAGTTCTAATGACTCCAATTTCTTTATTTCAAAAAGAGGATTGCTATACGTAGAGATTCACAAATTGTGGAGAAGTTACGGTTAAATCAGCATGTCATGTAGCCAGGGAGGTGAACATCCGAGAGCACCAAGTGGAGCAGGAGATAGCCGTCCTGGGTCATGAGTGTTTAGGAATTAATATCATGAAAAGGATTTGGAGACTGGATGTTCCACCTAAAATTCACATGTTTGTTTGGGAACTTGTCAATAATGCGCTCCCTTTGAATCACCAACGAAGCAAGATTTTCACCTTTATGTGTCTTCTATCAAGAGCAGCCCGAAACGGTGGACCATGCTTTTATTTACTGTTCCTTCTCTAGAGCAGTTTGGTTTGGCAGTTGTTTGGGTATGCAATCTTCTCATATACAAGATATGAGGTTTAACCAGTGGCTCTAGAACGTGCTTGATGATACGAATAGAGCGCAATCTAACTTACAACTGCATACCAGACAATTTATTTGTATCATTTGCTTGCTATGGAAACATAAGTGTGAAGTGGTATTTGGAGTTATTCAACCGGACACTGAAACTATTCTAGACCTTATTGTGGGAACGATGGATCAATGGACAAAATTTTAAGATTAACTGCTAAGCAAACCAATGTGAGAGTAGAGTAGATCACTAGAGTAGGAGGTTTGGTATTGATTCCAATGGCCGTATGGGTTGTATTCAGTTGGGAGGAGAAATTGAAGACGAATGGGCGGAGTGGACTTATAACAGGTCTGTGGTGTTACAATCGGCTGGCTGGAAGTTGGGTTAAAGAGGAATGCAAGGCATTTGTGAGTTGGGTATGGCCAGCAGATATCTTACAATTTTCAGGAATGGCCGGCCTTACCTACCTACGCTAGCTCTGTCCCCATTACATGCAGAGGCCTTAGCGTTGCACCATGCGCTGCTATGGGCTGTTCACAGTCAATGGGAAAGAGTGGAGTGCCATACTGATTCAGTTTCTGCTTCTGATCAAATATCCTTCGGTATCCTCACCTTTATTTCCTTTATTAGCTGATATAGTTTATTTAGCCTCTTTATGTAAGACTTGTATAGTTAAGATTAGGAAGGTTAACAGGGTACTAGTAGACAAAGCTAATGTACTAGCTCCATAGGCTAGAAACCTTAGATGTACTATTTTCCGAGATTAATGCATATTTTCAATATTACCCACACACAAAAAAAAACATGAAAATTCTATTCACTCAAAATGTGAACTCCTGTCTGCTTATCTTAATAAATAAAAAATGCAAGCAAGAGAGTCAACAAGCGACTGAAATCGCACGTACCCAATAATTGTCACCACTCGCTATATGTTTAATTGTTTCTTTATATTAAAATAAATTAAACAACGGGAGCTAATTATAAAATATTAATTATAGTATAATTAAGGAATAGAGTTTTAAGAAGTTTAAAAGTAAATACTTGTTAAATTATTAATGAGAATAGCTATGAAATCTTTAATTTAAGGAAGTACATTTTTTTTATTGAAATTATTGATTTAATTCTAATGAGTAATGTAGGTTAAATTATAATATTATGAAAATGATGATGATCAAATTAATTTACCTGATAAATTTGTTTTTTTAAATATACGTACATCGCACGCGCCAAATTGAAAGGAAAGGTAGTATATGCAAAGTATAACGGTCTGCATCAGGGATATTCAGACGTCAATATGTCTTGAATGAGTACAACTGTAGACGTCGTCGTTTTCTAGACATAAATTGATAAAAACGAGTACAATCCGATCCGGTTGCTCTTTTATAGAAAACTAAAAGGAGTATATATTTGGCAAAAACTTTTGGTGTCATCCAATGTAATAAGATTGTATATATGTTTATAATATAATACTCTCCCTATTAATTATATTTCTCACACAAATTTAAAAAATAAAAATAAAAAAACACATAATTAAAATTTTATTTTATTCCGGATGAACTCCACATAAAGTACTTTCTTTTTAAAAAGGAAATAGTGGGACCCTATCATAAATACACTAAAAAATATTCTCTCTCTATTTTAAAATTAGAGATATAATTTAATTTTTGAGATCAAATAACGGCATATTAAACTTCAAATTGATATAAATTTATTTAATTTTAGTTGATATAATTATTATAATTGTGTAGTATATAACAAAAACTATTAATTACAAAATTTATTTCATTCTAAACTTTTATGAGTCATATTAACTTTAAAATTTAAAATATTAAATTATATCTTTAATTTTAAAATGAATAAAAAAAAAATTTTAAATACTAAAACCCAAACATTATCTTAATAATAAAGAATTGATATTTCTACAAAAAAATTTAATATTTTTATAAGGCACTTCACATAAATAATAAATAAAATTCACCTCATATGATATGAGACGTTTTAAAAATATCAATTCTCCAATAATATTGATCAAGCCACATTGAAGGGTACTCATGCATGTCGATAAATGTTGATAAAAAAAGAAGGGTGTTATACCTAAAAAAATTACCCATAAATTTTATTTTTATAAAAAATAATAAAATATGGCCCCATTATATTTATAAAATATAAATAAAATAGGGTAATATTTTTTTATTTTTTTTGTAAATAAAGTTAGCGGATAATTTTTTTGAATAAATTTAAAATTTTTCAAAAAAAATACATGCCGATAAGTGTGTAGCCAATAGAGGAATTTTTATTTACTTTTTCCTCGTGTCCCAAAAAAAAATGGAATTGTAGCCATTGAAGTTTATTCCCACGAGAGTCGTCGTGGCCAACAAATATCCATCATAGTATTTATATCCCCAAAGTTGAGATACATCCAGTACACTCGGCCACTCGGGTACCCCTCACTTTTAACCCCTTTACAATGTCGTCCAACTATCACCACCACCAAGACCAAGTGAGAGTGGTGATGGTCCCCTTCCCAGCTCAGGGCCACCTAAACCAGCTCCTCCACCTCTCCCGCCTCATCTCCACCTACGAGATCCCCGTCCACTACGTCGGTACGACCACCCACAACCGCCAAGCCAAGCTCCGCATCCACGGCTGGGACCCCCTCTCCGTGGCCAACCTCCATTTCCACGACTTCCATACCCCTTCTTTTCCCTCCCCTCCTCCAAACCCTAATTCACCCCTCACCCACCTCCAACCATCTTTCGAAGCATCCTCCCATCTCCGCCAGCCCGTAGCTTCACTCTTACTAAAACTCTCGTCCGCCACCAAAAGAATAGTTGTAATCCACGACTCTCTGATGAGTTCAGTGGTTCAAGACGTGGTTTTAGTCCCAAACGCGGAGGCCTACACTTTTCACAGCGTATCGGCCTTCACTGTGTTCTTGCACTTATGGGAGAATTTGGGAAGGCCTTTTCCAGTCCAGTCGGAGATACTAAAAGACCTTCCTTCACTCGACGACTGTTTCACCTCTGATTTTGCCAACTTCATCCGCTCTCAGCACGACTGCATGCATTTTAATTCGGGTAGAATTTACAACACGTGCAAGGTAATAGAAACTCCTTATCTCGATTTGCTTGCTAAAGAACAAATAAGCAATAACAAGAAGCAATGGGCTCTTGGTCCGTTTAATCCGGTCTCCGTGTCCCAAAATAAGAGTCCCAATCGACTCGAATGTTTGAAGTGGCTTGACAAACAAGCTACGAGCTCAGTTATATTTGTTTCGTTTGGAACAACAACTTCATTGAATGATCAACAAATCCAGGAGCTAGCGCTCGGGTTAGAAAAGTGTGCCCAAAAGTTCATTTGGGTATTGAGAGATGCTGATAAAGGAGATGTGTTTGGGGGAGAAGTCAGGAGGCCAAAATTGCCAAAAGGGTATGAAGAGAGAATGGAGGGAAAGGGGATGATACTGAGGGATTGGGCGCCCCAATTGGAGATTTTGGGGCACCCGTCGACCGGCGGGTTTATGAGTCACTGCGGCTGGAATTCATGC
Source organism: Hedera helix (assembly GCA_947179155.2). Lineage (NCBI taxonomy): Eukaryota > Viridiplantae > Streptophyta > Magnoliopsida > Apiales > Araliaceae > Hedera > Hedera helix. The sequence goes on from OX359283.1 coordinate 28,802,722, forward strand.
ATGGAGAGTATTACCATGGGAGTGCCCATATTAGCGTGGCCAATGCATTCTGACCAGCCCAGAAATACTGTGCTAATAACAAAGCAGCTCAGAATTGGGTTGGTAGTGAAGAATTGGGCCCATCGAGATGAACTGGTAGTTGCAGAAACGGTAGGAGCTGTTATTAAGAAATTGATGACATCTGAAGAAGGAGGTAAGATAAGGAAGAGGGCAATGCAGATGGGCACGGATGTCAGGATGTCGGTGGCAGGGGGTGGCGTCAGCCGCTTGGAATTGGATTCATTTATTGCACACATATCTGGATAGGAAAATTTTACGTGCATCAAATATTACATGTATTTCGATCATTAAAAAATAAAATTTGACATAAATTTTTATATTAAATTTTATTTTTTAATAATTGAGATTAAAATATTATATTTAGTGTTATATATTTATACTTGTCCATTTAAATAAATTGTTTGTTAGATAAATGTAACGGATAATAGTAATCCTCCAATCCTAAATAAAAAAATTTATTATTAATTTAAACAGTTTCAAAATAAATATTTATTTATTTTAAATAATTTATCTATAATATTCTTAATATTAATTATGATATTTTTATTCTTTATATATATTTATAGAATATTATTAGTTATGTATAAAAAATTATACAAATAAATAAGAATTTTAATATAAATAATTTTTTATTTTATTTTATTTTTTAATATATTTAAAAGTCAATTAAAATTTTTATTTTAAAATGAAGAGAGTATTAATTAATTAATTAGAAAACCTTTACTAAAAATGGGATGTGTGAAATACTGAAATGTGACTGTTTGAGTGCCTTAATTGACACGAGATTTGTCATTATGTTCACCAACTACAATAAATTATTACTAGTACAGATTTGATTGATTTATGAGAAAAAGGGAACTGCAATAAATTATTACTAATACAAATGTCATTGATTTATGAGAAAAAGCGAATATACAGTTGGGCATTGTCATATTACGTTTTAAATTATAATATTAATATTAATTTTTAAAAAATTAATTTTGAATATTTTAAAATTAAGAAAAATTTATTTAGTTTATGTACATATAATTATAAATTATTTAAAAATATTATTAATTATAAATTTTATTATTTTAAATTAATTATATTAAATTTAAATTTAAAATAAAAATAAAAAGTACAATACGAATCGCAAGTTATCCTAAGACTCGTTCTGTGACATTTAGTTTTCAGTTTGATTTCTACCATACCCGTGTTTGTGTGAATTTATTTTTTGTATAAACTGCGGCCCTTTTGTGTGGGGTTTAATTTATTATTGATACCAAGTGTAAATGTTGTGCTCTTTAAAACAGAATTATTGGAATTGATTTATATTTTTACGGATTCGACTAATAGTCATTACGATAGAATAGTTATGAGTCTCACTCCTTCGTGAACAAGCAATTGTCCAACTCGTCGGTGAGTTAGCGAGAGTTACAACACGGGAACACTTTTGAAAGTCAACTATAAGGTGTGATTGAATTTGAGAATTTATTAGTAGTTCGGTATTGTATTTTATTAATATATTAAGTTTGAACCCATGTTATAACAGTTATAATTTTTTAATTACTATAAAGCATTATTTGAAGTGTGGATCATTGTAGAGCATGTGAAGTATCTAATGAATACATTAGACAAATAATATTAGACAATTGATGAACATGAGTATATCATGTGTTATTATTTTTTTTGTTCTTCATTTAATTTTTATGTGATTATACTATTTTTCGATCTTAAATTCTAACAGTTGGCATCAGAGTTAATGTTTGAGGGTTCTGAGATTAGTGAATTTAAGATGTCAAATACAGGATCATCACAGATTGAGATTGATACGTTCAATGAGAAGAGTTTTGAACTCTATAAATTGAAAATAGAGGATATGCTTGTGGATAAGGATTTCTAAACAATAATTAGAAATCCAAAAGCGATTGTTACCGTTTAGAAAGAGGGACGTCTTCAACTAAAATGGAGTTGAAGGAAAAAATTGTTGAATGGGAGAAGTTGGAACGGAAGACTAGTGACCTAATTCGACCCCTTGCTAATAACTTCTTGATTAATGTTTTATGGGGAGAACACTGTGAAGAATCTTTGGAAGAAATTGAAAACCCTATATTAATGCAAGTCCTTAGTTAATAAAGTGTTTCTTAGGAAGAAACTATATAATTTTCGGATGAATGATAGAAGTTTAATCATTTTTTGCACACTTACATAATTTAATACCCTGATTAGTTAATTATCATCAATAAATTGTGATATCAGTGATGATGATAAAGTTATTACCTAGCTTTATTCATTGCCTGATTCTTGATAGTGGTATTACATAATTGTCATTTGAGAGGGTTGTTTCAATTTTATTGTTAGAAGATATGCGATGACAGATCTAGTATGAAAAGCTCAACCAAGGAGACTCTATTTGTCAGATGGCGAAATCAAGATAACAATCCAAAGAGATCTAGAAACATTAAATGCTGAAATTGTAATTATGAGTTTGAACATACAAAGAAGGATCGCAAAAACAAGGGTGATAAATTTGTAAACAAGAAGAAAGATTCGGATAATAAGGATGAAACTGCTGGAAACTTATACATATCAAAAGCATGTGTAGCCCAAACGGATCATAAATTTTACAAATGAAAAAATTCTATTGTGGCTGTGAATGTAAAACTTTTTCTTTATAGCAAAATATAAAAATTAATTAAGAGTTACAGATAGTGGAGTAGCTCATTTCACATCGTCTTCAACAAAAGTCTGATTAATAACAGGAAGGGTAATCAAAATATTCTAACAAAAGATCTTGACAACAAGCAAAATAGGCAATGGCATCAGCAACTCAATTGACGTCTCTATAAATTGAGCATAGTTTCATGTTCCGAGTCCTAACCAAGAGATTTCTGCAACCCATCAATAGAGGCAACAAATTACTATTAAGCACAGTTGCAGACTTCGACATGCTAATGACGGGTGTCGCATCTGATTCCAAAACGACTTCTTCCCTGAACTGTAGATCCCAAATCATTGAAAGACCATCTTTGATTCCACAATTAAAGCTCAGCTAGTAGGATTGAAGCTCCAACATTAACCAGCTAAGTAAGAAAGAAGGTGATATTTCATAAAAGTTATATTTTAATATGAACAATAAATAAATTTCTCATTGACCTTAATTTCTTATATAAATCATATTAGCATATAATTAATACTATATTGGATTAATTTCTTGTATATTTGTCTAATGCTCTCTTCGTATCAAATTAATAGTCCTTTTTAGTTAAATTAATTATTTTTAAAATTAATAATTAAGCATATATAAAATATATTTTTAAAATTAGAGTTGATAGCTAATTTTTTATGATTATAATCTTTTAATCTACATTTTATCAACAATAATATAAAAATTAAATTTAAAAATAATTAATTGACAAAAAAATCAAATCAAAATTTTTAATTTGAGGAGGGAGTAAGTTTTATAGAGGAGTAATTAAGGAACATAACACTAAAATTGTTTGACAAAAGTAAGGCAACTACTGTCCCTATGTGTCCTATTATGGATCCGTCCTCAAGAAAAAATTATTTTATACTCTTAAAATAAATTAATAATATACTCTCACTCTTATATAAATGTGAATCTCATTACAGGTGAACTCCACAAATATATAAGAGATAAAAATATATTATTCACTTATCGCATAAATATGAAATAATCTCTTATCCTCGGCACCAAATAAAGTTGAAAATTTTGTTGATTATAATTGATTTGGGGTATTTTGTCGTAATCTTATCCACTACTGATAAAATAGACAGATGGATCAAACATAAGAATTATTACCTCACTGCCAAAATGTAGTAACCATATATTAAAAATAAATTTTTTTCTAGAGACTAAAGTATCTCACCACCAAAATGTAGCAATTCTTCCTCATGTAGAGACTAAATTGTTTTATATATATATATATATATATATATATATATACATTGATTGTTGAATATTCCGTCCATTTTATAATATAAGTAATTGTGAGATTTTTTTTCAAGTTTAAAATTAAAATGAATTCAATTTAATTTTAGACAAATAATTAAAAAAATTGTAAACTAACTAAAAAAAACTAATAATTATAAGATTTATGGTTATAAAATTATAACTTTAAAAACATCTCAAATTTATAAAGAAAATACCGATCCATTGAGTTCTTTTTGACAAAATTTAAAATCTTGTATATTTGGATTGAATGAATGAAATTAATGAAGAAATATAATAGAAAATAGAATGAAATAATAAATGAATGATTCATTTCATATCCTCTCCAAGACATAAAACACACAAATTTAATAAAAATAAAATAATTCATTCTATTCTAATGAAACAATCAAATACAATTTTTTTTATTACATAAAAATAAATTATTTTATTCTCACGTTAATTCCTGCAATACAAATGTATTGAACCCAACTTATTTTAGCATATGACGAAGGAAGAGAACACACAATTAAATACTCCTTATGCTTTAAAGTAAGAAATTTATTTATATAAATATTTTTTGTTCGTTACAAAATAGTGTATTTGAGCTGTCTTTTACAAATGATGCTAGTACAGTTGGTACACCTAAAATAACTAAACTAAACTAGCCTTCGAGAAATCAATTAACACATCATCTATCTGTCCGTATGTAGTAATTATATACACCATTTTATCCTCAATAATATGTATATTTGTGTTGGTTTCCTATATCGTTATAGTTTTCGAGAAATCAATTAACACATCATCTATCTGTCCGTATGTAGTAATTATATACACCATTTTATCCTCAATAATATGTATATTTGTGTTGGTTTCCTATATTGTTATAGTTTATGTATTGTATATGTGAGGAAAAATTATTAAATGTACCATATACGTATAATGAATAGTATACTCCCTCTCTCACATATATGTAAACCCCAACACAAGAGAATTCACGTAAAATTCAAAAATATGTGGGGGGAAAATATACTGTTCATCATATTCTTAAACTATGAAATAATTTTTTGTACGTGAGAGATACTTTATGAGAGTAGTGTCCGAGTAGGTCATAAAAATCATGCCAAATGCTTCTCATCAATCAATTCAATCATCATGCAAACTCAACGTACTAGGAAAGAAAAAGCCTCTTTATCTTTCACTTCCAAAATACAAAATTTAAACGAGTATCCTGTTTAATTTTTTATTCACATTAATATTTTCTGAAAACAGAGAACGCGCTTAATAATAATACATTTTCTCTGGGTGGGTATTGAAATTACAAAATTTAGTGTTGAAAAAAATATCATATAAAATTAATGAAGAAAAGCAAACTAAACAAACTCGTACTAAAAATCCAACGGTAGTCAGAAATTAAGGAGGGAGAGTAGACAAGACGGTTTTGATGGCATGAGTAAGGAAAGTTGGAACTCAAATCAAATCAGGAAAAAGAAAATGGCAGTTGGCATCAATCTAATATTTACTATCACAAACTGGAAGCTAATTAATTGATAACCGGTAGGCATAACTACTTTGCCAATCAACCGGCCAGCCGTGTCTTTTGTAAGATGAACCCATCTTTCAATAAAATATCTACAGAATTCACCTGCGGTTAATGTCATCAGTTTCGAGCTCACTGGCATGTTTTAGGGCTTGGGATCCAACATGAACAAAGAGGGGAAATTAACATTTCACATCAAAGGAAAAAGGAAACAGAAAAAAATGCATATTTTTTACGTTGTAGCTTGAAGCTTTTTCATACAACCAGTGCAAGATTATGTCCATTTATAAAAGCATTTCATTATGTAAATAGCATAATCTTAATAAACATAAATTCTTCTCACCCCGCACTTGCGCAAGTCAAGGAAGCAGAGGGAGTTACAAGTATTAAATCCACCTATAAATCGTTGAAATAACATATCATTTTGTATCTATATTTTATCACTATAACATTATTCGTGATTTTATTCCTTGAGTTTTGTATTAATTTCCCATGCATATTATTATAACATGGAAGAATAATTTTACGTAGGCATACATTGCTGATCTGTTATCCGTTCCCATATTAGCTCATGACTACCCTTAACTTGTTCAGCATATGGTATCAACAGGGAGAAGAACATCAGGATTCACTAAACCAGCAGCAGTGCAAGGGACCCTGAAATCCTACAAGTTAAAAGAGTATCAACAGGGAGAACATCAGGATACAGAACATTAATGTATAGGGGGGCACTTCATAAAGCACCGGCCTTCAAATGCAACACAAGTGTGACGAATAAAACTCAATCTCATTACATGCATCGCAGCGGATAGAACATATAACTGAAGAGCAAAAGTGTCTTTCCTAAGCAACTCACCAGGCTTGACCGGATTTGACAATTTTTTTTACGGGAGCTACACATGTATATTAAACTTGATGGGATTGTATATCATAATAAGATCATTTGCATCATAAGCTTCAAGCAATCCTTTCATATAAGTCACGAGGCCAGTTCCTATGCAAACTGTTTGCAAGGAAATTCGCAACTGCATAGTTAAAAATAATAGTTCATTATAGAAAGAAAATGGCATAAATGTATATTACAATATAAACTAAATGCATAAACAGATAATTATGTTCATAACCATCAGACAAAATAATTGCTATTAAAAATTGAAAACAAAAACCCTGTCATCTTACATTGCCAAAAGTTTATCAAATGTAACTTTTCAATATACATATGTTAGATATACCAATGATTTTCTACTTCTAAAAACTTTTCGCCAACAAGGATAGGTTAAGAAAATTTCAAAAACAAAAACAATAGCCTTAAACAATCAGATAACATAACCTACAGAACATACACTCAACACACAAAAAACAGTTACTGCTATAATTTGTAAAGAAACAGAACAAACAATAGCCTCATACTAACATAACCTACAGAACATGACTAGAAACAATTTGTTATGCCAAAGGCCATAGTAGAAATTGATTAAAGTCTAGGGATTTGTTAGTTATTACTTATTGGAGAAGAGTGACTGCCAGAACATTCACTAAACACACTATATTTGTTAGTTCTGTAACAAATTTATGGAGGGAAAAATAATATTACATGTGCTGCTATTTCAAAACACACACTATGAAAACAGCATGCAAGAAATAGAGCATGAATACGAATAATTTGTGGTGCATGAAACTGTGGAAGGAAAACGCACTAAAAGGTTCACAGTAGTCCACCTTTTCTGGCATTTTTTTTTAAAAAAAATAATAATTGTTTCTGAAGTGGATTCTATGTTTCCATTACAAGTTTGGCTTTTCTTCCTTATTTTGTCCCAAAAATCAATTTGATAGGCAAAAAGAATTTTCTGCTTCTAATACACCATATGCAAGCTATCATTACCACTAACCAAATGCTTAAAGTTTCAAATCTTGTTATAAGATACAGAAAACATTCAGAAGCCAAAATCCATATAGAATAGAGTGTGATTTAGAGTTGCATGACGGAGAACGCATAATAACAAGAGCTAATCATCTTTCACTCAAGAAGATTTTGTTACAAAACCATCAAATGGGTGGAAATGGAAATACCTGTTGCAAATATTCCTCAACACTCGCAGCCTCAGCAGGAAAAACATCTTCAAACGTTGTCTAGAAGAATAAGGTGAAAGCATGTGATTACCAATAAACGGAAGTATAATAGCACAAAACAGTATAATAAGAGAGTAGGCTAAAGATATACTTCAAAAAACTCATTGTAGAATTAAGAAATATGCCTACAAGAGCAACACTATTGGGAGAAAAACATTGATGCATATAAAAGGTGACATTTAAGGAGAAAGAGACGTCTCCATCTGGGCCAAGTTTATAACATCCAAATAAAACTTCTATGACAATAATTTGTAGAGATTTTCAAATGTGTTTTTATCTTAGCTTTCCAATTTTTTGTCAAAATAAGCTTCCTTATTTATAAGTAATTTTGTTCAATTTAATAATTGATCTTCCAAGAAAAATTATCATTATCTAATGTCTACTAAGCAACGAGTTAGAGACAACTACTCCCTCCATCACCAAGGGATTGCATTATTACCAATAAATTGCCTCCAAAAGGACGGCTTATATACATAATTTTGTACTACAAAGACTTTATTACCCACAAATTACATAATATGAGGCCCATTGTTTTATACTTAAGCATCACCTATTAGTATTTATGTGGGGTTTAATTTATATTTAAGCCTAAGGGTTAACTGGAACATCCACTATACTCTCTTGTCAAACTACTTTTCTTAATTTGTGTGAAAATTGTACTTTTGCCATGATTTGGTGGACAGAGGTAGTATATCAGTACCAAGTAATAGGAAGAGCACGATTTATGGTTTATTCCTTACTAAAGTGGAATAATTACAGGAAGATTACATCCCTAGTATGTATCACATGTCATCATTCTTGGTTATGAGTACAAATGATAAGTGAATTATATACCGGCTGGAAGTAAGCTTCAAAGTTTGCATTCTTGGTCACATGAAAGTGGTCCTATATTGTGCCTAACTACTATGTGCAAATGATAAATCCTAGCCCGGTTTACCATCTAAAAATCTGTCTTTTAGATCATGCACTGAGTAATATATTGTTCTGTCCACATAATTTGCATGATGACGAAATGCCTGTGTTGTCAAACCCTTATTTTCACCATGGAACTATGCCATGCAAAAAACTTTATGCCTCTGTACCGATTCAAATTGCATTTTAAAGTGAAACCTTTTTTGCACTATCAATAAATTCAAATGGTAAACAAAGAAAGAAGGAACATTACAATGTTAAAGTGTTGCACTAATTAGATCCATTTTCCAGTTTCATAAACAGGATTCTATCCTAAGTAACATAATATTAATTCTTAGGGCATATGCTGTCTATGGAAATGCAACCTTAAGTCATTACTATTCCATAAATTTAATAACCATGTTGTGTGCCCAAAATTACTTGTATTCTGACCTGCTTTTGAAATCAAATGGAGTTAGAAGAATCAAGATGATTCTATGCTCACAAATTTTAATTTTCTTTCCTTTGAGTTATGATAGCTATTGTGCTTTACACCACATTATGACAACAAACACTTGAAAGGCTCACTAAAATACAGTTCTCTATTAGATAACTATCTGTTGTTTGTTTGTGAAAGTAAAGATGCAGAGAAAATGTAAATTGAGAATTTATGAATGCTAAAAGTAAAATACTCCAACATTTATAGCTTTACACAAGCATGAACATAAATGACACTTCCAAAAGGCTAGCTAAGTTCCTACCTTCTTTAGTGTGAGATGAACAGAGTTTGAAATGCAACATTACATAATTAAAGATATTTAAATAGAAGTTCAACTTTAGAGTTTAGAGCACATCTTAATTTGTTTTATAGCTGAGTGGAATTCAACTAGAATAGTTTAGCATGCACTAAATCAAACAGACGTGAACTTTTTTACCTTCAATTCAAAAGATTTGAGATCCCGAGCAAGCTGCTCGGCATTTAATCCCTCCCGTGCAAGTAACCTGAAAGCAATGCAACGCAATAGTATAAGAAATGTTCCGTTTAACCATAAAAATACCTTTAGCCCTCGCAATCAATGAATTCCATTGGTTTCAAACAATTCAATTAACTTTGGAAGTCTTGTGAAAGCTTCTCCTAAGCAAACATGTTATAAGCCTGAATTCAGTTTTATCAAATTTTCAAGAATCAAACTAAGTATTTACAAGCAAGATTACAGTGTGACATATATACACGCATGTATTTAATAAAGAAATAGATAACCTAGTAGCTGCAATAGATTGAGAGGGAGCTTCAGTTCTTAATTTTTTGATTTAAGCTTCTTCGACAGCGCTTCTAATTGATCTAAGTTCCTCTGAGAATGGTAAAATAAACGATTTTAATGAGGAATCGAATACTAATGGCAAAAACTCCAATGAATTAATTCTAACGGACATGAGAAGCCAGCATTTCAACTTTATCAAAACACGATTGCAATAAGAAACAGAAGAAAGAAAGCACTCTTTCATATTGTTTTTACTTTCTCTGGTAAATTTTAGAAGGGACTATACAGACCTGAAGTGGAGGGAATTGAGCTAAAGGAGCAGCTTGTTCGACTAGTTTTGCGGAAGAATGGAGAAGATCAGTACAGCTACTCATATCTGCATCGCTCGCCATTCTCAAGTACTGGAAGGAAGTAGCTCACTGTACCTGGATGGTGCAAGAATGTGCATACAAACACCGAGGGGTTTTGCCTTTTCTAGGAGCTTAAAAATTATTTATTTTTTTAATTCTGATGATGAGTTTTGTAGGGCAACACTCGTATACATGTTTTGAGTGATTTGGGGGCGGGGGGTTCCGGTTACGGTGGAGTGAACTTCATACAAACACCTGGACTAATACAGTGTTGACACGTATTGACTCCGTAACACGTGTCAGCACTGTATTGATCTGTGAACCAACTTACCAACTTCATATTAACTTAATTCAACTTGGATATAGGACTGTCATTTGGGACCAAAGTTTTTTCATTCATTTATTGTTTTGTTAACGTGGATAATAGTCAATGCTATATTTCTTGTCAAATATTTAGGAGACGTGTGTTATATTTTATTTAAAATGATCATTTTAGATATTTAATAATGCGAGTTGATCATCTTTATAAATTATATTTGCTATATTTATAATTTTATATTTTTAATAATCAAATACTTAATAAAATGTCAAAATTTTCGATAATCAAAAAATAAATGATAATCTAAGATTATCATATGGTGGTCAACTTAAAAATTTTATTTAGACAAAAATATATTTTATATTTAAATAATTAAAATATAAATATTCTTATTAATCACATAATTTACCGAGTTAATAACTATATATATATTGTTATTGGTTGATTGGAAGTAAGATGATTTAAATGGCGTATTATTAATGAATAATGCATGTAGTATGATGTATGATTTTATTGTAGCTGTTGTTTGACTTTAATTTTTATTTATTTTTTTGTTTGTCCACATGTTTAGTTTAATTAAAACAATTCATTGTTTATACAAAATATGTGGCATTATTTGTTGTTTATAATTATAAGTTTAATTTATTATTAATAACATGGTTGAAAATTTTGTGCTTAATAACTGAATAAATCATGAATTATTATTTTATAAATATATTAAATACGATTTAGGAAGTAATACTAAATTAATTTGTTCAATAGTAGTTTGATGATTATTGATTATATTTGACAATAACCATACAAGTGAATTATTAAACTAAAATTAGTACAAGAATATTTTAGTAAAAAAATAATATTAAGAAAAACATACTAGTAATATTTTATTTTTACTAAACATTCATAATACTAATTAACGGTTATTACATATCTTTTACCAAATAGAAATAACATAATATGATATTTTTTTATTACTAGTAATCAGATACCAATAATATGTGTTTAGATGGATATTCATGATGACTTATAACAAACACCCCCTTAATATATAGACTTTAATGTTCGTGGACAGTATGAAAGTTGAAAACTAATACTCTATCTATTTTAAATTATAATTTTATTATTTATTTTTTTAAATTAATTTTAAAAAAATTAAATTTAAAATTGAGATGATTTATTAAAAATTATAAATCAATAAATATTACAATGAATAATATTTTTGGGATAGTTCACAATATTCATCATTATATTAACTAAAATTAAATAAATTCATAAATTTTTAAGTTTGAAAATATTTTAAGTTAATTTTATAAAAAGTCAATAATGTCTTACATTTTAGAACGGTTGATTTTATAAAAAAGTCAATGAAAATCTTACACTTCCGTCCAAGGATAAAAGTTTTTATTACTATTTTAGATAGTTTCAAGTTAAATGTTTACTTATTTTAAATAATTTATTTTTTACAATAATTTGTCTATAATATTCTTACTATTAATTATCATATTTATATTATCTATACATATTTATAGAATATCATTAGTAATGTGCAGAAAACTATACAATTAAATGATAATTTAAATATAAACAGTTTTTGTAAGACCCCGAATTTTATGAAATATAAAATTTAATTTTTCTTCATATATATTTTTTCTGAAACAGTAAGTGGTTAAATTGATAAAGTTAGAAGTTAAGGATATTATATGTAAATTATATTATGTCGGACAATATTCGTTTGGTCGGGAAATATTCGTTATGTCGGGGAATATTCGTACGACGGCGCCGTACGAACCAATCATTGGTGGACCCCACAACGAATAATTGTCGAATATAGAAAATGACATAAACAATATTATCACTTTTAATTGTTAAAATATCTGGTGGTAAAAGAATAGTAACATACAGTATTGCACAGTAACATACGGTATTGCACAATAGCACACGGCATTGCACAGTGTTTCGTATTATTAAACTGATAATGTGGTTATCGTACGATATATGACTTTATTGCCACATGCACAATAATTCATATTATTAAACTGATAATTGTCACAGTAGCATATGCACAGTAATTCATATTACTGAATCAATAATTGTCATGACACAGTAATGTATTCTTTCTTTTACATACTTTCTGCATTATTGTTATCTCTATTATGATGTTATTTAAACAGTTGTATTTCATTAATTCATTGACTTGATATATAACTCAGAGAGCCAATTACACTGTATTTATAACAATTAGTCATAATAATGAATAAATGTGAATTATTGTTGAATAATTGAATTGATAAAGTTATTTGTTTATTATAATAAATAATATAAAATTAGGTGATATAAAATGAATGATATAGATTAAAATTTGAAATGGACGATGTAGATTAAAGATGAACTTTAAATGAATGGTTTAGATTAAGAAAATCTTAAAAGATGAAATGAATGGTATAGATTAAAGATAATATAAAATTTGAAATGGATGGTGTAGATTAAAGATGAACTTTAAATAAATGGTTTAAATTAAAGAAATCTTAAAAGATGAAATGAGTGGTAAAGATTAAACATTATCTTGAAATGAATGGTTTTGATTAAATTAGGAAATCTTGGTTATGATAAGATTTTTTGCTATAAATAGATGCCTTAACTTAAGGATTTTTCATAAACTTCCTTACTTATTCTTTCTTTCACTCTCTAAATATTTCTTATGTAAGTTCTCTCTAAGTGTGCTTAAGTCATCTTGAGTATTTGTGAAGATCTATAAGTGTATGAGTACTGTTCAAGTTAATCAACCTTATTTAAATCAATATTCAGTCACGTGTTAAGGTAAGGGATACCATCTTTTTCATCTTCCACTATTCAAACTTACTACGGTAAGGGATTATCATTATTTGATTCTCGAAAATAATATCGTTTCTCTCTTACTCATAAGATGTGTCATTTATTTTCATGTATTAAATTGTGGGAATAACCTTAAGGCGCGGATTACCGTCTGTTGGTGAATAACCTTTCGTATTCATTCCTTATTAATCTCTGAGAATAACCTTACTGCGCGGATTACCGCCTGTTTTGTGAATAACTATTCGTATTCAATTTTTATTAAATTGTGCGAATAACCTTACAGCGCGGATTACCGCCTGTTGGTTAATAATCTTTCGTATTCATTCCTTATTAATTTCTGAGAATAACCTGACTACGCGGATTACCGCATATTTGGTGAATTACTCTTTGTATTCATTTCCTATTTTTCTAAACATTTCTATTGAACTGTAACCATTATTCTGAACTGTGGATCTTGAATATCATTTTTGAATTTTACTCCACATCATGTTGACAATTTGGACATTATTTAAATTTGCACAAAGTAAACTTCCGATACTTATTGTTTATTTTGTTTCTTCTGTTCATCATTTGTATCACTTTTATTTGTACTAATCAAAAATTAAGTTGTTGTGAATATCTGTGACTGAGGGCACATATTCGATATAATTGTTAAACAAATGATAGGTTAAAGGAGATATAATAGGTTAAAGGCGATACATCTGTTCGGTGTCTTTTATGACACGTGGTGAAAGTTCTCTTTGGCCCGTAGTGCAAAAATGAACTGTTGTTTGGTATGATTATGATCAAAGACTGAATACTGGTATAATCATGATCGTTGGTGTTATATTGAATATCTTTGGCCCATAGTGCAAAGATGAACTGTTGATTTGCATGATTATGACCAGGAACTGTGAGTTTGTATTCTCATGGTCAGTGGTGTTTTAAATGATAAAAGTTGATGATGTTTGTTGTTCAAGAATTTAACTGCAGTTTTTGATATAAACCTTGTAGTCTATTGTGTTCTATCAAGAACTCCATTGTTGAAGGCTAACGATAATTTACTCATCATTATCTTAATCATGATATTCTTTACTGGCTATTTGAGCTCACCCTTTCTTTTTGTTTCATTATTTTTCAATAGGAGATGAGAACGTAGCTGAGTCTAGCCGGGGGATGGAGTAAGAGTCCGAGAGATAGCTATTGTAGTCTTCACGTGCTGTAAAATAGTGTGACAATAATCGTGAAAGACTTAGTTGTGTATTATTATACACTGTATTGTTGTACGTTGCACAACTTGTAATAATTTTATTGTAGTCTTTTGACAACTCAAGTTTGGGCTGTGTGGCCCCAGATTTGGGGGTGTCACAATTTTGTCATTTTATTATCTTTTTTAATATGCGCAAAAAATTAATTAGAATTTTTATCATGGGACAGAAGGATTATTTTAGAACAAAAGGAGCATTAAATACATGAGTGAGAGAAATTAAGAGAGATGAAGTTTTTTCTATTGCACAAAATTAAGTATACAAACATATTAAAAAAATCACTTTACACACATAACATCAAAACATAACACCAAACACTACATCCCATATCACCATTAAAAAGTGCGGCTTGACACGAATTTATGTGTCAGGACTCACTTTTTAATGGTGAAATAGGATGTAGTGTTTGGTGTTGTGATTAAATGTAGTGTGTGTGAACTTATTCTATTAAAATAACATTGGTAGAGACCTCGCTCCATAATGAATACACATTCTTAAGTCTGACAATTTCACTTAAATTCGACAATCTCGCCTGATCCCGACTCTAATGGGACTCAATTATTCAAAATTTATAGAATTAGAGTTGCGTATGTGATATACTCGCCTTCGCCCCTATTGTACGTACATATATATATATATATATATATATATATATATATATATATATATATATATATATATATATATATATATATATTAGAATAGATCAAGAGCATACCCTCTTAAAGGGCATACCAAGTTTACCCCCTTTAGAGACGGACCGGACGACGGTTTGGTCCGTCGCTATATATTGTCCATCACTAAAACATATAGCGACAGACCAAACCGTCGCCCGGTCCATCGCTAAAGGGGGTAAGCTTGATATGTCCTTTAAGAGAGTAATGTTCTTGATCCATGCTCTCTCTCTCTCTCTCTCTTTCTATATATATATATATATATATATATATATATATATATATATGTAGTTATTTATATAATTTAATTATAAATTCATAACATTTATAATATAATATGTTATTAGTAATAGAAATGTTACATTTTGTTTGATTTTGAACTAAAAATAATTGTACAAAATAATATTTAAAAATTATAAAATTTTTATTTAGAAAAAATGAGAATAATCAGGTAAATAGGACAGGGGCAGGGTAGATATAAAGTATTATTTTTGGGGATTATTATTTTTGGGGTTGTGTCTAGTTCAAAATATAGCTTCATATTGACGTGACGAATATGTAGAAGAGTTCCCTAAATTATTCCGTTATCAGGCCTACTAATGACCCATATTAGATTTGGAAAAATTGGCCCACGGGCCGGGTAGGATAGTGATGCACAAATGGCCTGCGGCCCGGCCTGGTCAAAGCCCGGCCTAGTCAAGGCCTGGCCTGACTCGACCTGGCCTGACCTGAAGGCCACGAACATGTCACATTTTTTTGACTCAGATCCGGCCTGGCCTTGGGTCTGGCCTGGCCTGGTTCACCAAAAGCTTAGTCTGGTCTGCAGATTTTCTTTATTCGCTACTTTAATTCTCCCACTGCAGACGAAAACTTCATCTTTGTAACAACTCATTTAATAAATAAAATAAAATTGACGTATTTTAATAAGTTCATTCATGCATGTTTGTTTATATACAAATAAAGAAATTCATGAAAACACATTGACTAGTGTAATATATAATGATTTTCCTTACCTAGCTAGCAACCTACACTTCTTACAGATCTTTCATTGCATCTTTATTTTAATAGATACTTAGCGTAACAACTAAAAAGTCATTTGCAAAATAATAATAAAAAATATAATTTTCATTATTGTAATTTGAAAGCTGTAACTTGTAATACATTACTTTTAATTAATACATCAATTAAGTTTAAAATTTTAATTGGTGTTTTAATAATATTTAAAATTACTAAAAAAATTGTTTGAATGGATCGAATCGGACCGGACTAGCCTGGCCTAGACCAAGGGCTGGCCTGGTCCAAGGCCTGGCCTGCAGGCCTCAACAGGCCCCCTTTTTTAGCGTCAAGTCCGGCCCGGCCTGCAGGCTAAAAGTCAAATGCCCGACCTAGTCTGGTCAACGATCAAGGCCTGGCAGGCCCAGGCCGGGCCAGGCCAAACCGGCCTGTTGTGCATGCCTAGGGTAGGACCATTCGTAAAAAATTGAGCTTTGGTCATTCAAATTTTAGTCCTGTGAAAATTCGGTCATTTTTGTCAGGCTCACAGGCTAATTTTTTTTTTAAGAAAAATTTATTTGTTATTATTGTTGACAAAAAAAATATTAACTTAAAAAATGAATCAAGTAGAAAATTATGAAGAATATAAGAATAAATTCTAATATGTGATTTTGAATAATAATACAAAAAAATATTATGAATAATATATATATATATATATATATATATATTATCTTTAGTCTTTCTTTTACTCTCTTATATTTAATATTGATATTATATACATTTATCAATTAATTAATCACAAGATTAGTTACATTTTAATATATATGAATACAAAATGTTTACAAAATTATTGATTATTTCATTTTATTTACTAATAATATTAAATGATTATGTAGAAATTATGTGTCATAATTATAAATAATTAGAGTTAATATTTATTTCAAATTATGTGTTATAATTGTAAATAAATATATATATATATATATATATATATATATATATATATATATATATATATAAATTATTAAAATAAAAAATATTTATATAAAATAGTAAAATGGCCTGCGAGTCGATCTCGAGTTTCATTTTTTCAGCTAGCATAAAGCTAGACTGTTCTTGTCGAGCCCATCGATAACTCGACTCGTTTGAGCTAACCTAGCCCGTTTGCCATCCCTAAGCCATATATATATATATATATATATATATATATATATACATAAAAAGCCTGATAGATAGATCATGAATATTGATAAATTTATAATATTTTTTAATAATTTCACATGTATGACCAAAACTAATTCTATTTCTCTACATAAGTAAAAATGTGAGTCATGCTTGTGCAACTATAAAAAAAAAAAATGTTGTGATTTATCAGTTTCCATATATCATTGATGGCTAGTGAGTTTTTTTTGGGTAAATTATCTTTTAGGAACGAATCAAAAACCGAAAACAATTAAATGTCTAATGTTTTCTGAGTAGTATTCATTCACATCTACTGATCTACCCACAAATTTCATCTCTCTGTTCGCGGAAGCGCCTTTCAAATCAAAAGAAAGTAAAGAGAAATACACTAATGACGAGGGTAACTAGAATACTGCGCCAGGGTCGGAAAGCTATAGAAGATATGAACCTGGTCAAGGTCTTGCAATCGGAGATCAAACACGAGCTCTCCTTTAACCGCTTTCGGGTACCGTATTATTTATTTTCAAATCATTTTCTATTTCAATCTCTATATACAAGTTTATAAATTGATAATTGGACTGAATATATTTTTTTTAATTTTTACTGTTCCTTGGCATTTGGTCGAATACAACGAGTGCAATGTATTATGTACCTGTTTCATTGATTACAACTGAAATTCTTTTTTGAACGAGGTGATTATTCAATTGTTTATGAGCTTGCTAAAAACTGAACTAGTATCCCGAAATCAAAATGAATAGTAATTGTTAGTTAGGGCTCGAACAACTGTCTTGTGTTTATGGTTCATGACTGTTTATAAAAATACATTGAGTTTGCAACTTTGCATGAACCAAAATAAAGTAATTTCTGATTATAGCAGGAGTCATTCCCAAAAGGCCAAAATTTTACATCACTATGATGTTCATCAAAACAAATACTCCCTCTGCGCAAAACTATAAGATCAATTTGACTTTTAAGAGTTAATTTGAGATATTTTTCATTCATTTATTGTTTGAGAATATTAAGGATTGTAATTATTAATACTGTCTAGATAATTTATAATTTTCATCATTGTATTGTCTAAAACTAAATTAATTCATATCAATTTTGAATTTGAAAATATCTCAATTTGAATTTAAAAGTCAATATGGATTTTATATTTTTGAACGGAGGAGGGAATATATTCTTTAGACTAGATTATCATCTCACAAACACGTGTTTCTAAAAATGAAAATTGTCTTTCTTTTTAACATTGGAAACTGTATTTACAAAATAACTGGCATTAAGAAAATAAACTTTAAAGTGCTTCGCCTCCAGCTGCCATTTTAGTGTTTTTTCCCCCTTGAGAGGACGCTATGCCAAATTTCATGCCATCCATCATGATATTGGTGTGATCATATGCAGTGTTTCCTTTATGTGTTAGTTAGAGATATAATGTTCTTATTTAGGAGATCACATACTTTTATTTATCCAAAAAAAGGTTCTCATTCAGGAGACCTGCCCAAATTTAATTATTTTTAAATGTCTCTAAATGTTGGCATCCATGCAGAATGATGAAAACGGTCCTTTTGGAGATTTTGTGGTGGATTGGGATTCTCCTCAATCTCAGGATGTGGTTTTGAGGAAGAAGTTTGAGTCAGGTGAGGAGCTTGCTGTTTCTGCTTTGCTAGGTCATGAGACCTTTGAAGAAGATAGTAGGTTTCCCAGGGAAGGTTTGATGAAGGTATGCATAAAAAAGCCTGGTTTGAACTCCATCTTGCAGTTTGATTGTGGATTTTCGAGTAAAGGTGAAAATGGGTCTGAGTTTGCTATCCATAATGCCTACTATCTCCAATCATCAACCAGTCTGGGATCTTCAGTCTACAGGGGTCCCTTATTCAGGTAAGTTTGGTTGTGAGTAAAAAGAGAGAAAAAGAGTCGATATTTTATCAACTCCAATTATTCTTTGTACTAATGGTTAAACTTTAGAGTAGTACCATTCTGATATTGGCTTTCCATTTTCTTGTTTAATCATATTCAAATTGAGTGATGACTACTGATTGTATGAGTACAAAAATATGACGCGGAGTGGGTATTTTGAGTAGCATTTCTGTGCATCAGTGACAATAATCGTTATTATTGCCAATACATGCATTCACTCCATGTTTATGTAGTAGGAAACTGGGCTTTCATTGAACCTTAATTTCAATTTCTCGAATCATTCTATCTCACGTGTTAAATAAAAATGCACATCATGTCTCCATCTAATTTGAAAAGAGGAGTTATGCTTCCCCAGCACAAGCCATGGAAAAAGCTCTTACCATAGCACTGTGCAGACTTGAGTTCATGATCCTAATATGGGGGCTAGTTGGTAGTTACTAAGTCACCTGTGTGGCTGAATGTGGGGGCTGGATGGTAGTTGCCAAGTCACCTGTGTGACCGAGTGTGTCGATTTAATTGACATGGAAAAATTGAGTGCATATTTGTTGTTTCATCTTTATTTGTACTTTTGCTGCTGTTGGTGTGTAATTGCCAATGTTCTGCTTTGTGGGGGTTCTCTTCAATAGAGAGTATTGAGTTCTTTTATCCTTGAGTCAGTACAAAAGAATCTCCCTCCTTTTGATCTTGTCTGACGAATACGGTAGGAAACCACTTCTACATTTTTTAGGCTGAATAGTCAGATATATTTGTTATTTTGAATGCAGTGGTTCCTGTAAATTGATTGGGTCCTGATTTTTAATTATTTTTTATGGGGAAGTAGGAGATGCTGTGAAAGAATATTAAACTGTACTAATAACTTAGTTTCCTTGTTTGATTTCTCTATTTGCTCAAGTTCCTAGTTATTTATGTATGGTTAATTGAAGCACCCTGTTATGTCTCTTGTTTTTTTTTTTTTTTTTTGCAGTACTTTGGATCCTAATTTGCAAGATGAGCTCAAGCAGTATCTAGTATCGAAGGGTATAGGGGAAAGCCTCACTAACTTCCTCCTCCTTCACCTACATAAGAAGGAGCAAGGTCAATACGTGAACTGGTTGCAAAAATTGGAAGCTGTGGTTGTTGCTCAAAACGAGTGATTTAGGCAATTTCCTGGAGCAGCTTTGTTTATAAATGCCCATTTTGCCTCACATTCCCACTCCAGTGTTGCAGGGGACATGTAGGCTATCGTTGGATTCAAACTCTTGTGATGTCAATTTTCTTCATTAATTGAGGATTTTGACAGAGGCTCGAGGATAATGTTACCCGCAAACTTTGCGATTAATTATTATTCCAGTTAGTTACCTGTACTTTCTTAAATGGAATGCTAAATGGCCGCCTTAACCAATTTGAACATGTTATATGATTGTGGGTTCGTAAAAAGGACTGCAGTAGACAGTAGTAATTCATGTTGCCAATTTGAAGCTTAAGGTGAAGTTATATGAAGAAATCAGGTGAATATATCTGTAGCATATCGAGCAAGTTTGACTTGGAATTGCTAAAGCAAATAGTTTTTGCGGATTGCCAATTATTCATGATGTGCCACAGATCTTATCATCATCAGCAAAAAGAATGAATTTTTTATATGCTAAATTGGTTCATTGTTTCGCAAAAGAAATGGAAATAATTGTTCAAAGGAATATATGAAGATGCTTGTAAAAACAAATATTATTCACATTAGACCAAAAAAGGAAAAAGAAAAAGAAAAAGAAAAAAGATCATAAGTTATTTCTCCGTAGAGTAGGTGCTAAACTGCTAATTCTGAAAAAATCATTAACAGTAATCATATCATTATCCAAAAATTTGTTAATGATAATTATGATATTTTATTAATTCAAATTGTGTTGGTTTAAGAGTTACAACCACTAAGATTCAATAATTAATAAATTATATTAAGAGAGTACAAGAAGTGACAGACATTTTAAGTTTATGTATGAAATATTCTCTAAAATAAAAAAAAATTACAAAATATCTTCTTTTACACAATATAAGAGGAAATGTATTTTAATTATATATCTATAGTAACAAAATGCAATGATTTTTGAATTTTCCCCTTAATCTAATAAAAGATCTTGACCGTCGAAAGTTTGGGATAAATTCCACCGTCGATTGTTTAATATTCTTCCCCTCTCTCTGGCTTATAAATTCGTTTGCGACTCTTCACCTCTTCAAATTTCCCTTCTTCGTCTCTTTTATTTTGTAGTGCCGGAGGCACGGGATTAAATACTAGTTATATTATATAGAATGAAGGTATTTTTTTATGTGATAACTCATTTAATTATTTACGATGTCTGGCACCTTCTCTTTTTTTTTTTTTTTTTTTGCCTTGTATAAAATTTAATTATTGAAAAATTAATATAAAATTATAGTTTTATAAAATATTTTCTGGTAAATAATAAATAGGTCTCAAATTCAGATTCATGTGAAAGGGCTCGAGAAAATAAATTTTCACAGGTAGAAAAAACACTCCGCTTCAAATCATCCTCGTGTATCTGCTGCCGGAGCACCGGCGACCCGATCTCTCCTCTCTATCTTCTTAGACGTCCCCTCCCTATTTTACGGCATCCTTGGAATCTTCTCGTATCTTGGTAAGACTAAAGCCTAAATATTCCCCAAATCTCGTTGCAATTTCTCTCTTAAGTATTTGTACACCCAGATAAATATATGTATCTGGTTTGGTATTTTTAATTGAATTAAAAATTAACATTTTTATGCGTTTATGTGTTTCCTTTGCGCTTGTTCTGCAGACACTATAAACACAATTAACATAATATTTCAACTATTTAGCTAATAACCCATTTGATTATCAAGTTAATATTTTGTGAGAATGTCTGATTAA
Organism: Hedera helix; assembly: GCA_947179155.2. Lineage (NCBI taxonomy): Eukaryota > Viridiplantae > Streptophyta > Magnoliopsida > Apiales > Araliaceae > Hedera > Hedera helix. Next base: position 28,824,922 of record OX359283.1, read on the forward strand.
GAGGGACAAGGTTCAGTTTTACTTTTAATGTTAAAAGGTTCAAAACTATGAGGAGAATTTTCTAATGCAATATGCTTTGATTTTTTCTTTTTTGAACTTATTAACTTGCGACTGATAATTTGTTTGGTTTCAAAGGTATTGAGGGGAGTTAACCCCCACAGACCAAGTAGCTTCACCCTGAGTAGGGAATAAAACTTGATTAAGTATGTATGTACTCATGATTATCAGTGGAAGAGGTGCTTACTAACTATGTTTGGTGAATAATGCTTTAAGAACATAGAGCTTTACTGGGTTGAGGTTTCAAGACTAGCACACGTGATATTTTGGTAGTACTGATCAAAGGAATGATATTCTTTGTTTAAAATTCCAGAGCACATTGAACTCAGAATGTTGGACAGTTGGAGTAGTTACACTTGTTAATATAGACCCATCTTATGCAATGATATCGAAGAAGAATACCCTTGTCTTGTTTAGAGCTAACAGAAGCCCCCTAAATATAAAATAATTTGGAGCCTTCATGAAGTAGCCCCTGAAGAAGAAATAATCTTTTGTAATTCTTGAACTCTACTGTATGTTCAAACCACTTTTAGCTAACGCTTGTTTATGGAACTCAGTGGAACCTGTTAAACTTCTGTTGCTTTGTGTAATGCTTTCACTCTCATAATAGAAGGTAATGGTGATGCCTTATCTTGCTACTGTCTGTTGTTTCATGCATGAGACATTGCCTATGATTTGTTGCACTTTGGTGGATGTGTCTAGAGTACAAACTGAATAGTTGAAGAATAAGGTACAACAAATTCGTTTGGCAAAGTGAGCAAAACCCAGAAATTTTAAAAGTGCAATTAATATATATATGAAAATGAATCAACTATCAAGACAAGAGTAACAAACCCTATGATTTCATGTTCTGGTATCATCACAAGACTGTACAACAGGAACACCGAACATGAGAAAGGATCCATCATAAAGAATTTTGGAGAGGTGCGAGGATATTGAGTACTAATCACTCTAATGCTGCCTTTGTAAAGTCCTGCTTTGATAAAAAAAATTGATCTTTTACAGGGGGTACAGAAATTCAATGTTCATCTCCTGCTAATTGGCTTGCGAGTGTTGAATTCAACGCTGATGTTGGTAGTTGTTTGTGCTTGTGCGGATCTGTTTAGCTGTACCACATGCTAAATGACAGTCTCAACTTTCTTACCATTATACGCTTCAAGAGCGCAAGGGTGGATATTTCTTGTGCTTGGATTCAGTATGTTTTTGGGATTTCTCTACGCTGCTGTCATATCTAAGTTTCTTCCAGTATCTGAAAATCACATTGTAGCAGCCATTCAAAATGACAGGTGAGATTTTATTGCTTCTACATTAATATTACTCCATCCTTTCAAAAAAAGAGTCACAACTATAAAGTTATATGTTCATTCCATCCATATCTACCCTTAAACATAATGAATGTTCAGTTTATGAATAGGCATGATAACGGAATTGTGGTGGTAATTGAGGACTCTTTTTTTCTGGAAATAGAAAGAAGCAAATGGGGCTCTAATTAAAATAAAGCATGAGCGTACACTGTATTAAAAAGAATCTGAGGTATCACTTGCCCTTGTTTTGCATTTCTTAATAACTTTGTTTTATACGAGATTGATGGGAATCGGATTCACATTATGTATTTATTTATGGGTTTGATGTATTTATTTATTTATGGGATTATTTTATTTTAGGAGATAGTTGGTATTTTATTTCAATTATTTATGGTATTTTTGTCTTTTAATATTTTAGTTAGTGATTAGAAATTATTAATAAGGGTATTTTAGTCATTTAGTATTTTATTAGTTCTCAAGTAATATTAGGATTTTGGGTATTTAAATACTGATGTAATTCTCACAAGTTTTAGAGAATACAAATTATTATTGAGAATTGCTTTGGCATAAATTATCGCAGAGTTAATTTTCCTTTTAAGATTCTAGGATTAATAGATGTAGAGTTGAAACCTTAATTTCTTCCTAAGGTTAATCCTTCCTTGGGTTAATAGACGCAGAATTGAAACCCTAAACCCCCCCTAGTGATTTACGCAGAGAACTAAAACCTAAATTTTCTATCCTATTATTTTCTGTCGAGTATATAGTTTCAAATTAGTCCTACATCATCGATTCTTTGAGAGAGAATTTTAGCAATACTTCTGTCTACTGAATATACCTTCACTCCACTATTCAGAGACTCGTAGAATGACATAGGCAAATAGAGCTTTTGCACATTTTTGTTAATCCATGAACATGATTTATACATCTCAATCGAAAAAGAATTAAGAGAAAAAAAAAGAATCGGAATTGACTGTTATATTTCTTGAAACAAACGAAAAGGAAATGAAAGATGAAACAAAAATCATGGATCAACTAAACCCTCTCAGGGACTTTCTTAAGAATAAGAAAGAGGAACCTCATGTTATTATTTTTTACCAATTATATAGTTTCAAATCAGTCCTACATCATTGATTTTTTGAGAGAGAATTTTAGCAATACTTTTGTCTACTGAATATACCTTCGCTCCGCTAATCAGAATAGCATGCCAGAGGCTTGCTTGCTTTTTTTTCTTTCTTTCTGGGTATCATTAAGAACCCCATACACTTATAGAACCCAACCCCCTACTCTACCAAGACTACCCTAGACCCCCCCCCCCCCCCCCCCTCCAAAAAAAATAAAATAACTGGCCTAGCACCAACACTAACTAGTGCCATATTGGGAGGATTTGATCTCCCAACCTCATAGATACTATGAGTTGGGTGGTATCACTAGGTCAAATGCCTTTTGTAAGGCTTGCTTGTTTAAGTGGGGGCAAAAATGTCGTTTCATTCACTATTCAAAATTGAGCGACTTAACTCACTTTTAATCATGTCCGTAGATGCTTAAGAGGGATTATAGGAGATGAGCTGGTTATGAAACCACATTTCAGCATGGATTGGTCCAATATATATATACAGATGTATGAGCAATTTCTTTTACACAATTTTGCCTGATATAAATTCAATTAGGACTCCACAGTCCTCTCCTCTCTTTTCTGACTTGGGTTTCTCTTTATCCACAGTTATTACTGCTTCTTGGTCCCGTTAACACTTCCTATCATTGTTGTTGCGGTTTATTTCCATTGGCTTAGCATGAAACTCTTCAAGCATGCATGAATTCATTACTGGCTTTTGGTCAAGTAGCTTTTTGTTTATTATCATCTTCCTTGCATATCAGAGCATGGTGGTGAAACATCAGTAAACACAGCTGCGAATTCACTCAAACGTCTGTAACTTCAGATTTGGTGCAGAAAAGCTAAGAAGAGAGTGCATGGTGCATGTAATAAGCCTCAAGATTATTACACTGCCGATATAAAGAAATATTTTTAAACGTTCCATACTTATGTCAAGGCATCTCCATAGAAATTACTTATAGTTGGTTACCTAGTTTCATGAAGCGCATAACCTTGTCTTCCTTCCCCATTTTTACTGGCAATTAGCCTTAAAATTTTGCTTTCTGAAGACATTGTAGTTTATGGACATTGTCAATTTAAGTGCAAGTTTACAATCTATTTCCTTGTACTTAATATTGTTAGATGTCACTTTTTAACTTTTGAGATCGAAGTGCCAACATAATTGTACTAACCTTGATCTAGAAGTAAGTTTTATAGCTCAAATTAGAGATATATAATGATGATTTTCATAAATAATTTCATGTTCTTAAATATACGTTTAATACTATTTAAGAATTTAGTTGTGGTGATGAATCATGAGATGTTAGAAATGATTGTATAAAAGTAGTGACAAGTTCGGAATATAATATTATTTTATAGTTTTAAAGTAAAAATATATCTATTTTTCTAGAATGTAATAGAATGAAATACATTTTAATTTTCTAAAGTCAATTTACAAAATATTAAAATATATTATCAATACGAAATTATTTAGTTTTAGTACAAATAACTGTAATAATTGTAAATTAATTAGAAATACTATTGATTATGATATTTATGATTTTAAAATATAAATAAATTGTATTAATTTTAATTCTTGAATTTTTTTAACTTTAAAAAGTCGAGAGCATGTATGTTATTTTAGAGATAGAGGCGGTATTAATAGCAGTGAGAAGAATCACTTTTTAAAAGTGGCAGCCGCAATAACTGGTTGATTTTATATTTGATCTCAAACCTTAGTAATCAATCTCTTTATCCCGTGTTCTTGTTGGCTATATTATATATGAAAAAGAGTGAAAATAATAACTTGAAGAATCTCTAACTCTAAGTTAGAACTAATTAGGATCATCTCTCTTTATATATACAGGGAGATTATTCATGGCCACCTTTGATTATACACCATTTCCTAGCCAATTGATCTTTAGCCCTCCATCACAACTAGAAACGGCCAAGATTAGATGAATCTAATTTCTATCCACAAAATTTCTTTACGAATACTAATTATTCTCAGTAAGAATTTCTTACAGGCAATAATTCTCAATGAATTTTTATATTTATCCTTGAGAAAGATTAAGGAAACATTAATTTTAACAGGAAAGAAATAGAAAAATGAAATTATTGTTTGTGTGGGAAATGCAATGACTTTTATTCGTTCTTAAAAATAAAAGGATATCTCTATTATGAAATTAAAAATAGGCTTCATAGTAAAGCTTGGGCAGAGAACGCAGAAAATTGGCGGCTGACATATCTAATGGGCTGAAGTAGATTATACTTGGGCACCATGAAATGCTTAATTTCGTTAAACTAATTGGTTTGTTGTTAATAACTTAATACAACAATCCCTTTTTATGATATTTTATTATTTGAATAAATAATCATACATTTTTGCTGATTATAAATTATACTGATATGACAAATAATAATCTTAATAATTTATTAATATGATTGTGTGTAATAATATTTTATAATATATTACATTCATAATAGTATTGTAATATTATTAATACAACGTATATATATTGTATATTATAATATAATACAAAATAAATATAATATATATAATAACTATTATTATAGATAAATAAAATAATATATTATATCATATTTATATGAGTGAAGACATTTTTATTGCAATATTCTTTTTATTTCTGTACTCATTAGAATCCACATTCCTTAACCCCTAAGGAATACCCATTTAAGTATATAGAGAAAGGGTGTTTTCATATTTATTCGAAAAAATTATTCATAAATCTTATCTTTATAAAAAATAAAAGGAGTATGACCCTATTTCATTTATAAAATATAAATAAAGTGGGACCATATTTTTTCGTTTTTTTATTAGTAAAGCTAATAGATAATTTTTACGGATAAATTTAAATTTTTTCATAAAGAAAAGAGTATTTGTATTACCAAGAAAATTTGATAAGTTTAATATTAACGATAAGTTTAATATTAACGAAAATGAGGAGATTTTTTTATTTATTTTGTCCACTTATGTGGGTACGGTGTGTTTTAGATTATGAATATTTTAGTTTACATTGAATTTTTTGTTTTAAATTTAGTTAAATTTAGATTTAATAATGTTAGTTGGATTTGGATTGATGGCATTGATACAGGTATGGAAAAATTAATTATGCCGTCTATAAAAGGCTTGGGCCAAACTTTACGCGGACACTCTGAAAGGTACAAATGAAAATTCACTAATAATAACGCGAATAGTAATTAATATTCGCAATAAATTAAATTAAATCTAACTAATGGCGTTTCTAGATATGATGGAGGGATAAAATTAAGATTATGCTCGGAAATTATTTATAAGTTAATTAATTTAATTTATAAGTAATTAAATTAAAAAAAACGTTTAGGATTAATTTTTTTTTTGTTTATATGTTAAAAAATAAGCAACTAATTGTTGTTTAAAGGATATTTTACTAAAAGATATTTTCTTTTAGTAATCTTTATATTTTATAAAATTTATAAGTCATTATTAACCGAATATATCTATAATTATTATTTATAATTTTCGATTTATAAATAAAAGTGATGCTGAACACTTGTATTTATAAATTTACTAAAATTTTAACTTATAAATCTATTAAAATTTTAACTTTAAGTATAAAAAAAAAGTCATTTCGGAACGGACCTAAGCGTCTATTCAGCATCAACTGATAAGTTGGTCAAACCAACTTATCGGTCATTATCCCCAAAAAAGTGTTCGGCTCCTACTTATTATTGGACTTATAAATTAATTTATAAATTAAAAAAAATAAGTAACAATTTATTACTTTAAAAAATGACTTATAAGTTATTTTTTTAAAGTTGGTTAAATCAAATGAAATGATAAAAATGTTCTCTTTTATTTTTATAATATTCTTCTTATTAAATGATATTTTAGTAATTTTTATATTTTACTTAACTTATAAGTCATGATTGGCCAAACACATCCACAACTATTACTTATAATTTTTAACTTATAAATAAAAGTGATACCGAATACTTTTATTTATAAATTTATTAAAATTTTAATTTAAAAAAAAAAAAAAAAAGTTATTCCCCGAACGGCCCTAAGTGGCGATAGTAGTAGACCAGTAGGAGGAGAAATGCAGAGCTGTTTGAAGGACTTCGATATTCCGGCTAAGCGTCCCTCGGAGGAAGCTCAGAGGAAGTGGAGAAACGCCGTTTCTTTAGTTCGGAACCGCCGGAGACGTTTCCGTCACGTTGCGGATTTGGATAAGAGATCCCAAGCTGAATTCAAGGTCCAAAAAATTCAGGTACGGCACACAGTGCTATTCTTGTTCACTTTTAGTAATAATCAGTTGCTCTTACAACTTAGTTCATTCGGTTCATTCACAAGAAACCTGAGCAAAATAACAATCATCACCATCGCTTAGGGATCCATCCAATACTTCTTCTACTGTTAACGTTTTATAGTATCATTTTCTTTATGATTTTTTTTTAGTATATAATGTATAATAACTAAGTACTAATTTCCTAGAAAGGTTTTAGTATATACTTTGATATAAAAAATCAAAATATATATTTTATTTTGGAACTTCCTTATTAGCGTTGCTTAAAGCACATATGGTTGTGTTTCTGTTTCTGTTTAGTTTTGTTGATGTTTTTATTTTTAGTTTTTTTGGGGCGGTACGTGGGGGACGACGAAGGTAGCCGGAAGGACTAAAAGTGGAAACCTGAAACACGCATATTGTGATGTTTGAAACCATTATAAATAGCATAATATATAAAGGCCAGAAGAGGGAGATAATGCACTTGCGATACTGATATATATGTATTTTATGACTTCTATTCATAGGGATGGCTATCCAATCTATCGATCAATTTAATACTAATAATAAGCCTCTGGCCCTTTACCAGTACGAAAAATTATTCTATGGTCCTGAGGATGGCCACGTGGTTTCCAGGACCACTCACGAGCTGCCATTTTAGCATGTATAATGAAATGGTTCACTGTATATGCTGAAATGATAGCATGTTAGTGGCCGGGGCACCACGTGGTGGTGTCTCAGAACCACCGAATAACTTCTCCTACCAGTACAACATGGACCACCCTCTATACTGGACTTATTTCTTTCAATAAAACATTATGTGGTTTTGTCTAATGCTGGTCCCCATGATCTGTTTGCTCTCTACCTCTTAGGATGGAACACCACTTCTTTTTTCTCTTTAGTATTAGTTTCGCAATTGGCAATATATGCAAGTAAGCAAGTTAGTGCCATGTTTGGTGAGACCCAGTGGCCAGTGTTAAGTTTTATTTGTAGCTTTATTTGCAATATTGTTAAATTTCTTAAGAACGTGTAGATATTTCAATTCTAATAGTTTAGGAGAAATTATGGGAAGGGTTGGTGGGAAAATTTAGAAAAATTTATTACAAACAAAAGAGTGGCATTTGGTCTACAATATTGTCCATTTATAAGAAGTGGTCAATAGGGACATTTAGAAAATTTTGTTAAAAACAAAAGAGTGGGTCCATTTATAAGGAGGGTCATGAGGGAAATTTAGAAAAAATTGTTAAAAACAAATGAGTTGCATTTGGTCTATATTTTTGTCCATTGACATTGCAATAAGTTCTTATTTCTGATTATATGTGCTTCTTCACCCTATGGCTAATACTATGTTGCACAGGGGACATTGTGATTTTATTTTTTGGGAATTGATATTTCCACAAGCTAATTTGATATTTTCACAAGTGGGTCTCATTTGATCTTGTGGAAATATCAAATTAGTTTGTGAAAATATCAATTCCCTATTTTTAAAAAAGGATAAAAATGTTTACTCTTCTAGGTTCTTGCATTTCCGAGAACACTAGATTTTTACCAGAGAATGGCCACGTGAAGTTCTTAATATCATATGCTGCTACTTAAATTTGTTCTCACTATTCTTTTTGAGCTAATACTAACCTTTTCCTTTTAATACTTGTGTACCAGGAAGACTTACGACTTGCCATTACAACATATAGGGCAGCATTCAAGTTTATTGATTGTACGTGTCTTCTTATTTTTATCAAAATTACTTGCACCAGTGATAGGATGATAGTCATAGCCTTAGATCCCCTATAAATATTCAAACTTTTTTTTATTATGTTCTTAATTTGTCTTCTCTTGCAGCCCTAAAGCCCTCAAAAGAGACTAGAGATGCAGGCTTTACAATCCACCCTGATAAACTTGCGAAGGTTGTTCGTAACCATGACATTGTGGGCTTGGAAGCCCTCCGAGGAGTTAAAGGAGTTGCTACTGAATTGAATGTCTCATTGGATGGAGGAGTAAAAAACAATGATTTGTCTATCAGACAAGAGATCTATGGCTTCAACAGATATACTGAGAAACCTTCTAAAAGTTTTTGGTTGTTTGTTTGGGAGGCTTTGCATGATTTTACCCTTATTGTCCTTATGGTTTGTGCCGTGGTTTCCATAGGTGTGGGACTTGCCACCGATGGGTGGCCAAAAGGCATGTATGATGGGTTGGGAATCATACTTAGTATATTATTGGTAGTCATGGTTACTGCACTCAGTGACTACAACCAATCCCTGCAGTTTAAGGATTTGGACAAGGAGAAGAAGAAAATATTTGTTCAGGTCACTAGAGATGAAATTCGGCAGGAGGTCTCCATATTTGACTTAGTTGTTGGAGATATTGTCCACTTATCCATTGGAAACCAAGTTCCTGCAGATGGTTTATTCATATCAGGGTACAGTTTGTTGCTTGACGAGTCAAGCTTGTCAGGTGAGAGTGAGCCAGTAAATATAAACGAGATTAAACCTTTTCTACTTGCAGGGACTAAAGTGCAAGATGGGTCAGGTAAGATGCTGGTGACTACTGTTGGTATGCGAACTGAATGGGGTAAATTGATGGAAACATTGAGTGAAGGGGGAGAAGATGAGACTCCACTGCAAGTGAAGCTGAATGGTGTTGCTACAATCATTGGCAAGATTGGCTTGATGTTTGCTGTGCTGACATTTTTGGTGTTGACATTAAGATTTATGGTGGAGAAAGTAGTTCACCATGAGTTCACAAATTGGTCTTCTATTGATGCTGTGAAGCTTTTGAATTACTTTGCCACGGCAGTAACTATAATTGTTGTTGCCGTTCCAGAAGGACTACCTCTGGCAGTGACATTGAGTCTTGCTTTTGCAATGAAGAAATTAATGAATGAGAGGGCACTTGTGAGGCATCTTTCTGCGTGTGAGACAATGGGTTCTGCTACTTGCATTTGCACCGACAAAACAGGGACATTAACAACAAACCATATGGTAGTTGATAAGATATGGATATGTGGAAAATCTGAGGAGATAAAAGGAAGTGAATCTGGAGATCTCTTTCATTCAGAAATATCAGAAAATGTATCAACCTTTCTCTTGCAGGCTATATTTCAAAACACAGGTTCTGAGGTGGTAAAGAATAAAGATGGGAAAATTTCAATTTTGGGTACACCAACAGAATCAGCACTGTTAGAATATGGATTGCACCTGGGTGGTGATTTTGATGCTCAACGCCGAGAAATTAAGATGCTAAAGGTTGAACCTTTCAATTCTGTCAAGAAAACGATGTCTGTGCTTGTGGCTCTTCCAGATGGTAAGATCCGAGCTTTCTGCAAAGGCGCATCAGAAATAATTTTGAGAATGTGTGACAAGATAGTCGACAGCAATGGGGTAACTGTTGACATGTCAGGAGAACTGGTACAAAATATTACTAATGTCATCAATGGTTTTGCCTGTGAATCTTTAAGAACACTCTGCTTGGCATTTAAGGACACTGACAACAATTGTGATGGAATTTCCTTGCCTGATAATGGATATACACTGATTGCAGTAGTTGGAATTAAGGATCCGGTTCGCCCGGGGGTCAAGGACGCAGTTAGAATTTGTTTGGCAGCTGGAATTATTGTGCGTATGGTCACCGGTGACAATATTAACACAGCCAAGGCCATAGCAAAAGAATGTGGGATACTCACTGAAGGTGGTTTGGCTATAGAAGGACCCGAATTTCGCACCAAAACCCCAGATGAATTGAAGGAAATAGTACCAAGAATTCAGGTGTACAGTTGATTTACAGTAGTATGTGATAAATTATGTGAAGATGCACTTGATTTCTAAAACTTGTCAGTACAGGTTATGGCTAGATCCTCGCCTTTGGACAAGCACAAGCTGGTAACAAATTTGAGGAGCATGCATAAAGAGGTGGTTGCGGTAACAGGTGATGGAACGAATGATGCTCCTGCTTTGCATGAGGCAGACATTGGACTTGCAATGGGTATAGCAGGAACAGAGGTTTGTTTATCTGCTCTTTTATTGGAAAGTTTCAATCTGCTTATTTATAGTATAATATTCTTGCCTTATTCCTCGTTGTTTTTCTTCTACGAGGCTGAACCAAATTCAGTGTTTTTAACCCTATATTATATATCACACGTGTTTAAAAATGTTAGATCTTATCACTAGAAATTTATGACACGGTGTCGAGCTTTCCCCTTCTGGTCTCATTTCATTTATGCCTGCTTGTCATTGTTTCTCATTCTTAACTTTTCACAAATTATATCCACAGGTTGCAAAAGAAAACGCTGATGTCATCATATTGGATGATAATTTTTCAACTATCGTAAATGTAGCCAAATGGGGACGTGCTGTTTACATAAACATTCAAAAGTTTGTTCAGTTCCAGCTTACTGTTAATATTGTTGCTCTTATGATCAATTTTGTTTCTGCATGCATCTCAGGTGTGCTGGTCTGTAGAGCTAGTTTTTTGTTCCCTTAAATCTGATTACTAAAATTTAGTTAAAGTAGTAGTCTCCCACTTCACTTGCAGGATCTGCTCCCCTTACGGCTGTGCAGTTGCTTTGGGTTAACCTGATCATGGACACACTGGGTGCACTGGCACTGGCTACAGAACCGCCACATGATGGACTGATGAATAGGCCGCCTGTTGGGAGGGGTGTGAGTTTCATTACCAATGCAATGTGGAGAAATATAGCAGGTCAGAGCATTTATCAAATGGCTGTCCTATTCGTTTTCAATTTCTCAGGGAAGCAGATTTTGGGAGTTCAAGGTTCAGATGCTACCATCATTGTCAACACTTTCATATTCAATACCTTCGTGTTCTGTCAGGTATTATTTCTGGATTTAGCTATTGTTTCTGTAAGATATTTTTGGATTCCTTATTTCTTTTGCATATTATCAGTCTCTTATAAGAGTAATTTTTAATTTTTAATTTTGTTGTTGTAGCTTCGCATAAATACTGAAACAGTTTTTTTGTGTTTTAAATTTTTAGGTGTTCAATGAAATAAACAGCCGTGATATTGAGAAGATCAATATTTTCCGCGGCATGTTCAGTAGCTGGATGTTCATTGGTGTCATGGTAGCCACAGTAGTATTTCAAGTAATCATAGTCGAATTCCTGGGCGCTTTTGCAAGCACTGTGCCACTAAGCTGGCAACTATGGTTACTTAGTATTGTAATTGGATTAGTGAGCATGCCCATTGCAGTTGTTTTGAAGTGCATCCCTGTTGAAAGAAAGACTGCTAAGCACCATGATGGTTATGATCTACTCCCAACCGGGCCAGAAGGGGTTTGATATAAGGAAGAAGCAGCATGTAGTTTTCTTAGGTCATTTTCGAAAGGAAAATGAAGCATTTAATTTTCTTAAGACTAAAGTGCTTGGAGCAGAATTAGAGTGCTTTATTATAAGGTAACCATTTGTTTTTGATTGCTCTATCCTTTAATCAAGCCCTTTAATTCAACTCCAAGTACTTTAGTCATAAGAAAATTAAGTGCTTCCTTTTCCTTTCGAAATGACCTAAGAAAATTACACCTCACAATTGCCTCTTCCATGACCGATGAAACAGATTATTTTTCGAAAGCATGTTGCTCTAAAACTCTGGTGCCGAGTGGACCATATTTTTGTTGCATCTTTTCCCTTATTTTTGTTTTCTAAGATACTAGGTTTTGTTTGTTATTGTAATATGAGCATCCTTCTTATCATCCTCATCTTGAATAAATAGTTAACCCGGGAAATTGAACGTAAGGTTTTATTTGTTTTGTAATTTGTCATCTTATCTTGATTAGATATTGTTAAAAGTTGTATTGTTTCAAGGGAAGCACTCAACTTCTTGTCATTAAGACTTTACATGGGTGATCAAATACTCAAAATTAATCTACTTTTATTGTTATCAACACAATATTGATGACTTTTTCTTCATCCAATTCACCCTCAAATGGCATATAAAACAAGAAGAACCAACCTTCTTTATCATGTACTACTTGAGAAGAGGCAAGAGAAGTCCCCGGGGGAGAGGAATAGTATTAAGCTGAATTCACATGAATGAAACTGTGCGCTCAACATTTTGTTTCAATCTATTATCTATTTCCAAAATCCCAATACAATATGGTAGTAATTTCTCTATAAACAAAGGCCCTGTTCCAAGTCCAAAGCTGTGCTCCAATTTAAAGCAGCAAAATACACGGGAGAAAGACCAATTTAGTACATGCTTCTATGCATATATAAGATACAATACAATAAAACTAATCTCTTTCTGAAGGATTCCAAGGATCTCGACTTTGGTACACCATAAGAAGAATCTTTCTCCATCAAACTGTCCTATTCACTGGAGGAAAAAATATTAGTGTACTAGAAAGGAAGAATGGCGGATTCCAAGATTATTTGTATCTCCTTTTGGCTTCTCCATAAGCAACCACCCCCATAACAGTCATTGAATAACCAGCTATACCTATGAAGGTGACAGGATTTCGGAACAGGAGTATGGAGATAACAACAGCTACAGCTCCTTTTGCATTGCCTAATACCTGAAAACGGTACATATTCAGTCCAAGATGGGTTCAGAGAAACAAACACAACATTATCAAGGATTTGATGAGTTTAAAAGGATTTGACACAGAACCCCGATCATACCTGGAGTGTTAGTGCACTTGTATGCTTGGTCACCAAGAAGTTGGTTAAGTTGGCTGAGTAAGCCATTACTGAATTAAGCAACAGAAGTACCCACATGTATGTATGCTGCATACCAAGTGCAATAGTGACATTTACCACATCAGGCTCCATTACAAGTGCTGCAGGCAATAAAACTAGAACAGCGATTGGAGCCATGTAAAGCATCAAGTTCATGGAGTTCAACTTCTCCCTGAAATTATGGTAGAAGATTAAAGAGGTTGATCACAACTGTAAAATAAATACCACACAAGATACAATAGAAATATATATGGATATAGAGAACATGGCGGTGTGGGGTTTTGGACATTTTCGTAGCCACCTTTAGAGAACTACTCTTAGGTACTTCACCATTTACCTTAGTTTGTGTCCACTATATGGATATTGTGTGTGGGGTTTTAGGTAAATGTTTCAGATGCAATGGAACTAATGGTTTGAAGACACTGATGGAGCTGATAAAAAGCTGACATTATCAGTTATTTGCTTGGTTAAATTTGATAACTACTGCAGGTCATAATTTGTAATAGCAACACACACTGTAATAGAAGATCAGCAACATGCAGATGATATTTTAATAATCAAAAGCACAAAGAGTTTTACCCTTCTGAAGAAAGCAGGATTCCCTGAAGAACAGACTTGAAGGCCCTTGCAGCGGTTGCACTTATGCACATAATGAATCCATACAAGTGAAAGCTTGGCTCCCCCTGCCACCAATCAAACCATTTCATGTCTTTCATTGGAATTTTAAAAACGAGTTGTGATAGACTGTAAGTCTGTAAGAATCCAACATAACTCGAGAGTTCTTTATGAGTGACCGAATTAATCAATCATGACAGAATTAATCAAACATGCAACTTTTAAGAATCTAGTTGTCAGAAATCTAGGTCTATTGAACTAACTCCGAAGCAAGGGAGAAATTGCTTTAGCCCCCCTGAAGATACCACATAAACTTCATAAATAACTTCCATATAGGACTTCAGATACTTCTTGATAAACTATGCCTAACTATTGCCATTTTTCAGCAATTAAGATAACATTCAGGAGCTTATTGCAGATTGCAAACACATTATGAATAGTCTCATATAAATTTTAACATCCGACTAAGGGCAAACTTTCACATACCATAATTATTTGAAGCATAAATTACTTAAATCATTGTTTTCAGCAAGTTTTTGACTTCAAAGTTTATATAATATCACTATGAAACAAGCAGAAATCTAAATAAGATCTCAAAGGTTTGAAGCTTTAGTCACTTAAAAATCTGGTCACACTAGTGATCACTTAGATGGAGGATTTATCTAATGAAAGCTTTAACTTCAATTGTAATTTGTAAGATATATCACCAAGGCGTATTTCAAGGCCAACCATTTAGTAGGCCATGCAAGCTTGGAAGTTGCAACTTATGAAGATCGACCATCTTGAGTACATTGGTCTAAAATCATTTGTCGCTGCAATGTAATGCTAGCTAGAACAATCTTTATTGACATATTCCAGATTTTTACAACTCCAAATCTGTATTTGAAATTTGTTTTTAAGTAGCGCTGACATATTCATAGTTAATCACTTTGTTTAAACGTTACCACCTGTGATCTCCCATATGCACTAAAACTAAGTCCACAAATACTCCTATGTTGTTTGGACTTTGGATCATTTACTTCTATTAAAACTGAAATTTTATTATTTGAAATTAAAAAATTGAATGTGTTTTTACCAAATTGAGTTCTTTACATCCAATCAAGCAAAATACAAAACCGACAAGAAAAAAGAAAAAAGCAAAATTCATAATCTTTGTAAATCATTGCAACCTTCTTCATATATGCATTTAAATATGACCTAAAACTAACACAATTAACTAAATTTAGATCTGGTCCTCCTATCGACAATGCAGAAAATAGCACCGAAGATTATATCATAATTAAAATAAGTAAAAAGTATATAGATCAGCACATACCAACTCAGACACACAAAAAAAGTACAAAATTCCCAAACAAAATCAATCAGCCCCCAATATATCATCTCAACAAAATTAAATTTTAAACAAACAAGCAATTTGGGATCCAAGAAAAAGGTGAATAAACATACCCCACTTGCAATCACAACCCCAACTACAACTGGTACAAGAGCAGCATAAGTAACCCAAGCTTCCCTCTTGAAGGTCATGAAATAGGCAAACATTGCGGTGAAAAACGGCGTCGTGGCACCGACAGCCTGATTGAAAGACACAGGGAGAAACCTAAGGGAAATATTGCCACCCACAACAGAGGCACAAAACACAATGCTCAAAGTAGCAATCCTAAAGAACTGAGACCTAGACTTGATCCTTTGAAATGGGACAACCTTCAAGAAAACAATAGAAAGATAACTGAGGACAGCACAAGCTGTCATGTGACACAATGTGAGGAAAATTGGGAATCTAAATCCATAATTAGAGAGTAAGAATTTGTTCAAAAGAAGAACACCAATGTTTGATGAATACCATAAAATGATGAGCGAAGATATGAAGAGGGCTTGTTTCTTTACTGCCATTTGCCCCCTTTTTCTTGAGCTGCTTTGTTCTTGAAGGATTGGGATGAATTTGTGAAGGAAGCTCTCATTGGAGCTCTAATGGCGACATGGGTGTTCTTTATTTTTGTATTTTTTAAATTATCTATGGTAAATGTGATTTATGATATGTGTGTTTTGTGGGACTTTTGTTGGGATTCGTGCAGGTTGAAGGAAGAGACGTGTGGCCTCAGTCTCAATCACTGAATGTAAGAATGGTTGTCCGATCCGTGTGTTATGTTTCTTGTGTTGTCAAACACTTGTAATTATGTAAGGATTATGTTAATTAAAACAGGAGGATGTAACAAATATAAGTAAAGATTGAATGGCAGTTATTGAAATAATAATATAATAAGTTACAGTTTAGCGTTATTAAATATATATTTTTTATTTTAAAATATAAAATTATTATTAATTTTTTAAATTTAAAATTGACATATATATTTTTAATTATAATCAATATAATGATGAGTATTTTAAATCATTTCAAAAATATTAATCATTATAAAATTTATTTATTTTTCATAATTTTTAACGAATCGTCTCAATTTTGAGTTTAAATATATCAAATTAACTTTTAAAAGATAATAACAATCTTATCATTCAAAACGAAAAAATACTATAAAAGAAGTTTTTATTAAGATTTGTAATAGCACAATGTATAAGTCTACTGAAATTTTTGTAGACCTCTTTATTTTTAGGAAACTGATATTTTTATAATATTTTTTGATAGTCATTATAAATTTATAACGATGGTTAAAATCGTCGTTACAGACTTATAATACCAATTTTTATATAAAAATATCAAAAAATACTATAAATATATTAATTTCCTATTTTTATTATCAGATATTCAATTACTTTTAAATGTATGCCTTTTAAATGTATGCATTTGTGTTTTGCATATTGAAGTGAGACTACATTCTTTGGACAGATTACAAATCAAACTTTTCCATCGTCTTCACTTTTATTTTATTCAATTTCCCTATTTCTATCTCTAAATATTCTCATTTTACTAGGGGTCGTACACAGTTTATTTAATCATACTTCATCTATTCTCACATTCTAAATCTTTTATAAATTGCGAAATAATTAATGAATAAGTCTAAGTATATTATAATTGAATATAATATTAATTTTAATTATTAAAAAATAAAATTTAATATAAAAATTCATATCAATTTTATATTTTAATAATTAAAATTAATATTATGTCCGATATTATATCCGAATATATTATATATCTACTCGTCCGGAATTAATACTTCAAAATTTCCACACAGAGACACGTGCCCCAATTACTAGACAAAGGTACTCCACTTTTAAAATCCCAAGTACTCCACTTTGAAAATGGAAAATCACTCACTTTACTATATTTTTAGGAAATTGATATTTTTATATTATTTTTTAATAATTTTATATAATAAATTTTATAAAAATATTTATAACAACGATTTAATTATCATTATATATATTATAATAATATTTTTATAAAATTTATTGTATAAAATTATTAAAAAATAATATAAAAATATTAATTTTCTATTTTTATGACGTGTGGTGGTTCTTTATTTTCTTGCTTATTGTGTAATATATATATAGTTTTGGGGTATGAGTAATTTTCAATCAAATGATAGCCTAAACTTTTTACTCACTCACCAAATTCTTACGTTACACTGGAATCTGGATGGCTCGTCAATATAATAATTATTATAAAGAACAAAAAGAGGGTGGTCCAAAATACTATTTGGTCCACACCCTATATGACTCCCTCGTCATAATAAAAATAGTAGTAATAAATAAAAAGATTTCTCAAGGATTTTACGTTTCGCATAATAGTAAAATTCTCCGTTGGAGTATAAGATAAAATATTAAAAATATATATACTTTAATAAATTATAAATTTAATAAATTATAAATATAAATAAATATGTAATTCTAAATAAATATATATATGAGTTTGATACGTTAATATTTAAAAAAAAAGATAGTACTCAAAGTTATTGAGTTAGCGTATTTATTACGGACAAGTCTACGTATATAACATTTAAATATAAAATTAAATATTATGTCTTTTTTAATTATTAAAATATAATATAAATTTTAATATTTTAATACTATATTTTATTTTTTAATAATTAAAATAAATATAATATTTGAATATGATTCTCTTATAGTTATTCATTTAAACTGGTCAAGGTTGGATTCTCACCATAGTGAAAGTTCCGATTCTCACACAAACTCAAAAATGTTAAGATTTTAATAGTATAAGAAAATAAAGGCTAATTTTATTTTCTTTTGTTGATTTTTTTGGTTAAAAAAAGATTAAAAAACACAAAAAGCAAAACAAAATAAGGCTATCTATTTGAACGAATATGCATATACTATATTTGTTTCAAAACTAAATATATATTTTAAAATTTTAAAATTAAAATTACAAAATTTTAAAATCCAAAAATAATATAAATTTATTTATTTTTAGCACAAATAACTATAACTATTGTCAATTAACTAAAAGTGAAATTATATTTTCACAAAATCAAATGAATTTGTCTTTAGAAATATTAAATTAGTTTGTGAAAATATCAATTTTTTTACTAAAATACTACATATTACTATATTTACTAATTTTAAGCCTTTAACAAATTATCAATTTCATATTTTATGGTTTTATATATTAATTTTTTTAAAATATTTCTAATTTTGTAGCTGATGAAGCATATAGCATTGTTTAGCAAAGAAAAAGGAAATTGGCCAACCTACCCTCTTTTCCCATAAAAGGAAAAAAAAGATAGAAAAAGAGAAAGATACTTTACAATACCAGAACAATAATTATATTATTAAAATAAATAAATAAATAAATAAATAAATATATATATATATATATATATATATATATATATATATATATATATATATATATATTTAACAATTTAATAAAACTTTGAATAGTCAAAACGAAAACATTACTGAAAATGATATGTGACCCGTGGGACCACAATTCCTCTAAAGCTTCCACGTGAATAAAAGACGAAAGGTTTTCCAATTTCAACCTATTGTACTTATTTACACTGTTGCCACTCCCCTCTACCTATGGACGCTCCTTGCTATCACTATCACCTTTTTATTCTCTCTCATACAACGATGCTGAGCTCTCTCTCTATATGTATGTTTCTCTAACTTCGAGGTTTGCAAAACCCTAGATACTCTGTTTTTTCCTTATCGTTTCCAATCGATACAAGTTCATTTTCTTCCGCAGGGGACTTTAAGGTACTGTTTGGTCCTCTTGAAAGCTACACTTCCTTTCCAATTTCCCTTTCTTTGTTACATTCCACAGTGTACTGTCGATGTATTCCTTAGCTTCAATATGTTATGAATTCGGAATTTTTTATGTTAATCTCCTTTCTAAATGTTTTTGTTCTTAATTTTTTCTTTCTAATCAGTTTGTATGTGTATAAATGTGTTTGTAAACATGAACATGGATAGGTTTTATATATGTTGCTGCATTGTGTGAAATACTCCTTATCTTAGAAGATAAAATTATTGTATCTTGGGCTTATTTGTTATACCTTGTCCTAGCATATTGATGATCCATGGATATATTGCTGCAAGTGATTTTTTATTTTATTTTATGTTATGGTTTGTTTTTCGTGTGGATAACGTTAATTGTTGTTCGGACTGGTAAAGCTGTTTGTGTAATATTAATAGGCCTAAACTAAAAACAATTGATTTGAGAGTTTTGGTTACTATTGGTATTTTCCACTTCTGAATCTAATAGCTAAATCTTCTCAGAGACTGGTCCAGTAGATCTATGTACTTGCAAAATGAACAAGTTTTTGGTAAAGTTATTAGTTATACATGTTTTGTAACTCTGTTTTTTTCTTACATTCTCTCTAGTTAGTGAAAATTTTAATGGTGAAATTATTCATATTTCAGGTCTGGTTCTTCTGAAGTTATGGACTGGGCTCCTTGGGATTCATACTATGATCAAGGTTTCCCAACTCTTATATCTAGTTAGATGTCACACTTTCATTTAGCAATGAATCAACTGGAAAATCTAATCAAGGAAGAAAAAGTAAAATAAAAAATGATTGTCAACAGTGTAATTTTTCAGTATTTGACTGTTTCTGAATGAAAATAATCGTTTGGCAGCCACTGATGAAAGCAGTTGTCATGTGGGACATGAATGGCAGCGTGACTCTTACTTCGGTTATGGGCTTGGTAGTTGGACCTCTTTTTACTTTTGAATAAAAATCCTGGTTGATACAAAATTTTAAAGATGAGCATTCCAAAACTTTGACCATCCATTTTCTTGTTGCAGACGTGATAGAAGAAGATTCTTCAAATGAGGAAGCTTGTATACACGTGTTAAGGCTATTGATAGCAAAAGCAGATACTGAAATTGTTGAACTAAAAGAAGAACTTGTAATTCTCCGAAGCCAACTAGCCTGGCTTGATGAGGACTGGTCGAAGTTATGCTCTATTGCTTTGAAAGAAAAGATTGATTGTCTTGACATCTCAATACGGGGCTTGAAAACCAAAAATATACAAGCAGATCATGACTTTGGTGATCATTTACAAATGCTTAGGGAACCAGCTGAGAAAATACATGACATATTGCAGGCTCTGCTTAGGAATTGCTTTCAACAAGAAGATAACCAGGTTCTGTTCTTGGATATACAAAGTTAATTATCTTTCATTGTTTTGCTCATGCATGCAAAAGGTTTCATGGGTGATAGTATGCATATAAATCCTTTGCTTCCTTTTTCCTCCTTTTAATTTAATAAATGAAATATTCATTTAAAAGAGGAAGAGGGCACAACTGCAGATGCTTTGGAGGAGTGGAGTTTTTGGCCTGCAAAGTGAGATTGTTGCTACTGACTTTCCTACTTTTTGGGTGCATGTGGTGTACTTGGAAGCTTTAGTTCCCTTCTTAGTTTTTTTGGAGGAGCTGGGACTTGGATGATTTTTACTTCCTTAGTACTCTATAATTTGTGTGTAGGGAATGTCCCCTGTAGGACAGTTTTTTGGGTTGTATGGTGTGTATAGCCTCCTGCAACCCTGGCTGTGGGGATTCTGGCCTTTTGTTTTCTTGTTTGTTTCTGTGTTTGCTCCCTTTGTCAAAACCGGTGCTTCTCCATTGGAATTTTTTTTTATCAAGAAGAGGAACTGGGACAAATTCACGAGAATTCTGTAGTAAAACGTGAAATCCTCAGATTTGGGAAGAAGTCTAGAAGTGAGATTTATAACTAACAATAAATCTCTAACCTTCAGAGGATCCCCCAAAGGAATAGCTTTCTAGGTGATGTTAGCTACCAAGAGAGAGATAGTATAATTGTTTATGTAACTGAGTAGACTGTAGTAGTGTTTGATAAAGATGGTTGCAAATTCAAATAAGCATGTGAAGTTATGATTCTATTATTTACACATCGTAATAATTGGGTGAAGTTTCCTAAATTTTTTACATTACAGCGTACCGTACCAAACTTTAATAGGTTTTAGCAACGTCCTCAAAGAGTATTACAATAGGTTGGACTCTAGACTTAAACAAAACATTTCTTTCACTCTGTCATTTTATGTATAATCTCTGCTCAATGCAAGTCTGATGCTATCAGGTCTTTCCATTTATAATATGACCTTTAGTGTTGAAATTGAGCATATGCACTTCATTGTCTCACATGGATTCCAATGACTTGATGTTTATCTTCGTAGTCTTCAACCTCCTCCTCTTGTACCATATAAGAATTAAAAAGGGTTTTGGTTTAGCTTTCTAGGTTAGCTGCCTAGAGTGAGTACATAAATTGAGACAGTTTAGTGGCAGTGTAAGATGTGCTTATAGTGATAATGCATTCTTCTGTTCCTTGATCTACCTTATCCATTTTCATTTGTCCACTAGCCATCTTTGCTGAATGTACCCATGTACTGTAGTGAATTTCTCAATGATATTCCACGATAAAGACAATTGGCTGAATCCTGTGAAACCATTTAATGGAATTTATCCAACTGCTAAGTAAAACTGAAAGCCCACACCTTAGTTCTAGGATGGCGATTTTTCTCTCTTTAGCTTTTTGGATACAACATATGTACATTGGTGTTGCCACATCTTGGTGATCTTATATTATGCACTCTTGTTAGTTAAAAAAAAATTGACGAGTGATTCTTCCTGTAACATTTTCTTCTTGCTCTTAATTTTTATGTGGTATTTATTCAATTTTTGTGATCAATCACAAGCTTAAAGTATCTTCACTTTTTCAATTTTGATTACTTCCTGGATCAAGTTCTTACGAGTGCTTAAGAGAAAAGTACTCCTGATAAACTGAAATGATGTTTTTTTAATGTTTTCCGCGTGACAAACAATTAGTCTATAGATGTAACTGCCAAAGAATCGAGTTCAGATCATCCAGTACACTCAACTGATGTTTTAGTGGAGATGAAACAATCGAGTGATGCTGCTTCAAACACTATTGGAAGCGAGGAAGCCAAAGAGACCAATACTACGGCTGCAGAAAAGCATGCTACCTCAATGACGTTTTCGAAGCCTCTAGGAAAAACGTCAAAGTCTCTGGGAACCGCTAAGGTATACGGTTTTCCTCCCTTAGTACCTTCTTTCATGAGTAAATAGTTTTTACCTATGGAAAGATAAATAAATATAGTTTGTTCCAAGATTACCTATTGATCATTGAAAACCTTGACGATTAAGCAACCTTGGGTTTTGCCTTTCACTCTGAATGTTTGACATGCTGGCACCGCCCAATATCAAGATGTTTGTCCAGACCAAATTTTTTGACCAAAACACTAGTATTTTTTCTTGTTGGAGAGTATAACCTCTTTCAGGGTTTTATTCCATGAAAATGATGGACAGAGATTAAGAGAAATACCCCAACTAGCATAGGAAGTACTGAAATATAAAGTTCTCGACACGATTAGCTAATATTCCATTCCAAAATATAAGATCAAGTTTGACATTTCAAAGTCATTGTGAGATATTTTTAAATACAAATTTGATGTGATTAATTTTCCTTTTGAAAAGAATAAATCTTGTAATTAGTAGTAATCTTTACATAGTTTACAATTTTCATAATTATATTGAATTGATATCCATTTTGAATTTAATAATAGCTCAAACTGATTTTAAAAAGTCTATTTATCTTATATTTTGGAACAGGGAGTATATTAGACAAGACAGGAGCACCATTGCGCATTCAATTAACATAATATGCTTGAGATAGCTGTAAGAAAGGGAGGAGAGGGGGGTGGGGTGGAATCATATGAATGAGACTCTACCAAGCCATTGTCAATTGAGCGAAAAAAGCAAAGTTGAAGGTTGCATTTTGCAAAAATAAAATAAAATAAAATAAAATAAAATAAAAAAATCTCTCTCTTCAAATCAGAGGTTGTAGAGGATATAGATTTATAATTCTATGGTGTATAGACAAACAAAAGTTACTAATGCATAATGCACCTATGTTTTACCACACTGCACACATGCGTGTATAACCATTTCAACATAGATACTTTCACCCACTTTACTGCCACATTATGTGGTAAAGCAAATGATTATTTAGGTTTGTTGTTTGTAGCCACCCATCTACTGGATACTTGCATAGATGGTGTCACTGGATCCCTCCATGCTTGTAGATTATTGAATAAACTCATCCCTTTTTTATTATTTATATATATGATGATAAAAGTAATAAATCCAATGCTTTTGCACGACTGTCCTTCTGTATTGAACAGAGTGTAGGTGTTATTGCCAATCATTCCAACCTCGATATTTCAGGAGCTGATGCAACCCATATCAAGACAAACAAACGATTAATCAAGTATGATTCAAGAATCAGTGAAAAAACAGAAGACAATAATCCTACTTTAACTCCCAAAGTCAACTGTCTGCCATCTTCGGAAACTCAAGTGGAGAACAGAAGTAATCTCGAAACAGTTATCTTCCAGGTAGCTCTCTTTGTCTTTGCTTTTTGTAGGAGTGGGTAATCAATCATTCACAGGTTGCAACTGAAAGGTTAAAAACTTGAACTGTCTTGGGCTTGAATCTGCAGATTGTATGTGTGGCACATTTATTTGTATGCAACCATGAAGTCAAATGATTTGCTCTAGATTATCATTAAAAGATAAATATAGAACTTAATTTTTCATACCTTCCAAACTGGCTTACCAACTATAGGCCATGGGGCTCTGCTCTTCTCCTCCTTTTCCATCCGTTTCTTTTCCTTCAGCAAAATTTTCTTGCATCTAATTAACACAGTATGCTCTAGTGCCATATCACTACGTGTGGAATTCTCAGGTATACTGGTGGATGGTGGTACACATGGTTGGGTTCAAGTCTCGTAGAAGCCAATAACACAGTCTCTGTGTTCCATAACTGCTTATTGATCCTAAAACAAAGCTCTAGAGAATAAAAGGTCTGTTTCGCTATAGCACTACTTGCTATTGTTACGATTTTTCTTCCCACTCGATTGATCTCTTATATGTAGGAGGATCTCTAAAATAGGAAGTTGGATTGGGACCAAAATATTTGGATCCCTGATTAAATGCGCACAACATTAACTCAGATGAAGTGATGAACCATATGATTTCGATAGAAGAGCACTCTAGACCAATCGATAATGTTCAGTCCTCGAAATACTTGCTTTTTGTCTTCTGATATAACTATAGCAACTCCCACCTTTTAGACTAATTGTCAAAAAGTAGATTAGGCGTAGGTTCTATCATTTCTACTCGCATTATTAAAGAGATTTTAACATAACTATGCTTCAAATTGAATTCTCTCTCGAATGTTTGAGGTTGTAAGTTCTTTATCTTGACACCCAGGAGCAACTATGAACTTCTTAAGAAAATAATGATAAAAAACTTTACTCATGCAAACTTGGTATATTGGGTGCTCCTAGTTAAGGTACAAGCAGCTCTTTCAACTGCTAAATTTGTTGAAATACTTCTTTCATTACCTCGTGGTTTTGATTCAGGCAAAAATATAAGGAATATATGTAGAGCTTCCTGTTCAGTTTAGTTTACTTTTAAGTAGCCTAACTTGTTACTGTTGCTTGTAAAAAAAGAATCAGGAGTAAGTTAGTAACCCATAATAAAGCCCCCATCCCAAACTAAAGTAAAAGATCGTAGATATGATAAATACCACCTGAATGTACAATGCTAATGAATTTGTTATTTGCACAAATTCACCAGACTGAAGATTCAAGCTTAAAGTCAACGCCAGTTGCTTCTAAAGAAGCAATTGCTGATGCAAATGAAAAGCTAGAACAAAGGAAAGGACTTAAAGTTGATCTTCACAAGATTGGCACTTCAAACTCATCTTCAAAGAAAGAAAAGAAGAGAATAGTACCTTTTTTGACAACAGAGGAACTTGAGTTTAGTCGTGCTGATACTGAACACACTGCGGTGCCATCAGATTTACTTTTAGAGTTGCTGAAGCAAGGGAAAGAAAATAAGTCAGAACCAAAGAAAAAGCGAACACCACGACAAAAGGCTGAAGTAGCAGGTACAGACAATAATTCCAGTTCTGATTTGTCTGTGAAGCTGAGTCAGCTGAAGAGGAAGCATCAATGTAATATAAAGAGCTTCCGGGAACAATGTCAGACTGACGAGCTTGGTTTGACTAAATTTTCAAAAGCAAAATACAAGAGGCGGTGGAACTCTAAAATGAGTGGCGAAAATTTCAGATTGAGTCCGTCTGCAAACGAGAAGATTGAGAAGAAGAAAGCTCATGAAGAATATGTTACCACAGATGTCGATATGAAATTAGTTTCCGTAATGCATAAGAGAAGGAAAGTACGTTTGAGTTCACCAGTCCTTGAGGGAACAAAAGTGTTGAAATGTGGCATGATCAATCCGACGAAACTCTCTGATGGTGCAAGGAAGGTACACTCGATTTCTCCCGTCTTTGAGGGAATTAAAGAGTTGAGAAGTCTCGAAATCAATTTAGTGAAAATGCACAGGGATTCAATGGACGGTACCACTAGGAAAGATCTCCGAATCACTGAGTGCCCTGGTGATTCCGATAATGAGAATCTGAAGTCACTGTCTTGCTCTACTGAGCCTCATCCAAAACCGAGTATCTCAGACCTGAATTCCTTGACTGTAAAAAAGCTGAAGCAAATTGCAAGGCAATACAAAATGAAAGGGTGCTATAAGCTCCGGAAAGAAGAGCTTGCAAAAGAAGTAGGATTATACATAATGGAGGTAGTTGTACATGCCAACTTCTGTGTGGCTCTTGTTTTTTTCTATGGATTTTGTATGTATCTTACGTACGTCTGTTTGATTACCTTATACAGGGGAGAAGAAGCCAAAAGAAAGGAGGCAGTATTGCTGCCAGTAGTAGAGGGTGAGCTACAGATTCTCAATGCACGGGACATTTCAAGATTTCTACATACTTATGAAAATGATGGATGGTCATAACACAAAAGTGAAATGAATGTATAAAAAAGCCATATGATTTCATACAGGATTAATTATATATACAAATGATACACATTCATCTATACACGTTGGAGGATTTTTTAGTCTCTGTATGTTTATAATCATTGTTCCGCTTTCTCTACAATACATGAAGTGTTTGCTAACAATTTTTGTTCACTTCTCATTTGCCAACTTGTTACCTGCCCAATATTGGGATAGTCCATATCATTTTGTAGGTATGCACATGCCATTGAATCTCCAATGCCTTTTAATGTTATATATTGCTAATGCATTTAATGTTATATATTATAGGCATATTGCTGTCTGAAGAAGCTAATTTTGATTAAACTATTTTTCATCAGCTTAAATCTCCAATGCCTCTACTTTTAACTTAAATAGACCTACTCATGTTCTCAATCTATTTGGTAAACCCACCTTGAACACATTGCTTCCACCCAACCTATTCAACTGAAAGTATATACAGCTCTTGAAACTCCAGGTTTTCATCGATTGGTAGGCATTTTTCAGGGGTCTATCTGAACATGTTGACTAATGACCTATTATTAATATACCCACCGAGGCTCAGACCTTGTGCTCTGCTGCAGGAGCTTAATTTGTTACTTCAAAGGTCTGTGCTGTCTTCTTTTTTTGTTTTGATTCGCGATATGTGAAGTTAATGCTGTGGCAAATCTTTTTACTAGAAAGCATGCTGTAGATAGTGTGTTTCTAAATTCTATTAACACATCCTCTTGTCCACAAGATGCAATCTTCTGCAGAGGTTCTCAATTAAACAAACTTCCTATTTGCTAATAAAAAATAAAATTGGATGCAATTTTGGATATTCGCTCGCACTTCTGTATGAAAAACGCTGCTGCATCCGTAACAGAAGGAAGTATGAGCTGATTCTGGACTAACTTTATATTTGGTGCCATAAAAATTAACAGGTCAGACAGAACCATAATAAGATAACGTCCAAGTTCTGGCAAGAAAACTGTAATCTTGACACCAAATAAATGTTTAAAATTATATGCTTAGACTTCCAATTAAGGTAATCCTGTTATTAAGATGTTGACAAACAGTTACTGATAGCATCCTTACAGAAAAATTTCACTGCTATAATATAAGCAATGATGCCAAGTACCAAAAACCTACACGGCAGATAAAGAAAAGTTATATTTCAACTATGAGTTCTCAAATAGGTAGTTTTGATTTAGTGAAATATCCAAATTCCATAAATAAATACATCAGAATTTCTAAATATGCCCAATTTTTAATATTTTCAGACATCAGAAGTCCTTGCTTGTATGAAGACCGCATTTAATGGATTTCCCCCTTCAAAGATTCAGTATGAATGAGTAATAAATCAGGACAATTTATTTTAGTCACAGACAAGTCCTCCAACTCAAGGTTTAGTTGCAGATGCTTCAAGAATCATGACCTGAGGAAACCAAAGTAACAGCATAGAGAACATGAAGTTTAGTATCATAATTGTTGGAAAACCCCAATAATGTCACTAGGATTATACAGACGAGCACAAAATCAAAAAAGAGGAGAGGGGGGGGGGGGGGGGGGGGGTGCGCTTATAAGATAGTCCAATCATAGAAACCCAATTTAGCTACGTGGATCGTGAATCCAAATTCACACTGCAAATATATGCATGGATATGTTACGAGTCTGCACATTTGTGGTGACTGACATACTGGAAAGTTCCACCCCCAAATGAACCAAATTATATAATAAAAAAACAAAAGACAATGAAATAAAAAGGAAAAGAAAATTAAAACAAAAAAAAAGGGGGAGGAAAGGGAGGGGGTGGGATTTACTATGCATACCTCAGATGGACGCTAACTTGTGATCAGCTTCCTTTAATGCTCGAACAAGATGGGTTATACGATATTGGAGTTTAGCATTTTCTGAAGCAAGTTGCTGCACCTCTTTCCAAGACTGAGGACATAAAAGACTGTAACACTAAATTATTCCTTACCAACATTTAGTATTGAAAACAAATTAAAAGAATGCACTCCACCTTTTCTCTTTCTAAAACTTGCAACAATGTTGCTTCCTCTAACTTTGACTGGAGTTCATTAACCTTCTTTAACAATTCCTCGTTTCCAGAATCTACACAGCACCAGTTCCCCAAACAGAAAAAAACAAACACACAGAAGAAGAAATGACGAGATGAAAAGCCTGAAATCAAAGCTTGAAAAATAAGAGTAATTTGGTAAGATTGCTCGAGAACCTACCTTGTTTACCAGCAAGGGCAGCTTCAAGTCTTGCCAAGCGATCCTTTTCACGTTTAAATTAAACACAGGCTAGTTAGTAAATGCAAGATATAGAAAACGCAAAATATTGAATTTTTCATTCATCAATTAAAGAAATTTTCATTTTGACCAAATATGATTTATAATGGCCATCAGAAATGAAGATGAAGAAGAGAGTCCATCTAAAACAAATGTATTCTAACGAGGAATTCTTCAAGTAGGTTTTGCATTAGCCAAGGTCAGAGAAATGACTCAAATAAAATTTTTAAGTAAGCAGGGGCCTTGAGAAATCTCAAAGGAATCTGAAAGACAATTTTGAACAAAAAGAAACCCACCCAAACAAAATACATACGGGGAAGATGTTTCTTTGTCATATTTCATCTGCTTACAAACTTCTCGCATCAACCATATTTCATATATAATAACCATAATGACGTTTTTTAGGCAATAGACATCACTTGAGTCAGATTTACAAATGCATTGGGTGAAATCCTTTGTTGAATTGTAAGCAAGCAAGGGCATCCCTAAAATTTTCTATACTATCCAAAGGAGAATTTCTTAACATTCCTGCAGTAACATCTATGATTCACTACAATATGCATTTTTAGGTGTTTGGGTTTGCAAAGAGTCAACAACGTTTCAGTTAAATACATTCTCACGTCTCAATTAGTGGCTGCAGCCAATAATAATACAATATGCGTATGCAATCTGTAGTTTACTTGCCCGGATTTTAGACATGCATACATAATTTTTATATATTGCAGATTTAATAGAATCCCAGAGGCCTTTCCTTCCAATCAAGCTGTGTAAGCCGTAAGGTAGCTTAAAATGGGAATACTAGATAGATATCTTCCGCACAGGCTTAACCAAAGATTAACAGAAACTATTTTTTAAGATCGACCAAAAAGTAGAGAAACCCACGATCCAAAAACACATCAAACCTCACAAAAAATAAACAAAAAAATTTCTTTTTTAGATAAATAATAGGAAAACAAAAAGGAGACCGAACAGAAATAAAAATAGCATAAATATGAAAATATGTACGACTGGACTGGACTGGACTGGATATTTTAGTTTATGTCTAACCTCGGCCTCAGAAACTCTTTTGTAAAAGGCTGCCAAGACCTCATTTGATTCTGCCATCTCTCCAAACCCCCACCTCCCTTTCCCTTGAGTTACAACGACTGCGCAAAACTGAAAACCCTTTGCTAGACGAGGTTGAAATTCGCCATTTATTTGGTTTTTATAAGGAAGTAACATAAACATAGGGCGACTGTTTTAGTCGTAGAAAATAAAAGAATCTTAAAAAGAAAGAGAAGGGTTACTTTCTTTAGTCAAGACTCAAAAATGAGAATAAAAAAAAATGGCTCAAAATTAACTAACTCTTTTTTTTTCTTAATTAAAATTTCAAGACCCTATTTTCGTTCACTCTTTTTTTTTTCTTCTATTATAAAAAATTTAAGACACAATTTTTTTTGTTTTTTTTTTCATTTTCTTTTATTTTCTCTCAAGACAAGAGCGATTGTAATTTACGAAATTACCCTTGACTTTCCTTTTTTTTTTATTTTTTGGTACAACAAAATTTACCCCATGATTCTTTCTTGTTTGGTCATTGCACGTGATTTCATTTTAACATTTTTCTGCAGCATCCCCCCCCCCCCCCCCCCCCCCCCTCATTTTTTGAGTATAAAACTAGTATTTTTCTTTCCGCAGTCTAGACACTATATTACCGTAAAAGTTTTCTCTTTATGTAGTAAGATTAATAAATAATTGAAGAAGTTGTGAAAAGTTAGAACTCCTCCTTATACACCTTTGGATACAAAAAGTCTCAATTTATTTTTATTATTTTGACTCTCAAATTTTTTATAATATTTATTTTAACTCAAATATTTATAAAATTCAATAATTTAGGTATAATTTAAATACATATAAATAATTAAAATTGTACCGTATATAAAGTTTACATACACAATATATAATCACAAAATAAACTACTATCTTTATCTTAATTATTAAAAGTAGGATATGATACGTATTTACAAAATCAATTCTAATAGTTACTTATTGTGCACCTTTCGATATACAGTAATTTAGTCAGTTCTTGACATTTTCAATTCTTTAGATTTTTCATTTGAAAAAATGAAGTTGAACTTAAAACAAAATTTTATGAAAGAAACACTGGGAGCCTGCCTTTTTTGTCTATTTCTAAATAGGAAATTCTTGCATACAACACAAAAAGGCAGTAAGACTTTTTTTTTTGCCAAATTCATTTTATACAAATAATAGCAATAATCCTAGTTAAATGACTGTTTATGAAGTTTCGCAAAACCATGGAAAAACAATGTTAAACAGTTGATACTTTCAATGACACGCTATTATAGGGGTAGTCATATCCATATGTTCTTGAACACATATAATTAAAATTCAATAGAAAGACCATACATACAAAAATCCATTATTGTAGTGTAGTATATTTCACTGCAGAATACTTCAACTAATGCAAACTACTACACTAATCGATTCTTTCATTAGTCCTTTGCAGTGATGGTCTTTTCCGGCTGCCCAAGAAGTGAAGGCCTATAAAAAGCATGGCTTTGTGCAATCTCGATGCGGTCGCGAGGATCATTCAAGGTTTCATCCCTCAATGCTTGAAGGATACCGCATGGCTGTTGTTCCCTGGAGGCCAAAAATCAGACAATTAGATTGATGATCTATATACGTGTGGTATTAAGAAATGTTCGTCCAAATATGAACAAATAAAAGAAACTCACCTTTTTTATTAGTATTTTGTACAATGTTTTTAAGATGGGGCACAGCTCAACTGGAGCAACAGGCTTGTTTTCTTCAGGATGCACTACACTTAAACTCGACTGACTCAAGAGTTCATAAAATGCTCCCACTGCCGAGACTCCCTTATAAAAGAAATGTAAGGCAGAGTTCATATGAGAATTATGAATTCTGATAACATGATTTTTTTAAGGAAAAAAAAAGCATCAAGAAAGATGATTAAGATTATATTATGTGAGCCTTGAGGCTTTTATGAACATAATAGTCCAAAAACGCGTGAAGAAGGATGAATAAGATGCTAATCTCTACGTATTAAACTGTATTCTGCATCCAAGTTAGAATACATATAAACAAAACCTCATTGTGATTACTTTTGGGTAAATATCATCATCCCTAGTGGTGCCACGGAAGAACACACTCAAAAGGGTTTCTAAAGAAAAATGCATCGAATTAACCTGGAAATTGAGAAGGGCATATATATAGTCTTGCACATAACCATATACGTGTGGAAAAACCTCAGTAAAATTATTCTCAACAGTTAGCCATAGTTCTTCAATGAAGATTCCAAGGAAACGGAGATTAATCCCAGTTCTTTATATATTAGAGATGTAATGCATACTAGAGAGTTTGATTAAGGGTAAGTGCTGCAATCGGTATTAATACCTGAATCATCCCCTTGCCAGTGATGCTATCACCCATATCCAGGCTCAGTTCCCCTTTAGCTATCATTTGACCATACCATGCATTACGACCTTTCAGCAATGTTACATAAGTATCAGCAAGCAAAGGACCAGCTAGCTTCTCAGGTTCTTCAGTCAACAAATGAGTGATAAAAATCATCTCTGATGTACAGTGTGCAAAATATACTGATTTGCTGGTAGCACTTTCATTGGTCAGAGCTGCTACCATTCCTGAAACGAAAAGCAGCTATAAGGACACCACATTAAAATAAAGTTGTTATTCTCTATCAATTTTAGTTGATTAATATATTTAAGGTCCAACAAAATAATTAAACATTGATAGTCAAATGGAGGTGACAAAAACTATTAGCTGCAAGTTGCAAATTTCTGACAGATGTACAAAGAAGGTGTATCACAGCTACAACAGAATACTCGTGTGAAGATCGTATAGAAGTGGCTGTTTGTTGTTGGACCTTATTTGGTTCTTTGTGTTGTCCATCCCAATTAACTTTATACTAAGACAGGGTATATATTAAACTTTATATGAAGACCGAGGGACTAAAATCATGTTATTTTAGAATGATAAATGTCCCATGCATATAGTAAGTAGTGCAATGTACAGAATACCCAAGTGATCCTCAATCGTGCAAGGCGCTAGAATATGCACTAGCCTTGAAGTCAACCACATGTATTTTATTGAAAAGGAACTGATTAAACTTACCAGCTCAATTGCATATACATTCTTCAAGCCTCCCAATAACTTCATGAGTGACAAGGTCGCTATTGTCCCATACAATGAAATGGGGTTGCCTTAAAAACTTTGCAAGTGGTATCCTCCACTTTCCAGCACCACAAATTCTAGCATTAGCATATTCCTTGTTGTAGATTTCCGAAGCAATATTTGGTCCACCGAGATAAAGAATGTTCTCTAACGGTACTCCAGCTGGAATGCAAGTGAAATCTTAGCAATGAAACAAATTTATTTCTTTAAATGAAACTGGAAGGGGAAAAGAAGGGGGGGGGGGGGGGCTTGAAAATAGATGGTATAGTTTCTACTGCAATCAAATGGCTTTAGCAGAATAAACATAAAGAAGAATGCCAACCCTAACTTAAGGCAGACTTCCACAAAAGTATATGAAAATGAACCCCGGATATTTCATATACCCCGGATATACTGTGTACCTATCACACATTAGTATGTATCTTTTCATAAAATTATAAAGAGTACAATGCTTTATGTGAGTTAAGCTTGAGGAATGGGGTGAAAGATCACCCTTATCAGACTGCTAGATTACATGTAGTGATGAGGACAGCCCTGAAAGTTTTTCCATTTTAAGATTTTTAAATGTTGCACCATGGTCTTCAAGTGTAACTACTTCTAATAAGAACCCTGATAACTGAAAAAGTCAAAGATCTTGACATTGATTTTCTTAAGCTTTAATAATATCAATGTGATTATAATTTTCTCAGGGATTTATGGACCAAAAAATTCAACTAAATATGTTGTTCATGTTATTATTCAATAGCAGAATAAAATTCATAGTCATAGATCACTGAATTTCTAGTAGTTTCCAATTGCAAATGTACGAGTAACCCAAAGCAAATGTCACAAAGATACTACTGCATGTCTTAATTTCAGTTTATAAACAGATTCTAATAGAAAACTGAAAAACAAGATGGAGTAATTAGAAGGAAATGAATTCTTACTTGCCCAATTAATCATCTGCGTTGGGGTGATTATATGCGGAACAGGGTCCAGTGCAGCCTCTATACCCTTTGACAAAGAGATGATAATAGGCGGGCTGATTCTTTCCTTCCAATATTTGCTGATCTCTTCAAATATCTCGCGCGTTTCAGTTGAAGGCAAGCCATTCACCACAATATCAGCATCCCAAACTGCCTCCTGCAAGTTGGTCACAACTTTTAAAGGACAAAGCGGAGTATCAATCATGTTCAAGCAAAATCCATCCTTCAAGATCTCATCGGCATAAAGTGTCCGATCACCCAGTCTTGCTTCCACATACTTCAAATATGCGCAACGCCTAATCAACCTCCTCAACACATCCTCCCTTGAATTGATCACTTCAAATAAATGTTCTGCAGTGGCTCTATCAACAGCTCTTCCAGGCCTTCTCCATATCCTGATTTGTACCTTATCTCGAAATTGACCATAACTATCTTGAAGCAAAGCTGCAAAAACACTACCCCATGCACCTGCCCCAACACCAACAATCCTCATCAAGTCACCATCAGCCTTGCCAAGAACTCGACGAAATTCATCAAGCTTTTCTTCCAAACCATTATAACTATTAATAGCCCCATTTGAGTACAAATTGTGGGTCATCACCTCAATATTCCCCACCATCTTCTTCTTAGTCAGTACCAAGTAATCCAAAAGCTGAAATGCCCAAAATTTCAAGCCTAGCAAGAAAGATCTACAAGATATCTTTATTTTCAAGCTCCAATTCCAATAGATGCTACTATTACCTCAAGAAATTGACACCCTTAAAACAATCCACCTCTGTTTTCTTACAAGTTTCCTACACTCGTCAACTTTTCTCTACCAAAAACAAAAAAATTCTCAAAATCTCACCTATTAACAGATTTTGATAGCAACCCACTTCTGTATATATTATGTATACAGCAACCCTAGTCTAAGAAAGCTCAAATTTTTCTCAACCGAACCAGAATTTAAGACCAACCCAACTCTTAATTTTATATGCGTTTTGTTTTCTCTATCCCAAAATGCTGAAATTTTTACCAACACAAATTTCCGCTTCTCAGATCATCACAAACAACTAATATACCAAATGTTTATCTTTCCTAGTAGAATGTCTATCTGAATGGAAACTAATTTTCTTCTGCTATATTATATCCAGACAAAAACAAATACTACTATATTTAATTATATGACATAGTAATCTCCGCCCAGAGTTTGTTCATCTACCAAAGAAATAAATGAGAGGAGGAAAGAAAATTCAACGAAAACGAACCTTTACGTGTAGGAAATTACAAAGCTTTGGAGAAATACTTGGTAGTCCAAATTCAAGAATTCCCATACATAAATTCAGGAATTTAGAGCCGGCTTTGCTGGATAAAAATTGAGCAATTTATAACGTACAATAGAGAAATAGCATGATAATTGCATGCAGGTGCAAAATTGAACAAAAAAAATTATGATGACCCTGATTCATGAAAATAGTAGTAGTTCAAATTTGTAGATTATTATGTACATTGAAGTGTATATATATTTTGACAGGGAGAAATGAGAGACGGTTGAGTGGGGGGGGGGGGGGGGGGGGGGGGTTTGCATTGATGGATACAATTGAAGATGGGGGAGAGAGTGCCATAACATTAAAGTTTGGAGTTGCTGCCAACTTCCCCGACGGTCATTAATATGGGAGCTGGGTTGACTTCAATTTTGTCTACCCAATGCTGCTTCTGTTTTAGTAAACGGGATGATAAGTTAATTGTCTTTGTGAGATTAGTTGATTCCAACTGTACTAAGTTGATCACAACTCAGTATCTGTACCAAGTAATTTGATAGTATTTGGCACTATTGATATTTAGGGTGATGTTTTGGTACAAACATTTTTTATGGGTCCCACGTGATATTCGTGAAAATTATGTAAGAATTTTAGTTTATTACATTAATCGATTGAAAATGTATACAAATTATATGTAATAAAATAATATTAAAATTTTATTGCTTAGAGAATACATATAAGAAATTAATAATTTTATAATATTTTTACATAATTTTCCTCACATGAATAGTGATCACAACCGACATATGAATACGCGTCTCATTTACTACTTATATAAAAAGAATTATGCAAAGATATTAAAATCTTATTGCTCAGAGTACTCCATCAGAATACATATAAGAAACTGATATTTTTATATAATTTTATGATATTTTCACATAATAGTAATTAGAGCCAACATATGGATATGAGTTCTACTTACTATTCATGCAAGGTAAATTATATAAAAATATTTTGGTATAATTTTTTTCTCACACATGAAAATGAGTCCCACTTACTCCTTCTATTCCTTTTTAATAGATTTTTTAAGGAGAAAATATAAAGATTAAGAAATATAATTAATACTTTGTTGATTGACCAAACTGATTATAAAATCTCAATATCACCCTTCTAAAATTTATTGAAAAAAATAAAAAAGAAACAAGTTAGTATTTAATGTAGGTTTAATATGAAAAATTAAGTCATTAATACTTTCTTAAAATCTACAAATGACAGATAAAAAAATCACTTTATAAAAAAGGCAATAAAAAAACCGGAGGAAATACTCTCTTTTTTTGAATCAGTGAGAGTACTATTTATGTGAGGAGAATTAAGTAAAAATATTAGTTCCATACATCAATTGATCGAAAATGTATTTAAATTACATGTTAAAAAATAATATTAAAATTTTATTGTTCATAGTATTCTATCATAATACATATGAGAAACTGATACTTTTACATAAAAATGTGATATTTTTACATAATTTTTCTCACATAAATAAATATAATAACTAAAATCAACATTTATACGATAGACTCGTATAAAATTATCAATTTCTAGTGTAATGTAACACATGCTTAGGTTTCAAATGGGATTTTTTTTCCCCTTCAAAATGCTTAGGTTTCTGATGCAACTTTTTTTTTTGTCTTCCAAATGCTTAGGTTTCAAATAGGATTTTCCTTTTTTTATTTCCAAATGCGCATGTCTCAATTTTCAAATGTAACTTAATACTGCTGAACATATTGCAATACCATGCAGCCAGAACACATGTTCAACATATGATTCAATTCTCAAGTTGGGAATAAAATAATACAATCAATAATTAGAAGGTGCTACAATGACAAGCTTAGGTTTATCAGTGCTATAACAAAATAATCAGAACTGACCATCTTTCACATATTTTATTAGTCAAATTTAGTTAAATTTAAAATTTAAATTATAAGATAAATATTAACTTTTAAAAAATTAATTTCAAATATTTTTAAATTTAAAATTGACATGATTTATTTAAATTTTAAAAACAATAAATATTTTAATTAATAATATTTTATAGATAATTTATGATATTCATAATTGTATTAACATAACCTACATGAATCCATGTTAATTTTGAGTTTTAGATTGATTTTTAGAAAATTATTATTAATCTTCTAATTTAAAACAAAAAGAGTATTTATTTGACTATTTCATTGATCTTATGATTCAAAATGGAAGAAATATTTATTTGGTTATTCCTTCCAGTTTGACAGAGGGTAGTCATGCATAACATGTGACGCCCCCAAATCTGGGTCCACACAGCCCATACTTGAGTCGTCAAAAGACTACAACAAAATTATTACAACAAAGCACAACGTACAACAATACAGTGTATAATAATACACAACTAAGTCTTCACTATTATTGCCACACTATTTTACAAAACGTGAAAACTATGATAACTATTCCTCGGACCCTCACTCCATTCCCCGGCTAGACCCTGTTATGTTTTCATCTCCTGTTGAAAAACAATGGAACAAAAGAAAGGGTGAGCTCAAATAGCCCAGTAAAGAATATCATGACTAAGATAATGACGAATAAATTATCATTAGTCTTCAACAGTTGAGTTCTTGATAGAATACAATAGACTACAAGGTTTATATCAAAAACTGCAGTTAAATTCTTAAACAACGTTCAGATCAATAATAGCAGCGGAATGAGTAATCTATTAGAAGAATAATGCAGACTATAATGTCCACTCGGTTCTCTTTTTAGGAAAAACATCATTAACTTTTATCATCTGAAATATCATTAGTCAAGATAATACAAATTCACAGTTCCTGATCATAATCATGCAGATCAACAGTTCATCTTTGCACTACGGGCCAAAGACATTCAATATAACACCAACGGTCATGATTATACCAGATTCAGCCTTTGGTCATAATCATACCAAACAACAGTTCATCTTTGCACTACGGGCCAAAGAGAACATTCACCACGTGCCATAAAAGACACCGAACAGATGTATCGCCTTTAACCTATTATATCGCCTTTAACCTATCATCTGTTCAACAAATATATCACATCTGTGCCCCCGGCCACAGATATTCACAACAGCTTGATTTTTGGATGATTAGAATGATATAAATGATGAACAGAAGAAATAGGATAACAATAAGTATTGGAAGTTTACTTTGTACAGATTCAAATAATGTCCAAATTGTCAACATGATGTGGAGTGAAATTTAAAAATGATATTCAAGATCCACAGTTCAGAATAACGGTTACAATTCAATAGAAAGGTTCACGTAAATAGGAAGGTTCAGTTGAAATAATGAAGTTCAACTATTATGGAACATATAATATTTTCAGGAATTATAGAAGCAATAGTTCCATAATAAATTTCGATTTAGGAGTATGAAAGAAAATAATATCCCTTACCGTAGCAGGTTTGATTAACAAAAGGTGAAGGAAATTAATACAAAGGGTTATTCACCAACAGGCGGCAATCCGCTCCGTAAGGTTATTCCCACAATTTAATAGAATTTGAGTACAAAGAGTTATTCACCAAACAGGCGGCAATCCGCTCCGTAAGGTTATTCCCACAATTTAATAGAATTTGAGTACAAAGAGTTATTCACCAAACAGGCGGCAATCCGCTCCGTAAGGTTACTCTCAGAGATTAATAATGAATGAATACGAAAGGTTATTCACCAACAGGCGGCAATCCGCTCCGTAAGGTTATTCCCACAACTTAATACATGGAAATAAAAGGCACGTCTTATGAGTAAGGAAGAAACAATATTATTATCGAGAATCAAATAATGATAATCCCTTACCATAGTATGTTTGAATAATGGAAGATGAAAAAGATGGTATCCCTTACCTCAACACGTGACTGGATATTGATTTAAATGAGGTTGATTAACTTGAACAGTACACGTATACTTATAGATCTTCACAAATACTCAAGATGACTTAAGCACACTTAGAGAGAACTTTCACAAGAAGTATTTAGAGAGAGAAAGAAAGAACAAGTAAGAAAGTTTATGAAAAATCCTTAAGTTAAGGCTTCTATTTATAGCCAAAAATCTTATCATTCATTTAATCTAAACCATTCATTTAAAGATCATCTTTTAATCTACACCATCCATTTCAAATATTATATTATCTTTAATCAACACCATTCATTTCATATCACCTAATAATCACCTAACTTTATATTATAAACAAATCAATTTAATTATTCAACAATAATTCACACTTTAATCTACACCATTCATTTCATATCACCTAATAATCACCTAACTTTATATTATAAACAAATCAATTCAATTATTCAACAATAATTCACACTTTAATCTACACCATTCATTTCATATCACCTAATAATCACCTAACTTTATATTATAAACAAATAACTTTATCAATTCAATTATTATGACTAATTGTTACAAATACAGTATAGTTAGCTCTTAGATATCAAGTCAATAAATTAATGAAATACAACTGTTTAAATAACATCATAATAGAGATAACAATAATGTAAAATAAAGCATACGTTACTGTGTAATGACAATTATTGATTCAATAATGTGAATTACTGTGCATATGTTACTGTGACAATTATTAGGTTCAATAATTTTAAAAACAGTGCAACAACAATTATTGACTCAATGATATAAAATACAGTGTAATGACAATTATTAAATCAATAATGCAAAATACTGTGTAACAACAATTATTGAATTGATAATATAAAATATTATGCAGTGACAATTATCGATGAAATGATGCGTAACAGTTACGGTGTCAATTATCAGACCAATAATATGAGACACTATGCAATACCGTGTGTTACTGTAGAGTACCGTGTGCTACAGAAAATACCATAAACTACCGTATGCTACTATTCTTTTATCACCGGTATTTTAACAGTTCCGTTGACTGTTTTTATTTAAAAAGGTTACTTCTGTCATTTTCTATATCCGACAAATATTCCGTTGTGGGGTCCACCAATAATTTATTATTTCGGCGCCGTCGTACGGCACGAATATTCCCCGACCAAACGAATATTCCCCGACAAAGCGAATATTGTCCGACAAAATAAAATTTGCACATAACATCCTTAACTTTCAATTTTGTTAATTTAACCACTTACTGTTTCAAAAAAAATATATATATGAAGAAAAATTAAATTTTGTATTTCATAAAATTCGGGGTCTTACAACCTCCCCTCCTTATGAAATTTCGTCCCCGAAATTGACGTACCTGACATATCGAAGAGGTAAGGATACTTAGATTTCATCTCAGATTCTAGCTCCCAGGTCATTTCCTCAGTATCTTGGTTCCTCCATAAAACCTTAACTTGAGGTATAACCTTTGAGCGTAGGATCTGCTCCTTCTTATCCAGGATCTTAACAGGTACCTCCTCGTATGTTAAATCCTCTGCTATAACGTCTGGTTCTAACTCAATGACGTGGTTTGGGTCCTTCACATATTTACGTAACATAGATATGTGAAAAACGTTATGGATGCGAGACATACTTGGTGGTAGGGCTAGTCTGTAGGCTACGGTTCCTATTCGATCGAGGATTTCAAATGGGCCAATAAATCGAGGGTTGAGCTTTCCTCTCTTTCCGAATCTCGTAACCCCTTTCCATGGAGAAACACGTAAGAATACATGATCTCCGACGTTGAAACTTTCGTCTCTCCGATGAAGATCAGCATAACTCTTTTGTCGTTCTTGTGCGGTCTGTATTCGTTGTCGGATCATTTGGATCTTTTCGGTCGTCAAGCGTACCAACTCGGGTCCCAACAATTTTGCTTCTCCTACCTCATTCCAACATATTGGAGAGCGACACTTCCTTCCATACAAAGCCTCGAATGGAGCCATGCCTATGCTTGCTTGGTAACTGTTGTTGTAAGAAAATTCCACCAATGGCAAGTACTTATCCCAACTTCCTTTGAAGTCTAATACACAAAGTCTCAAAAGATCTTCGAGGGTCTGGATCGTCCTTTCCGATTGTCCGTCCGTTTGAGGATGGTATGCAGAACTAAAACGTAGTTCAGTGCCCATAGCTTTTTGTAGACTGATCCAAAAGCGTGAAATGAATCTAGGATCTCGATCAGAAACTATGGAAACTGGCATGCCATGCAATCTCACGATCTCATTTATGTACATACCGGCAAGACGTTCAAGTGAAAAGTTTTCTCGTATAGGCAAGAAATGAGCAGATTTGGTCAATCTATCTACGATCACCCAAATTGCATCTAAGCCTTGAGAAACTTTTGGAAGACCCGTCACGAAGTCCATATTGATGTGTTCCCACTTCCATTCGGGAACTTCAAGTGATTGTAATGGACCTTTAGGAACTTGATGCTCTGCCTTGACACGTTGACAAGTTAGGCACCTTGAGATAAACTCCGCAATCTCTCTTTTCATATTGTTCCACCAAAATGTATGTCGAAGATCTCGATACATCTTGGTACCTCCTGGGTGGATTGCAAACGGCGTGTTGTGTGCCTCCATCATGATTTTATGCTTTAATTCAGGATCGTTAGGAACACAGAGTCGAGAGTTGACTCGAAGTATTCCTTTCTCATCGATTCTTGCTTCGGGAATGGCACCTTCTTGTACTTTCTTTATCATGTTTATCAGTTCCGGATCGGTAGCTTGAGCAGCTTTAATTTTATCGATTAAAGTTGGTTCTACTCGCACGTGAGCAATCTTCGAGCGGGTCCCTGGTGTCTTTAGCTCTATCTCCATCTTTTGCAAGTCGTACAAAATACACTTTTGTGTTGTCAGCAGTGCACTTGTACTTGCATAAGATTTTCTGCTCAAAGCGTCAGCTACAACGTTCGCCTTTCCCGAGTGATACTGGATTGTGTGGTCATAATCCTTTAACAGCTCAAGCCAACGTCGTTGTCGCATGTTGAGTTCCTTCTGGGTGAAGAAATACTTGAGACTTTTATGATCTGTATAGATATCCACTTTTTCTCCGTACAAGTAGTGTCTCCAGATCTTCAACGCGAAAACGACTGCTGCCAACTCTAGATCATGAGTAGGATAATTTTTCTCATAATCTTTGAGTTGTCGAGAGGCGTAGGCTATAACCTTTTCATGTTGCATAAGGACACAGCCTAGACCTTTGCCAGAAGCATCGCTGTAGATAACAAATTCTCCTGATCCTGATGGTATGGTCAGAACAGGAGCTGAAACCAGTCTCTTCTTGAGTTCTTGGAAACTTTTCTCGCATTCCTCGCTCCATATGAATTTTGTGCTTTTCCGAGTAAGGTGCGTTAATGGAGTGGCGATTCGAGAAAATCCTTCTACGAATCTCCGATAATAACCAGCTAGACCCAGAAAACTTCGGACTTCGGTTACTGTTTTGGGTTGTTCCCAATTTAGTACCGTTTCAATCTTCGCAGGATCGACTGATATTCCTTGACTAGAAATCACATGCCCAAGAAACGCGACCTCCTCAAGCCAGAACTCACATTTCTTCAACTTGGCATATAATTTGTTTTCACGGAGCTTTTGTAGTATCAATCTCAGGTGTTGTTCATGATCCTCGCGACTCTTGGAGTATATGAGGATGTCATCAATAAAGAACACCACAAAATGATCCAAATGTTCCTTGAATATCCGGTTCATCATGTCTATGAAAGCTGCAGGAGCATTAGTTAGTCCAAAAGGCATGACTAAGAACTCATAATGCCCATAACGAGTTCTGAAAGCAGTCTTTGGAATGTCCTCAGCTTTAACCTTTAACTGATGATATCCAGAACGGAGATCAATCTTTGAGAAATGTTGAGCGCCTTGCAATTGATCAAACATGTCATCAATCCGAGGTAACGGGTACCTGTTCTTGATGGTGACATGGTTCAATTCTCGGTAGTCAATGCACAATCTCATACTCCCGTCTTTCTTCTTCACAAATAGAACAGGAGCACCCCAAGGTGATGCACTCGGACGAATGAAACCGGTATCCAACAATTCCTGTAGTTGGACTTTTAACTCTTGAAGTTCAATGGGAGCCATTCGGTAGGGAGCTTTGGAAATGGGCTTGGTACCGGGTTCAAGATCAATATAAAAATCAATTTCACGGTTTGGGGGTAAGCCAGGAAGTTCTTCAGGAAAAACGTCAGGAAACTCATTAACAATGGGAATATCATTTAAGTTTGACGTATTTTTGTTCAAATCAGTGACATGAGCTAAAAAGGCTTGACATCCGTTTTTTAATAAACGAATGGCTTTATGGCTAGAAATAACAGTTATAGATTTCAATGGTTTAGTTGCTTGAATTTGCATGACAGGTTGATTAGGAATATGAAAACTAATAATCTTATGAAAATAATCAATTTTAGCATGATGGGTAGTCAACCAATCAATTCCTAAAATCACATCAAATTCATGCATCTCCAAAGAAATAAGGTCAACAGGTAATGTGAGGTTGTTGATTTGAACTAGGCAAGATTTATAGACAGTAGATGTAATGGTCATTTCTTCTAATGGGGTTTCAACTGATAAGTCAAAATCCAGATTTTCAGGAGTTAAGTTTAAACGCTGAGCACATGCAGGTGAGATAAAAGAATGGGTAGAGCCAGTATCTAACAAAGCGTAGACTTCACGAGAATTTATGAATAGCTTACCGGTTATCACCTCGTTCGAGTTTCGCGCCATTTGGGATGTCACAACAAAAGCTCTCCCTTGAACTATAGATTTTCCCTTATCCGCGCTAGCTTTTGGTATCATCATTGCAGCTGTACTTGATTTTGTGGCAGGACAAAACCGCGCAAGATGACCCTCTTTCCCACAACTGTAGCACTTTTTGGACTGCAGTGTACAGTTTGGGCTGATGTGACCTTCCTGACCACACCTATAGCATCTCACTGGTGGTCGATCTTCTCCCCTTGAAACTGGGGTCGGTGCTGGTGTTGGTACTGGTGCTGGTGCCCTTCCATAATTATTATGGAATCTCTTTCTTTTGAAATTGTTCCCACTAGATTCTCCTCTTCTGTTATTTGGTATGGAATTACCACCGAAGTGTTGGTTACCTCCTCGATGGTTCTCGTTCCTGTGGTTGTTGTCACTCCTTTCTCTATACTGATCATTAACTCTTGGTTGCAATGTTTCATCTGTTTGCTCCACCCTTTGAGCCCTATCTACAACATCTGAATACAAACTAAATTTATGAGAGCTAAGTTGTTGACGAATTTTGAATCTCAAACCTCTTAGGAACATCCGACTCATTCGTGCTTCGTCATCCACAAGATGGGTGGCAAAGCGAGATAACTCGGCAAACTTGGCTTCATATTGGGAGACTGTCATGTTTCCCTGTTCCAGCTTAATGAATTCCACCTCTTTCATATGGCGGATGCTTTCTGGGAAATACTTCTCGTTAAACAGTTCTTCGAATTCTGTCCAAGACATTTCGAGTGCTGAAGGTTGGATACGTTTTACCGCTTCCCACCAATGGTCCGCCTCACCTCGTAACATAAAAGTGGCAAATGGCACCTTCTGATCATCAGCGCATTGTAAGACATCAAGTATTTTTGTCGTCTGCTTTAGCCATGCCTCCGCTTTGAGTGGGTCAGGCTTCCCGTGGAATTCAGGTGGTCCTAATTCTTTAAATTGCTTAACAGTGACCATCCTCAAATTGCCAGCGTTTCTACCGTTATTATTGACTGGATTTCCTCTTCCTTGATTCTGTATGAACTGCATGAAATTCCTAAAGAATCCATCGTTCATCATGTTATCAGG
This sequence comes from Hedera helix, assembly GCA_947179155.2. Lineage (NCBI taxonomy): Eukaryota > Viridiplantae > Streptophyta > Magnoliopsida > Apiales > Araliaceae > Hedera > Hedera helix. The sequence continues at coordinate 28,869,793 of OX359283.1, forward strand.
AACATTATTTCCTGAGTTGGCAGGAGGATTGTTTGGGGCCTCTTGATTCTCGGCTACATTTGCTTCAGGCATTCCATAGTTAACCTCTTGATTTCCAGATGCCATACTAAACTGTGGTCACAAAATAAATGTTAGTTCAAATAAACTGACTCATCACTTCATGTTCCTACATTCAAATCGACTCATTAGATAATAAAATCTATTTTAGGTAGGACACACTAGTGACTGATTCTATTCGTCTCTCCCCTCCTAGTTCTACCCCAGATCTCCATTAAAGACCATATCCCTAAGCTCTGATGCCAACTGTGACGCCCCCAAATCTGGGTCCACACAGCCCATACTTGAGTCGTCAAAAGACTACAACAAAATTATTACAACAAAGCACAACGTACAACAATACAGTGTATAATAATACACAACTAAGTCTTCACTATTATTGCCACACTATTTTACAAAATGTGAAAACTATGATAACTATTCCTCGGACCCTCACTCTATTCCCCGGCTAGACCCTGTTATGTTTTCATCTCCTGTTGAAAAACAATGGAACAAAAGAAAGGGTGAGCTCAAATAGCCCAGTAAAGAATATCATGACTAAGATAATGACGAATAAATTATCATTAGTCTTCAACAGTTGAGTTCTTGATAGAATACAATAGACTACAAGGTTTATATCAAAAACTGCAGTTAAATTCTTAAACAACGTTCAGATCAATAATAGCAGCGGAATGAGTAATCTATTAGAAGAATAATGCAGACTATAATGTCCACTCGGTTCTCTTTTTAGGAAAAACATCATCAACTTTTATCATCTGAAATATCATTAGTCAAGATAATACAAATTCACAGTTCCTGATCATAATCATGCAGATCAACAGTTCATCTTTGCACTACGGGCCAAAGACATTCAATATAACACCAACGGTCATGATTATACCAGATTCAGCCTTTGGTCATAATCATACCAAACAACAGTTCATCTTTGCACTACGGGCCAAAGAGAACATTCACCACGTGCCATAAAAGACACCGAACAGATGTATCGCCTTTAACCTATTATATCGCCTTTAACCTATCATCTGTTCAACAAATATATCACATATGTGCCCCCGGCCACAGATATTCACAACAGCTTGATTTTTGGATGATTAGAATGATATAAATGATGAACAGAAGAAATAGGATAACAATAAGTATCGGAAGTTTACTTTGTACAGATTCAAATAATGTCCAAATTGTCAACATGATGTGGAGTGAAATTTAAAAATGATATTCAAGATCCACAGTTCAGAATAACGGTTACAATTCAATAGAAAGGTTCACGTAAATAGGAAGGTTCAGTTGAAATAATGAAGTTCAACTATTATGGAACATATAATATTTTCAGGAATTATAGAAGCAATAGTTCCATAATAAATTTCGATTTAGGAGTATGAAAGAAAATAATATCCCTTACCGTAGCAGGTTTGATTAACAAAAGGTGAAGGAAATTAATACAAAGGGTTATTCACCAACAGGCGGCAATCCGCTCCGTAAGGTTATTCCCACAATTTAATAGAATTTGAGTACAAAGAATTATTCACCAAACAGGCGGCAATCCGCTCCGTAAGGTTATTCCCACAATTTAATAGAATTTGAGTACAAAGAGTTATTCACCAAACAGGCGGCAATCCGCTCCGTAAGGTTACTCTCAGAGATTAATAATGAATGAATACGAAAGGTTATTCACCAACAGGCGGCAATCCGCTCCGTAAGGTTATTCCCACAACTTAATACATGGAAATAAAAGGCACGTCTTATGAGTAAGGAAGAAACAATATTATTATCGAGAATCAAATAATGATAATCCCTTACCATAGTATGTTTGAATAATGGAAGATGAAAAAGATGGTATCCCTTACCTCAACACGTGACTGGATATTGATTTAAATGAGGTTGATTAACTTGAACAGTACACGTATACTTATAGATCTTCACAAATACTCAAGATGACTTAAGCACACTTAGAGAGAACTTTCACAAGAAGTATTTAGAGAGAGAAAGAAAGAACAAGTAAGGAAGTTTATGAAAAATCCTTAAGTTAAGGCTTCTATTTATAGCCAAAAATCTTATCATTCATTTAATCTAAACCATTCATTTAAAGATCATCTTTTAATCTACACCATCCATTTCAAATATTATATTATCTTTAATCAACACCATTCATTTCATATCACCTAATAATCACCTAACTTTATATTATAAACAAATCAATTTAATTATTCAACAATAATTCACACTTTAATCTACACCATTCATTTCATATCACCTAATAATCACCTAACTTTATATTATAAACAAATCAATTCAATTATTCAACAATAATTCACACTTTAATCTACACCATTCATTTCATATCACCTAATAATCACCTAACTTTATATTATAAACAAATAACTTTATCAATTCAATTATTATGACTAATTGTTACAAATACAGTATAGTTAGCTCTTAGATATCAAGTCAATAAATTAATGAAATACAACTGTTTAAATAACATCATAATAGAGATAACAATAATGTAAAATAAAGCATACGTTACTGTGTAATGACAATTATTGATTCAATAATGTGAATTACTGTGCATATGTTACTGTGACAATTATTAGGTTCAATAATTTTAAAAACAGTGCAACAACAATTATTGACTCAATGATATAAAATACAGTGTAATGACAATTATTAAATCAATAATGCAAAATACTGTGTAACAACAATTATTGAATTGATAATATAAAATATTATGCAGTGACAATTATCGATGAAATGATGCGTAACAGTTACGGTATCAATTATCAGACCAATAATATGAGACACTATGCAATACCGTGTGTTACTGTAGAGTACCGTGTGCTACAAAAAATACCATAAACTACCGTATGCTACTATTCTTTTATCACCGGTATTTTAACAGTTCCGTTGACTGTTTTTATTTAAAAAGGTTACTTCTGTCGTTTTCTATATCCGACAAATATTCCGTTGTGGGGTCCACCAATAATTTATTATTTCGGCGCCGTCGTACGGCACGAATATTCCCCGACCAAACGAATATTCCCCGACAAAGCGAATATTGTCCGACAAAATAAAATTTGCACATAACATCCTTAACTTTCAATTTTGTTAATTTAACCACTTACTGTTTCAAAAAAAAAATATATATGAAGAAAAATTAAATTTTGTATTTCATAAAATTCGGGGTCTTACATAACAGGTCGGTCTGGCCTGGGCCTGGGCCTGCTAGGCCTTGATCGTTGATCAGACCAACCTTTGACTTTTGGTTTGTAGGCCAGGCTAGGTCGAGCTTGACGCTTGAAAATGGGGTCTGCTGAGGCCTACAGGCCAGACCAGGTCTTGGGTCAAAGCAGGCCAAGTCAGGCCGACCCGATCCGATCTATTTAATTTTTTTTAATAATTTTAAATATTATAAAAACACCAAGTAAAATTTTAAATTTAATTAATGTATTAATTAAAAGTAATGCATTACAACTTACAAATTACAATAGTGAATTAAAATATTTGTACAATTTTAAATATATTGTATTATTTTATACTATCATTAATAAAAAAATAATTTTTTTTATGAAAACTATTTTTTTTATTATTATTATTATTTTACAAATGACTTTCTAGTTTTTAAGCTAAGTATTTATTAAAATGAAGATGCAATGAAAGGTCTGCAAAAAGTATAGGTTGCTAGTTAGGTAAGAAAAATCCTTATATATTACACCACCCAATGTGTTTTCATGGATTTTTTTATTCGTATATAAACAAACATGCATGAATGAATGTATTGAAAGATGCCAATTTTATTTGATTTATTGAATGAGTTGTCACAATGAGGAAGTTTTCGTCTATAGTGGGAGAATTGAAATAGTAAAGAAATAAAATTGACAGGCTGGGTCGGGCGGGCGGGCTTTGGGTGAACTAGGTCAGGCCTCAGGCCAAGTCGAGTTTTTTAACAGGTCAGGTCAGGCCGAATTCGAGTCAAAAAAATGTAACCTGTTCGTGGCCTTCAGGTCGAGCCAAGCCGGACCAGACCTTGACCAGGCTGGGTTTTGACCAGACCAGACCTAAGTCGGGTCGTATGTCATTTGTGCACCACTAACAAAAGGTGGTACACTACCTATCATCCCGGGGAGGTGGCGTGGGGGGTGGTTGGGAAATCTGTTATAAAGTGTTTTTATTTTTTCTTCCTAATGTTCTTTCAACAAAGTTCGCAAACTGACAAAATTCCCAGCTTGAGCCTATTACCAAAGAGACAGAGATAGAAAGGACAACCTCACATTCCATATACACAACTATATAGTGTACCGTAGAAAACCCATCCAAACTGGTGAGATAACCTCCTAACAAATAATCTATACAACATTACCATACATTGGTTACTCTTCATTCTGCTACTGGAGCTCCATCCAAGTTGAGGGTCTTACTGTCCCTAGTTCCATGGGTTCGGTCGAAAATCCTTGCAGAAGAATTCTCTCGACTCAATCAAATAAGATTAGAGAATTTTATGCCTGCGATATCAGTAGGCCAACGTGTTTTTCAGTAACTTCCTCTGTAGTTCAAAAATAGGCAGAACTGAGATCAGATACAGATTAGTTTTGAGTATGGTCTTCAACCAGAGTAGGGGTGGCAGTAAATACTGGTTCTAAATTCTCATTAACACTCTTTGTTGGCCTCTTTGGTCGTTTGGGTTTATGCTATTGTGAGTCTTTGTTTTGTAGGGGATCATTCCCCTCATAGTCATCCTCATATGGGGATGAGAGATCATTGTTTTTCAAACCACCAATTTGTGGTATGGGTTTTGGAGGTTGCTTGTCAGTGATTACTTTTCTAGGTATGAGATCGTCTGTTACATGTCTCTGTACAAGAGACATGTAACACAGATATATACATATGTGTGTGTGTGTGTGTGTGTGTGTGTGTGTGTTACATGTCTCTTGTAACAGAGATCTGTTACAGAGACATGGAACAGAGGATCTGAGCTCGCTTTTCTCTGCACGACGACAACTTTACCATAAACAAATAGTACAGCAGATGAGCTGGAATTTGACATAGATCTGACCCGTTTGGCCTTATCCAATTTATCCCCATCCCCGTCAATAGGTGATTAACACCTTTCTTTTGATTTTTTCTTATCCTTTCTCTAATCAGGAGGCGAGTTGTTCAGATTCCACATTTTCTCTTGATCTCCTAAAAGAAAAATAAATAAATAAAAAGCTAAAGAGTTGGATTTATGATTATCACTCATAAAGATGTATATGTAAATATATATAAAGGGCATGAGATCCTCTGTAATAAAATTCGTCTATTTTTATGTATCGAGATTTATAAAGACGTTTTTTAGAATCTATGACGATGATATGTACAGTTGTCGCGCCTTTTTTTTTTTAGGACAATGACGACGGGACATACCGTCGTCATAGACCCTAAAAATTATCACCATTGATCTCAGCACAAATGAGGAACTGGTCCCTATATAAAGGGGGAAATAAAAATAAGGGTAAATTCAAAGATATTTTGATATTATTTTCTCTTAATTATATATATATATATATATATATATATATATATATATATATATATATATATATATATATTTTAGTTTTTGTATTTGTGATATTATTTATTATTTTTTTGGCCTCATAATTAAAGTTTTAGAAAAAAAATTAAAGTATTTTTTAAAATTCTATATCATTAAATACGGTCAATATACATTAAGGGGTGTGTATTAATTAAGACTTTTAAAAACTCTTTTTAGGTGACAGATTTTTGTAGAGTTCGTTAACTTTTAATAACATTAAAGACTTTTAAAATGACTTTTAAAGACTCCATGAAATAAGTGACATACTTTTATAGACTTTTTACTAAAGACTTTGATAGACTTTTATATACTTTTAATATATCTTGTAGCTTACATCATTAAGCATTTTGTTGAAGAGGTCGGACAATATGCTTTGAAGAAAACTATAAAAATGATTAACTGGATAGATTGATTTGGTCTGGAAGCATCCCTATCTTTACACATTTGGCATAATAGAGTATCACATAACCCAATGATCACAAATGGATAAAAAATTAAGGGGATAACTGATTTAGAGAAAATTACACACTGTCCTATAATGGAAAATTTTCTATTATTTTTTTATTGCTAGTACCTAAATATTGTAATTATAATTTTAACTCAACAACATAAAATGACATTCGCAACCAAATGAAAGGAGGGGTTATTTATGAAAATTTTCCATAAAAACAGTTGATAAAATGCTAACAATTCTATTAGACAGTTTATTTAGTATATCATTATTTATCAAAAATTTTATATGAGGCATTTTCAAATCACCAATATAAATGACACCAAAAATATATTAAATCAACACTAACATATAAGCTTACACAGCTGATGATGATGAACTATGCTATATTTTTATTCCCTAAATGCTAAGTTTTTGTAATTATTTTGTACTTAAATGTATTAATATTTATTTTAATTTGGTTTTGATATATTTTGTGAGTTTTTAATTAATTTATATTATTTTATGTTAATTTATACTATTTTTATTTATTAGTTTTTAAGTATTTTTATTATTTTAGGAAAATTATTTATTATTATATTTTTTTATTAATTTTATTTGTATTTATTTTATATTATTTTCATCTTCTCCATTTCTCAAATATTTAAAAAATTTTGGCAAATATTTGGAAGTTTTTGGGCTTGAGGTCAGACTTTAGAAGACTTTGAATATGAATAAATTTTATTTTAAAGTCTATCAAACTCAACAATTTGATAAAAATCTTTAAAATCTATGACTTTTTGAATACCGAAATACTTTTATAGATTTTGTAAAAATCTTAATTTAATACTACATAACTTTTAAAGACATTAGAAAAGTTATAATTAAATACTACTAAACTTTTATAAACTCTTTAAATATTTTGATTAAATACAACTAAATTTTTAAAAATTTTATAAGTTTTTATAAATCCTAATCGAATACACCTTTAAACCGTGCCTTCGACAAGAAATTGATCCAAAAAGGAATAGAATTATTGTCTTAAAATATTTAGTGGTAAGATTTGCAAACTTTGTGAGATTCTCAGCCAAACTTGGGGGTAGTTTTGTCATTAGCCCATTCGATAAACTATAATAATTTTACAGGGAAAAACCCTAGAAATCTTTACCTACACCAGTTGTTGCTCTTCCCCTTCCCTCTCTAAACTTTCCCCTTCTAGAGCGTGGCCATGGCGGATTACGACCTCACACCACGAATCGCTCCGAATCTAGACAGGCATCTGGTTTTTCCATTGCTGGAATTTCTTCAAGAGCGAGGACTTTACCCTAATGAACACATCTTCAAGTTTAAGATCGAGCTCCTTAACAATACTAACATGGTCGATTACGCCATGGACATCCACAAATCCCTTTACCAGACCGAAGATGTTCCCCAAGGTCCCTTCTTTTTGTACTTTCTCTCTCTACTTACATATATGTGTGTGTGTGTGTGTGGGCGTGGGGGGGGGGGGGGGGGGGATGTGTGCGTTTATATATAGATATTAATTTAGGATTTTATGTTTAGATATGGTGGAGAGGAGAGTGGAGGTTGTGGCTCGGCTGAAGGCATTGGAGGAGGCGGCTGCTCCTTTAGTTACCTTTTTACAGAATCCGAATGCGGTTCAGGAGCTGAGAGCTGATAAGCAGTATAATCTTCAGATGCTCAATGAGCGCTATCAGGTTTCTTTTCTTTCTTTTTTTCCTCTTTTCCTCTTTATGTTTGGGTTCGATAATAACTTTTTGGATGTTTTTATATAGTCTTACAGGGTGGAGGATTATAATTGAACGTCATTATCATGTTGGAACGTGTATGAGTTTGAATTACTTATAATAAAAATTATATGAACCTGAACATTGAAAATAGCAACTAATTAATTTCTTGGAGTATAGGTAGAGCTACAATGTATGCTTATTTTGATGAATGGAAACTGATTAAGAGCCAACATTTTTCACTCTTTATCCGATATTCCACCAAATTATGCCCTTATTTTGCCCATTCTTTGTCCCTCCAACTCTGATTCTATATCTACTTCTGAATCTAGTTATTTACAATCACTATAGATCCTAACATAATACTTTATTATTACTATCATCTATTGCTATTTATTAGATCTCAAGTGTGATTTCATTTTTATCATATGTACTTATTTTTTATGCAAAATATCAATTATCTTTGCATACCATGTTTATATATTCCTTTCTTCCAACCAGATAGGCCAGGATCAGATAGAGGCATTGTATCAGTATGCCAAATTTCAGTTTGAGTGCGGAAACTATTCTGGTGCGGCTGATTATCTGTATCAGTATAGGGCCTTATGCACCAACAGCGAAAGGAGTTTGAGTGCATTATGGGGAAAGCTGGCAGCTGAGATTCTGATGCAAAACTGGGATATTGCTCTTGAAGAACTAAATCGGCTCAAAGAAATTATTGATTCAAAGGTTTTTGTTTTTTCTTTGCATAAAATTTTGCACACGAGTACCTGTTGATAATTCTATGCACTATTTTCTAATGACAATTTGTATTACAGAATTTCTCATCGCCTTTGAATCAAGTGCAAAATAGAATATGGCTAATGCATTGGAGTTTGTTCATCTTCTTCAACAATGATAGTGGCAGGACACAGATCATTGATCTATTTAATCAGGAAAAGTATGTGAGAGCTATTCATACTACCCTTCTTTGTAAGGTTATATGACTTTAGATGTTGTCTTTTAAAGTAGTTATGTGTTTTTGGCTAGTTGGTCATCATATATCTAAAATTCAATTTCAGAAAGAAAGATTGTTAGGATCTTCTCTACTCACTTGCTTTACAATGCATGCCTCTGCTATCATTCACATTCTATTTGTTTAATAATGCGACACTTTTTGTAACTGATTTTTCTGTATGCTATCTAAACTGCTCTAATTACCGTTATTAATAATAAGTTACTATGATTAAAATACTGAAGTTTCTTTTTTTATTCTTCATTTGTTCATATAATTTTAATGATGATCTCCTCCCTCCCTACCTGATTAACTGCTCTCTTTTTGTGTGTGGTTATGTTGAGTAACTTTTTGTTGCATGTCCTTGAGTTGAGATCTTTATACTTAAGTACTAATATGTGTATGTTTTGATCTGGACAAAGTTACAAATCATTGTTCAAAAAGTCTCTTGCCCTCCTCCCCAGCCTTCAATTCCTCTGTTTTGGTACACCACCCTGCAGACCATCATTAAGAGTGCATCAAACAAATGCTCCCCATCTGTGTTAACTTGTTACTGTAGTCATTTGTTTTCCTGTAGATATCGCCTTTTCTATGTGTTCTTATCAAATTCACACTATTATAACATATTAAAAGTAAAATATTCTGCTGTATATAATTCTTGTGTTCTGGCTGTGATTAAAACTTAGAGAGAATAATTTCTTTCAGGTACTTAAATGCCATTCAAACGAATGCTCCCCATCTTCTACGTTACCTTGCCACCGCATTCATTGTCAACAAAAGGAGAAGACCTCAATTCAAAGAATTCATAAAGGTTATTCAGCAGGAGCAACAGTCCTTTGAAGATCCTATCACAGAGTTTTTGGCATGCATATATGTCAACTATGACTTTGATGGGGCTCAGAAAAAGATGAGAGAGTGTGAAGAGGTAGGCCTCTGTCGTCCAACTGGTTGTTTGCTCATAATTTCTTGGCAGCTTTGTGGTGATAAAAAATTCTCAATATCTGCACTTTTATATTGCTCTGTGTACTGTTACTAGGACTTGTCTTAAATATTTTGAATGGGTGTTGATAATATATAAAATACAAATAGATGCTTATTTTTTTGAGCATGAATACTTGAAAGCAGGTAATTTTGAATGACCCATTTCTTGGCAAAAGAATTGAAGAAAGCAACTTTTCAACTGTACCATTGAGAGATGAGTTTCTTGAGAATGCCCGCCTCTTTATCTTTGAGACCTACTGCCGGATACATCAGCGCATCGACATGGGGTATGTTACCTGCCTTTCAAGTTCTACTTTGCACCTGTATGAATATTTTGATCCCTGATCTCTCCCATTTCTTCCCCCTTTCTGAGAGAGAGGACGATTTATCTTCTTTATTTACTTGTCTACATGGTTGTTTTCCTTCAGCTTTTGTGTGCTTTTTATTATTTAACTTTGTGCGAAGCATATCAGTGTTCAGTTTATATATGGAAAATTCAGTGTTTGAAATGTGTGTTGAGAAGGGTGCTGAAAACTTTGGTGAAAACAATTGTTCTAAATTTCGGAGTGCTCTTTTCTTTTACATGGTCTTGTTTTTCTATAACAAAAAACTCGAAATGATTCGAAAACTATTTCATTAAGGATTACGCAAACTAGATGTGTGCAATTTCTGTGAGACTGTTCTGAAGTCTGAACATTGAAGTACTGAACTTCATATCAGTCTTTCACAAACAAATTATAAATTGATTTGCATTCGTTATTTGATTTGATTGTGTTTAACCAACTTTAGATCTTGATGCTAATAGAACCTACTATGTTCATGGGTATGATATTTTTTCATGATTTATGCTTTGTTGTTTGCAGAGTTCTGGCTGAGAAACTAAATCTGAACTACGAGGAGGCTGAAAGGTGGATTGTGAATCTTATCCAGACTTCAAAGCTTGACGCTAAGATTGATACCAAGGCTGGAACTGTCGCAATGGAACCTAACCACCCCAACGTGTAAGTCTGCAAAATAGTAGCCAGTTTGATGCACAATAGTAGTCAGTTGATGCAGAATATTAGCCAGTTTGATGCATAATATAACCAACTTTTCTTCCATTTATTTTTTGTTTTATTACCTAGTGGATACAATAATATTTTTAGTTTCTCTTCTTTTCCGCTTCGTCCAGGTATGAGCAGCTTATTGACCACACTAAGGGACTCTCTGGGCGCACATACAAACTAGTTAGTCAGCTACTGGAACATGCACAGGCACAGCCTGCTCGATAAGCTTGGTGGTGAAGAATGGGGCAAAGTCAGCTGTTCAGTTTTGATTTTGACGTGCCTTGGTTACTTCTGGGATAGGCTTAATATTGATTTGTTATTGCGAAGAGTTTTATTATTGCGCTAGAATGTTCCTTGCAATGAATTTAGAAAGAGCGATTAAAATTATAAGTAGCTCCAAGGTACTGGATTAGTTTGGCATGAATGTCCGGATACCATGTTACTCTTGGGAGATTTTGACCGGGAACATTTAGTCATAATGTTAATTATGATTCTTTGAGAATTTGTTTCATTTGAGTACCTTTCATTCAAACTGATCTTGCATTTTGTATTCTAATTTAAACAAGCTGACTAATCCCATGCGAAGCATGAATAATGATTTGTTATATTATTAAATAAAAATATTTTATTAAACTTTCGAGAAGATAATTGTAGTTACTAAAATTTTAAATATTTAATTATATATAAATATTTGAATTATATATTATAGGATCTTTTAATAAATTATCAAGCTAAATATTTAAATATATTGCATATTTACTTAGTTATGATTAAGAAAAAAATAATTATTAATTTAATTTTAATCTTTTTTAAGTTTGTGATTGAATTTTATATTCATATTTATTTTTTTAAACTAATTTTACAGTTATGTTTTTTAAAAAAATTTATATTATTAATACAATTAATTTTGTAATTTGATAAAATTTTAAATTTTAATAAATTTAATTTAGTGGACAATAATTTAATAATGAAATTCACAACTGATATTAATATAATAGATTGTTTAAGAGATTTTTTTTAATATCTTAATAAAATTATAATAATAGAATTATTACATAAAAGTGTGATTAAAAAATTATAATAAAATTGGTAAAATCAAAAATAAAAATAAAAAATCTATTAGAAGTTACTTCCAACTTGGACATAAAAATGAAGAGAAAAACATAATCTGGTGGCATACCCTGCGAGGCTATAGCAGCCGCATCAGAAGACAAACTCAAATGATGCTGTAGTTAACGCAATTAAGAAAAATATTAAAACTGCCACATTCTTAGATGTGGATGATTTTGAACACTACCATTAAATTTTTTAACAGAAAGAAGTCTACTGTTGACAAGCTTAATGCACTCCTGGACAAGGTTAATAGCAGCAGTACTAGCTTCCCCATGAGTCCTGTCTGTAGCCAAACACAAGCAAGTAATATTGGTAGTTATGCTGTCCAACCGAAAGCCTCCAATGTGTTGAATGAATTGATCCCATTCGTTAGGAACTCTAAACCATCCATGATGGGCAAAAACAGACTATAAAATCATGGGTTAAGTAAGAGCATTCAAAGAAAAGGCATTGGAAGAATTCCATTGATTGACCACACAAACAGCAAGTCGATTGAAACCGATTTAGGAGGGTTTTATGTAATTTATGCCACATAACCTTATACCAATTTACAGTAGCGGTAACTCTTTTGATAGACTTTCAGATGACAAAAGTTTTAATTTGAGAGTGTTGGAGCCCTTCCCCAAGCACAGAGTGTCGGGACAATTTGAAGGAGGAGAAGCTTTGTGTAGCTTGTATTTCAAGTACAACATATTGATGTGAATCTGGAGGATGCCAGTTGTGTCCCTCAATGAATTCACCGACTTTGACGAGATAAGATAAACCAGAATTAGAAACAATAGGATCAGTTGAATGAAGAGCAAGTGGTTCACCATCAAGCCAAAGATCATGCCACAAATTAATAAACATACCATTTCCCACTCTATACAATATATATCGACAAGCGAAAGTTCTAAGGGTAATAATGTCATTGCAAATACAAAGCATATGTACCTGTGCCATTCTTTTTTGTAATGACAATTCAAAGCTTAACGTCATTGTAATACAAATTATATGTACTCGTGCCATTCTTTCTTTCTTGTAATGACAATTCAAAGTTATGTACTTTATACTTTTGCCATTTTCTTTTTTTATATTTATACTTTTGCCATTTTTATTTTTATTTTTGGATACTTTTTCGTAATGACAATTCAAAGTTATGTACCTTTTAAAGGGGGAGACATACCACTAAATCAATTAGTTGGAGGTCAAAGTTATGTACTAGTGCATTTTACTTGTAGACAAAGATAGCGCATTGTTATTTATATATTTTTTAACTATTATATTTGTATTAATTAAATACTCGTTAATTTTAAATTTTACAATTTCATAAATTGACAATAACATGCTCTGAAAGGAGCAGACTAAATATTACCCACACTGTTGGTCCCATTTTTGTTAACTGTTTTGGTTCCAAAATAAAAGTTAAATCTCAATTAATGACTTGCATTAGAGTAACACAAATCCCCTTAAAATATATTATCACAATTTTATTAACATACAAATGCTATTAAATAAACACTAGTTATATAAGAGTAAATAGGTAAAGAAAATTTCTATCTAAAATTTGTGAATTTTCAAAATAGGATCTTTCTGTAAAACGGAGGGGTATTACCTCCATTTACAAGACTACAACTTGTAACCACCCCACCTACTTCACAAGAACACAACTCTTAGATTGTAAAAATGGGCATAGTCTGTGCTGTTTGTATGATAAACTCTCTGCATAACAAAGACTTCTTAGACGAACAGGAAGTGGTGGTTGTTCCCTCCAATCTGTATCATTTGGGACATCTATATTGGAATGCACATAAAAGTGAATATCACACCTGCATGAGTTCTTTCTCCTTACCAATGAGAACTGGATTTGCCATACGTCTTCCACGACTCACCATATGACCTCCATTCACGTCCATATTCCCTGCTGCTTCTACTCTCAAAGGGGCACCTGTAAGCATCATTGGATTCTCTACCAAAACTGCTGCTTTTATTTTTGGCCTTCTCATTCCTTATTTCTTCTTCAATATCATATGCAGACCGCTGCGTAATTGAAATTGTACATCAGTATTCGACAGGGCTGCAGGAATCGCACACAACAGGAAAATAACAATGACATGATATCAACATTAGACATTTGAGGATAAAGTGAGGGAAGTCCGGTACTAAATGAATTAAAAATTATCAAACCTGTAATCTTGTACAAGTCCTAAGCAAATGATCATTCCTAGGATTGTGCAATGCACCTCGTGCATACAAGCCTCAAGCTCCAAGCATAGATTATCATATCAGGAGGAAGGCACAACCTCTCCTTTGGATCCAGGAGATAGAATGTAGGGGGTTTCAACTAGTAGTTTCTGACAGTCGCGTGTCTCCCAGGACAGGACGTCAAAGGACCCATAAAGAAATTTATAGTCTGAGGTGCTAAAGATATATAAAAGCTAAAGACTTCCTAAGATTAAATATTTCCAACAGATGTATAATAAAAAAGATTCACCGCAGTTCATACAAGAAGCATTATTTAGGTTATAGTATTAAACTAGTTAATATAAGATTGAAGAAACTGAACTAAAAAAGCAACCTAACACAGTTTGCTAAAATCTAATTTTATGTGGTGAGGTTGTAGCTTATCTATATCATTCGGGTATTCTAAGAACTAAGAATAAGAGGCTCGCAATAGCAGCTTATAAACCTAGCAAGCCTATTGCTCATACAAGGAGCTTAATATTTGTTAAGAACATGTCAAATGTATAAAACACCTTAAACTGTTAACTGCACCAATCAAGAAAACCTCATCAAATCACAACAATGTTGCAGTAGCTTATAATTCTAGCAAGACTTGCATATGAGATAGAGTTTTGTGAACAAGTCAAATGCACACAAACATATAAATCCGTTAGCTGCACCGATCGAAAAAATCTTATCAAATCACAACACTGTTACAGGACCAGACCTTGCTGGTATCTGAGAGTACTGCATAGGCCTCTCCAATCATCTTGAAAAGCCTATCAGCATCGACATGAATCTTATCCGCAATCTCCTTTCTTAGTTGTCCTTCATCTGCACTCTCACTTCGTGCCAGGAATTGACCAGCCTAGATCACATAAACTAGTTAAGATTAGAGACAATTATGACAACCCAATGGTTTTTAACTGGAAGAACAAAATAACTAAGATTCAGACCTTGTCAGGGTGATGTTTGAGTGCTGCTTTGTGGTATGCTTTCTTGATATCTGTTGCGTTATCAGACACTTTGACTCCCCTGCCATGAAAGTTCAAGATAGTACAAACTTAGAAGCTCCAAATAAGTGATTCCCAGATAAATTAGTCAATAGTCTCAAAAACTTCCCTCATAAAAGTATCAAGAGAACTTCACAAGCAGCAAGCACCGACTAACAGGGGAACGACAAACATGGAGGCAGGAAGTGGATGCAGAAGAGGAGGCAGGTAGCAATTTACGAAGGTTGATAGAAACTCAACTTAAGTACCCTTGTGTTACCTTTCATCAAGACTCAACTCAACAATCAAACAAAAAAGAAAACCCAAGACTACTCTGAGACGACAAGATACTGAATGCTTTCACATAGTACAGTTTATGTAATCAAACACCAATTACAACAACAACGATAAAAACAATAAAGTTATCAACTATCAAGCACTAGTGGCAGAAACAGAACAGCAATGTTATCTTCATACTGTACATCGTCAACAACTTTTTATTATGTTTTCCATTCATAAATTTATTTTTGAAGGGTTAGAGAGAGAGAGAGAGAGAATCGTGGCTTATATATTGATAAAATGGCAACCACCAATAATTATACCAAAAAAGAAATAAAATTTACTTATCTGTAGAATATAATCTTAGATAAAGCACCTAAGAACTTCCTGATCCAGATGCTTTCCCCTCATCAATGGGTTCAATTACTAGGGTGAATACACTCATTTCCAGAGGGAAAAGGCGTGGTAGTGAGATTCCGGTGATGGTATTTGTGGTGTATATTTATAAGATGGATTCACGAAGGGTGGATAATAATGGAGTGCATCTCTTTCTCTCTCTATTTATGGTGTTGACGGAAGATAAAGGCAGCATTAGAGCAGTACCGTTACCACTACCTATTGAATTGGAAGGAAGTGGAAGATTTATATATATATATATATTGAAAGACAGATGGATAAATAAAAGGGCATTTGTGGAACGTATATTTTGGATAAGCCAAATTAAAATTTGGTACTTTCTGAGGGTACAGTAGTAGCTTGCAGTGTTTAATAAGTTTATCGAAATGGCAAATCAGTATGAGAAAAATGTTAAGGCACTCCGAGGAAAGCCACAATTTGGTGAAACTAAAGCACCTAGTATTGTCAGAAACACGTCACAATAGAATACGAGTATTCATAGGCAAAATGAAGAATATAAAGGAACTTACAAAATAAGGTAAAAATCCAATGGAATTCCTTTCCTAGCTTTCCGTTCCATAGAAGAAAGATGGTCACGAGCTTCTTTTAAATGTTCTCTGCTCCCACCTTTTCCAAGTGGTGTGTCAGACTGTTGATTCGTCTCCTGTGACTGCTTTTGAAGAACAGATATGAATCTCCGTAGATCGTTAGCTGCTTGTTCATAGTCTCTAATCATCTCATGTAGTGTCGCCCTTCTTGAAAGTGCCTGGACAGGTTATTAAGGCAATCAGAAATCAAGAAACAGATGCCTGAAAACAAATAAAAAAAGTGAAGAAATGCTTCACAATTATAGACTTAGATGATCTACCATAATAAACACCCCCATAGCCAAAATATAAACAAGTATCCCATGAATCAGGCAAGTTAGCTCAGTAGCAAGAAGTCCAAAAAGTTCAAGAAGAGGAGGCAAACCTTTCCATAACTCCCATCAAGAGCTATGGCTATACTGCAATCTGCAATAGCATCTGAAATTTTGCCCAAAGCTTGGTGTGCAGCAGCACGATTGCAAAAGCAGACAGCTGCAAAAGGACGTGATTCAACACTGTTTAATATAGCAGCAGTATAATGCTCCACTGCTTCTGTATGCTTTCCACACTGAAAGGCTTTATTTCCTGCATTCTGGAGTACAAGAGGAAAGCACCAAAATATTTAACAAAAAGAGCACCACTATTGATTTAAGAGCTGCGAGTACATGATAACAAAAACACACAAATCAAATCAAGCATTAAGCCAAACAAGTTGCTATATATGTAGATCAAAATCTCAGCCTGGTATATATATTTTACCTAAATAAATTTATTTTTTTAAAAACGAAAAAAAAAATATTGGTTTTGTATAGAATGCCACAACAATTATACAGTTCAACTCTTCCAAACATATCAGCTCAAACTACCACTCAACTATTCGTTAACAAGAAGAACGTAAAACTAACAATGAGATAGACATTAGGTATTTATGGTTTGCTAAAGCAATAAAAGTCAAACCAATGCAGCTGTATAAGAGAGCTACAACTAAATATGGTTGCTCCCTCCCTTCAATCAACAATTTGATTAACAAGAGGGTAAATATAAAATTGAAACTAAGACAACTATTGTAAACATCATGGTTTGGTAACAAAACAAGAGAACTAAACCACAGCTCTCTGTCTCTTTCTCTGGTGCACCTCACCTTTTTTGTGAAAGAACATGCCAGTGAAGCTAACAGCTACAGGTCTCCTGGCTTGCTCACACAACAAAAGAGAAGTGGACCTTGCACCTCTCATTTTAATGGAAGGAACATCCCAATTTAGCCAACAGCTGTAGGTCTCCTGACTAGCTTACATTACAAAGGAACACGGTTTTTAAGTCATCCAAACACCAAAATGTCTACTTACTTCTCATTTCTTGCTTCCCTAAAAGTAAGAACATAAATTCTTAACTGGACCTATAAGCACATAAAATATTGAATATCCTGACTTCGACGTTGTTTATTGATAACGCTAAAAGTTTAATGTAATAACAAGACCGGTGCAGCAAATCATGTACACTTAATGTATACAAGTTCACCTTCTTAATTTTCTTACAGGTCTATAAGCATTAATGTTTACACAGAGAGAAAATATCCCAAAATAGCCTCCTCACCCAGAAGAAAAAAATTATTAATGGTGACAAGTTTTATGAAAAATAGTCCAGTCTTCATAAACTTCATCATATGGCGCACGTGTTTAGAAAATCATAGGTGAATGGGTAATAATTTACAAAATGGTCAACAAAACACAATACATGTAAAAACTTGTGTATTAGCACATCATGTGACTACTAAAACATTTTCCTTTTATCTTTTAACCACTTCTTAATATTTTGACAACCAACACTTCCATACTAAATTGAATCATGAACTTAATGTTGTGTATACATCATACCTTCAAGTGTAGAAGTTCGCGTAAAGTGTCGGCCAAAGTTACTGATGAATCCTTCTCCTCATTTCCATACCTACATAATAAACCTTAGCATCACCTTTCACAATTGTAAAAATGAAAGGGGTTTACCAAATGAATTGGAAATTATGAAATGATTTTTTTTGTTTAATAGAATATTATTTATTACTTGTCTTTGATAGATCTCAGCTGCTCTTGCTGCTTGATTAAATCAAGAGATGCCTCAAGCCTACCCATATGAAAATAGGACTGGGACATCAGTCTCCACCTCCAGACCCTTGCATCTGAGTTATTGCAATTAGAACCATCAATATTTGATGACTGGATACCAGGATCTACGGAGCCAAAATTCTTTTCAGCAAATCCAAGAGTTTGTTCACAAAGTTGAACCACCTCTTCATACTTCCGCAGCTATAAAATGCCGAATGAAAAAAGCCAATAATGAGAACTGATCTTAAATAACAGCAAAAAATGTAAAGGGAAGTGAGCTTATTAAAAGTGAAAAACTAAGGAAAACATGTAAGAATTTTATCAAACATACCATGCAAAGTGCCTCTCCTTTCATTTTAAGTAATTTCTCTGAGTGAGAGCTTATTGACAAGGCCTCCGAGATGATTGTTAAAGCATTACTTGCTGCATCAGAAGTTCTCTCTTGTAAAAGTTCAGCAGAATGATCCGTACACTTGGCCACTTTCTGCCAGTCAGGAAAATCACAAATTAGAAGCAAGACTTATAAAGTCCAGACAGAGAGAGAGCCTCTGAAAGAATCATATTATTCCGTCAGAAATTTCATTTGATTTATAAATATAGTTGCATCATGATTCCAAAGAGACATATCCCTTCAGAAAGTTCATCTCTCCAGTATCTTCACGGCCTTCTCTCTATCCAAATGTCCCATTACCTGTCAAATTGGAAAACTCACAGCCTCACAAGTTGGCCAAACCAAATGCATTTCTCTCATTACTGATCGAAAGTTGCATAAATTTTTAATTCACCCTTAATTTCTCTCATTCAAATGTTTTGTTACCTTGCCCATATGGAAAACTCACTATTTGGGGATTTTCAGAAAGCAAGGCTATACAGCTATACCTGATACTCAGAGGCAACGCAAGCTATTCACTTGAAACTCCGTTTCTGGTTTGTTTTCAAGCAGGATATTCTAGATTGGATTGGATTGTTGATGTGGGGATCTTGGTTTTGAGATCTGTTTTGTATCTCTTAGGATAAAGACACATATGTTTTAATTTCCTGTGACAAATTCCTAGTACACTCATATTTTATATTAGTGATACCACGCCAAGGAGCATTTTTCCAACAAAAAACTCCACAGTGACTTCCCAGAGCAGTACTAATTTACCCAAATTCTTAATAACAAAATGATAGCATGATACTTAAACTGATCATGAAACCTTCCCACAAGAGATTGACGCTGAAGCTGTTCCAACCTTTCCTTGAACTACCGAGGAAACGGAAACAAAAAATCATGGAATGACTCGCATATTCTATAAAAATTAAAATGCTCATTTTGTTCATAGCACCATTATTCCTCTTTGGATTGCATAAGATTAAGTACTTTGAGGATCAATGCACAATTATAAAGGTGGTCCTTGCAGAAGATTACAGAAATTGAGCCAATACCACCAAAATAATATGAATGTGGTACCTCAGACTTTTGCAGGCCATCAGCTGCTTCAATCATAGCTCTTCTATCCAAGCACACATCAAACCCAGATTCCAGGCACTTATTGAAATAACGTATAGCATCTTCAACTTCTCCCAACACCAGATGACAGCTAAAAATAGAAAAAAAAATTATACATGATCAATATATACATTTTTCATGAAGGTAATAATTAATATATCTACTGCAACCGTGCATCAATTTAATAAAAATAACAATTTTCTCATATATGAAGGTATCTAGGCCTATTACACCAACCAACTAACCCACACACATGACCCAACCCAAAGCCATGCACAGACAGTTACATCTCTATAACCTAAACACCACGAGCAAAAAAAGAAAGTTCCAGACAAAGAAGTCACCTTAAGAATGCAAAAGCCCTAAAGCTAATTATTTATCCTTTAGCTTTTTTATTGGACAGCAACTGATGTAATTAGGGTTTTATTTCATACTTTGGGACTTTTGATGGTTTAGTTATTTTGTCAAAGTCACTAGGTTAATTAGTCATTAAAGTCAAAACTAGGGTTTTCCCTTCAAATATGTGTTGTAATCCCCAAGGTGAATTGTTATTACTATTGATATTGAGAGTTTTGAGATATTTTTTGTCTTGGTTTTGATCGACAGGATTTAGTGATTTAGGTGTGGAGCCTAACTCCTAGTTATATTTCAGTTGTTCAATCGACTATCTGCCACTCATCTTTTCAGTTGTTGTCCTGCATCATGGAACCGTCTCAGCCTCCTTATATACTATTCTGAAACTATTCAAACAAAATTCTGAATCAGATGCCTGATACTATATGGACCGATAGTTAATAAATATAAAAAATAATAATATACACAATATCAACATCAGCACTGATCCGTGGGGTAGACATGCCCATCCGTGAATAGACCATGATTCCATTCAATAAAAATTTAAGTGTGAGGAAGCTCAACCAGTTAAGCATATCAAAACATGTACGTGATTTTTTTGAATAAAGTAAAAATCAAGTAAATCATAACTATCTCATATCTCACTGGCACAAAATGTTTGCTAAAGTGCAGAATGGAGAGAATCAAAAGCTCAATCCAACTCGTCCTGAAGCTTAGAGTTCACGGAGCAGTTCCACATGCTCTCACGAATTCTGTCTGTTAATTAGTAAAGAAGTAAAATAAAGCAAGGCCATGCCTTCATCTCTCCATCTAGGTGTCTGAAATTTTCCTAAGCATGTCGTCTGAATTTCACTCTGAATCCCAACCTCTCGAACCAAGCTTCTCCTAATCATTTGGTTTAAGTCTTTGTTTTAAGTAAAACACGTTCCCCCCTCCCTATACTTGTCTTCTCTCTCTTTTTAAGGGATGGATAGTTCCTTCCCATCAGTCCATCACATTATTAAGGGGGGCTCAGATGTCACTTACCCAAACCAAAAAACAAAACAAAACAATGAACAGTGCAAAATCTCAATCATTAGAGAAGTATCCCAAACCTATGGATTCCAAAGTTTCCAAGCAATAGCATTTCAGATTCCGTCTCAACACCTCAAATTATGGCACCAGAAGGTCAAAGTCAAAGATGCTTAATATAGAAATGCATTTTACAGTTTCTACTACCTCTCGCTGGATAATTTTAGACCATTTAATTAGCCTAAGGAAAAAGAGTTACTTTTCTAATACCCCATATCAGCTACCTTCATACATGGCTATATATGATAAATAACCATAAAATACATGCCTCAAAAAATATCCAGATGACTAATATAAATAATCTAAACTTGTATGCAGCTCATTTTTTTTTAAAAAAATTTGAATATTTTAAAAAGAAAATAACAAACAATCATTCTACAAAGTATGGCTCCAGAAGATCGAAGTCGTAGATACTTGATAGTTAATATGGAAACAAATCCTCAGCATTCAAAGGGAAAAAAGTTATATGTGGAAACAAATCTTCAGCATTCTACTTTTCAAATACCCCATATCAGCTATCTTCATACATGACCATATATGGCAAATAACCATTCAATACATGCCTCACAAAATATCCAGATGATTAATATAAATGATCTAAACTTGTATACAGCTCATACAAAAAAATGAATATTTTAAAAAGAAACTAACAAATCTACATACCTATTCTTGTACTGTTTTGGTAAAAGGAGACACACTTCGACAAAAGATTCAAAGCTATAGATGAAAACTTAAGAATTGTATGATATGGGACAAGAAAAAATACAGAAGGCTTACTTGGCAGCTCTCATCTGGACTTTCTGAAAGTTCGAATCTAATGCAGCAGCCCTTTTACAGTCCCCTAGGGCTTCCCTAATCCTTCCAAGAGACAACCGCGTTGACGCACGATTACTGTAGCACAATACAAGAGGCTCAATGCAGCATTCTGGTGCCTTTATATGTGTGATAGAATCTATGCATTTCGTATAAAGATCCTCAGCTTTTGATAAGCTCCCCTTCCTATAAGCTTGGTTTCCCCTGACACAAATCAAGTCCTTTCAAATACAACTAACAAACTAAAAAAAGAAATATGAGATAGCAATAAAGTCAAACAATGAGATACAACTCTTAACAAAAAGTATACTCATGAAATATGGAAAAAGAAAGAAGAAAAGACGGGTGGGGAGGGCCTATGAATTACTGTAATGCAAGACGCACCTGATTCGCCACTTTTCACATGCTTCCAGAATTTCAGCCGGAGTAAGATCCTGCTTCACTTGTTTTTCATCTGCCCTTGTACGCTCCCCTCTGCTTTGAGTAGATGCAAACTCCGCTCTCCAACTTGAAGCAGTGGAATCTGAACCACGACCAATTTTCATTCTATACTTTTTCCTAGGCTTTGTGACTGAAATATTACTTTGTACTGATGATGAAGTAGAAAAGGAAAATCTTCTCTCATCATGGTTTTGTGAATTCGAAGCAAAACAAGATTGAGCTTTAGAATCACTCTCTTCTCTAACGCCAGCTTCTGCTGATGCAACACCAACAGAGACATTGCTGACACTCTCGGTTCTATAGTTAGTTTGCAGTTCAGTTTCACGATGGTCCTCCAAACCTCTCTCATTAGGTTCTCTACATATTTTATCACCTTCTTTGATATCAGATCTTTCTCTCATAGCAGCCAAACCTTCATAAGCTGCTTTAGTAGATATAGTTGAATGGGTGAAAGATGGTGCACAACTAGCTTCCTGACAAGGAGAAAAATCCATTGGAGAACAACAATCAGAAGACACTGGATTTTGCTGGGAGCTAAATTCCCTTGGCGTTTCATTTTTAACCAGAGTATGTTTACTCAGTTTTCCCCTTGTCTTCTTCAATCTTCTCCCCCCAGCTGATCTATTACTAGCACCAAACTCTAACTTTTTACCTACCCCAGTAAACAAATTGGCTGGGGTATCCAAATTGGGAGTATTAAAAACTGTAAAGGATGCCCCTGGTTGAACTGGTGTGCTTGTAAAGGTGAACTCTTTGTCTTTCTTTTCAACTCTATCTCCAGTAGATGCTTTGTAAACACTATCATATGGCTGAAAACAAAAGCCCATTGACGAAGATGAGAAGGAGGATTTATTCACTTCACTGTAATAATTTAGTTGATTACATAGATATTGCTTCCCATACATACTCTTCTCAGTCAAGTTCATTGGTTGATCCTCCTTTCCAAGAATTTTGGATGAGGAGCATGATGGAATGTCCTGTCCCCTGAATAATCCTACCCCAAATCTGGTGTCCCTATTCCTCGTTGCATCAGGAATCGTGCCTTCCACACTATCTCCAAAAGAACCCGCAGTCTTTTCATCATTTCCATATGCAAATACTTTTTCTTTGCTGTTTTTCATATCAACCACTTCATTATTCTCGACAACTGTACCATTTCGAAGACCTGCTGCATTTGCATCCTGAAACTGATGGGAAGTGAAACATGAGCTTCCAGTCATAGAAACAGAAGTCCTCTTGTCACTTCCAAATACAAATTTACTGTTAAACTTTGTAGATGAACTACTATTAGAATATTTAAAGGTATCAACATCATCAACTTTTTGAGAATCACGGATGTTCATTTTCTGCATCTTATCTGATAGTTTAACTGCATGGCTTCTGCTGAAGGCATTACCAAGACTAGAACTACTTCCAAATACAAAATTGAACTTACTGTTAGCAGCAGAACCCATACTATTGGCTTCCCCCTTCACTTCACCATTGCACTTCTCAGCTTTCTCAACGTTCAACTTGTTTATCTCATCACCAAGCTGACTACTTCCAGTTAAACCGGAACTTCCCTTTCTGGCACTTCCAAATAGAAAAACACCATTAACTTTGGAGTTCTGGCACTCCGTTTCACTATCTACGTTCATCTTACCCATATCAATAAAATCTAATTCCTCAGCAGTTACCCTAGATTCTCGAATTTCCGCATCTGCAGTTGATTCTGAGTCACTCTTACAAGCACCAAACACAAAACCAACATTATCAAGATTCCCTCCCTGTGATGTAGTAGATGTCAGATTCTCATTATCAAAAGAAAATGAGTTTCCAACGTTCTGATTAGCCTCTACCCTTTTCGAATACGAGAATGACCTCGAATCATTCCCACCAGCACCAGACACAAAGCTTGGATTGGATTCTTTCTTCTCCAAACTTGAATTTGACACTGTATCCCTGTCACAAGCAGCAAACACGAAATCCACATTATCAACTTTTCCAAACTCTGATTCAGTCTCCACTTCAGCTTTCTCCCTTTTATCCTGATATCTTCCCACATTTTCAGTTGACTCTTTTCCTCCTGGAGATGACAACTTAGCCATACTAGAGCCAAAAACAAAATTTTGGCTAAACTTTGTAAACCCACCAAAATCCAATTTTCCCTCCTTCCCACTAGGTTCTCTATCACTTAACCCAGAACTAACATTATCAAACTTCACGGGCTCACGAGCACCGGATGTTCCAACACTTTTATTGTATATCAAATTTGAATTTGACAACAAATTACTCTTGCTATCACCAAATACAAAATCCACACTATTACCACAATCACTATTTCTCAAATTTAAATTAAAATCTACTGAACTCGCATTATTGAACTTGCCAAACTCACCAGAACTGAATTTATTTGGCGTAACAGTAGCATCATTAACTTGATTCGAATTCTCCCTTAATGATTTTGACCTCACATGTTGGGAACCAAGCTGTTTCCTCACCTTCACAAGCCTGGGCTTCGACCGGCTGCTCCAATTCGGTAATACTTTAGACTTCTCCGAGCTCATACACGACCCAAAGAGAGAAGAAAACGAATAATTTAACGCTCCATCACTCGTCATACCAATGTTTGAACAATCGAAACTCGTCGATTCATTGAGTGATGAAGTGAATGAGCTGGAAATTGGAGGTTTATGGGAGGTAGGGTTAGGATTGGGGGAAGAGGGAGGTTGCACCTCTTGTGTCTGGTTTTGGGACGTGGTCGGAGATTGGAAATCTACGACCGCCGGCGACATAGAGTGCGAATAAAAAAAACGCCGGCACCGGACGTGTCGCCTTTCCGGCGAGACTGTGATTAGGGTTTTTAGAGTGAAGCTATTTGGATTAGGTAGCTCTCTTTTTGCTCAATGGATGTTTTGGTCCGCGTTTTGGTTGCTGGGTTTTATGGTTTAAAACTTTAAATTGGAGGCTGCTCGGGATTTGGATTGAAAAGAAATGAACTGGTAATTTAATTTTTAACGGAAAATTTTAACAAGATTAATGACTAAATTTGTACTATTATTTTTCTCATTGAATATATTTATTTATAAAAAATATATTTAAAATAAAATTATTTATATTAATTTAATATTATTTCAGACTATTTTATTTCATGAGCAAGATTAATAGTCCTTTAAATAATTATATGAGTTATTTTTTTTATCATTTATATAGTTATTTATGTGAGATTATATAATTTTATGAAAATTTTAGATTAATAGTCCCCCTCATTTTAAGCTATTAAATAGTTTTACGGGATTAATAGTCTAATAAGTGATTAATAATCCCTTATCAAATGATTAAATAGTATACAGTAATATTAAATTAAGATAAATAGTCCAATCCCAAACATATTTTTTATAAACAAACATAGTCTATGTTCATTAAAAAGGTTAATAAACAAAAAGAATTGGACAAGAAACCTAATTTTTAGGTAATATTCTTCTTCTTTTTGTTTATTTTAAAATAGTCCAATCCCAAAAATATTTTTTATAAACAAACATAATATGTGTTCATTAAAAAGGTTAATAATAATAATAAAAAAAAGAATTGGACAAGAAGCCTAATTTTTAGGTAATATTCATTTTTAGGTAACAGGTTTGTGATCGTAATGATTTTTAATTTGGGGGAGTTTGTTTGGATATAATATAATGTTCATTTTGATTATCTTAAAAATTGCCAGAATAAACATTTTGCCAAATTACATTTTCTTCGTACAATTAAATTATAATTACTTAAGCAGTTGGTGATCAAAATTCCTCAATATAAGATATTCGAGATTAAAATGTCATTTTATATGTGTGTGTGTGTGTGTGTGTGTGTTGATCATTTCACTTAATTTTGTTTAGAAATTAATGTAAAAACTTTTTGGTAATGTGAATTCCGGTTAAAAGCAGAGTAAAATTTGAGACCAAATGTTTGGTCAGCCTCCTTTTTGGTCTCATATGAAGACTTTGTAACTAATGGTTTTCTTAAGGAATAAGAATTATCACATGGGCGATGGGCCTACGAAGTTTACTCCGTTAAGTACTCTGACCGACTATGTTAACCAACACCTACATGGTCTCTATAAATTTGGTAATGAGCCATATTGATTGAAACGATTCCAAGAAAAAAGAAAAAAATAAGAAAATAAGTCAGAAAAAAATCTTACTTGATATTGAGTTTTTTTGTAATTCTAAATATATATAAAATTTTGTTTTAAAGTAGACAGGTGCATACCAACATTCGATTGTTCTTGAAGATATTCAGTCGTGGGATCCTTGTATTAGAGTTGGGCTGAATAACGTCTTAAGTACCAAGTTCAGCAAACACAAATTAATTTTGTACTTCATTGTTTACAAATTTGATAAAATCTTTCCTTATTAATCTAATTTGCAATTATTTATTAGTTATTTTGACCGATTGCTCCAAATATCTTAAGACGTTATTGAATAACTAATATGGATACTGCAAAGCCTGTGGGATTTGAGTGCATCAAACTTAAGACCTTTGAAGTTTTCTGGTTTAAGTGCTTGGCAACGTAAAGTCTTCCTTAGAATGCAACTACTAAAACTTTATTTTACATAGTTGTCGAGGAAAAATCCAAGTTTGAAGATAATCCTATAAATGAAGATTAATGGGAATAAGATAATGAATTTTGCAAGAGCTATTTGCTAAATTGTCTTACAAGTTATCTTGCTAAAATTTATTCTTGCAAAATTACAACCAAATAAATTTGAATTGCTTTATTACAACAATACAAAGAGGAAGAAAAATTATCAAAGACGCATATGATAAACAAATTTCTAGACATAAAGTTTAAAGATAAAAAGCCCACCTTGCCCCAAGTCAAGGACCTAGCTTGAGACTTTCGTTATAATATCCTTGTCCCAAATAAGCTTCATTACACAAGTATGATGTAATAATGATAAGGAACGATTAATATAATCAATACTAATATATAACATCGTATGAAACTATCCTTAATTGAATCAATTGGCTTCCAATTTATGCGAGTTGCCTTAAATTCCTACGTTAAGTTACTGAGTTTAACATCATGTCAATTTCCTATTGGTAGTAATTAAGTAGAAAAATGAAGACTTGTTCAGATTGAATTTTTGGATCATTGTATTTTGCTACCAAATTTTCAATTGGTTGTCTCTGTTATATTTGCATGGCTACTCTATATATTTTCATATGTACTATATGTATTCTCATGGATCAAAGGGGTACCCGCAACGCTGAAAGGAGAGAGAGTTACAGAAAAATGGTGGAGCACGAGTCAGAAAGTGAAAGAGTGATCGAAATACGCATCAACAAGCACAACAAAGGCAATCCGTTTTGGCTTTTTTGAACCATCGCACATCACACAAGCCCAATAATGGTTCGTTTTATATACATATGAAAAATTAGTATGTTTTGTTGGTTAATATGAAAACTTAATGTGTTTTGTTGTTTATATACATGTTTATGTATGTTGATTTTTGTTTCCTCGAATAATAATTTAAACCAACCAATAGGAGATTGGAGATTGGCATAATGTAGATGTGAGTTTAGACTATATACAGAATTTGAAACAATATGGTATGTTCTTCAATTAAATCTTGAATTATGCAATACTAAAACAGATATTCACTTCAACTTTCAACAGGTGTTTGCTCAGTTAACACTTATGCTGATATCCCAACATCAAAAATACAAATTGGCCAACCTCCTAAAACTCTTAGTGTAATCCAAACAGAGATAGAATTGAGTGGCCTTGACGGTGAGTGTAAATTATTATTTATCTAGCTATGCATTTATTTGCTCTTTCACTCTTTCTTTTGGTTTAAAAGTTTATTTACTATTTTTTATTCTTAGCACATTTCATATTGTGCAACAACAAATTACGTGATGATGATGTTTTGGTTACATGTGTTACCACATAGAACAGAAAGATGTGTAATAAGATTAATTTACAAAAATAAAAATTTGGTAAGGGCATTTATTCATCTCCTAAGTAGTTTGAATACTTAAAAACTTTTTGTTTGTTACAGCTACGAGCAAGAGGGTACTAAATATAGGCTACCCATAAAGAGTTTGTCACCACTGACATGCGATTATGTGGGAGCATAAATACACTATCACCCAACAACAAGACAGGTTGTTTGGTTTTTCTTTGCGCTGCTCTAAGTGCAAAGTTCAGCTACCAGCCCTGCGTGAGACACCAATTGAGTTATTGCAATTGCTAGATGGAGAGGGTCGAATTTCACACAAATATACAAATTTATAATAATAAGCTTTTACATCGATTGGTGGAACAATTGATAAAACCTTGAACAACAATGGTGGTGGTCTTTATGTATTTCGATTACATGGACAAACCTTCCACCGGATGGGCTCCTTATTGCCTGTTAAAGGGAAAAAAGCTATGTATGCACAGCTTTACATGCTTGATTCTCATGAAAGATGATTGATGTAACACCTCGAATCCGCTACAGGGGTCGAAGTGCTACACGCCGCAAGTCCAAAGGCCCGCAAGGCAACAATATCAATAAAATGAAAATAACTCAACAATAATCCTAAATTAAAACCCAACAAACCTAACAAAAATAATATTTCAAAACCAATTCAAATGAATTATAAATTAAATATCAAATTCGTAAAATTGAGATGCAACTCCCAGCACTAAGAGTTTTATCAAAATTTTAACGATAAAAAATAAATAAGCATCCTAAACTAAATTCCAACTATCCAAAATGTATCAATAAGTGTGTAGTTATTAACGATGTAATCTGTAAAAAATTAATGTGAGGGGTAAGCGGTAAAGCTCAGCAAATGATAATCTTTATTATTTAGGTAGATCAAGTACAATTTTCAAAACACTTTTTTCAAAATAACTTTTTGTTAATAACAATAGTAACTATAGTTTTAAAACTAAAACAATTTATAACAAATCGAATTCACATTTAAAAATGATTTCAATGTATACAATACATCTTTTAATCCACAACCTTAACAACTAAGGTTACAATAGCCCTGTAACACGGCCCAAAAGTTTGATAATGTCAACGATCACGCACCCTATTAAGGGATCGATGAAGCACTTTTCTCGAAAGACATCTAAAGGCGTGCATTTTAGTAAGTCCTATATAGCTCCGGAACTAACGTGAAACATTAACGGGTTCTATATATAGTCAGACTGAGGATTTCAAAAATGTTTGACATTTTCATCGATATTCAAAACTATACTTATTTCATTTTACAGTTCAAAAATAAATACTTGATCCGAAGTTTGAAATAACAGAACATAACATTTAATTTAAATGGAAGCCTTTAATAAAACATAATAAATTTTGAAACCATACGTTTAAGCATTCGAGTAATTACTAAGGCATACATAAAAATAAATGATAATTTAAAAACACTAAATAGTTCGAAAAGTCACTTACTTCGATATTGCGAAACACGAAAATCAATAGCCAAAAAAATCCTTCATGTTCGCCTTTTTTCAATACGTAGCAATAAAGAATTTGACTTTTGGGTCTTTTAGGGTTATCAAAATCTCTTCATATCTTTCGCAAAAGTTGTATCTCTTGAAAAGATACATTAAATAGGCTCAAAAATCACTCGATTTAGAGTTAATATGGTTGAGTTACAAATTTTTTAAAATTAGGGCTAAAAATAATGATGGGAATCAGGACAAGTTACAATTTTAAGCATGAAGATGATGTCTAATAACATTTATTCCCTTCAAAATTGTAAGGGTCGAAAACTGAAGAAACAGGTTTTGAATTCATTCAGTTTCGACATCGGATGGATTAATTATGACTTTTTCTAAAGAATTGCAAAATACATAAGTATTTTACGCGGGAATTCAACTAACCAAATCAGAATAAAATTATGATTACATCTCCACTATTTAAATTCAACTAAGAAACAATATAAGAGTTATCAAAACCTAATGAACTTTTTTTTTTAATTCAATTATTTAATTTGTTATTAAAAGAATTTAAATTTCCAAATGAAATAAAAAAAAATCCCAACTTACTTTTTTTTCCAATTCAATCATACTTTTAGAAAAAAACAAATTAATATTTAATTATTAACAACAATCTGGGTTATTACAATTGAACTTTCCCACAACTAAAGGTTCATTAGATTCCATAATTGTGAGTTCATTAACAAACATGCTCGACCATGACAATGAGTTGGTTAAATTTTTTGGACAAGCACAAGATCATTTCGCTAAAACATATTACATTACATTCATGTGAAGTTTTGGTTAATCGCCAATCGACATACATTCCTTGGTGATAATCTTTCAATCTCTCAGGATTTTATTGTTGATTACATAGATTATGGTTATTCAGAATATTGAATGTTCATCCAAGTTTCATGGTATTGCAGTATCCATAATTATTCCCATACAGGGAAGATAGTTTTGGTCATAACATTTTATCGTGATGTCTTACCACATGCAATCATGTTAATAAACACAATCTCCATGCGAAAGTATTATGCATACAGAATACAACATCGTGATGGGGTTATTTTTGCAATTCGTAGTTGATGCTCGAGTTTACATCAAATACGAAATACTTTTTTGGATTTTGAGAAACCAAATAGCTTTACGTTCTAATGTGTATAACAATATTGTTGACAGTGTTAACAAAGGAGACACGAATGCCATAAATATTGGCAAATGTATTGTCTTACTAGTCACAATTACTGGAAGTCCTTGTTAGACATAACAAAACTTTCAAGATTGCATGTCTGTATGTAAAAGATTTGAAAATTCGAACTTATTCATCACATTCACTTGCATTCCAAAGTGCCCGAAAACTTCCCATTTATTAGAGAGAATGCTAAAACTAGATGCTTCTGTTGCCCATACATCAATCAGCGTGTTTTCAAGATTAAAGTTGATTTATTGCTTAATGACTTTATAAAGAACCACATATCTGAGAGTCATAGCATGTACTATATATCACATCTACTAAATATTTAACATATCCAAAGATGTTTCATATATATATATTATGTGCTAATATATATATTTTAAAATTAAAAAATAATTTTATACTATTTAGTATATATAAATTTATAATTATTTATTAGTTATTTTGCTTTATTGCTCCAACAGATGTTAACACCCGAAACACAGGTCTATATGGGAGGGGAAAAAAAACGATTATTTTTATTCTTGATATCTCCATAGGCACCGGACGTGTCAAGCCTTACGCCTTTCTGTATACAAGTATTTCTGTCTTATACTTGATCTCTGAATTCCCGCGACTTCAAAAGGACTCCTAGCACTACCACTACTAGTACTAGGTACTAGCTTCTTCAATCTCTCTCTCAGGTAATTAATCTCTACTGTATTTCAGAAACCCTAGATTTTTATGATTTTTCGATTCAATTTGAAAGGTTTCCACTTATCGACACATTAGTTTCTACAATTCATTGTGAAATTTAGCTTATTAATGTTTACAAATTTATTCCCAGTTTTCGTGGTATGACATTGTTACAGCCAAGTGTTGTATGATTTACTTTACCGAGCTTGTTAAGTTGTAGATTGATGGACTCGAAGCCTTCCAATTGCATATCATATGCAGTATGCACTAATAAAAATGACTAAGATCTACCTAGAAATTTGTACAAGTGTGGAATATAGAATTGCATAACACACTGACAAAAACTGCTGATTAATAGTAACTTTGGAGCGAAGAATAATAAATATGTTTTGAGGTTGTGAGTTTTACCGTTTTGTATAGTTCTTTCTTCTTTTACTGTTTTTGGGTCCAAGGAATGGCAGCTTAGAAATTTGAGGATATTTTTTTTTTGCAAGTTTTGGTATTCTTTAATGATGGTGGACTGTATAGCTTTATCATGAAGGGAGGTTTGCTCCTAGGTATTGGTAGGGTAATTCAACTTGGTAATAGCCTAATTGGTTTCATTTATATATTGTATATAGGTTTTGGCAGAGGACAATTTTTTCTTTTTACTTAATAAATTTAGTAGTATCAAATAAGATGCCACAACTCCCAGGAATTATATTGTTTAGTCCCAATAGCTGAAAGCCAAAGTACTCTGGCATGTTTTATTTGTAAGAAAATGATAATGGTACCTACTTATTGGGTCATTTATATATTCTACCATTGAGGATGGTTGTAAGTTTATAACCAAGTCGTATAAGATGTTGTCCTCTTGTTTGGTTTGGGAATTTCCCACTGTTCTTAAAGGTTATAGTTTTACATAAATTGTTAATTACTTTGTTGAAACCTCTCTATGTCGATAATGATTGTTTTCTGTCTTGCATTTATTTTTCAGGCGTGCTTACTACTTTTCTTAAATTTTCTTGAGTTTAAATTGCACAAAGAATCTTACAACTATCAATTGTTTTATAGGTTTCTGAAAGAGCTTTAAAGGTCGATACGATTAGAGGAAAAGTATTTTAAAGATACTCGAGCTGTTGCGTTTTGGTGCAAGCGGAATCAATTATGGAGTCTGAATCAGTTGAATTTTTGCATGGTATAGTTCTACATGTTACTTATAATTTTTTCCGGGCTTTTAGCCAGTAGTTTTACCAGCAGGTTTCTAGCCAAGTTTGGGATTTAGAACAAAATATAAGTGTTGCACTTTCCACTTTGTTCAATTCTGATAAGCTTTTGTGTTTGGTTTTAGAGTTTTTAAGTAAATAAAAATAAAATAAGCAAAATTATGGTTTTGGACTCTATAGAAGAACATTTTAACAACTGCTGACAGTAAACATATTTGTAATAAGACAAGAGGGCCAAGAGGCTAATCTAATATTCCCCCCATTCCAAAATATAGTTATAGGATCCATGTTGACCTTTTGATCTCAGTTTGAGATATTTTCAAATCCATAATTAATACGAATTCTTATAATTGTACACAATACAATTATGAATCTTAAACTATGTAAAAAATTCAAGAGGCTTTTTTGTATGTGCTTCTATCCACTCCTTGCGTTGATGTAGGTTCTTTGTTCCTTCTTTCCGCATTGTCCTACTCTGATTTTGCATTGGTGTAAACTGAAAAGTCTTCTCTCATATCGTCAAAATTGGCATAAAAATATTTGAAGATATTCATGGTAGGCAGTCAACACGAATGTTAGTTTATTTTTTGGCATTATCACCTGAAATTTGTCGCATTCAACTGCTTGACTCATCTCTTCTCAAGCATACTGAGAAAAATTATACTTGCACTTTATGGCAGTGCATGATCTTTAGAGCTTCTTTTCGTGCGTGAAACAACCGTAAGGTAAATATGACCACGATGATGGTTGAAGTCTTCGGATGTGCACGTGTAAAATTGTATTACTGAAACCAGAATTGTGTATATACACTAATTGAAGTTATAATTTCATTTCATTTATTTTAGAGAATAGAGAAACAGCATATTCATGAATGTTGGTTATTTCGTTAAGTATTTCAGATAAATATAAGCACCTAAAATTTCCTTGTTCATCTTTTCTATGTGATGATAAATACTTTTAAAATCTGCTGTAAATCTCTATAGTTAAAGACAAAATTAATACTCCCTCCGTCCCAGAATAAAAGTTTTTATTACTATTTTAGGTAGTCTCAAGTTAAATGTCTATTTACCTTAAATAGTCTATTTTTTAACAATAATTTGCCTATAATATTCTTAGTATTAATTGTCATATTTCTATTCTCAATGCATATTATGGAGTATCACTAGTCATGTGCAAAAAATTATGCAATTAAATGAGATTTTAAATATGAATAATTTTGTCATTTTATCTCATTTCTTAATATGCACAAAAAGTCGACCATGATTTTTATCTTGGGACGGAGGGAGTAATATCTTTAGTTGCTCTTGAAATGAATGCAAAACATACCTATCCAAGGAAAAAAGGAAAGGTAATACATTGATGCTCTCAAATCTTTTTATGAAGTGGGTTTGTTTTTCTCGTCATTGTTGTCAAATAGATATTGAAGGAAGTATATTATAGTTTCTAAATTTTCTTTTGCATTCATATGCAAAAACTTAAATGATTAAGCTGAAAGTTTTTTTGGGGGTTAATTGAAATTATTGAGTTTTGCTGCATCAGGTAAGAATGAGAGCAGCATGAAGACTGAAGTGGCGGATTCTGTTCAACCTGAATTGGATGCTAAGCATGACAAGGAAGAGAATCCAACTTCTCTTGAAGGCATTACTAAATTTAACATAGTTGATTCCATAGGCGCTGAGAATGTGGCATCAGGTGTAAATCCTGTAGATATGGATGTCCATGGTGAGTTTAACATGGAGGCCTCTATCACCCCAGATGATGTTATGCGAGCTGGAGGCTTTGGAGCTAGAGATGATATAGGTTGTTTTCTTCCTGTTGCAAGTGACTCGACTGACTTTGAAGCTTCTCTTCGCGATGCTCGGGATTATGAAGATCCACAAGAAGTTATTGGCAGACCGGGACTTGGCTGGACAGAAGTTGGAAAGCAAGAGTAATTTTGTCTACGACTTGCAACTACTTATTGGACTTTTAGGTTGTACTGTTCTGGTATCTCTTGCTTTTCTGAGACTCCCCAAGTCATGTTTCCCGAAACCTTAATTACTGGTTTTTGTTAACATAAATCTATCCTATTTCCAAATGTGCTAATCGTTATATTCATTAAATCAGAAAATGTGCTGGTGATTAGTAATATATGCAGCCTCTTTGTGCCCCCCTCGTTATGTTAATATTTAAGTTAAAGTGCTCCGCACCTACGCTTGCACAAAGCACTACATGGTACAGAAGTGACATTTTGGACTCCACACTATTTGTTATTTCAAAGTAAACTCTCTGAATCATTTTCCGCCTAAACAGTCGAAGGAGCGAGTCAATTGCAATGCGCATTTTTTTTAGAGGGCAAAATAGTTAAAAGACATTTCCGTAATAAATAAAAAACTAGTTGACCCAACAAAACTGTTCTTCTTTTCCATTCTTCTTCCCGTTTGCAAACCTAATAACCTACTTCCCATCATCATAATCCCAAATCTTCCTCTCTCTCTCTCTCTTACAGCTCTAATATCGGTTGCCCTAAAAACTTTTAGCATCAAAATTTTTAATTCAATTGCAAAGACTTCTGTGTTTGCAGTTTCTAGCAAGCCCTGAATCGACGTCGAAGAGTGGTTTGTACACAATTGTGCAGTCGAAGCTGCGCGCTGTGTATGGGTAATGTTCAGTTTTATTTTCTATGCTTAAATTGATTAAATTTTACTGATACGAGGTTTGAATTTTGGATGTATAATGAGTTTTGGAAAGATCTGATAAAGGGATTTGGTTACAGAGGTTTGGTTTGACGGGGAATTTTTTTTTTTGGTGGGTTGGGGGGGTGGAGTTTTGGAGTTTTGGCGTGTTTAACAGGATTGGTTTTGTGGACTTAGTGGTGTGGTGGCCTGAGTGGGTGGTCGGGTAATAATGATTCTGGAGGGGAGCTCAGTTGGTTAATTCTGATAGACATCCTCCTCTCCTATGTATGAAAAATGGGGAAGAAGACTTTAAACTATTTGGGTCACATTTACCCCTGTAAAAGTCCCATGTGAGCTGCACATGTTTAAGTTAGTTACTAGATTATATGAAAAAGGGTAAACAATAAACCGTGGAGTGCGAAGTGTCACATTTTGAACCTAAAGGGTCATCATTAACTTGTAATGTTTTATACAATATCCTGAAAAATTGATATTAGAAATTCAAAAGTAGGTCGTTGTTCTGGAGAGGAGACTTGTATATGTTCAATGATTACATAACAAAGGCTTCGTTTATTAGGGGGGGAAATATTTTTATTAAAAGGTTTTTCGTATCATTCGGTGTTTGGATTATAACCGTAGTTCATTATTATTATTATTATTTTTAAAAAAAAAATGAACAGCAGATTCAAATCCGTTGGGTCATTTTTTCTCTTCAAATCTTTTAAACTCTCTCTTAATCAATCCATTAATGTTTATGTCCATAAAATAGCCCTGATTTTTTTCTCATCTCAAATAAAATTTCCTAATTTCTTTCTCTTTTATCTTGAACACATTTTTTTCGTTTTCACCAATTTCTTCAATGAGTTTTCAAAATTAATAATTCTAACATTTAAATTATATAATTATATATATATATATATATTGTCAGTGTATACACCTTCCTTCCTTCTTCAATTATGAAAAATATGATCTATGATAAACATGCTTGATTGGTATTATTTTTGACTCCTATTATAAGTATTTGAATGTTTGACTAGAATTTAAAAAAAAATCAGGTTTTCCTTTTGATGATTTAGATTTATTTTCCGTAGCATAACAAAAGAAAGGACTTTCAGTCCTGTCAATCAACCAACTATTACTAATCTATTTTCACTGAAAGTGATTTTTCAGAAATTGCATTTCCTAAAACAAACGGAAAACAGAGCTTAGATGTACAATTCGAAGCACAACAATGCTTCATTAGCGCAGCGTCTACTAAGTGGTTTTCTACAAAGACCACATTCACAAAAAGGCTATTGCTTTTTGGAAGATTCTCTGCCCCGGAGCGAGTATTTGCAGCGGGTCATAGGTAGATTTCCTCCTACTGAATACCTCCCACCGAGTGCCAAAGTGAGCTTTCCACTCTTCCCGAGTGCTGTAGTTGG
The DNA here is from genome assembly GCA_947179155.2 of Hedera helix. Classification (NCBI taxonomy): domain Eukaryota; kingdom Viridiplantae; phylum Streptophyta; class Magnoliopsida; order Apiales; family Araliaceae; genus Hedera; species Hedera helix. The sequence goes on from OX359283.1 coordinate 28,907,075, forward strand.
GCAAATATTGCTTCACCCCTAGGTGACCCGAATCACAGAAATCCAGAATTCTCTTGTTTTGTGTTAAAATATGTTCCAACCCATCGGTTCCTGTGGAATCTGGCATTGCGGCGGATAGGAATGCCACTAGGTAGAAAAGATTTTCCTGTGGAGTTACAATAGAAGTTTCATTGTTCCACCTATAAGGCAAAAATGAGTAGAAATATCAGGTTAAGAACGTCAAATATGTGAGAACATTCATACAGTGTTTGCGAGTTTTATTGAGGGAAGGGAGGGGAGGGGAGGGGAAGAAAATGTCCAACTTTTCCTTCCACTCCCTTTCTGCCGAAATAAGACTCGCAAACACACCAAAAGGAGGAACGGTGTAGCTAGTGAACTAGTACCTCGATTTATTAACTGGGTAGATAAGTACAGGACCATTGCTGGTGTCTGTAAGGATATTTCCAAAAACTTCTTGAGCAAAATCATGAATTCTGCTTTTAGGAATGAGAAGATTTAGCCATGGGTGAGGAACCTCCCACAAACCAATTTCTCTTAGTTTCATCTCAGACACGTGCACTCTATCAAGGAATTCCACATATGAGACTTCTGATAGGATGAGGGTGGACTGAATATAATTCAATTCTGATAACAATCTGTCAATTTTCTGTACAGTAGAAGACAGTGGTCATGACTACTGAACTTTGAGTAGTGTCTTTACTATTTAGAGGCATGATATGAAGTTTTACTAGCTCACCTGGTATATGATACTATTCTCTTCTGGGTTGAAGTATTTGGCAATTTCGAGACAGTAGAGAGTTTTTCCTTCAGAATGGAATTGGCTCGCTTGAAGTGGGTCTTTGGGATTGAAAGAGGACCTCCAGTTATTTAGTAAACCAGTTCGGTTTATAATGACAAATCCTTCTACATAGTCGAAAGAATTTTTGGATGATATTAAATGTTCTTGGTCTTGGCAAAACATTCTGAAATCTGAATAAAGCATTCTAATCCATTTGACCTGTCAAAAATTATAGATTGGTTTATGAACTTGTACTTCTTGTGGCTACTCTTTACCTTGTCGCACATCTCTTCCTAATGAAAATAAAAAATTATCTTACCCTACTGGGTGCCGGTTCAAGAGAGATTCTTGCCCTTGTGATAATACCAAACTGCCCTAGTCCTCCAAGAACACCATAAAAGAGGTCAGCATTCTGGTTGTTACTACAGGTTACTATCTCACCTGTTCCTGCACTTAAAATATAAGTATCGAGTTATTACTTGTATATAGTCTTCTTTTATTTTTTTTTTTAATTTTTTTAAGGACTAGGAAAAAAAAGAAAAATTATTTGGGTGCCTTTCAAAGGCTCTAGTACAGAATATAGCTGGATGCAAGTTGGTTACGTGGTATATCAAGCACCTTATTGCAGAACTGATGTCAGATGGGTATTTGTGGTTAATAAAAACACCCTTGCCTAAAAAAGTTCTCTTAACATGCCTGCATGTAATGTGGTGCAAGGTTGAGCCATTAGGTTTATGTACAGTGCTGGAATAAGAATGATTTACAGTACTGTACCTGTGACAACCTCTAGCTGGTATACGTTATTGATCTGAGGTCCATGCCGGAAAGCTTGGCCACTGATTCCTGCATTTGATAAAGTTCCCCCAACTGTTAGGTGAAGATAGTCTGTCCAAGATTTTGGTGCGAGTCCATGTTTAAGACTCTCATGCAGAATATTTATCCATAGCTCACCACCAGACACATCCACATGTGGCAGCTCTCCAGCGTGAAAGCTCATTTCTTGTTCCCGAAGCGATTCCATGTTAATAACCAGTCCTTGAAGGGATTGTGCTTGACCTTCAAAGGAGTGACCATGGCCTCTGGCAGCAACAGTGAGCGCAGAAGTAGTACCCATTTCATAAATATGCTTCACGATGGAGGAAATATCGTAAACTGATTTTGGCTGTAGAACTGCAGCTGGAAAAAAGTGGTATCTATTGCCAAAGTCCTTGGCTGCATGGTGAATGTTCTCATAGCTAAGATGCCCATCAAGACTTAGTGCCTTCAGTGATGATGGGAGAATTGAGAAACCTGAGTGAGGAGCAACTGTTGGGGCCGCAGAAGGAATATTAGAACAAAAATCATTTCTATCAAGATTACAACTTAATAACAGGGCCATAAGAAACTTGCCAACCATGTCGTTTTGTTTGAACAAACCTCGTGCTGGTGATTTCATTTTCCTCTCTAGTTTTCAAGATGTACTTTTGCCGGGGTTGGGGGTAGGAGGGAGAGAGAGAGAGAGAGAGACAGAGAGAGCCTTTTGTTACGAACAAAGGAGTGAGAGGTGTATTAGTGCCCATGGAAAGAAGTGTATGGAAGAATTTATATAGGGGAGGTTGTGGGTTGCCATGTTGACAAACATTTACTCAGCAATTAAAACTTCAACAGGCTATGTACTGTAGAATGTTTGAGGGTTTTCTTACGGTTCTTCTTTTTGGTTTCTAACAGAAGTCACAAAGAGGATCTCATATATGTTTTGAACATGCCCAAAGTCATAGTCACCAATATGATACATCTTTACTACGTTTGTGCTCTCTTTTTTACCTTTTCATTTCATTTTTCAAATTTTGATGTCTTTATCAAGACTTCATTTCTTCAAAATAGTTTCATTGGTTCTGTGCATGCATTGTTGTTTGGTATTCAAATGGATTTTATATTTTCTGATTTTGGAGAGGGATTGAGACATTCACTACCGAACTTTATTTACCTAAGACAACTAGCTTCCATTTTTCCTTCTTTTACTTATTTCATGCTGTTTAGCTTTTTGGAGTATTACATACAGATGCTCAAGCTATCTGCATGTCCGTGACAATATCTGTCAGTTGTCGCGCAGATAACAATTGGAAGAATTCTCTACAGTAGGTCTTCAGTTTTCTAATTGCAGAGTGAATGACGGGAGGCCCCTACCGAGTGTAAATGCTCTTAGAGCTAAGTATGCCTGTAACAGGTCATTTTCTCATTGAGGCATCTTGATTCTTGGAATGGATGGGGCTGAGCAGGGGCAGGCAGGGGCCATGACCCCACTTTGCTTTTGAAAAACTTTTCTCTCGTACTTTTTCCACCCTCTCCAAGAAAATAGTATATCATAATCAGACTTCCTCATATTGACATAATTTATCGATTAGCTTCTTTGTGATTGAACTTACTCTTTTGATTATTTCTCTTGAATTTGCTTATAAGAATTTTTTGTTTTCTAGCCAGTTGAAGGTTAGTATACTCTTTCGGTTCTAGTGTGGGTGTAAACTTTTGGACAACCTAAAGTAAGTGTCCTCTTTCAGTATCAATGTACAAAATCCTACTGTAACTATTTTGTGAGCTTAATCGTTGATATTGTTATAGTCCAAATATATTGATTGTCATTCAGGACTGAGGGAGTATTTACTATGACGGTATGATTAATGCAATTTCTGGTTGTCCCTGATTTGGTGGCTAATGAGTTGGTGTATTAGGCACATTATGGTATTTGCACAAGTAGGGGACCAGAAAAGTTGCTCTTTTGGATGTCGAGTAAGTGGAAGTGGAGATAGGAATGGCAGTTTGACTGATTCTGTAGCACATGTGAAATGCAGTGTGATTTCTCTGTTAAAAATATACTGTTAATTCCATGCTTTCTTTTCCAGACATACCACTTTTTGGATATTATATGACATTTACATTATTTCTGGAGGACTATTTCAGAATCCAATTATATTCAGCAGTTATTGTGGAAAATAGTTCTTCCTAATGTATGTTCAGTTAATAACTTACTATAATGTATTGATTAGTATTTTATGTTTAATCATTGTCATATCTTGATCATTATGTGAGCAATATATTTCTATTTCTTTTCCATTTGACTGTTTGGCTGTAGCAATAGTGATAGCATTTTTGGTGATTTATATCAAGGCCTTGGACTGCATTGGGTCCATTTGTTAATGTAATCTTAAGTCATCAGGCACTAAATTTGATTCCTCACAGCATCTACTACAGGTACAGGGAAATCTTCCTTTTGTTTGATCTGTTGGTATTTTTCAAGATTGATATCTCGAAGACGTTCTTCATTATGTGCACAAAGAAAGGTCTTCAGATTTGAGTTAGAATATGCTCTGAAGCAAGTGATCTAGTTTATACAGTATAATGTTCAGTCATGCATCAGAATGTTCTTGAAACTCTTGTTTTCTTTACCTTTTGGTATGTCATTTTTGGATCACCTGAATATCTCCCGCTCTGGTGACAAAAAGTAGAGATCACATATATATATATATATTTTTTGGGGAATAGACCAGTAGTCCATCAACTAGGTCTGGAGCCCTAGATACCAGCACTTAGAAAAGTAAATAAAATGATTCCTTCTTATTACCCCATATCAAATAGTTTGTCCAGTTGTTTTTGGTATTGGGTACACGTGGGTATCATTTTCACAGCCTTTTCAAGATTCATCATCTTTTCTGATGCTTATCCGTTTGGTGTTTGTGTTTATTATATTGTGTACTTGTAATGCAGGCATTGTTCATCTAAAAAGCTTTGGGGAAGGAAACTACAGACGACTGCGCCAATGTCTGTAAGAATTCCCACAGCTAGTTTTCCTCTCTCGTTTTAAATATACAAGTGTCTTATCATAAGAATAGATATTAAATAAAGACCGAAGAATCATACATACTGTAGTTAGTATACATGTAAGGAGGATTAGTATGAGAAAGATTGTTGGTCTGGCTATACGTGATCTTGTCAATGGTGTCACTATTCATCAGAAAAAAATAAATAAATTCAGTGTCTTCATCATTTGTACTGAGAATGAAATATGTGCAACTTGGCTGATGTCATCATCTTTCTAATTTTGTTTTTTTTAATGCGATTACATAGACCTTTGTGGCATTAATAATACGGTAATTTCTTTGTTTAGAATATTTGCTTTGCATCAACACTAATGCGGCGTTGCTGTCTGAGGTTAGTGTAACATGGATAGACAACATGATTTTGCTCTCTATACTTTCTTGTGGTTATGATCTTTTGCCTCCCTCCACTTGAAAAGTATTTGCTTTGCATTAAATATAAAGCCTCAACTTATATTGCTTGCTTGCTTTATTAAACCTTAATCAGGATTGGGGAATGTACAACTTTTATTTTATTTAAAATAAGTATTCGTGGTTTATAGAGTTATATAAAATAAATGAGGTGAATTATAGTTATTGATTATAATTATTAGACCGACTCGCATATGGTGAAATATTTATTAATTATAATATTATACAGAATTTTATATCATTTTTTTTTGTAATAGTATTACTATAATATTAAAGCAGCATAAGTATAATAATCCAATATATTAATTAAGCCTTAGTGCGTTCATGGGGAAGTGGAACTCTCAGTGATTTTATGTTGATTAAAAAAACAAATAAATAAAATAAAATACAATAATAAAGAATGTGGGACTATCATAATTGAAACAATCAAATGAGGCTCACGGTATGATCAGGGTTCATATATTCCAGGGAAATCTAGTACACTTGCGTCTGAGTGATAGTTCCTTATTGGAGAATTAATATTGGGTTTCAAGATATGATGGCCGGCAATGGTATAAAAAGAGGGGCAGTTTACCAAACCAAGGTAACACAAGTAGTCCTGATTTTAAATTCAGATCGATTATTGAATTAAAAATAATAATAAATAAATAGATTATTAGTTTAATCAGTGATTGAATTATTGTTGGACCGATGATATCATAAATATATAAAAATATATATTATTAATAAAATTTTAAAATATTTATTTTTTATAAGTTAAAATATAGTAAAATTACGGTACAATATTACTAAATATATTAAATTTTAAAAATAAAAATATTTTTCTACAAAAAAATATTAAAAAATACTTAAAAATCGATTCATTGAGTCAACTTAACTGATTTTATCGGTTGAACTACTGGTTAAATCGGTTTAATTCAGGTTTTGACCAAAATGATTTAACCTGGTAAAATCGAACCAGTTTCGATTTTAATCAGTTCAAAATTGCCGGTCCAATATGGAGTTTCACAACCATGATCCTGATCACTTTTATCGTATCCTCACCATTCCAAAAAATATTTTAAAATATGAGATTGAGTTTATTTTTAAATATAAATTGAGGTCATTTATAATATTTGAAAATAATTAATTTTGTAATGAGTAGCATTATTATTTAAATAATTTATAATTTATATTAATTTTAAATTTAAAAATATTTCAAATTATTTTAAAAATTCAATATTAAATCTATATTTGAAACAAAGGGAGTAGTATTTGTCGTTATTTTATTTAGTTATAATTGTATGTTCCAAATATAACTATGGTAAATTATTACTATTGAAAATAAAAGTACTACCATTATTCTTAAATTTATATGTTTTGCAAATCAGACAGCTCGGATCGAGGGGTTACTTTTTTGAAAAATTTAAATGAACTATTATCAATTTTAAAATTTTATAAATTGTCTCTTAAAAATAGAAAAGAATATACTTGAACTTTCAAAGTAGTACTATAAAATTGGATGTGTACATACTAATGGTCACTTGTATATCTATAGTTTAATTAGTGTCATCCTGAGAAGAGGTAAAGAGTGATTGAACTATAGAGTTGGCGACATAATAATTTATATTGGCATTTGTTTTATTTAGAGGGTCGGAAAAAGGGTAGTCGGAAGGTCATTTTATATTTTGTGAATGAATAATTATAGTATTGCTTTAACGCACATCGATCTATTTATAAAATATAAATTTAATGTTGATATTTTTGTCAGTTATACGAAGATGAAAGTTGTAAATTATTTCCAAAATAATAATACGCGAAGTTTAATTTGACTAAGATATATATAATTAATTAGTAAATTAAGGTTGTGTATGATAAAATTGTTTATTAAGATCTGAACAATTTAGATATCTGAATAATATAGAGCATTTGAATAGAATTGTATCTAAATAAAAAAATATTATTTGATAAATTTTTTTTTAAATATTTGAATAAAAATATTTTACTATTTTACTCCTATGCACAAAAGTATTAAAAAAAAAAAAAACTGCAACAGCTACATCTTCTTCCCCCTCCCCCACCCCACCCCACCCCACCCCCTTCCCCGCCCGCGCCCGCGCCCGCGCCCGCCACCCCCTCCTACTACGGACTCCCAGTCCTCGCAGCCCCACCGTCCCCCTCCCCCTCCCCCTCCCCCATCAACCCCGTCACCAGTCTCTCGCACCTTCCTCCACCGTCCTCACTCTTCAGTGCCCCTCTTCCCCCTCCCTAGATTTGGCGTGCGTAGTGATAGTGTGGTGTTTGGTGATGGCATGGTCGTGGTGTGATGATGGCATGGTGATGACGGTGATGGTGTGATGGCGTGGTGATAATGGTGTGGTGGCGTAGTGATAGGTGTGGTGACGATCTCAATGAGAGATATGATAGAAAAATAATAATATTAAAGAGAGTATTTTTGTTTAAAAAATAACAATATTCATTTAGAATTATTTAGACTTGATTTTATATCTTAATGAATTAGAGACATTAAGAAATAATAAAAAAAAACTAATAATTATTTGTCTCTTATTAAATAAAAAAATAATTTATTAAAAACTAATAAAAAATAAACAAACACAACCTAAAATTAGGATCATAACGGGGTTTCTACATACGAAATACAACAATATTATGTGTTTCTCCTTTATTTATATTATGTAAATTTAAATGCTATATATAGGCACGTAGATATATTTCAACTAAGATCATGGTCTAGCACTCTAGCTAGTACAGTGGGTCCATATATATATATATATATATATATGTTATAGGCTTGTAGCTAGGTTATACGGCTACTCTGCCAAACATGCGATTATGATATTGTTTTATTTTCATAATAGAGTGATACTTTCGGTTGTTTTTATATATGGTATCATGTTCCCTTCCTCATTAACATTCTACTCTAATTATGTTTATTTGTCCCTTCCTACTTTTCAGAGGTGATTTTTTTTTTTCACAAAAAGCTAGAGAAATTTATTACTAAAAGTATCCCTTTTCAAAATGAATCGGATAAGAGGATACATATTTTCCTTGCGCACTATATATATATATATATATATATATATATATATATATATATATATATATATTAGGATAACTCGTGTATAAAAATACAGTATAATTAATATAATAATTAAATAAATAAAAATTTAAATTATTATAGATTCTCAATTTTATAATAAAATTAAGAATCTAACTATTAATACAAAAAAATTAATACTTAATTTAGTCATAGTTATTATTATTATTATTACTATTACTATTACTATTGCTATTATTATTACTATTATTATTACTATTATTATAATTATAATTATTATTATTATTGTTATTATTACTATTATTATTATTATTATTATTATTATTACTATATTATAATAATAATTAATATTATTACTATTATTATAATTATTATTGTTATTAGTATTAGTATTATTATAATAATTATTGTTATTATTATTATTATTATTATTATTATTATTATTATTATTATGTAGTGGTGAATTTGATTTGGGTAGGAAATGTGAGTGGATAATTTTTTTTTAAAAAGATGTTGAATTGGGGGGAAAATGAGAGATAAATTAGTAACCGTTGGATGTTGAAATCCTAAATGATTTTAAACTGTTGGATGTTGAATTCTAAATTGATTTGAGGCCGTTGGATGTTAAAGTTTTGAGATTTGAGTCGCTCTGTTTTATATTTTATATTATATTATACACACACACACACACACACACACACACACAATCAGCTTTAAAACGAACCACTAAAAGACGAATAAAAAATAAATAAATAAATAAATTTAAAATAATAAAAAAAATATTTAGACAATAAAATTTGGTAAAAAAACATATACATGTGGAGAGAAGATCATCTACAAAAAATTTCATGAAAAAATTCAATTCAAAAATGAGTTAGATGATCACCAAAACTATCAACGGTTGAGATTACACATATATATTGACTTTTCATTCCACTCAATTCCCAAATGATTTTTTTCATGATTTTTTTTTTGTAAATGATATTCTCCGCATATATATGTTTTTCATCAAATTTTATTGTTTAAATATATTTTTTTACTATTTTAAATTAATTGATTTGTTCTTGGTTCGTCTTTTAGTGGTTCGCTTTAGAGCCTGTCTGTATATATATAAAATAGATGGCGTAAATTAAAATTAAAATTGGGTACGTTTTTAGAACCTCTAGCGGTGTGACTTTTTTATAAGATTCACTATCGTTAGAGGCTCCAGCGACAGGGTCAATTCATTAAAAAAGTTATTGTTGTTAAAAATTCTAGCGACAAAGTCAATTCTAATTTAAATTCATATAATCTATTATTATGATGAACGATATAAAATGTAGTTGTTGAAATGATATTCTTAACAATTATAATTTATTATAGATAAATTTTTATGTGTATATATGACACTAAAATTTTATAATAAACTATATACAATGTGGTGATCGTATAAATTTTAAAGTCACTATTTATGTCAGTATTTGCTATGAATCCGAACTCTCTTTAAATACGCGTGTATTAAATAGTCTATAGTATTGTGTTACTGTAGGTTAATCACTCGTTGGAACACAGTACTAGGATCACTCTCCACAACACTGTATTGTGTTAGATAAAAGTCTTAATGTAACATTGTAGTACAAGGAATTACTTTTTCATGAATTTGTTGCCGCTAAATTTTGAAATGAATTTAAGATATAGTGGCTATATGAGATGTCGTATTCAATATATGGATCGTTGTCCATACATACAATACATACATATGCACGCACACACACATATATATCATCGTATTTTAGTTTATTGTTCCTAATTTTATTATTTCAATTAATAAAGCAGGAGTTTCTGATAATATTATTTGTGTCACACGATATGATAAAATAGACTTTTATTATCTCAAAATTACTGACATAAAAAAGTTGAATGCTAACTCCTCTATTTTTGGTCTCCTGTTTTATCTTCATGACTAATATTCCCTCTCATCTCTTATTTTTATCTCCAATAACCTCTTTTGCATAACTAAATTATGTTTCTTCCTCTATTTATTTTTAAACTTGATTAGTCTTACTTTTAAAAAAAATTATAATTAAAAATTTAAAGTACACATTGTGTGTGTATTAGGATGGACAAGTATATATATATATTGCAATTAGGGGTGCGCATTCAGCTGAAAATCGAATAGTAAAATTTGAATACCAAATTTTGCTCATTTTTACTATTCGAATAGCTACCCAAATTTTGAAACAATTGAATTTCTGAATAACCTAATAGTCGGTTAATATTCGAATTAGAGTTTCATAATTAACAACACAAAACAGTCAATACTCAATACATTCGCAGAAAAAAAAAAAAAGGATAAACCATACGCAAGTTAGTAGAGTCAGTGATAACTTGTGGCTACTTTTATCAGAGCTTAGGTCAAGTTTTGGAAAGGACTATGGCCCTAAACCTGGTAAAGAAATCAACAAAAAGTTCACATATATGAACATATTTTCAAAGGGAGAGAAATTATGAAAAAAAATTTATATATATAAAAAAAGAACAACAATATGAGAGAATTACAGAGTATTGACGTTGGCGTGCTGAATATCAGCTTCAAGGATTTTGAGAGAATCCTTAAAAGATTTTCGCATGGACCAACCACTACTTGCATACATCTCATTCTTTTTCCCAAAAACTGCTATCTCAGAGACAAACCCAGAAAACCATAGATCAACTTTTCTCAAGAAGCCTAATTAATAGATTTTTGTTTATTTCTAAAATTGAACAGAAGATACTACTTTCTCTCTCTAAAAAGGAAGATAGTTCCGCAACCTTCTCTTTTCTTCGATCTCCTATTTTTCTCTATCCTCTTGAATTGAATTGAAGAAGGCCAAGTAGAGAATAGAATGGAGTAGAGGGGGTCGTTATCGAGGCCTCGAGGTAATGTGGACAAATAGTTGGTCTAATTAATAATTTCCATATAGCAGGCTAGTAGTGGTGTGCGTGGTGGCATCAAAACTTGCACTTGACAACAATTTATTTTATTTGGTTAACCGAATAATAAAAAATTAAAAATTAAACTCGAACTCGAAAATCAGATATTAAAGCGGATATAGCCGAAATAAAAAAAATAATTAAAAAATTAAAATATTTTAGTTAAAAAGATTCAATTCAATTCGGTTTTTCGATTTTATCCATTTTTTGCTCACCCCTAATTGCAACCAACAGAACATGCTTGGTAATTACTTGGAAATAAGGGATAATTATGCATCCGCGCTTAAGTGTGAAGTTGAATGTGCACATATATAAATATAATTTTACTAATTATTATTGAAAATAAGTGTGCACTTACAAGGCATGGTGGTTTGTTTGATCGAGATGATGTCAACCTATACGTACACGGAAAGCCTGCAACAATTGAAATCCATATATGAAATATGTAAGTCAAGTGGTCAACAAATAATAATTTAGCTAGCTATCAGTTTGTGGAGTATTAATTAGTGAGATAAGTGGACGTTTGAATTAATTAGCCCTTATAAAATTTTAATAACCACGTCATGTCTTTATTTATTTACTATTATAATTTTTTTATAATTAGCGTTCTACCAACAAGTACGTCCTAAGGAGACTGCATGCGTTACAATTAATGTAGTACATTCATTAATGTCAACAAAGTAATTGTTCCACATCACAAGTTTGGTAGCATTTGACTAAAGAGAAAAAATTAACTAATTATTGTTGATTTCTACATATTTTGTTTTTAATTTTAGGTAAAAAATTAAAATTGAAAGCAAAGGGAATGTGTGTGTGTGTGTGTGTATATTACTTATGGAAGATCAGAAGATGTAAATATTGGACTTCTGATGATCATTACGACCACCGGACCACGCGTCCGTCCGTCACCTTGTTTGTTAGAGTAAATAATTAACAGAATTTTGTTCATTAATTAATTTTGGTGCGTCCTCTCCTCTTTTTTAATGCTGTTAAGTCTTAGCTAGTTAGCTGTGCTTCTTAGTCCACCATCTTGCTTTCTTTCTTCAATTTTCATTAAGATTTAATTATGCATATTGCATCTAACTGTAATTAAGAATTTAGAGGAAATATTAATTGCGAGTTGTGGATATACGCGCGCGCGCGCGCACACACATATATATATATATATATATATATATATATTGCATGCATGATATATAATTCTCACATATATCTTTGTGCCTGAAAGAATTGATCATATATACATATAGACACACACACACACATATACATATATATAGATATCTATATCTGTATATATGTATATGTGTGTGTGTGTAAAAGAGAGTATTTACCTGAATCTTGATAAATCGGAAGAACCTAGCTACTAGCCAGGTAGCTCCAACTCTTTAAAAAGTGAAGTTCATGCGTTCATGAGATAGAGAGGAGACGGAGACTATCACCATCCCATATCTATAGTAGGGGTTCAATTTTTAAAGGATTAATTATTGTGCGACGTCTTGTCGTATATATATCTATATAAAAATTGTCATAATTAAGTAATGATAAAAACATTACTCGCTCCTTTTTACACCAACAAATAGACTCGCTCAATATATTTGTTTTTAATAGAAAAAGTCTAATTCTTTTGATTTTGATATATAATAACAAATATTCTTAAGTTTATCATCACATTTTCAAATATTATACTGTTCTACCACAATTTTTAAAACTCGAATCTCCTTTTTTTATATTTTTCTCATAAAAAAGTTACTCTCTTCACCTAAAAAATTAGATTTATTGAAAACTAGATTTAATGAAAATATACTACTCCTCGCTAATAAGTGTACATGTCGCTGGTTTCATTATTCAAACCATAATTTTCCCCCCCTAATATGTATAGTGTGAAATTAAGTAAAAGGTATAGTGGAGGGCATATTTGATAAAAAAAAATATTATATTTATCGATGCAACATTCACTTCAACGACAATATTATATTTTTTCTGTTTTAAATTATAAAATTAATATTAATTTTTAAAGAATTAATTTCAAATTCAAACTTAACATAATTCATTTAAGCTTTGAGAACAATAAATATTACAACTAATAATGTTTTTAAAGTAATTTATGATATTTATAATTGTATTGACATAAATTTCATGAATTCATATCAATTTTGAGTTTGAAATTGACTTTTGAAAAGTTAAATATTGATCTTATAATTCAGAACGGAGAAAGTATTTATTGTTTCACATTTTTCAATATTAAAACTAAAATTTCATTTTGAAAATTTTATCAAAAAGAATTATGTCTCATTACTTGCGTATGTGACTTTCAATATTTAAAAAAACTTAGAAAATAATTTATTTTTAGTATTTACTGGTGGTCAGACATTAAACGGTTGTCTGATTCTTTCGTGATTTTATGCACATGCGTGGAAAGGCAGCTCTTCGAGATTTAAACTCGCACAAAGCATGCGGAATCATAAAGAAACCCATTAGAACGTTAGTTGAGCAAGATTGCGGAATATTTTAAAGAAAAATAATATATTTTATAATTATTTACGCTAATTTTTTAATTATCAGTTGTGAAAATATATATAATTTTGTTCGTACTATTCATCCCTAAACTGCTTAATTAAAATTTTGTATATGATAACGAGCTAGATTATTGTGATCGGTAAACTTGAAACACTGTTTGTTTTATATTGTCATCAAAATAAATAAAATTTGGTATATGAGATTTTTTAATTATGTGAAATAGAGAGTATTAAATAACAACAGGAAGACTCGTGAAAACTAATCAAGAGACTTTGCAGTTATTTCAAAACTTCTAGTTTTAAAGTTGTTTAATTTTTTGTATCGACTCCCTCGTCTGTCTTTTATTTTTAAATCATTAAAGTATAAATAGGGTGCAAATATCATCATCAGAACCTAATTTTTATGATCAGGTGTGGTAAAAGGCCAAGACATGAGTGATATTTTGATGTATGCCATTATTCGGTGGTATTATAATGACTAATTATGAGAAAAATGATCTATACATGACTCTGATTATTGAACTTAATCATAAGTTGTCAAGTTGTTCAATAATTAAGTTATTAAACTTAATCAATCGGTGGTGTTATAATTATTACTAAAGTAAAACATATATGATCGAAACGTTTTTCTACTTTTTTATTGACAAAACATTAAAAAATACAATAAATTAATGGCTTAATCCAGAGAAATTATTTTATATTTCAGGAGTATGAAATAATTTGTCCTTAATCAAAAGCTAATAAAAAAGATTTGAGAAAATAAGGACCATAATTAAGTGGATCATGACCCTCGTAAGTCACAATTTATGTATACTTTAAGCTACGCTTGTTTGCAAGGATTATAATTTCATTTCATAAATTATAATTCTAAAGTTATATTTATTTGCAAGAATTACACTTAAGATAAAATTATTAATTTTAAAAATGTTTTGTTTATTTTTAAATTTAGACTATTAATCGAGAGATTATAAAATGATTTAATAGTCTTGAGATTATAATCTTTAATTGAACATGGTATTAAATAATCCTTTATATTAAGTTATTTTATAATCTCTGAACTAATAGTTCTAAATCTAAACTTAAAATTAAACAAGACAAAAATGAAATTAATAATTTTATCCCAAGTATAATCCTTATAAATAAATATAATTTTAAAATTATAATTCATATATTAGTATTATAATTTTTACAAATAAATATGACCCTAGTTCTCAACTTTTTTTTAATTAAAAGTACTAAAAAATACAAGCTAGATCTATTATTATTTTTTTCTTTTTTCTAATGACATAATTTGTGGTGCAACACAGCTAGTACCATCCATATACGCTAACGCTAGCAACATTTTTAGGATCCGCCTCTTCGTTTGGAGTTTTTTAAATCTCAACCCTTGGTTCAAAATTAATGGTCAATCTCTTATTTGTCATTATATATCCATTTGCTTGGGTAGTTTGTATATATAGCTTACCGTAATTATATAGACCACTCCTTAAAAGTCCAGAAATATTAGGTTGGCCTACTAACATACTACTAGCTAGGTTTTCTTTCTTGTTATGGAGTATTTGTACATATTTGGATAATTATAGGATTAATTAATGTTTTCTTAATCCAAGTTATTATACTACTTATATGGAACAACAAATTAAGCTGCTGAGACACATATATAACACAACAATCCCATACATTTAAGTTCTCCACCTTCCAGTTATGGACTTGTAAGTTCATCAACTCTCCCAATTTTATATACATGTAATTGATGTTACTTTCTCAATTTCGCAAAATAAGTTTCATTTATAAAATTTAAAAATTTCACGAATAATTTTTGTCCATACACGCCTCAAGACTTATTAAGGAGGATACGATTGAAACTAGAAAAAAATGAAAAATGAAAATATAATTAAGCGGAAAAGGAAAACACAAATAAATAGCCCGTCTGTTTTCAAAAATAAAGCTACATTAATTATCTTTTAAGTCCGTTCCAATTAAAATTAAATATATATTTTTATTTTAATACTATAAAATAGGATGATATTTATAATATGCCATTATTCTTTTACAATCATATTGAGTATCATACATCCACTACAAAAGTTCTTCACTAATATCAAAAGTACATTTCAGACCATAAAATTAGCCTTAAACGAAATCCAGGGACTATAAAGAAAAGAAAAGAAAAGAAAAGAAAACTATCTTAATGCACATAAATCTAATCCTCTATACATACTTAAAAAAGAATTAAAAAAGTAAAAAATTCTAACATTGGTAATAATAATGTTAAATACAATATTGTACACGGTTAATATGTTCGAGTAAGCTTTTAGATTTCATTTTTCTGACTTTTCCATCTTCCAAACGAACCCCAATGCACTCACTGTCTTGGATTAAAAATGAGAGAAAGGGAGGGAATAAGAAAACTCGCGAGTTTCTTTTAGGAGGGAAAGGGAAGACAAAATAAAAATATGGGGGCCTTGGAGGTTTTTATTTTTATTTTTATTATTACTATTTTTTTTTAATATGGGAGAGAAAGGGATCAGAGAGAATTAGGGTTAGGGTTATTTCTCTGCAAAATTTTCTTACATTAAATGAGAAGATTTATAAACAAATTAGTGAAACTCTTATTTCTCTTCCCTTATGGATTTGGACTCTTTCCCTCTTTTTTTGATAAACTATTCTATATTCTTAGAGCATGATGAATAATTTGCTCCTCCCCTCACATGCATGTGAATTTCTTGTGAGTTCCACTGCAGAAAGACCCACATTCATGTGAAGAGAGAAACATACTATTTACCATACTCCAGAAGCATAAAATAAAATTTTCTTTTTTTTGAAAGTCATTTTCATGAAAGTAGCCAACTATATGAAGCTGCAGTAAGAAAAAGACGCCCACGTGCAACATTTACAGTTGACATTTTCGATATCCAAAGAAAACGGCTTTTAAAGGGCACGCTTGATACAACGACTATCAGTCTCCATCTCTAAACTTTTGGAACCACCATATATCATATACATGTGCCTGTAATAACCCAGATTTTTAAAAAATAATTAAATATTGATTTAATTTTCTTAAAAGTACAATTGAATTAAAAAATCAAGTTATTAATTTATTTATTTCTTATTTTTTTTGGTGTAGATAATTAATTAATTGAAATTAGGGAGTCAATTAGGGGTTTAGTAAAGAGTGTTAGATATAACTCTAATCCAATTCAAACTTGATTACTTGAATTCCTGAATGAAATCCTTATGTATCCGGCACCCACTTGTAAAAATCATAATTAATTTATCCGACGTCAAAATTGAGTGAATTCAAAACATATTTCTTCAATTTTTCGTTCTCTTCAATTTTAGAGAGAAAGAAAAAGTTATTTGACAGCTTTTCCTACCTTAAAGCTAGCTAGCTAGGATTTGATGATGATAATAAGTCACTATCAATTTGTATTAAAAAGAGACAAGTTCAAGGAAAGAAAGTGACATGGAGTTTGGGTATAGCAGACTCATACGACTATACATTAATCGACGGCTATATAGCTGCCTCTTGTTTATAATTACAATTTCGATGAGATCACACTGATCTCATTAAAAGCACAGCAGTCCCTGAGAAACAAATACTACAAGTTTAAACAGATCAACTATTGGAAACAGAAACAAAGTTCATATATATAGACAACTTCAGAACAGTAGTTGAAGAAATTATAGACATAACAAATAAGGAAAAGAAGTCGCATTAAACCATAAGGGTTTGCTTAATGAGCATTTTTGTATGGGTGTTTTATTTGTTCACCTCTAGAAAACTTGTACGAGTAATTTACCTTTGGGAAATGATACTTTATTTTCAACCATTTATTTTGTTCATATTTATGTAGATAACGGAGCCAAGACAGATAGCGTAGCAGTAAGATTCCATCTCACTTGCATGTTCAGAGTCTCATCTGGTGGACAGGAGTTTGGCAAGGGTACAAATGCATTTCTCTCCGTAGCTTAACTAGTTCGAATCAAAGAGAAGATAATGGACTCATTCTTTAATTAGTAGAATGAGAAGGAGGTGGGTGACTAGAAGCATAAGCCCCATCAACAATGACCGATTAGTGTTGGGAGAATTTCAACAGATCTATCTCCAGGGGAATCTAAGTAGTTCTCTATCAGCCACAAAATGATCTGTCATGGTGATCACACGTGGAAGAAGTATCTAGTTTTACCCAATAGATAGAAGATACTCATGCTCAATTTTTTTCATAATAATGCTTATAATTCTCGATGCTTCATTGATGCATTTTTTGGTCTATTAATTATTCTTAATTATGTTACGAGAATCATGAATATTTGCTGATTTTGATATCCCAAAAATAAGTGAGGATAGGCCATTTTGGTTTCTAATTTCTAAATACTAGTACAAGTAGAACTAGGGGTTGCCTTTTAAGATTGTAGATATGTCTACAAGATCCCAAACTTGACAGTTAAATTTTAATACTTTGTGGTTGGTTTTCTACTACTCTAATCTGCCATTGGTATGCAGGCTTTACTAATCCTAATCCATAGCAACGGTGAAGCATCTTGTTCTTTCCTCATCTTTTTTTTTCCCTTTTATTTTTTAATTCTCATATTGTATCCACCCACGTTCCTCTAACACCTACTTTATTCTATTATCCAAGTTTCTAAATATATATTTCCCACACAACCAATATGAAATCACGAAATGAAGCATAGAAAGAACAAAAATGAGCAACAGCATAGAATATAAGAAATAATTTTTCAACATCATGACCTTTTTAAATTATTACCTGCTTGTCCTACTATGAAAGGAAAGTTTGATTTTCCCTGGCTCCAGATCTTTAAGCTGAAAGTGTTGAGGACCAATAAAGCACCTCCAAAGAGCACACCGGTGCCTAAAGTAGAGGAGTTCCTTGAAAAAAGTAATTAAAACCTACAAGCCATCCACTTAAGACAAAGCCACCTAACATAAGATGCAACAAATAAGTGATAATATATAATCATTAAAATTGTATAAGGAAGTAAAGTTTTTACCCTTTCAAAGTCTAACTTAAAAAAAAATTATTTTTATTTAAAAAAAATAGGTAGAAGAGTACAAAGGTTTATTGACATGTTAAATGTATAGCACCTCTACATAACATTAGTATCATCACGCTGTTTAACATGTCATGTCGTCTTTATAAACAATCAATGATACAGATCCATTAGTCAATAATAATAGTAACGCCACTGTTCAAACTTAAAAGTTGAAACAGAATAGTTTACTTATGCCTGCAGACTCAACTTGAGCAGAGGATGACAAACAACATAACATCAAACCTCTCTGCTTCTCACAGTGGAAAGTCTAGCATTGATATCAATGCCTATTATATTTAGTTATGTACTACTAACAAATTGCTGCCATTACATACTAGATGAATAGCAACATTCAATTAAGTCTTAAAGAAATCAAAGGCTATACTGTTTTAAAATGAAAATTCTCCCATTTTCCGGTGCTTCCTATAGGTCTAGGTGCTCTTTTGATATTGCTGTGTCTGTCTTACTTTTGCTGCTTCTTTGTGGTCAGTCACTGCGGTCTTTTCCTCACTCATACTTGTACATATCGTGTGTACACTGGTTTCACCCTCATTTTAGTCATCAGTAGATTCAATAATCCAACAGAACTAAATGGTATAAAAAGGGAAGGGAGACAGAGAGGGGGTGAAGGAGAAATTATGTAAAACAACGAAAAGATAGAATTTTGCCTATTTCTGCAGGTGAAATCGGCCACCGTACATAGTGTTTTGAGGTCACTCCGCAGAAATCACTCTTGTCTGCACTCAATTTTTAGTAATCAATAGCCTAATAATGTAAAGAGCCTGTGGGGATTACATCGCTATATAAGAGAATAGAACCCTAAATTTTACTTTTGGAATAAGAAAATACTAAATGAACAACACCCTAACCTAATATATAATATACTAAATTCCCATTATTAAATTAAAACATCCAATAATAATATAATTACAGAATAATCTCTTTCAATTATAAATAGAATTTTCAGCTCCTTTTACTCTGTGGTCCCCATCAAAAAGGCTAGTAGATAACTTTCTTATTAGAAAAGGGAAAAGCATACTCAGAAATAAATAGGTACAAAGATCGTAAAGAAAGAGAATTCCATAATTTGAATAGGAAGTGATTAACAGAAGATCCAAGAAAACCGTTTTACACGACCACCCAAATCCAATTAAAAAGAAAAACTAAACCCAAAGAAAATTTTGTTGCTTGTGGATGATTATCATCTATCCTCAAGTTTCCAGTATTGTGACCATTCCTTTCTAGGGCAAGTAATGTGTGCTCATATGTTCATGTTCTTGGGAACTTTTTTGTCTCCACCTCTTAGGATGTAAATGGATCCATAAACTTGGGCTTAGCCTTAGAAGATCTATTGTGAAGGACCCACGGACTCTCACCAAGCAAATTATGTCCTCAAAGTCCCCTCATTCAAAGGCAAAGTAACATGTCAATGCCTTCTTAATGGAGTTCAATAGGGTTTATGTTATATGGACTCTTCACTTTACCTTGAAGTACCCATGTCTGACACTTGACACTTCGTGTACAAGAGTATTATGAGTGTTGGATACTTGGATACACAAATACCGGTGTCGAATTCTTCAAAGTACCTGCGTTTAACCGAACACGACACCCGAGCCCATGTAACTTAGAGTAGGGCTAGGGTTTCAACTGTAAAGGACAAAACTGAAACCAGCTAATCCTGAAAGGAGAAAGTAATGCCTTTATGTAGTCAAAAAATTAGCCCAGTAACAACTCGTGTGGTTTCCTAAAAGAGTTTCATCAAAATTTAACTTGAATCTTCCCATACGCAGATGCTTCCAAAGCACTGCAGGGGGAAGGGTCTTAGGTTATGATGCTTTGTCTATAACTTATTTTGAGTGTCCCCCTCTTTGAGCCTCATCGAATCAAAGCTGTTTGGGTTTTGATTCTAAAGAGATAAAGAGAATATTTGCCTTTTGGAAACATATTAGACACTCCAAATGTCCGTTGAAGGTTGCCTTCCTTGCTTGCTCAGCTTGTTCAGATACTAATGCGATGATTAATAACTCCAGTTACACATTACAATCGTTTCTAATAGGTGTTTCTTGCGTAAAAGATCTAGTAAACTGTCAACATTCTCCTCTTACAAAGTGATTTCGAAAGTTTCAATTTAACTAATTTGATAGCAAGTGGACTAATTCACGTTCATTGGTCAATATGAACAGTTGAGCAAAGCTATTGGGATACCCCTTTTCTTACTGTTAATGGACAGTCTCCAATTTTGAAGGGGATGAATCCATGTTTGTGAGTAGAAATACCTTTTATTGAGTGACACTTGAAATTTCGAAGTTACCTTCCCAAACAAACAAAAATAATGAATATGTAAGATAGAGAACTAACATGATGTAAATTTCCAGAATTTTCAAGTCCAAAGTAGGAGACCAAAAATAAGATGAGATATAAGATTGATACAATTTGAGCGTCTAACGTGTTTGTAATTCACATACACTTAAAACGACTTAAAACACCCTTATTACTATGTTTGGATGTAAACATGTGAAACTTTTCTTCTTCCTTTTTATTTATTTTCATTTTAAGTGGTGAAGCACTTGGAGTTCATCATTTTGGAAAAAAAAAACCTCACCAAAGGGAATTCCGAAACAAAAATCATGAATCTTTGCTGCCCTTTTTTCTTCAGTGACAACATGATCGCTTCCTCATCAATTTTCCATTAACATGGTATTCTTTATCAGAATGTCTTCTTTGATATGTCATTATGTGATGTAACTGGAGCTTCTGTATAACTTGGGGTGACCTTACTTTCAGAACTGGGTAACTCTGGTACGACGTGAATCTTGGCTTCTAACAACCAATACCTAGAAAATATAGCTTTATACTAGTTAACATCACCTCCAAACGGCAGGAAGGTATCATATTAACACACCTAAACATTCTGGATCAACTCCCCAGTACCAAAAAAGTTTAACTTAAACTTTAGACCCATTTGTAACGCAGATTTATTTTTGCAGGCTCACAGAAGCAAGCATGCTTATGTATATTGAATTCATATGAATCTTTTTTATAGTGTCTTAAATTCAAATTATTCTCAATAGTCAATAAGTATATTAAGTAATGTACTACCTCCGGTTCCTAAATTAGAGATACATTTTTATTTTTTGAAGTAAATTTACAAAATCCTAAAATTTAAAATTGATACGATTTGATTTAAGTTTTGCATGTATACATAATTATGTTCGTCTATACTAAAATTAAATAAATTCGCATCGATTTTAAATTTTATCATTTTGCAAGTTGATCTCAAAAAGTCAAAATGTAACTCTAATTTTGAACTGAGGAAGTAAAACTGAATCAGAATAAAGTCTGATGTCCTTGCTAGCAGTTTAAACTATTAAGTTTTAAGTATAATATCTCACTTTCATCTTCAGAAATAACATTTCAAACATGTTTAGTTCCATTTATCTACATCAGCAATTTCACAACATAATTGTTATGTACCATGTGTGATGTGTCACCACATATGCCACTTTTTACGTACTTACAAACTTATATATACGAATATATACACACTATTAACGCAACCCCATTCCAGCAATTGAGAACATGTAAAATTAAGGAATCAATAAAATTCTCAAAACCAGAAAATCACAACGCAGCATTAATCTAGCATAATAAAGAATTGTAATGTCAATTAATTTCCACCCTGAATTTATAAAACACATGATTTACGGATTTACTTCACCACTAGGGTTTCACTTTTCAGAAAATAAAATCCAATCCAATCTCAATCTCATACTAAAACCACGTCTCATAAATAATGCATAATTTTGAACCACCTTTATTAGTTTACTAACAATCTCTGGGTAAATCAAACAGTAGAAAAGAAAGATTAGGGCTTAATGAGTAGCAGAAATATGAGTACTACCTTTGGGCATGGGTATGATCGGGTGTTAATTTGTAGTCGCCGGTGGATTGAAGAGAAGTACGAAACCTGAGAGATTGCTGACGACATAGCGAAGTGATGACTGAGCTAATGATAGTTATTAAATCCAAAAAAAAATAAAGAAATTTGAGATTGAGGAAGAAGAAGATGTTTGTACTTTCTTCCCAATTTTGAACACCAGTACTTCTTACGGGAATTTGCAGTATCCTTTGTTTGACATTTTTTACGATGTACTATTTTATTTTATTTTTTGGTGCTAAATTTACGCTTTACTACCTGAAAACATTTCTGTTTTTTTTTTGGGGGATGGAGGGTTTACTTTTCTAATGTGAAAAACGGGAAAGAGATTACTTTCCTTCCTTTTTGTGTTATTTTATTTTATTTAATATAGTTGTGTATAAATTATTACGTACTTTTTTTTAATTATAAATATTTAATGTCCAAGTTTAACCATTATATAAAATGAAGTGGGGTTATTAATTATCCTCAAAAGAATTATTTAAAGTACAATTTTTTTGTCAATGAGTTAAGATACATAAAATAAAGAATAAATATATTATTTAGGTTACAAAAATAAAAGTAGTCACACTTTATATAATTATACGGGGTCAATAAGATAAATTTATATGTTAATAATATAATTATAAATATCAAACTTAAAAAGTATTATTAATTATAAGATTTATTATTTTAAAAATTTAGATAAATCATGTCAATTTTAAATTTTAAAATGTCTCATTAATTTAAAAAAAAATAAACAATAATCTTATAATTCGGAACTGAAGAAAGAAATATATAATTTGATTTGAAATTCTCATGTATATCCTTTCAAAAAAAAATTCTCATGCATATTGACAAACAAAAAAAGAGAGAGATAAAAATGCGTGACATGAATCTTCATAAATTTCACTCTCATTTTACAACATATATTTCGTGACAACATTCCCTAATTTAGTTAAAATCCAACTCATGACACACCCAACCCCTCTCTGTTTTCAAGTCTGGTGTGATAAAATCTTCGCCACATACGGCGGGAGAGATGATGAAAAGAGATTTATCATCCTATTAATAACTAAAGCTTGCCACGTAGTAGAAACAATCCCGCACTTACGTAAAATATGATACCTTACAAATATGCAAGCCTCGTACAAACGAGTTCCTAGAATTTCCGTGGACTGTTTTGAAACCTTCAAGTTAATCCCATCCCGACCCGACCCGACCCCAACCCAACCCATGTTTTCTCCCTATAAAAGGGAAGTTTATTTCCGGTCATAATAAGTGCCAACCCTCCAAACACAGTGTCAACTAGTAAGACATTTTGTAGCATGGCTAAGTTTTGTTTCTCTAGAAATATGCCTTACATAATGCCGGCATTGCTACTGTTGCTTTGTTCAATGTTTGCTGTCCTGCACGCTACAGGTCTCTCTCCTTGCCTTCACAAATAATACTAGCTTAGTTCACAAAAACAATCTCTTTTGCAAATTTTACAAACTTCAAGATAAATTCCTTTTTTTCTGAATTATATATGTATTTTCTTTTTTTGTATCTGTTAGAGATATAATTCTTTTCTTTCTATACTATAAGGTGATATGAAACTCCTAACACTATAAGGTGATATGAAACTCCTAACACACATGTATTACTTTTAATTTTAGTTTGTTGATTGAATAAAATTATTTCAACACTACTATATTTTAGAGATACAATTCTGATCTGTAAAGCGATATGAAGTTCTTAATCATTATTTTTACTCTTAGTTGAATACAACTACTTCAGTTTAGTCACTAATGTCACATTGTTTGTTGAATTCTACTACTATATATATATATATATATATATATAATGCAGGTGCGCAAGTAGGAGTGACTTATGGAACAATGGCTGACAATTTACCACCCGAACAAGAAGTTGTGGATCTCTTAAAACAAATCCGGGTCGAAAGAATCCGACTTTATGGTCCAAACCAAGCTGCTTTCCAAGCCCTTAAAGGCACTGGCATTGAACTCACTCTTGGTGTCCCAAACACTGACCTTCAGTCACTTGCTTCCAACCAAGACAACGCCAATACATGGGTACAAAACAATGTCAAAAACTTACCCGACATCAATTTCAGGTACGTTGTGGTAGGAAACGGAATAAGTCCACAAGACGCTGAGACCTCCAAATACACACAATTCCTCCTTCAGGCCTTGAAAAACGTGTACAACGCCATTTCAGCAGCTGGGCTGCAGAACCAAATCAGAGTCACCACTGCCATCGACACCGAGCTTCTAGGAGAATCGTTCCCACCTTCAAAAGGAGCATTTAAGCCTGAAATTCGATCATTTATTGACCCTGTTATCAATTTCTTAGTAAAAACCCATGCACCAGTACTAGTAAACCTCCATCCTTACTCTAGTTACGCGCATAACAAAGGTGATATTCCTGATTTCAGTTCGTTACCAGGCAGCAAAAAACGTGATATTCGCCTAGAATATGCTGTTTTTAGGTCTCCCACCGTGTTGGTAAAAGATGGACAACTCGGATACGTTAATGTATTCGATGCACTTGTGGATACTGTGTATTCGGCGCTGGAGAAGGCCGGTGGCGCCTCTTTGGACGTGGTGGTGTCCGAGACTGGATGGCCTACGGCTGGAGGGAAGGGAGCCAGTGAGTACAATGCCGGGGCTTTTAACAATAATTTGATAAAGCATGTGAAGAAGAATGGCACACCCAAAAGGCCTGGAAAGCTTATAGAAACTTATATCTACAACCTGTTTGATGAGAATAAGAAGTGCCAGGAAATTCAAAAGCACTGGGGTATATTTCATACAAATAAACAAGCCAAGTACCCCATTAGTTTTTGGAGTCCCAGTGATGATTAATTTGCTTTTAAGTTATCAAGATCAGTTTGTAGCAGTTTGTAATAAGGTTTAGACATGTATCACTAATAAGGGTTGCCTGTAACCCCCCTTGCACAAGCTGCAATCAGACTATGCATAATAAATAAAGGAATTAGGTTCTATTTGGAATCAATTATTATTATTTATTATTATTATTATTAATTATTATTGTTATTGTTATTATTATTATCATTATATGATGGTGATGATGAAAATATACTACCTATCCCATTTTTTTGCTACTAATAATGCCATAACAAAAAAAAAAAATTAATACCAGGGTAAAAACACACTTAGCAACAATTTCATACAACATTTATTGATTTGACAATATTAATTAGCCGTTTTTTTCTTCTTCAGATTTACATAAGATACACTTGGTAAATTCTTTTTATTTTTTTTAAATAATAACCCTTAGTCTTTAAATTTTAATGTTAACAATTAATTTATCGAAAAAAACTTGTGTATCCTCGAAAACTTAATATCCTGAAAAGAATACCTCGTTTGTGTTTAGTACTTTAGTTTATCGATTGAGTTCATCTTCAACAAATTTGAAGCAGCGTTGAATCAGTTTATGTGGAATAAATACATAGGGAATAGATTATAACAAGTCGTTTGCTAGACTGAACATGGTTCATTATCTATTTCTTGTCACGCATCATTGTTAGAAGAGACACTTTTTTTTCTTCTTTAAAACGAACAGGTTGTTTCACTTCCCTGGAGATGCCTAGTATAAAAGAAATAAACTTCAAAAAAAGAAAAATCAAGAGCTCAAGAGAACTTCACTGTGTATGGCCATCTTCCATCCTAATCCATGACTTGAGTGAGAAGGGATTCTGAGTGATCGCCAAAATTCTAGCTCCTCTAGACCAGTTTCCATATCCAACATAACCGGCATGCCGAGCAAAGCATAGCCACAGCTTTTTGTCTGGGCAGCGCCAATCCAACCCATGGTTATGACCTACGAACGCTGCCTGTCTCAAGAACCCCACATAGTTCAATATCTAGGAATTACTTATCACGTTTGATTATTCTGTAACATTCTCTACGTACATTCCCTCATCCTTCAAAATCAAATTCAAAGGTCCAAATTCATTTGCTCATCTAATTTTTTCCAAATTCATCCATCTCAATCATTGTTCAGTATCAAATCTGACCACAAGCTGTACTTGTATAAACAAAGATAGGAAAGGAAAATCTATCCTTACCTTGACAGAAGGCCTTTCCTCAAGAGTTTTCGTGATGCCCATTTCAGCTTCTTGAGCAGCAACAGTCTCCATAAATATTGAGTCCACACAATGCTTGCGTACACTAAACCTTGGAGCCACCTTCTTGTAGGCTTTACTCGGTGTATGCCAAAATATTATCTCTGGCACCCTATTAATTGATGTAATATTTGGTTTCACATGAAATCATGCTAAAAGAAAAACTCAATTGCGAGCCTCTTACAACTATTTGACTAGTCCACTGCTTAAGTAGACTTTCCTTTGCTCTCAAGCAAACAAAGGAAAGAAATATGATTCTAGGCTTTCTTTCTCCTTCTCTTAGCAAAGAATAGGAAAATATAAAAAACCAGACTCAAACACCCTTAACTCATTCTTCCGCTCATTTCAAAAACAGAAAAGTACAAAGTAGTGTTTTTTCCTCTGCCTTGCATCAAGGTTTATCTGTTGAGATTTGCATCGAAACCATTTTTCCTGGGCACTTGATATTATCTCTGGGTATGACCCACCACCAGAATCAAAGAAGTACATGCATGCCACTGCCAGTTGAGGATCATTCGATGATGAAATCTGAAGGACATAGTTCGATATACTTGGCCAAAGGACTTCAGGACCACTTCTAGAATATGAAATTGCATTATGTTCAATCTCATTTTTCATCAGCTCCAAACGTGGTGTGCCTTTGAAGCTACACTCTTCTCCTCCTGATACTAAAATAATAGTAACATGAATCACTGATTTCAAATATGAATTGCTTTTTTCTCAGCCCAATTTCCAAAACAATTATCCAGCCTTAAAAACTGCGTCACATCCCATTATCGCAATGTCATGTCATCCATTAGCTTGAACCGGATAACAGAACTAAATTTAATTGCTAGCGTGCAAGTCTAAACTGAAACAAGCAAGAGTATTTGGTCCATATTTTTGGAATGTTAATTTTGGGCTTGTGAAATCGACCATCATTTTAGTATACTTTTCATATATCCCTCTTTGTCTCAATTGTCACAGATTGCATTAAGGAGACAGCTAAGTCAGACAATGAAATAGAACTCTTGTACTAAAACCGCCAACAACCCTGATAGTAAGAAGGAATAAGAGGCCGTCCTTACTGGATATGACAATCTGTGAACAGCTTTTATCATTGAAATTTTAAACTCCCCTGAGTACGAGAAATTATTTGCAGAGCAATGTAGTGGAGGAATTCCAGTGGCTGAAAACCACTCTGTCGGCCACTCAAATGGTGCATCATCATGGTTCCCAAACGCACTGGCTCAGCCATGGTATGTTCCTGGCTCTTGTCGGAGATATTGCCTCATCCCAAGCTTGTATTTTCAATTGGTAATTTGTTGGCTGCGATAACATCTCCCAGATACAGAAATCTGCCATGCAATTGCAATTGTTACAGAAGTTTGGTAACAACGTAAGATAGGGTCTTCATCCTATATGCTAAGTGTTAACTTCGTTATACTAAGGATAATGCAAGATTTTCGCAACTAGACTATTTTTTTGGATTCTGGAATGCTGCATGCATGTCTACAGAAAGCATATTAAGCAATACATTGCTGATAGCATGGCTTGCCAAGCTTGTTCCTATCCAGAATAGGAAGCAGTAATGTATTTATTATCGTGTATCTTCAAATTGATCAAGGCCAACTAGAGTAGAGTTTACTCATTGGCCTGAAATAATGCTAACAGAACGATTGAAGACTACTCATAGTAAGAGAGGAATCCATTCCGTGAACTCGTTTTAACGATGCCTAATCCTAAAAAGTAAAATTATGACCTGCCCTACTAAGTACTAACAAATCCATAGTCCTATTTTAAAAATGTTTGAAAACTACCAAGAGAAAATTAATAAATGACCAATTCTTGGGCGACCGGTCCAAAAAATTATTATTATTATTATTATAACAGTATGTACAATACTGTTATTTATATGCATTCAAATTATACTTAAATCATTGAATTCTGTAAAAAGAATTATCAGAATAAATCTTATAAATATTTTAAAAATAAAAATAAAAAACTATTTTTTTTTTGAACAGGTCGCTAGCACCTTTCGCTTGGACCGGTTCCCTTAAAAGCACTCTTATTAAATCCACTTCTTATTATTAAGATTAAAATCTCATATTATATTTATATACTTTGAGTATTATCATGATATCACTATTAAAATAAATATTAAAAATATATTTAAAAATTTAAGATTCTTTTTAAAAAATATGTCGTTTTAAAAATACATTTTTAATTTTGGTATCACTAAAAAATTATTACTAGCTAATTACTCTTAAGAATTTTATATTTCTGAACCATTACTCTAAACAATTGTATTGTTGTGGGCGGGAGTAGGTAAATAAGCGAATGATTATTCAAATAATGGAGTACACAGTTTACAGAGCTATAGCTATGATAACATCACCTGGGTGTCCGTTATCCAGTACCCTAGACATGACCCGAATTCAAGTCCTGTTTTGGGGCCCAATCAATCCACGCGTCGTCTCCGAAGTGCAAGTTCGTAATCCTTAATAGATGATAAATTGCTGATGTTTTTATTTCTTTTTGCGTACGCCATGAGATCTTATAATTCTCTAATTAATCTTCGGTTTATTTCAATAACACAAGTGTTGCGTGTATAATTATTATAAAAATATTAAAAAAATTATTAAATTTTAAAAATAGAATAAAAAATAAAATTTAAAAAAACAAAATTATAATAAAATCAATTTTATAAAAACAAAAAAGTTTTTTTTTATTTTATTACAGAGCATTAAAAGAGTCAATTATTTTCATTAATCTCTCACATAATAATATAGATATAAATTTACTTGTACTGCGGGGAGTCCCATCGTAAAGATTTACCTTGAGTTCAGTAGTTTACAACTTAACGCGAGTAACAATTACATCAATTCTATAAGAAGTTTTATTTATAAAATTTAATACTACACTACCTTTGTCCTAAAAAGATGAGAAAAATATAATTTTTATATAAATTAAGTAATTAAAAAAATTAAAAATAAAATATTTTTTTTTAATATATCCTTGAATTTTGAGTTTGAAGAAAGAGAAAATTAATGTAAACTATTCATTTGTGATGTGAATGATGTATAATTAAAGATAAATTAATCACTGTAATAATTTATGTAGTTGATTTGTTAACTTTACTTATCATTTTAAGAACAAAATCTTTTATGACTTTAAATTGAAATTTTGCTATACGTAACGATGTATACAATAATTTTTTATAAAATAGTAAGTCTCATATTTTAATTACCCTATGACATCTATCACTTTATAAATGATCATTGTATGGATCATTACGTATAATAAAACTAATTTAATCAATCTTTTGAGAACCGAGGGAACATTTCTATTTAATATTTTTATTTAAATTTAAAATAATATTTAAATTTAATTTAATAATAACAACATGATAACAGATTATTGTGATAATAAACTTACTATTATCTTATGAAATTTAAAGATATCGTATTAATTAATGTTATTATTGAAAATAAATAAAATTAGGACAAATGAGAATATATATAGAGTCGATTCCATGGAAAAGGCCTTAAATGAAAACAATGTCGCGATGTGAAACGGAAGCAGGAGTCATTATCCGTTTTTTATTTTTGTATTGTACTGGATAAATGATCGCCCAGCTGTCACCAATATTAATTTTGTGAGTACCTTCTTTTGCATAAAATGAGAGTAATTACTAGAGCTCTTATCATCTTGATCAGAAAATGAAGTATAAATAAAACCGGGTGCCATAAATAACCAGAAAACGTAACATCCGCTTGTTTGAGTTTCTTCAACGCTCTCAAAGTTTTGGGCATTTGCTCTTTATGATCACCGTTTAAACAACTAAGCGGTAGCTGCCAATTTCCACCGATCAGACAATTTTTCAGCTTCTTATCAATCATCTGACTACAAAATAGTAATACCCATCTTCAATTTTCTTGTATCCTCGAGGTTTGTGGCTCTATTTGGAGCTCTGGACTCAATTTCCAGAACCCTCTGTTCTGGTTATTTTTTTTTGTATAAATTAAACTTGATTAATTGCTTTATTCTTTTAGTTTCTAGTGTTAATGGGTTTTGTTCCTTTGGTTTTAGATTTGGGTTTGTTTTGATGGAGAGTTGGAGAAGATACAATGGCGATAATTGTAATCATGAAGTTCCAAGAACAACATCATATGAAAGAAAGCCATCTCTTGGTATGTTTTAGCTTCTGGTTTTGAATTTTTTTTGTTGGTATGTTTATGTTTGTATTCTTTGCGTTTGATGATTTTTTATTTATAAGCTTCGTGATGGTTTCTTTGTACTTAGTTTTTGGTATAAAATGATGGGTTTCCTTAGCATTTGAGAATGCTTTGTATTTGGTGGTATTTTTTATTATTTTTTCTTATGTGGGGAGTTTTTTAAGGTTAGGGTTCAAAATTGTTGATTTTTTTGCTAGAATAATAGAGTGGCTTCTACAATTTTGCAGGCAAGAATTTGCACTATTACGTTTTTAAGTTTGAATCTTTTGGGCCCTTTGGCTGATTAATTTTTCATGTTTGTGGCTGATTTTTATCTTTTATATTATAATTGTCTAGTGGCTATAAGTTGGGCCTTTGTCAATGTAGAAGTAGAACAACTATGCTTGCATGCATTTCAGTTTTATTGTTTATTGAAGTATCCTTTAGCTATAGGTGAATCTTGTAATGAGGGAAAGTGTATAGTTCATAGTTTTACTTGTTATGATTTTGAATCCTAAATATAGTAGTTTTGGTGTTTTTAAACTGTACAATAATGTTGTAAATCCCAGCATGGAAATTGGAAATGGTCTGCTGTTAAGTTTTTACTTCTGGTTCATTGTGCTATTAATGGAAGTTATGTGCAAGAATTATATGAAAAATACCCAAATCATATAGTTCTAGAAAAAATAATAATTATAAAAAAAAAAAATATATCATACCAGTGCTCACTTAGCTTTCACAATAGCATCTTCTTGGGTTATCTTATATCATCACAAGTTCACCCAAAATGTCATTAGTATCAAATTATATACATATCAAATTTTCTCACATGTTTTGATGTCGAACTAAGGTGTTACATTGCAACTGTTGTCCTTTCTCGCTTATCCCATAAATATTCCAACCATTTTCTTGTTTCCTACCTCTAGAATAACTTTTTCAGTATTATTGTGTGCTTCATCTAATTTTTATTGCTTTTTTCCATTGCTGGCGTTCATGTTGAGTTTCCTTGTCATTTTGCAATTAGCAGTTATCATCTCTTCCAAAATTAGAGATACATATTCTTTTTTAGTCAGTTCCAGAATTATAGCTATATTTCTATTTTACGACTATAAAGTGATATAATGTTCTTAATTTGCTATTACTTTTTAATTATCATTTTTAATATCACACCACCATAGTTGAATTCTTAGCTAATACTTGGGCTATATTTGAGAACATAAAATTATCTTTAACAGTTGTTATTTTAACAAATGTATCTCTAATTTTGGAACGAAGGTACTATATGCCAATGCCATTAACTATTAAGTATTAACTGTTATGTGTTATTTCTACGGCATCTGCTAGTCTGCTGCTCTTGGCAATTTTCTTTCCTTTCATTTTTCAGTTTTCAGAATATATTTCTGCTTCTTGATTTATGACAATAGAAAAAGATGACATTGATCATATTTCTCCAGGTAATTGGAGACCAAGTGTTCCGTCATGGGAGAAATTTTTTTGCACTTCAGTTGGTAAAGTTCCATGGAGCAAGATCTTGGATGCTAAGAAGTTTATGCCCTGCCATGACAATGTGGTAAAATGGAACGACTCTGCAGGAGAAGAGGCATTCCACGATGCTAAGAGTCGGTTCTATGCAAAGATGCACGGTCTTCCTTGCGATATACAAATGCCGGATCCTAATTTATATATTGATGAAATAGATTGGGATTCCATAACTGATCCTAAGCTGATACTAGATTTAGATCGCGAACCAGGAAATCCTGATACAGCTAAGAAAGGTGAGAATATTGTTATTTTTGGTGATACTCTCTTACATGATAAAGGATTCTCGAGCGCTGGTTGGGGAGATTGTGAAGATAAGTTAAAAGCAGCTCCCAACTCATCTAATGTAAAGAAGGATAACCCTTGGAAACATAATTATAGGCAGAATAATGGACACGTTGAAGGCAGTGGATGGGAAAATTCTGGTAACAATTCATGGGGCTGGTATGACAATAATGGAACAGCTATGGTAGGTTATGGATGGGGAGATGGCTGGGTGAATAGTGGATGGGAAGATGGCTGGGGGTACCGCGGATGGGAAGACGGCTGGGGGAACAGTGGATGGGAAGATGGCTGGAATTATTCCTGGGGGTGGTATCAATACGGAAATAATTATGTACCCGAGTATGTGCAAGATCCCGGTGGGGTCTTTGGGACGTTGTATATCGAGGAGGGGAATAGAGAAGACACCGTTAATTACATGTCAGGGCACGGAACCTCGAGGTTTCATGGCAATGACTATCAGAGGAATCAGTTGAATAGGAATGCAAATTGCGCAAGCAATAGGGTAAAATTTGTGTCTGAAAAGCCAATGACGGATAAAAGGACTGCTTCTAGGGAGAACTTGACAAACTCATGTGCACCTGTTAATCACCAAGCATCAGGCAAAAACGGAAATCGGTGGAGCATGGAGAAACCAGTTCTCTTAAAGGGTAGTGGAAATGCCCTGTAGTACCAAACTCCGGTAGAGTCTGCTGTGTTTGGCTTGCTTAATTGGGTTTTTTTAGTTTGTAAAGAGTCCTCCTGGGAATTTTTTATCATGTTAATGAATATTGAAAAGTTGTGATACTAGTTTATTAATTCCTTTTTTATGTGCTACAGAGCTAGTGATATCTGTATGTTTCTCTTCATATAGTGAAACTTTGAATTCTATTCATCTGGTACGTTAATCGGCCAGGTAACTGGCTCTAGATTTTGGACCTGAGCTGCTTTATTTAGCTGGAGCTGGTCAGTTTGTTCTGGTCTTATTTTAGCCTTACGACTTGAAGCTCATCGTGAGGTGAACTGGAACATTGCATATGATCAAAAGTTCCATAACATTTTTAATGGAAATTACAAAGAAAGTTTTGCCTTTTTTTTTTTTAAAATTTTTATTCACAGTATCCTTTGGCCTTTGGGCATCCATCTAGTCATTCTTTGTCAAAACAATATTTTATATATATATATATATATATATATATATATATATTGCTAAATTTAAAACAGCAACATTGCAATTACCCTCAACTCTTTCTGGATACAGCTTACATCCAAAGTTATATTATGCCCAAGTTGCTTTAGGCTTTGTAGTCTTTTAAATTTTACATAAGCTATAGAGTTTAAAGGAGGGCAATAAAAGGTGTTCAACCACTTGATCTTAATTGGAACAGAGAATGAAGAACAACATTGGATATGAGAATGTCCATTATCCATTGTTTTGGCCAAAAACCCATTATCATTTTCCTTATTTAAGCTAAACAAATAACATAGAGATCATTGTAATATAAAATAGATGACATAATTATCACATTTATTCATTCTAATTTCTATTACATGGAATGAAAATTAACAAAGCGGAATGAATTTTATTGAATCGGAGTTGTCTCCAAATACATTTTTTTCTTCTTTTTCATTTCATTACTTCATTCGTTGTATTCTTTTAATCCAAAAGTATAAGAAGTATGCACTTCAAAACTATAGACCTCTTTTAATTGACAATTTTTTGAAAACTCCTTTTATCACTATTTTATTTTGAAAATGAAATTTGTCCCCAAAAATTAATATATTTTTATTCAGCAAAGAAGAGAAAAGTACTATTATTTTTAGATAAACACATAATCATTTTGAATAAGTTTTGTAATGACTTATCATAAAACTCAAATTTAAAAGTGGGGTTATATAATTTTTTCATCATTGTACTCAATCATAATTTATAAATACATTACTAAACTGATTTTTCTTACAATCACATTATAGAATTGATAAATTTTTACAAAAACTAAAAAATCAGTCCAAAACTGTTAAGAATTAACCGTACATCTACATGGCGTCACGTGGGAAGCTGACTTGATAAAATTAAATATAAAATAACTATTTTTTTATTTAATTACCTATTTTTTATAATTAAAATAAATTAATTAAAAAATTCCACATTTTCTCTCTGCTGTAACTAAAAAATTCCGTCTAACTTGTTGTTCATGTATCAAATCTCAATTAGTAAAAATCATCATTCCATAACATAAAAACACAGATCCATAACATTTTTGAAAACTTTAATCAACATAAACCATAACCAAAAAGACCTTAGAGCATATTTAGCGATGGCTAGAAATAAAAATTTAGAGTAAATATAGTCTAAGATTTATCTTAGAGCTCCAACAGTCAGATTATATATAGTCTGTGCCTATATTTGATAAAAGAGAAAGACAAAATCAATAAATGAGATAGTCCATATATTATAATTTTAATAATATTTAAATTAGATAGTGAAAGATGATTATAACTTTTTGAACTCATTGATTATTTTAATTTTTTTATATTATAATTTACATGATAGTCTATCTACTGAAATAATTAAAGATTAAAAGATATTTAATGATATCATATAAACTAAGGTGCTGTTTGTTTGTGTATTAATGGCTCTTAATGGACAACCTCTTAATCGTTAAGAGGAACAAAGTTGTTTGTTTTTATTTTTGTTACATCTGAATGCCTCTAAATGGTTGAGATACAAAATCAAATCTAAACTATTAAGAGAGACATCTTAATGAACTTGGACAAAAATATCCTCTTCAATATTAACAAATTCCTTTTATATCCAACACTCAAACCCTTATTATTATTATTATTATTATTATTATTATTATTTTTATAATTATTATTATTATTATTATTATTATTATTATTATTATTATTATTATTATTATTATTATTATTATTATTATAATTATAATTATTATTATAATAATTATTAATATTATAATTATTATTATTATTATTTTTATAATAATAATTATTATTATTATTATTCTTATTATTATTTTAATTATGATTATTATTATTATAATTATTATTATCATAATTATTATTATTATTATAATAATAATTATTATTATAATTATTTTTATAATAATAATAATAATAATAATAATAATAATAATAATTATTATTATTATTATTATTATTATTATTATTATTATTATTATTATTTTTATAATAATAATAATAATTATTATTATTATTATAATAATTATTATTATAATAATTATTAATATTATAATTATAATTATTATTATTTTTATAATAATAATAATTATTATTATTATTCTTATTATTATTATTATTATTATTTTAATTATGATTATTATTATTATAATTATTATTATCATAATTATTATTATCATAATAATAATAATAATTATTATTATTATTATAATTATTGTTACTATTATTAATATAATAATTATTATTATTATAATAATAATTATAATTATAATTATTTTTATAATAATAATAATTATTATTATTATTATTATTATTATTATTATTATTATTATTATTATTATTATTATTTTAATTATGATTATTATTATTATTATCATAATTATTATTATCATAATAATAATAATAATTATTATTATTATTATTATAATTATTATTACTATTATTAATATAATAATTATTATTATTATTATTATTAGTACTATTATTAATATAATAATAATTATTATTAATTATAATTATTATTAGTATAATTATTATTATTATTATAATGTTCAACTGTTCATAGGGTTAAAATGGTAAAATACTGTTATTCAGACATTTGAAAAAATTGATTATCAAACAACATTTTTTCATTCAGATACAATTCTATTCAGATGCTCTATATTATTCAGATGTCTAAATTATTCAGATCTTAATAGAGAATTTTATCAAACACCACCTAAATATAATTCATATGTTGAAAATGCTCTTATTCGTTTTTTCACCAACGTATCCGAGCTTTACTCATCTGACCCATCAAGATTAAAACTATTTCTGGAAAAGCATATTTATCCTCTGGCTGAAATTAGAGAGCATCAAGGGTTTGGTTGTCACAGAGATAGCGTCGGCGATATCGGCTAGACCTAATTTTGTGTACGATTGGACTCATGTATTAGGCATTTTCACCATCGGTTTCATATCAGATCTGATTTCGTAGTTCCATGATTCCATGATTAACCTTGGTGGTTGATTTGCAAGCTCAAACTCCAGAAATTCGTCACTACAAAGTTTGATCTTGGGTTGCAAGTTTGCAAAAATTTAAATTAGTTTTACTCTTTTCAAATTTCAAATCTACTCTACGTTTTTAATT
Organism: Hedera helix; assembly: GCA_947179155.2. Lineage (NCBI taxonomy): Eukaryota > Viridiplantae > Streptophyta > Magnoliopsida > Apiales > Araliaceae > Hedera > Hedera helix. The sequence continues at coordinate 28,944,115 of OX359283.1, forward strand.
TTGGGGTTTAATTTTGGACTTGAAAATTTTGAAGAATTATGGCGTTTGAATTTGGTTCAATGTTGGGTATGGTGAAAAGGGGAGGGGAACGAGGCGTAAATGGCAGCGGATTCTTGTAAAGAGATTTGTACGGCGGCGGGGGCTAATTTGCGGAAAGGTTGTGCCTTTGAGGGGTGGTAGAAGACGTCGAATATGCGGGGTACAGGCGGTGGCGCCACGGTTGAGGTAGAGCTTTTGGGAGAGTATGCTGAGATAATCAATGGAAATGGAAGGTGGGGTCTCTGAATCTTGAAGCTAAGTACTGGCTTGATGTTGTTTTTAATTCTTTTGACAATTTGGGTCGTCATTGTTGCTAGAAGTAAGGTTGCTTCTGTGGAGAAAAGCGGTGGGCTATCGACGACGAACTGGAATTGAAAGACGACGGCAGTATGTAACGGCTTCTAGCACTCCCAGTCCCGGATATACTCACCAGGCGGCAACCCCACCATATCCACAACCACCATACATAACCCTTCTACAAACCCACCATGTCCGTGATTGAAACAAGTGTCGGACGACTGATATTCAAAATTTTTAGTAAATAATGTGTTGCGTTGGTTGGATGTTTGGCCTTGGGGATATATCTGTTAAGGCTGTTTTGGGTTTTGTTGTGTGAATTCCGGGATTTTTTGCTCCGATTTTTGTTGTGAAGGCGATTTTCATTGGCAATCATCTGCTATTTTTTGTTCGTCGGATTTCATGGTATGCTGGACACCGGCGTTCATGGTGTATTTTGTTAAGAAAGAACACTAAATGTCAAGGAGAAAGGGGAAGAGAGGAGAGAGATAAAATTAATTAATCTATTTTACTTATAGAAAATATGTAATTAAATAAAAAAATAGTTATTTTATATTTAATTTTGTCAATTCAACTTTTCATCAACAGTTTGCATGATGTCACGTTTTAACAATCTTAAATAAATTTTGTAATTTTTATAAAAATTTATCTGTTCAATTATATAATTATAAAAAAAAATTAGTTCAATATTATATTTATAAATTAAGATCACGTATAATGATAAAAAGAAAATTATTTAACCCTTTAAAAGTGATGCACTTTCTAGACAGATGTAACATTAAATTAATACAATGCAAACAGATTACTGCACTTACTTTCTTAATTTTTATTATAACAGAATAAACGAATAATCTATGCTATATATATAGTAGCCTAAGTAGGATATAAATGCGAGTTTGGACAGGGCCAATTTGACAATTTTGATCATTCAACGTAAATTAAAATCTATCTATATATATATATATATATATATCAAACAAGTTGATAAGTCATAATTTTAATTTTAATTATGTCAATATGCTTCAAGCTTGGTTTTTCTTGAAGCCGAACTCTCCAACGCCAAGCAATAACACCCTGTCTTGGAGTTCAAAATTGGAGAGAAAAATAAAAATAAACGGGTGTTTTGGAAATTTTTTTATGAGAGAAAAGAAAATTGAAGAAAAAAAATGCTCGTAAGTTTTCTTCTCAAAAATTGAGAAGAAGAGCCGAAGAGAGGAAGAAGTTAGAAAAGAAAAGAAAATTGAAGATAAAAAATGTTCTCTAAGGACTCCCTCTTCATCACCGCCATGGCAGCTTCTTCCCGTGGGCTGCTAATTTGTTTGTGAAAGTAACCTTGTACTCGCTCACAGTCAATTGAAGCATTTGCTTCCGCTAGACTGCTAATAATGTTGCCTGAGTTTTAACTATTCTATAATATAACAATGTTGGGCTTGAGAAAGTGTAGTTTAAGTTCGACCTCAAACCAGATACCGACCCCAATAAGTTTTCCGTGGGTTAAGCACTTTGAACTCGAACTTGGATTGGGCCCAGTTTGAGTTTGTCAATATCTGGATTGAACCTCCATTCTCGCCAAGTAAATCCAACTTAAAATTGAAAGTAAATAAATTTGGATAAATTACATATTATAGTATTTTTTAGAAATTAATTACAGAAAACATACATCTTAAAAGTATTTATAAAAAGAGTACTTTTTAAAAAAATATTTATTAAATTAGTGTATTCTTATCCCTTTAATTTAATTGGGTGATTTTAAAATTCAAATTTTAAAAAGTCAATCACACAAACTAATACATCTCAGCTCTCTCTCTCTCTCTCTACGTACCAAGGAGCAAAAACACTTTAACAAAATCAAGGGACTTCTGATTAATGCATTTCATCTCTCTCTCTCTCTCTCTCTCTCTTGTACACAAAATCAAATTCTCTCTCTTGGAAATCTCTTGCTTATCTAGTTGTCTTACAACTTTTGCTATAGGAGTTAGTGATAATGGGTATTGCGTTTCATGGGGATTGGAGTGCTGTCCCTGTTTTATTTTTTTCTCTTCTTCCATTTTTTCCCACCCTTTTAAAGGACTCCTTGTCGCTTCATCCTGTACTACTCATTCCTTTTATCTAATTAGTTCCTTTTCTAATTGTTTTTTAGGCAGAACAACGATTATCTGGGTCTTTTTTCCTTTTGGGTCTAGGGGAGAACTTTCTTGGGTGCATGGTGTGGTTTTATCAGGGTCTATTGTATCTCCTTCTTCTTCTTTTTTTGGTTTTATTTTTGGATAGTTTTCTTGGGAACATAATGTGGATATTTTTTTGGTGTTCCTGTGTAGTTTAGTGAGGTTCTTCGGACCAAAATCAAAGGACTTTAGCAATGGTTGGTAATGTACTTCTCTCTCTACACCACTTTAACAATGGTTGGTAATGTGGGTCGGGTACTTGTAAAATGAAGCAAAATGTGAGTATCCTCCTGGATGAAGCAAAATGTGTAGTAGTTTATTTTTTCGTGCAGTAAATCTAGGTGACCAAACACTAGTATAGAGGTAACCAATTCCTGAATGTGTAGTAACTAGTTTTGGTTACCTTTGTATTAAAGGTTGGTTACCTCTGTATTAAAGTTTGATTACTTTTGTATTAAGGGTTGGTTACCTTTATATTAAAGTTTGGTTACCTTTGTATTAAAGGTTGGTTACCGGTTACTTTTGTATTAAGGGTTGGTCACCTTTATATTAAAGTTTGGTTACCTTTATATTAAAGTTTGGTTACCTTTATATTAAAGGTTGGTTACCAGTTACCTTTGTATTAATGGTTGGTTACCTTTGTATTAAAAGTTGGTTACCGGTTACCTTTGTATTTAAGGTTGGTTACCTTTTGTATTAAGGTTTGGTTACCTTTTGTATTAAAGGTTAGTTGTCTCTATATTAAGGTTTGGTTACCTTATTACTATGAGCAAAAACCTACTATGTTAGATTTTTCAGCCACCAACAAGTGTAATGATTGAAAATAGTCAATTTGTTAGGCATCTCACAGAGCAGCTACATCCATGTATATTCCCTAATATTATATATTTTCCCTTTTTGTTTCTCCATTGATGAACAGGGCCAAGCTCTTCTTCAATGACGGAAACAAATCAACAACAAAGAAGCATAAATATGAAAAAGAAGAAGAATTCGAGTTCGTAGTGGACGGTGGACGGTGAGAGATGGTAATTCCAGATCTTCTTCTTCTGCCATTTCATCGAAGGTGTGGGTGCCAAGAAGCATCTTATGTGTGGCGAATGAACCTTCTTCTCTTCTTCTCTACCATTTTTTCTCCTTTCCTCTCCGTCAATTGCTTATCAGAATGGAGGTTTTTTTTTTTTTTTTTTTTGAATTATGGATTTTGTTTTGGTAACTGCCGGATATGACAGTTTTTCCTTATTTTTTGGGTTCTAAAAATATGTGGTGTAATTAATTTCTCCTTATTGTACTTTTTTTGTAATTATTTTGCGTGTGTTTTATTTTTGTAATTACTTTTTAATTGTTGTATATTAATGTTAAGGACCCAATAAATTTTTATTAATTTATTTTTTGGGGTACAATTTATCTATTACAATACATTATAAACTCTACACTCATGTGAGAGAAATTGTTATAAAAATATTATTTTTTGTTGTGAATTTAACCATTTCCTATATTATATTATCATTATGGGGAGGGATGAGTAGAATTTGAGCCCATACCCAAAGGCATAGGTTGTGGTTAGCACATCGTTGAACCAACGCTTGATTCTTTATTAATATAAATTAGCTCAAAAACCGTGTCGAGGAGATGATGTTTTTAAGATTGTGTTTGATTATATCTTAATAGCTCATATTTTAATATATCTTAATATTTAAAATTGGGATAAAAAAATTTCTTTTAAATACATCTAAATCATTAAGATACAAAATTAAATCTGAATTATTCAGATGACTTGTTGAAGATGTATTAAAATGCATGAAGGAGCGGACTGTTAAGATGCATTCAGATACAATCAAACACAGCCAAATCCCTTTATATGGAAGAAAACAAAAATCAGTTCAATAACCTCTGAATTCTTTATAAATCAAATATAAATGTATTTAGAAATTAAAGATAATATATAAACAGTTCTCATAAATACATATTAATAGCTCATAGTATTCTACGTTATTGGTTGGTGTAATAAGGTCTATAGTAAATTTTTTTTTAAAAACAAATTAAGTTCTATTTTGTTTTTCTACCCTGAAATATCTCCTATCCAAAATATAAAACTATAATTTAGTTTTTGAAGTTAATTTAAGAAAATTTCAAATTCAAAAATTAATATAATTTCATTTAATTTTAGTCTATATGATGAAAAATGTTATAAAATATCTAAAAAGTGCTACAAATTATAAGAATTATTGCTTTGTAATTATTGTTAATTAATTATATTAATTTTAAAAATATCTTATATTGACTTTTAAAAATAATAATAATTTTATATTTTAAAACGAGAAAAATATTTTATATTGCTTTTAGATATACATATCGGAAACCTAATTCCTTAACTTGTTCAGAAAAAATGAATGAAAAGCTGCCCAAATTCTCAGAATTAGAGAATAAACTATTCAAAAATGAAAGACGTAAAATAAATGATGTGCATTAAGCAAATAAATCATGCCTCCGAACCTCCCATAAAGCACCAGCCACAATCTTGATGAATCCAAATTCCGGCAGTATATATACCAAAACTATCCAGACTATCGTTTATGAGATCTAGGAGACAATTCATTGTAACCAGTAAGTTTTTTTTTAGGAATTGTTATTTTTATAAGTTAATTTGATATTTTCACAAGATCAAATGAGACCCACTTACAAAAATATCAAATTAACTTGTAAAAATATCGATTTCATATAAAATTAATATCTCTATAAATTAATTTGATATTTCGACATTATCAAATGGAATCCCCTTATAGAAATATTAATTTCCTTTTTCTATATTACTCCTAAGTCTATCCAAAATCAACTTCACTATTTTTGATATTGTGTTCTATACTTTATATTACTTTATATGAATGAACAATATTTTTAAAAATATTAATTACAATGGGGCTAATCTATATATGCATGGTGATTTCAAATATATATATATATATATATATATATATATAATAAAACAGTTAAATAAACATTGTTAATTTATCATACCAATTGATGTTGTGTTCAGATTAATTCTTCATTGGTATTGAGAAGTTTCGAGCAACATTGTGTAGTTCACCATTACTACTACTTGTAGATATACTATATCACAGATAAGAAAAAAAAGGAGAAAAGAAGAATCAACAAAGGAAGGAATAAGAACAACATGCGTATCATCTTTAAAATGAATAATTACTAGTAAAGTATGAATTATCAAACTGATCTTGCATACTCATTTTGCGCTGTTTATATTTTTCTTGAAGCTTGGCGTTTCTCAAAATCGATTTTTAAGACTTTTTTATTTTTATTTTTTAACTTTCTCCCTATACCTATTAGGACGTGCTGCAATTTTATCAGAAAAACCATCTATAGTTCCAAATTTTGATTTTAAGAATGAGGTTTCATGAATGTTTTTGATTGCTATATATAAGAAAAATTAGAGATGAGATTTTATGGAATGCATGATATATAAATATATAAAAAAAAATAGAAAAAAAAAACTAATTATAAAGGAGATATGATCCCCTCATGAGGATTATTTCCGATGAACATAGAAGGAAAAATGACTCTTATCTGGTTATATCACCTCATTGTGAAGGGATAGAATTGAAAAAAAATTCAAAACAATAATAAATAAAAAAGAAGCATTTTCCCTCATGGAGATTATTCCGGATAAATAAGTGATTCTTATATTAGGTTATAACGTAATGCATTGGGATTATTCTGGATGAAGAAGTGATTCTTATATCAGTTTATAACATAATGGATTCTAAAATAAAATAAATATAAAAAAGAAAAGAAGAAGAATAATTAAAAAGATATTCTAAATGGATAGATCAGAATTGATGGAAAAGAAAAGAAGAAGAATAATTAAAAGACTAAATATACAAAATAAAAATAAAAATATCAATCAATTAAATATACGAGTGAACTCATTTCAGGACCAACAAAAATTTCTAAGTTAACTCGTACAAAAGATTTTTATTTGTGATATTATAATAAATAATAGATTTGAAATATGTCAAGTTATTTTGTGCCATCACTCAATAACAAGTAATATAATCATCTAATGTAATAGGAATTTATTATATGAGATCCCCTTTTTATTTCAACTGGTAACATAACTGGTACAAAACACACACAAGCTAATTTGTTAAGTTTGATTTTATAAGTATTAGATAGTTTTTTGTGAATAAATTGTCATTACTCAATTACTCACACATAAAGTAAATGAATTGTACAGACCAAATACTGAAGAACCGTGAAAAGACATAAACTCAAAAGATTGCCACTCAAAAATCAAATCCAAAATGAAAAATCATCACAAAATATAGCAAAATACGACATTTTAGAACTGTTACATTCCTATAATAATACACGACTTATTTAACGAAAAGATTTAAGCATGAATAGAGTACTGTTTATTTTTTTTAGATGCAATGTATCTGCATTGATTGCAAGAAGTGCTTAGCGGAACTCAGTTACACGAGGTACTTCTCAGAAGTATTTTTCTAGGACTACAGGCATTTGGGATTGAGCTTGAAGGCTTTCACTAACGTCTACAAAAAATATATTTGGGATTAAATTATTTGTCTTATTTTAATAGTATTTTGAACTATTTTATTCCATAATGAGAAATTAATAGTCTTTTAAATAGTCTTATGAATTATTTTTTGTTATTCTTAAAGCTATTTATAAGAAATTATATAATCCCATAATTAATATGAAATTAATAGTCCTTTCTATTTTAAACTATCAAAAGACTTTATGCCTGTAGAGTTAACAGCAACGGAGAAGCTAAAGGAGTAGCTAAAGGCAGGGAAAGTACGTAACAGCAGCAGAGGAAGTAGATAGAAGTTTGAGAGCCTATTGTTTAGTTATAGCAATAGAAGAGTAGCTTTGATGCAGCAGAGGTAAAGGGTGAAAAGAGCCTATTTTCTTCCTGCAATAGGACATCTCTCTGTTTTTCTTCCAGAAGAGTTAGTAAACCTCTTGGGATTATGCTTTGTTCCTATATAATTGTATCGGGAGATTTAGTTTACATTGTGTAATGCTTGGGAAATTTGAAGTTTGTGCTTTGCAATCTCATATTTCATTATCTAATTTTTTTTATAGATTTTGAAATTTATTTTAACAATATATTATATTTTTGTCTTTAAAACAATTTTTTATGGAGCTAATAATTATACATTAAGGGATAATAGTTATTTTTTAAAAGATTAAATAATTCGAAATAGTGTTAAATTAAAACAAAAAAAATTCAATCCCCAACGTACTTTTTGCAAACAAACATGCATGGTCTAAGAGAATGGGATTTAATGAATTAGAATCATCCTTTTAATATTTTGAGAAATGAGAGGGTGGGGAAAATAATTTATGCATGTTTCAACATATGGAATAACAAATAAATTCTAATAAAAGATGATTCATGAACCAACGTCCATGGATAATGAGAGTTTTTGGTAAACAAACTATGGAGACTTACCTTCAATTCGGCCCTGGCTACGAAGTCGTAATTAACTAAAATCACTTGGTAAAATTAAAAAATTTAAAAGTTCTTTTTGTTATATATAAGAATAGATATGAGATACTTTGTTTTATTCCATGATTTAATCCAATCACTCAATAATATGTTAAGTTACCGCGCGATAATAAAATTTATATTAAATTATAATAAGAAAAATTGAGAACATATATATACTTTAATAGACTATAAATTTAATAGGTTAATCTTTTGAGTCAATATATAATTTTAAATAAATATATATATAGGCCAAATATTTTCAACAACTGGTATAACTTATAAGAGTCATAAATCATGACAAAAGGGATATTAGGGAAAAATTTGATGGGCTTGGTGGATCAAACAAGGCTTTTGGTGGATTAAACAAGATATAATGAGAGATAAATTTAATCAAACAGAAAGACTTGATGAGTTTGACAGATAGACTAATGCTCAAAATTGAGTACGGTTAAAGTTCAAGAGGTTGTTTGATGTCGATATGAATAGAGAAATTGAGGATATATATACTCTAATTGACTATAAACCTATTAACTTTTTGAGCTAAAATATAATTACAAATAAGCATAGAATGACCGAATATTCTCAACAAAATATAATAAACATATTTGAAATGTAATTATGAACTTTAAGATCAATAATTCACTTGAATCCCTGACAGCGCACCATTGCAGTAATTTAAGTAGTTGGAAATTTTAATTTGGCGAATGTGAAGGGAACAGAAAATTAGACCTTTTTGTTAATTTTAATAATAATAAAATAGAAGAAAATTGTTTGGGTAGCATATTTCACGTGCAAGGTCCTCGTTTCTTTATCGCATGCATGCCATTTCTCATATATAAGTATTCTAATTTCTAAATATATTTAAGAAGGATACAGTGCGTAGATATTATTTGCCTACCTACTCTAGATCTGCCATGACAAAATTGGTTTTTCTATCTGTTTTTATTAGCTTAAAGCTGCATATAAGCATATATGTATACATAGTTTGTGATAAGGGTGCGGGTGCAAAGGATTCTCCATAACCATCTTAATTTAAGACCCACTAAATCATCATATCTATGACTATCAGCAGTAATACCCAGAATGGTTTAATTTTTTTGTTTTTAAAATTATTTTTTTATTTTCAGTATTTATACATATTAAAATTTGCTTAAGATTAATTCTCTCCATCCTACAAAAGATGATTGAATTACAAAAATAATTTGTCCCATAAATTTAAATTCAAAATTTCGTGTACAACCTATTTTACACTTAAAAGTTCCAATGGTCCCTCACTTTAAGGGGGAAAAATTAATGTATTTAGGTAGGGTTCATAGTGGGTGAAAAATACAAACTTATTTTATTCCAAAAAGAAAAAAGAAAGCAGAATTGATCGCGATGTGTTTACTTGAATTACATACATCCGAGGAAGTGGTAGCAGGTTGATCCGATTGAACAAATTCTTTCTCACGAGAGTTTCCTAGCTCCTGAATATTTTATAACACCGTTTTTATCTAAATTTGAACAAAATAATTTTTGGACTAAATACGACAATATGATTAATTTCTTGAAGGCTAGATAACCAAACATTATTTTGATGTATATTCTTCTCATTCCAAAATTAAAAGTACAATTTACAAAAATAATACATATCATTCACAAACAGATAGTCAAATTGTCTAGCAATCTCTCGTGAACTCGAGTGAACATTTAAATATATATCCTACATTTATTTGTGAATGTATTCTTAATGAGTTGACTCTTTTCAAACATATTTTTTAATATGTATACATTTTTAACATTTGTTGGTATTAGAGTATTCAACTTAAAAATCAATTAGTTATAAATACACGCAATACGTTCCCAACTTATGGTCCGAATTGAAGTTAATTAATGTAAGTGAAGAAGTCACTCAAGTATATATAATGAATTTTTAGGTTAGTTAACTGATGTAAAACTTTAACCCACTAACTAGAAATCAAGTATATATTAATGTTTTGATAGACGTCAATCTATTTCTATTTAAATATAAGTAATAGCATATTATACATTTCACGTCATTTTATAATTTAACATTAAGAATATATGTAACTCTGAAATGGAAAAGAAAACATATTTCTAATTTGACTTGGGAGGGATCGATCGAGCAAATATTTGTAATCATTCCAGACTTGCTAAAAAGTACATATGCGAATTGCTGAAGCTTCTAACTTGAAATCAATAGTTTTAGGATGCTTTAACATGGTATCGTCAGAGTTAAACTCTTTACTATTCTCGTTATTAATTAATTACTATCAGCTTTCATTCTATATATATATAGCTATTAGAGGCGTGCGTATTAAATTAAAATCTCATATTTTGGCGATTGATACTAGCTATTAGAGTAAAAACATTATTGTCAAAATAATAAATATAAGTTAAAATATTTTGGCGATGGATACTAGCTATTAGAGCAAAAATGTTATATTTTGGCTATTGATACTAGCTGTTAGAGTAAAAATGTTAGTAAGTATTGTCATATTTTGGTGATTGATACTAGCTATTAGAGTAAAAATGTTATTGTCAAAATAATAAATATAAGTTAAAATATTTAATGTTATTAGAATAATTATAAAAATGTCGTTAAATGTATATTTATTCGGACAACATCAATCATTTTTGTTTTAATAATATCAATTGCCTATTTATTTGTTGATTTTTTTTTGTTATGTGAATATTAAATATTATTGTTAACGCTCTATTTAGTTGGGGTAAGATTGTTAAAGACTTTACGTTTGGACAAGTAGGAAGTCAGGACCAAAACGGTGGTTTAATTGGGGAAGAACTTTAATTTTGCACAGTTCTTGATATACTCCTTCCGGCCTCAAAAAAGAATGATGTAACCGTGTAAGATATAATTTTTTTCTTCTCAAAAAATGATAATGAGTATATAAAGTAAAGAGTAATTATGTTTTTTAATAAAGTCCATTAATATTAAAAAAAGACTCATTACTTTATCATATGATCTTGCGGAGCCGTTAAGTATAGATTTAATTTTTTTTTCTACTTTCTACTTTCTTTCATATGCTTTACTTTTTTTAATTTATCTCTAAAAAATGTAGTTAGGACATTTTTTGGGAGGAATATCCTAATAGTTATAAAGGACATGTAATCATATATGGGGTGTCGTATAAACGATTTCATACCCTGTTGCATTTATTTCCAAAATTTAAAGGACGATATACGTCTGATATATATTCTACCTCACCTTGGGCATTTTTGTTTATTGTTATTTTTTAGAGTGTTTATCGATAAAAAAAAAATTGATACCGGTTTAAATCGTACCGAATTGATTATCGATTAAATTATACCGAATTGATTATCGAAAATCTATAAAAATGAGTACCGATACCGTTATTGAAATACAATTATCTCCAAAAAGAGTATTTAAAAACACTAGACCTGATTATATTATGACTTTAGTCAATCATAATTATATACACTATACAGTACTAATTATCCTAATTCTATCTACTAAATTTTCTATCAGGCAAAATCTCCTTCACAGTTCACTCCTGTATATGTTTCTCAAGCACAAGCTAATTAATACTAGGTAGTTAATTAATCATGCAAGGACGCAAGCAAATTACACCTTCCAACATTTCTGGCATCAGAACTAGAAAAATACTAATACCTTCATTTTTGGTCAGAAAAAATATAAGAGAATGCATGCTTGTTTGTTCAGTAAGATGCTATTACTTATTACTAACATTTTGAAATTTGTATTCGGCTACTGCCTTACATGTCTGATTAATTATTGAAATTAGAAGTTAGATCCGGGTGTGGGGCGTGTTTGGATTGCGGTTTCTTATTATTATTATAATCATCATCATACATATATATTAATATAATCTTTAGTTTTTTAACTACCATGTAGCTGTCTAATTGTTATTTATTGTCATCTAATTTCTGGGATGTGACAAATAGGCTTGTTTTGGGTGTGGATATTTGTTTACGTTTTTTAATATGAAAATTCACAATTTTAAGAGAAAGTTGTGGTTTGTAATTTCAATTAAGTGCATTTGGCGTAACAAAAATTAATGATATGATTTATGTGTTTAAGTCTATCCGCTAACAAAAAATCAAAAAATTCATAGAGCGCTTCATAAAATCCCCTCCAGACTTAGGTTATCCGTAAATTAATATCTCAGCGGCCTTGCGTTACCTCGAGATTAGATCAGAGTAGTAGTTGGGATAAATTAATATCTCTAGATTAGATAAGAGAAGTAGTTGGGAGGGGAAATTATTAGAACATGGAAGTTGTTGGAAAGTATTATTTGATCAGAGGAGTGGTTGAAAGTGGAAGAAATTATTGAAAGACGACGAATGAGTGAAGGTTCGACGAGGTCCGCTGCAAATAACGTTCACTTCCCATGGCCAGTACTGTACATTAACCACGTTTATCAGGTGATTAATTTATTATTGTTTCGGCACCACCAACGTACTACGACAAATTTTAATGGTAATCAACATTTGTAAGAATTCTTAAAAAAGGATTGATATTTTATTTAGAAAAATTGATATTTATGTAAGAATTTACTGACATAAATAGTAATTGATCAATTCATTTCTTAAAAATATAGATATTTTACAAGAAAGTTTTAATATTTTTCACTTATAGGCAATGGTTGATTTACTATTTATGTAAGGAGAATTTTACAAACAATTTCTATTTTTTTTAATTTTATTTTATAAGTTTTCTTTGGATTTTGTTTTGAAAGAATATCACTTTTAATTGATGCTGCAATACTATTGTTGGAACGCGTCAATGTCGAAGTGAAAAGTAAAAATAAATATTTTAAACTGGGTGAATGAATCACTCGTTCAATTAGTGGTCGAACTGTTATTGAATTAGTAACGTCATAAATATATAAAAAAAATATAGTATTAATAATTAATAAAATTTTAATACATTTAATTTTTTGTAAGCTAAAATATAGTGAAATTATGTTATAATATTACTAAAAATATCCAATTTTAAAAATAATTTGGTGATTGTAAAAAAATAAATTAAAAAATACTTTAAAACCTGTTTAATCGGGTCAACTAACCCGTTGAACCACCGGTCGAACAGCTGATCAACCGATTCTATCAATTTTTGACCGAATTGATTAAATGGTCCAAAACGGACCGGATATTAAACTAAAATCATGTTCTATTGATCGGACCGGCCGATCCGGTCCGAATTTGATAACATTAGTTGAAAGAATTTCTAAAGGAATTGGTTCCATATTAGTTAAAGGTCAAATGAGTCTCACCCTTTTGAATTTTCATCGAACGTACATATTCTAACTTCTCATTCAAATTTTGTTGTGTTTTGCGGGGTTGAAACACATGAGATTATATAATTAAAATTAAAATATTTTAATTTGATATGTATATATGCTTTCCGAAATTGAGAAGGAATTAGGCTCCGACTATTATACCGTGTAATCAGCGGCGGTGGGAATTTTTAATATGGCAGCCTAGTGAGTCCTTCCAAATTCCAAATTGGAATCGACCATCCATGTGCGGCACCTTTTGGGTAGAACCTCAATGCGGGCTTGGTAATTCCGAAGCCAACAGGAGTTTGGAAATTATGATTTCCAAGGCTAATTAGAAACATGTGTGGCGTGATCAGTACACTCCAATGAATCAAAAAAGCACTTAAAAATTCTGTGGTTTTTCTAGCAGAAGCAATACAGGAAGATTGTATTGCGGAACGAAACAGAAAAATTAAGAGCTTGTATGAAAATTTATTCACGATTGTCACAATTTATTCAGATCAATTAATTGTTTGAAAGTTTTAATTAATTTAGAAAATTTTGAGTGATGAGGTAATTTGAGTTCTCACTCAAAGTAAAATATTTTTGTAGTCTTTCAATTTTGTAATATTTGGAGTTTTTTGTGTTAAAACTTGGAAGGACTATTTGCATTTATAGTTGATTATAGTAAAATTTTCGGAGTTTGAGTACTAGTACCTCTTCGTTTTTGAGGATTTTCCATGCAAATTTGGTATTTTGTTTTTAACTTATTTTTGTATTGTTATTTTCTGCAGTATGTTATTTATTTTGTGGAATTGCATTATTTATTTGGTGTATTTTTGAATTATTATTTAATTTATCATAAATGGTTCTAGTTGAAAGAGTTTTCCCAATAAAGTGGTATCAAGAGCTAGGTTCTTTGTGCAGTTATTTCTGATAAATTAAATGGAGAAATCAAGCAGCACCATAATTAAATTGACATCATCTATTTTTTTTTATCTGAAAGCCTAGAATAGAAGGCATCTTTTATCGTATGGATTTGTTTGAACCATTAGAGTTTAAGGGAGTTAAGCCAGCGAAAAAATCTAAGACTGATTAAAAAAAGATGAACATGAAGATGATCTATAACATTCGATAGTGTATCGATTACCGTGTGTTATACCATGTTTCGCAAGAATAAGATACCAATACTCTTTAGACTACATTAGAATCCATGTATGAGAAGAAGAATGCACAGAATAAGATATTTATGATTCGTAAGATCGTGAACTTGAAATATAAAGATAATAGCAGTGTATCCGAGCATATGAGTGAGTTCCAGGGATCGATGAACTAGTTGTTTACCATAAAGTTGAATTTTAATGAAGAGATTCAGGCTCTTTTGCTTCTAAGTTCGTTGTCTAACAGTTGGTAAACTTTGTTTGTGACACTAAACAATTCAACTCCGAAAAGAAAAATAGCTATACAGATGGTCAAGAATAACATACACAATAAGGAGACAATGTGAAAGAAAGAGTGTATGAATTTTGAGACACAGTTACTTGAGGCAGATAATAGGGGTAAAAATAATTTAAAGAGATCTCACAAGGGAAACATGAATAAAAAAAAAAGAAGCTAAAATTTCAAAAATTATAGGAGCAAGTCAAAGACTAGAGAAGACGTTACATACAGAAGTTTCCATTATAACAAGGAGGTCACTACAAAAGAAATTACAAGATCTGGTTAGAGAAAAAAAAAATTCGTAAGCAAAAGTTAAGGAGGAGAATATTGTAGCTACAGTTATCTAGAATGTAATACTTCTTTCATTCGGGGAAGAATAATGCTTATATGTTGTTGATAAAAAAAATTGATTAAGTTATTGATGTAGGTGTTTCGTATCATCCTACTCCCAGAGGAAATTTATCACGACATACAAGGGTGGAGAGTTTTGGCATGTGAGAATGGATAACACTGATTAGTCCAAGATTATTGAAATTGGTGATGTTTACATTCAGACAGATGTTTACTTTGAGGGATGTTAAACATGATCCAGATTTGTGCCTTAATTTGATTTATTGTATGACCTTGGATAGAGAAAGCTATGAGAATAGCTTCGGTAGTGAAAAATAGAAGTTTACTAAGGGTCCAATGGTAGTTGCGAGAGTTGTTACTTGTTGTTTATTATACAAGTCTCATTCGAAAGTGTGTTCTAGTGAGTTTAATATAGTTAAAGATAAATCTTCACCGAATCTGTGACGTAAGAGACTCGGGCACATGAGTAAGAAACAGTTGTAGATATTAGTATAGATGTCCTTCATTCTTTTTGCTAAATGTACTATTCTAAGCATTTGTGATTATTATTTGTTTAGCAAACAGAATAAAGTTTTTTTTAGTAGCTTCGCTAAAAGAAAATATAAGTTACTTGAGAGAGCATATTCTGATGTATGTGGTCCCATATATGGAAGTTGAGTCTTTGGGTGAAAATATATATTTTATTACTTTTATTTATGATACTTCATGTAATGTGTGGTTGCATGTATTTGTTGAAAATAAAAGACCAAGTATTTAAATACTTTCAGAGTTTATATGCTATGGTTGAAAAGGGAGACTGAAAAATTATTGAAGTGTCTTTGCAGTGACAACAGAAGCTAATATATTTCAAAGAAGTTTGTGACATATTGCGATAATCACGATATTCGACATGAGCAGACAGTTTCTGGCACCCCACAACATAATGGCATGACTGAGAGAATGAACCGCAATATTATTGAGCGAGTAAGAAGCATGTTGAGAATGACTAAACTGCCTAATTCATTTTGGAGTGAAGTTGTTCGTACTACTTGTTATCTAATTAATAGATCTCTATCAGCATTGTTGAATTATTAGATTTCGAAGAAAATTTAAAGTGATAAGGATGCGTCATATTCTTACTAAAAGATATTTGGGTGTAAGATTTTTGCACATTTCCCATGGAATATGGATCAATACTTGATGATAAATCTATTCCATGTGTGTTAATTGGCTATAGAGATACAGAGTTTAAGTACAGGTTATGAGATCCAGTTCAGAAGAAATTATTCAGAAGTAGAGATGTGGTATTTCATGAGTACCAAAATTATGATTTTTTTTTTGATAAGTTACATAGCCCAGAGAGGATAGAGTTCCATACCTCAGCGGAGTGCTTTTTTCTATTACAGAATACCATATATAGTTGGAGAAAAGGTTCAGAACGAAAATGTGACTGATACATATTTACATGATGGTGATGAGTCAGATGCAAAAAGTGTTGAGCAGGGGGAGCAACCCCTCATCTTGATATTAGAGAACCTCTGGTAAGGTGATCCACAAGAATGTGCGTACCATCGATCATATATCTTGTATCTAAATATCTTTTAGTTGTTGAGGAAGGGGAGCAAGAGAATTTTTAAGAAATCAATACTCATAAAGTAAAGAAGAATTGGCTAAGAGAAATGCGAGATGAGATGGATTATTTGCATAAGAATCACACTTATGAGTTTCCTACACTTCTGAATGGTAAGAAAACATTGAAGAATAAATAGGTGTTCAAATTAAAAAAAAAAAGATGGTGAAAAACTAGTGAAATACGATGCTCGGTTGGTCATCAAGGGTTTTGCTAAAAAATAAGGTATTGACTTTGATGATATTTTTTCTTCGGTTGTGAAGATGACTTCGATTCGAACAGTATTGGAATTAGTAGTTAGTATAGATCTTGAGCTTGAGCAGCTAGATGTGAAGACTGCCTTCCTTCATGGTGATTTGATGGAAAAAATCTACTTAGAGCAACCAAAGGGATTTGAATTTAAATGGAAAGAACACTTGGTTTATAGGTTGAAGAAAAGTTTGTATAGTCTGAAACAAGCCCCAAGGCAGTGGTATAAGAAATTTGATTCATTTATGGTGGATCAAAGTTATAGTAAAACAGTTAAAGATCATTGTGTGTATGTGAGAAAATTTACAGATGATAACTTCATTATTTTTTTGCTATATGTAGATGATATGTTGATAGTTAGGAAAGAAGCTAACATGACTCGTACGCTTAAGGGTGAGTTGTTCAAATCATTTGATATGAAAGATTTATGCTCAACTAAGCAAATTTTGGGCATGAAAATTGTTCGTGACAAGAAAGGCAAGAGGTTGTAGTTTTCAGTGGAGAAGTATGTTGAACGGGTGCTTGGATGGTTCAACATGGGTGATGTTAAGCCAGTTAGCACACTACTGGCCAGTTATTTTAAGTTGACGAAGCATATGTTTTCTTCTACTAAGGAAGGGAGAGATAGTATGACAACAATTCCCTCCTTATCTACTGTAGGGAGTCTTATTTACGTGATAGTTTGTACATGACCACAAAATATTAATTGCTTATACAATTGGCGTTATGTTCATGTATTTGTCAAAGCCTAATCGAGAGCATTACAAAACAGTTAAATAGATTCTCAAATATTTGGTTTTTGGTGGTTTGAATCCAGTCTTGGAGGATTTTACAGATGCAGACATGACAGGTTCTAAAGAGGAAAAGTTTAGTTCGTGGTATTTGTTTACTATTGCAGGGGGAGCTATGTCATGACAGTTCAAGTTGGAGAAATGTATTGCTTTATCTACAACTGAGTCGGAATACATTGCCGCTATGGAAGCAGGCACGAAGATGTTATGATTGAAATAGTTTCTCTAAGAATTAGGTTTGGCACATGATGAATATGAGATTTATTATGATAGTCAGAGTGCAACTGACTGAACAAATTAAGAACACCACTTATCATAATCGTACTAAACACATTGGTGTTTATTATCACTGCTTTCAAGAAATGATAGAAAAGAAATCGATAAAAGTGAAAAAAGTTCATACCGATGAAAACCCCTCAGACATGTTGACAAAAGTTGTGACTTGCAATAAGCTCGAGGTTTTCAAGGAGTTGGCCGGGATGGACTCCAAGTGACAAAGTCACGGTGAAAGCCCTCTCTCGTGGATTTGGAGGGAGAGATTGTTGGGTTTGTGGAGTCCAAACCCATGATCAAACTATCTAGTTAAAATTAGAAGTATGTTAATTTGATATGTATGCTTTCCAAAATTGAGGAGGAATTACACTCCGAGTATTATATCGTATGATCAGCGACGGTGAAATTTCGTAGCTATTAGGGATTTTTAATATGGCAGCCTAGTGAGTGTTTTCAAATTCCAAACTGAAATCGACCATCCATGTGCGTTTTTTTTTGGGCAGGAAGCTCAATTTAGGCTTGGTAATTTCGAAGCCAACAGGAGTTATAGATATGTGTGTGTGTGTGTGTGTGGCGTGATCAATAAGCTACAAGGAATCAAAGAAGCACATAAAAATTCTGTATGGTTTTTCTAACAGAAACTTTACAAGAAGATTGTATCGCATAATGGAACAGAAAAATTGAGAGCTTATGTAAATGTTTATTTACGGGTGTCATCATTTTTTCGGATCAATTAATTACTTGAAAACTTTAATTAATTCGGAGTTGGATAATGAGATAATTTGAGTTTTTATTTAAAGTAAGATATTTTTGTACTCTATCAATTTTGTAATATTTCTAGTTTTTGGTATAAAAATTTGTACTCACAATTGATTATAGTGAAATTTTCGAGGTTCGACCCGTGATTTTTACCTCTTAGTTTTAGAGGGTTTTCCATATAAATTTAGTGTTTTATATTTGACTTATTTTCCGTGGTATTTTATTTATTTGGTGGAATTACATTACTTGTTTGATGTATTTTTGGATTATTATATAATTTATCATAAACAGTTCTAGTTGGAGGAGTTTTTTTAAACATTTTTTACATTTTGAGCTATCGTAATTTGCTTTCTACATTTTTTGGAGCTTGTTTTGAAGGAACAATTTTGAATTTTGAAGCTGTGAACAATTTTGAAACAATATTTTCTTTCCTTTTCTTGTTGCCTTCACAGTTTATTTTATAGTATAGTACGTAATGAATATATAACTTCAAACCTACTAAAGTAAACTTAAATAATATTCCCTAGTAGTAGTTGTCTACTTGTTTCAACTCCAATTGTATTTGTTATACAATCATTTTAAATAGTCACATGCAATTAGTATAGGATCACCCCAATTATAAATTGATAAGCGATCTCAGTTGATGGACCGTGTAATATTTGGCTTCTTGTATTCAGCATTTGTCTCCTAATCATTATAGATAGTTTTTTTTATTTATTAAACTGTTGATAACATTAGAATAAATATGTATTTACAATTATTTGGACCATAACCCTAAAACCCAGGTCTTTTTAGACCCCCTATACGTTGCATGAAAAACACTATAAATAGGGCACTAATCTAACACAAAAAACGCAAGCAAAACATAATGAAGACTCCTCCAATTTCTTTAATCCATTTGCTCATCTCCCTTCTTTTTATGTCCTCATCTTTTGCATGGCCAGAGTTTCCTGATCCAAATGGCTTCGTAAAATGCCTAACCAAAACCTCCGTACCAATATCCGAAGTCATATACACCCCAGCCAATGCTTCCTTCACACCCATCTACGTCTACTCCATGAGAAACCCGAGGTTCGCCGTATCGGACCGTCGTACCCCGGCAGTTATTGTGACTCCGGTAGTTGAATCCCAAGTCCAATCCGTCGTATATTGCGCCAAGAAATACGATATGCAAATTAGAATTCGAAGCGGGGGTCATGATTTTGAGGGTCTTTCTTATACTAGCACTTATGACATTCCATTTGTGCTACTTGACATGATTCAACTCCGTGCCATCACAGTGGACGCCGAAAAGAAAATTGCATATGTCCAAGCTGGCGCAACTCTCGGTGAACTTTACTACTGGATTTACCGGGCAAGTGGTACACTTGCTTTCCCGGCCGGTGTTTGGTCCACTGTGGGTGCCACAGGACTAATCTGCGGTGGAGGGTATGGTCCATTAAGACGAAAGTATGGTCTTGCCGCAGATAATGTTCTCGATGTCCGTATTGTGGATGTCAATGGCAGAATACTCGATAGAAAATCGATGGGTGAAGATTTGTTTTGGGCACTTCGCGGTGGCGGTTGTGCTAGTTTTGGAATTGTCTTGTCTTGGAAGCTAAACCTAGTTGATGTTCCGGAAAAAGTGTCCGTTTTGACTATTTTCAGAACTTTGGAAGAGAATGCAACCCAAATTTTGTACCCGTTCCAAACGGTTGCTCCGGTTCTTCCCAATGAACTGGATCTCAGGATCCGAATCTCTAACATCCTAAGTAATGCAAGTACTCGGACGGATCAAAAAACGGTTCAGTTAGGGTTTACGGGTGCATACCTTGGTGGAGCTGACCAACTAGTATCAATTATGGATCAGAGATTTCCCCAATTAGGTTTGAAGAGATCAGACGTTCAAGAAGTCTCATGGGTCCAAGCTGCAATGCTCAACTCATTTTTCTATCTTTTCCAAGACACTTATACCCCTGAGGATTTGCTTGACAGAACCTTTTTGAAGGATATTCCTACCAAAGCAAAATCAGACTTTGTGAGGACACCAATGTCCATAGCAGGGATAGAAGGGTTATGGAAGAAGCTTCTAGAAGTTGGTCCAGGAGAAACAACGGTGATCTTTACGCCGTATGGGGGTGTTCTTGACAATTATCCAGAGTCGGCAATTCCGTTCCCTAATAGAGCTGGAACATTGTACATGATTTACGCCAGGGTTCTTTGGGTTGGGAACACTACAGAGAAGTTGGCCTGGATCAGGAGCTTACACGAATACTTAACTCCTTATGTTTCCAGTAATCCACGAAGGGCTTATTGGAATTATGACGATATTGATCTCGGAGTGAACAGTGGCTCGGGTATTATTAGCAATATTAAGGCGCGAAAATGGGGAAGTTCATACTTCAACAATAACTTTGACAAGTTGATTCGAGTGAAAACTTTGGTTGATCCACTTAATTTTTTCAGGCACGAGCAAAGTATCCCACCCTTTTCACTCTTTTCAGACATGTGATCCAGATGGTGCGAGCTGCTTTGGTTGGTTTGGTCAACGATTAAGTGAGAATAATAATTGCTACTAGTGTTCATCCATGTATGTTGAATATGCTGCTGTATGGTCTTTGATTTCAGATCCTTTTGCTTAGTTTGTTCTTGGATTTTTGTTTTTCTAATAAGATCTCCTTGTATATATATCAAGGATTGATCCTAAGTGAAAATATTGGAGGGTGTAATATTTATTCTGTTAATATATCAAGCTCCATGCGTGTATCATACGAATGTGGATCAGCAACATATTTTATAGCCTTATTATGCGGATCTCAGTCTAGTCATTTACTGAGTGTCTAATTCGAACATTTCAAACTACTCGCTTATCAAAGCGCTACATTTAAAATCTTGCGCTCGATTATCATGTCACAGCAAACAATCTCATCTATATGAATGTAGGTCCTATGATCATGTCGTACAGATCTTAGTTCAGTCGCTCCACAAGCGTCTAACTCGAATTTATAGATTACTTGTTTTCCCAAGTGCCAACTTTGAAACTTCGTATCTGACTATCAATACAGGTTAATACAGATGGTGGGACATTTTATATTCGGTTAATCGAAATTAACCTCATCTTGGCCCATGCCAAGGCGACATAATATTTTATATTGCTCGCTATTAAGCGTCAATTGATGGCTATTCAATGCATCAAAAACTCGCTACTCAAAGCACCAATATGAACTATCTCAACTTTGTTCGTTCTTCAAAGTGCCAAGGGTGATTGCTAATGTGAGTGAACAAATCAACCCGTTGACATATATTTAGTGTGTGCATATCCACTATGTATAAGAACTGTGCGACCTATTAATATTTATCATATGCGCTAAAATAACACAATCAGAAGTGGGAATAAATGAATCTCGTATAAATGATAAATATCTCGATACAACAACGAATATCTTTAATACAAGCCAAATAATGAGTGATATATAATAAAACAAGAAAGTACCTTAAACCCTATGAAGCCCTAACGAACTAATATGCTTACAAAAAGCATATTTAGGTACTGGCTTCGTCAATGGATCCGTTACCATAAGGTCAGTGGGCATGTGCTCCAATATCACCTCATTAATTATTTGCTATATTCTCTCTAATGAAGTTTATTCTCAAGTTAATGTGCTTTTTCCTGCAGTGATACTTAGGGTCCTTAGTAATATAGGGCCGTTGTACTATCACAGTAAACAGTCACAGGATCCAAAGCATGAGAGACGACTCCAAGATCCTCGATGAATCTCCTCAACCATATGGCTTCTTGAACAGCTAACGTACATGCTACAAACTCTGACTTCATCATCGAAAGAGCAACGCAAGTCTGTTTTTTACTGCACCAAGTGATGACACCACCATGTAATAAGAATACATATCCTAAGTTAGACTTGCGCGTCCCTTGGTTACCTCCTTAACTAGCATTGTAGTAACCAATCAATCGAAGGTCCGGTCCTCCATAGCATAACATGTAACGCTCCCAAATTCGGGTTCCATAACCTCGTGTTTAGTTCTCATAATCCAATACATAATAACAACTAAAAACATAGTCGTCATTAATCTTAGTGGAATAATACATAAATGTTCCTTATAAAAAGGACTACAATCCCAAGGTCTTCTAACCTTAACATAAACAGTACATATTTTAAGGGATCATAAAAGATTTACAAACTGTAATTTTATATTTAACAAATAATCTATCTAACATGTAATAATTTAAGCTTTGGCTTTTCCCTTGCCATTGTCTTTCTTGAAGCACTCGGGTTTAGCTGAAAAATGGTTCATGATATAGCAAGGGTGAGCAACTAAATTGTTCAGTAAGTTTAAGAATAGTAAATACAGAATTTGATATATCATGAATGAATGAGAATAACTTCTGAGATTTCATCAATATATAATAATTGTGAAAGAACAAGATTCAAATTTCAATTTAAAAAAAATGATTGAGTATTTACTGCTGAGTGGTCTCTAAGGACCATGAACTAATACTTAAGGTAAATCAGATATGTGTCTAACCTTTTTAGTATTTTGGTATTCGAGGGGATCAGCTTCTTGTAACCCATGTATATGCATAACATTCAAACATCTTGTGTAAAAGTCGATTTTCCAAATATAATCCCCTTATTTAGGGTTGTTCATTCTCAGACTTACTATAAGAATCTGCACCAACTAACGGTTTGGATAAGATTTTAAAAGTATTCATGTGACACCCCCAAATCTGGGCCCACACAGCCCAAACTTGAGTTGTCAAAAGACTACAACAAAATTATTACAAAGTAGTACAACGTTCAACAATACAGTGTATAGTAATACACAACTAAGTTTTCACTATTATTATCACACTTATTTTACAACACGTGAAGACTATAATAGCTATCCCTCGGACACTCACTCCATTTCCCGGCTAGACCCAGCTACGTTCTCATTTCCTGTTGAAAAATAATGGAACAAAAGAAAGGGTGAGCTCAAATAATCCAGTAAAAAATATCATGACTAAGATAATGACGAATAAATTATCATTAGTCTTCAACAGTTGAGTTCTTGATAGAATACAATAGACTACAAGGTTTATATCAAAAACTCTAGTTAAATTCTTGAACAATGTTCAGATCAATAATAACAGCGGAATGAGCAATCTATTAGAAGAATAATGCAGACTATAATGTCCACTCGCTTCTCTTTTTAGTAAAAACATCATCAACTTTTATAATCTGAAATACCATTAGTCATGATAATAAAAATTCACAGTTCCTGGTCATAATCATGCAAATCAACAGTTCATCTTTGCACTACGGGCCAAAGATATTCAATATAGCACCAGCGGTCATGATTATATCAGATTCAGCCTTTGGTCATAATCATACCAAACAACAGTTCATCTATGCACTACGGGCCAAAGAGAACTTTCATCACGTGCCATACAAGACACCGAACAGATGTATCGCCTTTAACCTATTATATCGCCTTTAACCTAACATCTATTCAACAATTATATCGCATCTGTGCCCCCAGCCACAGATATTCACAACAACTTGATTCTTGAAGATTAATATAAAAAACAGTGATATGAATGATGAACAGGAGAAACATGATAAACAATAAGTATCGAAAGTTTACTTTGTGCAGATTCAAATAATGTTCAAATTGTCAACATGATGTGGAGTGAAATTTAAAAATGATATTCAAGATCCACAGTTCAGAATAACGGGTACAGTTTAATAGAAAGGTTCAGAAAATAAGAAGGTTCAGTTGAAATAATGAAGTTAAACTATTATGGAACATATAATATTTTCAGAAATTATAGAAGCAATAATTCCATAATAAGTTTCGATTTAGGAGTATGAAAGAAAATAATATCCCTTACCGTAGCATGTTTGATTAACAAAAGGTGAAGGAAATTAATATCACTTACCATAGTAAGTTTGAATAATGGAAGATGAAAAAGATGGTATCCCTTATGAGTATAAAGGAAAATAATAACATTTACGAATATGAAAGAAAATGATATTACAAATGAATATGGAATAAAAGTGTCATGTGATAATTCGTGTAGACAAATTATTTCCACACGAGACAAATAAAAAGGATTATTCACCAACAGGCGGTTGTCCGCGCAGTAAGATTATTCCCACAATTTAATAAAATTTGAATACGAAGAGTTATTCACAAAACAGGCGGTAATCCGCGCCGTAAGGTTATTTTCAGAGATTAATAATGAATGAATACGATAGGTTATTCACCAACAGGCGGTAATCCGCGTCGTAAGGTTATTCCCACAATTTAATACATGAAAATAAATGGCACAAGAAAGAAACGATATTATTTTCGAGAATCAAAAAATGATAATCCCTTCTAGTAAGAAAGAACATAATATCCATTTATGATGATGAAAAGAATGATACCCCTTACCGTAGTAAGTTTAAATAATAGAATATGAAAGAAGATGATATTCCTTACCTTAACACGTGACTGGATATTGATTTAAATGAGGTTGATCAACCTAAATATTTATAATAAAATTAGTAATTACCATATATAAATTTCAAAGTGTATGATAACTCGTATAATATGAACTATCAAAATTATATATATTTAACATAATTTTTGTAGTATAATATAACTACTTTAAAATAGTTTTTAAAATAATATTCCAAAATAAATCTTCCAAAGAAAGTTTTTAAAAATGAATCTTCTCAAAGAAGAGTCTTCTAAGGGAAGATTTGTGAATACCGTGAAAAATAAGAATTTATGAAATTACTACTCTTTAATAAAAGACTTACTTGAAAAATTTCTGCACTCCTTTTGACTTTCAAACACTCAAAATAACCTTACTATTCTCAGAGAAAACTCATAAAATTCTTATAGAAAAATTTTATGTTTTAAGTGTGATTTTTCTATTCAGCTGAGCAAGCTATTTATAGGGGAAAAGAAACTACTATGCGTGTGGTAGGTGAGCACGCCAGCTGAAAAATTTCAGTAGAGGCTGCGCAGCCTCCACCTACCAATTCCCAGCAAATTTGCATGTTTGGAATTCATGTGGCCCCCCACAGAGGGTCCACATGGTTACTATTTAAAATAGTAAAAATTAATTAATTTTTTTTTAAATTTATTTATTTATTCTTCCTGTGGGTCCAACATATATATTAAAATAATGCTACAACAATAATTCAACAATAATGTAATAAACACGTTACAGATTATTATTAATTTAATAATATAAATTACAGTGTATTTGCTACAGTGACTATTATCAGGTTCAATAATTTTAACTACAGTGTACCAACAATTATTGAGTCAATGATATAAAATACAGTGTAATGACAATTATTAAATCAATAATGCAAGATACTGTGTAACAACAATTATTGAATTGATAATATAAAATATTATGTAGTGACAATTATCGATGAAATGAAGCGTAACAGTTACGGTGTCAATTATCAGACCAATAATATGAGACACTGTGCAATACCGTGTGCTACTGTAGAGTACCGCGTGCTACAGTAAAATACCATAAATTACCGTATGCTACTATTCTTTTATCACTGGTATTTTAACAGTTAACACTGTTGACTATTTTTATTTAAAAAAGTTACTTCTGTCATTTTCTATATCCGACAACTATTCCGTTGTGGGGTCCACCAATAATTAGTTATTTCGGCGCCGTCGTACGGCCCGAATATTCCCCGACAAAACGAATATTGTCCGATAAAATAAAATTTGCACATAACATCCTTAACTTTCAATTTTGTTAATTTAACCACTTATTATTTCAGGAAAAATATATATAAAAAAAAATTAAATTTTATATTTCATAAAATTCGGGGTATTACCATTAACAAAAGAGAGGCTTGCTTTTGAATCAAGGGTTTCGTTCAGGTATTTATAGGCAAGTTTTTCTTCTTGGATCAAGGGTTTCGTTCATGGTGTATTTTTCTGGGTTGTCTTCCTTTTTTCGGTTTTGGTTTATTTAATTAGAACTGCTTAAGCGGATCTTGTGGTTTGTTTGGGGTACGTGTTTTTATGTTTTCATAAATGTTTAGCTAGGTGAATCATTCTATATTAATAGAATTAATTAATTGTTTTTTTTTTGGACATATAATAAAATCAGTTGTAAATTAATTGGCTTTTAAATAATTTCACGATACATTTTAAAATTAAAAATATAAATAAATCTCTGATTTTAAAAATAATTAAAATATATATATATATATATATATATATATATATATATATATATCCATATATATATCCATAATATATAGATCTGTATTTAATTTAAATGCAGATAAAATACGTACTTGTCAAAGTTCAACTCTAAAAAGAGAAAGATCTTCTTACGTATTTAATTTTCTTGTCGCCTAACTTATCCTCTTCCCAATTGGATTCTACTTCCTATTTCCTTCCATTTTCTTGATAAGAACATTGGTGTCAATTTAGGTCACATCGGGCGAGCTATTGTTCTCGAGTTTCCTTGTCAGAATTAATCAGTGCAGTAGTCCCAAGTGAGATACCCGGATGGTTGGGGCATGTTAACTACACTTGGGGCATGTTAACTACACCTAATTTGGCACCCTGTTATTGTTTTAGATATTTCTTAGCTGAATAAATATAAATAGACAATATCTAAATATAATATTAAATATTATATTTATTTTAATTATTAAAAAATAAAATATAATACAAATTTTAAGTAAAATATTAAAATTTGTATTATATTTTATTTTTTAATAATTAAAATACATATAATATTAAATATTATTTTTAAATATTATATACGTGGACTTATCTTTCTTAGCTTAATACTTGCTCATCTTTTGCAGGTCTTTGCAATCATATTTAAGGGTCTGTTTGTCCCTAATTTAAAATATATTTAAAATTTAAAATTGAATATAACCTTTTTTAAATTATCTGTATAATTCTGAATGTTATAAATTAGTTAAAAGTGTTATTAACTACGAGACCTATATATTATTTTCAAAACATTGAAGAAAACTTATGAGATTAAATTTAAAAAAAATTTAAATTAATTTTTAAATATTAATTTTTATTTTAAAACAGAGAGTACTATAATTGGGGAAATAAATAAAAAAATAATATGCTAAGAACTTAATTAATTTATTCTTGCACGTGAAATGTTTATTAAAAAGAAAAAAGAAAAAAGAAAAAAAAAGAAAACAAAATATTCAAATCATTTAATCAAATTGTCCAATGAAACAAAATATATATTTAACAGTATTTTCCACGTTGTGCAATGAATAAAGTTGTGGGTTATGTACGAGGGTATAGCATACCCTACAAGGCTACAACTTTTGTTTCGGAAAATCCATTATCTACAACTTTTATTTGGGAAAGTCGCACCTTACAGCTTTTTGTAGCTAGCTTGTATTTTTGCGTTTCCTTTTTCAGAAAAAAAAATTATTTAAAGAAAGAAAAATAAAAGAAGACTGTTTCATTTTAACCTGCTATATTAGGGACAAATTGAAATTCCTGTAGATCTTGATTGAAGTATAGCCAATAATAATAGAATACACTTAGAGTGGAGAAAGCTGTCCAACTAGTTCCTCTATATTTTTATTGTTATTTTATTGAATAGAATAATTAAATATTTATTTTTAGACTTAAAATTTGAACCATATGGGGGTGGTTGTGCTAAACTTATATAGTAAAATACTAAAAGATTAATATTATGTAAGATAATTTTTATAAAAAAAAAAAAAATCGTTTACTTCTAAAACTATAGTACTATATAAATTATACAGAATCATACTTTTTCCCCTAAATATTAGAATTCTAGTTAAAGTGGAATAACAATTTTATTTGGTAATAGTTTAAAATTAGGCAATATAGTTGATACATACGTATTATTGCATATTATTCTCTCTTAATTTTATTATTTTACGTGTCTATTTTATTTAACTAATAATGTTTATTTAGTTTTATAAATTTATTTTATTTATCTTGGTAAACAAGTAAATGATAATGTTTTAGTTTTTAAAGATAAAAAAATACTCTTAAAGGATTGCCATGAAAGAAGTTGAGGGCAAGAAGGAGATGAAGAGATGAGAAGGAAAAAACACCTACTTCAATGTTTATGTATTAGGTTAAAAATAATCTCCCTGTAAACATGACTTTTGCTTTATAGAGAGGGGGCTGTTATTTTTCAGTTGCACATAAGTAACCCAAGAATCTCTTCCTAAACTTGATACTCAAAAGTTTCCTTCATATCTCTTCCAATTTACAGCTTCAATGGCTAGCCTTTCATACAAATGATCAGTTTTTGGGTAAAACATAATTGATATAGGAGTAGTTCATTTTTAATTCGTT
This sequence comes from Hedera helix, assembly GCA_947179155.2. NCBI lineage: Eukaryota > Viridiplantae > Streptophyta > Magnoliopsida > Apiales > Araliaceae > Hedera > Hedera helix. The sequence goes on from OX359283.1 coordinate 28,973,214, forward strand.
TAGGAAATTGAACTTAATTTTTCCCTCAAAAAGCCAGTAGTGTCCTCAACAAAATTTCTCTGTTAAAGTTTTCTTTCATCTTTTAGTTTATTTCTTTCTCAGTTTTTATGATTTAATTTTTATGTTTTTAATCTTTCTCCCCGGTAGATTTTCCTAAAAAAAATATCTGCTTACGTTTATGTCTCTGTAAAAAAGTTTACTCTTCCTATTTAATTTATTGCATGTATTATGTAGTTTTGGTTCATGAACTCATAACACTCCATCAGTGCCCCGTTTCATTTCAACTACTGAACATCTAATAATAGCATGCATTTAAATATTTTGTTTTAATATTTCAAGGGCCTGCGGTATTCCTTGAGTGCTGGATTTATTTAGAGAAAATATATAGAGGGAAAATGATTGAGAAAGAAGATACTGGTTGCAATGGAAGGTAATGATTACATGTGCGGAAATGATAAAAACCGGATCCGGTTATTAAGTTCATGGTAAATTTACTTTTAAATCAAAAAAGTACTCACACGTAGGTTAAAAGTGTTCCCTCTATCTATGTGTCAACATCTTATTGGTCTAGAAATGAACTTACCATAAAATTCACTTCATAGTAATCGGATCCATAAAAACCTTTTTCAATATATTTTTATTTTATCATCAATCGATACAAACAGAAATGAAGCTACATTGTGAGGTGTGAGGTCAATTGACTCTATTGAAAAAAAATAATTGCTTTATAATATAGGATGAATTTTTTAATTTTTAAGTATTATATATAAATTGATCAAACACTCAAATTTTATAAATTTTTTACTATATCGGGCCAAATTAAAATTTTATAACTTCGCCAATTAAATTTTAACCTCATACGACTCCTATCTCCTAAATATATATATCTCCTTATAATATTTTTAAATTAAATAATAATCTTATTTACATTATTTTTCAAACAATTAAAGAATTAATTACTTATGAACAATTGTCATTAGAAATGTCTATTATGGATCAACATAGTGTATATATACTATATATTATTAGTTATTATATTGTCATTGTAATATATATATATATATATATATATATATATGACTTAAAAGTATAAAAGTATTAAAAAAAAATTAGCCCAAACTCTCGTTAAATTATTTATAACTTAATATTAATTTTGAGTTAACTGGAAAAAAAATAATCATGACTTCATCACCGGAAACAAACCCATTTACTGCCCAATGGGCTCTAGCCTCTAACCCAGCCAGCTACAGCCACTCTATTCCTCAACCGGTCAACCCTCAGATTTGGAAAATTAAGCAATTTACGTATTAATTACAGTATTACTTTTGATGATGTTCCCTTGTCTAAAGGACTTTTGAGTGGTCCAATTTATTACTTATGAATTTTTTGAAACCCGTGTGATCTTCGAGCATTTGTTACGAATTTTACCAAATATTTTAACGAATTGGACAAGTAAATATTTTATTCTAATAGAATATATATGGATGTATGAGCTAGCTATCCAGTGTACTGTAAAACTTCAGAAACATGTAGTTGGATAATGAATGCTGTACGTGTTCATTAAATAGATGACATGAAACCATATAAATTGATTCAAACAAGCTACGGAGATCGATATACTGGTAAGATTAATTAAGCTGTTAAATAAAAGGGATCACTTTTAATTAATGAAATTAATTTAACTTTAAGGGCACTTGGGTACTCCACTCCTCCCCTCTAATAGGTCTTCCAGTTATTGTAGCAAGGGCAGAACTGCTTGTTTCCATAAGTTCCAGAAGGGACGCACAAGCACTTGGCGAAACACTTCTGGCAGAAGAACATGCATGGCTTCTTGAACGCTATCTTTGAACATCTCACCGTGCACCGCGGACCGCACTCTGCATGCCTGCACCAAGGGCTTCAAATTCTCTATAAATTTTTTTTTTTTATATTTCTGTTACAAGATTTATAGTGACGGTTTTAGGGTCTATGACGACAATTTGTCCCGTCACTATAGAATTAGGTTACGACGATAGAACAAACTGTCATCATAGATCCTAAAAAATATCGCTATAGGCTTTGTAATAGAGATACATAAAAAATTTGTTATAAAAGATTTGGTCTCTGCACCAAGTTAATCCTTTTCCATCCCGTCAACTAAGATAGCGGGTAAGTAAAATGTTATTTTATTATTTTTTATACCCTTTCGTCAACTAAGTTAGCGGATTGGAGGAGGGAAAAATTAACATTTTGTGCATCCATTTGATCCAAAAATAAAATAAAATTATTTACATGCCACGCTAACTTAGTTGGAGGTATGGGAAGAAAAAATGGATGATGCCGCTACTTTAGTTGGCTGTATAAAAAAAACGATACCGTTTTGAAAATGCATAGCTGTACAATTTGATAATTTACACAACTGCTACCAAAACTATGTTGTTTTGGTAGCTTTTTTATAAAAAAAACACAGAAAGCGGCAGGCGCTCATTCTTCTCTTCTCCCCCAAATCAATCGTGCAAGCTTATTCTCCTCCTCCTTCCATGACATTATTCCAGTACCAAATGGAGCAAAGGAAGCCCTAATTTTCGAATTGAACCACCGATTCCTCCCTATTTTAGATCTTCTCTCTCTTGTCCTTCATTTGCCACGAGTTCTTCTCCGATTGCCCACCCATATTGGTTTATATCTTCTTGTTCCTTTCTAATTCATCCAACTAAGATTGCACTTTTCCCCTCCTTAGCTTACATCTTTCTGCTATAAAAAACAGCACATTAAAACCATAAATACCATTACAACATATTGCAAACCCATATTGATTTCACGAAGAAAAAAAAATGTCTTTCCAGCAACTATTTCCTATTGCTTCTCCTCAAACAAATAATGCTATGTCATGACAATTTGAGACGACCATCCCATTACAACACTCAGAGTCAGCGTTGAACCTTCATGACACAGAGTAAAAAACTTGATATTCCCTCGTCTTAATTTATAAGTTACTTAAAGCTGTAATTATAGCACCACAATTTTGGCCTCCAATCTCGTTCTTAAGTTACATAGATTATTAATAGTCAGATGATTATATATATATATTCCATTCTAGTTTGGCATGCTGTTTAGCATATATACACTGTCTTTTTATTTATTTTTTGCTATTCAGTTGCCCCCCTCAATATTTGATATTTTATTGATTGAAACCAGCATTCTTAATAGATTGAAATAGTCGCATCAACATTCGATTGCTTTATTTGTTTTGATCCGGTGTTAATCTAGACGATAAAAATGTAGGGACGATTTCTAAATAAATTAATAAATTTTATTTTTTTTAAATTATTATCCCAAAATCTTTCTCATAATTTAGCATAATCAAAAATATATTACATACCTCGTGCTTGGTTGTAGCACATTGAAGAACTTTGACTTATTCTGATGATGTATTTTGCTCCTCCTAATCTTCTTCTCTATGACCCTTATTTTGATATTACGTACTTTTCTGAGTGTGGGCTCAAAACACTGAGTAATAGAATATATAAAGTCCTTAACTCCCTGATAATTATCAGGATGATTGAAAAACTTACGTATATATTTTATCCTCCATTTTCTGTTATATCTTAATAAGGGCTAGGGTGGGGATCAAGTAGGATTCTATAATTCTAGCTTCAATCTGATTAACTCTTTAATCAATTAGAATTATATTAATTATAACTAATTTCACTAAATAGTTATAATTGCACTCTAGAATTAATAGAATTAAAATTAATTAACTAAATCCTTCCACTATTAGTATCTTGCAAAAATACTCCTCTACATTAATATTCATAAACGTGTGTAGGAATAAAACTGTTAATCCACTACGTTTACTGCTTATATCCTTGAGTACATAATGTATAAACTTTTGATCACTCATTAATTTAATAAATTAAATTAATACTTTAGTAATATAAATTACTAAAATACTTGGCCAAGATTCTGGTGATCAACCAAATAAATTATCTCAAGGGATATTACAAATTAATTGTAGAATTCCATCTTGAAAAATACATGTTCTCAATTTCATAATATATATCACCCAACATATTGAGGTATTGATTATATTAAAAATCTCACTCTTTAATATATTAAAATGACACACATTATAAAATCAAGTTTATTATTCTCTCAGAATTAAGAGTAATTCCACATTAATAGTAATTGAAAATTATTCGTAATAACAGTATTTAACAAATAATTTTTCGTAATGATCCAGTTCTATATATTTCAAAAATACACCAATACATTAGATTAAAGTCTCTACTTTACATGACTAAGACAAGTCATCAAATCAAATGTATTACAATATACTAGAATGGTATGTCCATTTTTATCTAAGATTGAGAACAATATAATTTCTTTAAATTATACATAACATACAATTTATGTCTTACATATATGACACTCCTTCATATACATAAATTATAAAATGTATAATTATGGACAAAATTTATGACACATTTAATTATGCAAAAAGAAATTAAATTTTATTATTAAAATAATAAAATAAATATCAATATTGGATTTTTCTGGACTTAAATCCTTACAGAAAATATGTCAACTTTGATAGAAGTTCCATATATTGGATTATCATTTCCTAGTCAGGACAACACATACGCGATGTATAATACATACACAAGGCATAAGGGATTTGGACTCCGTTTGTTGAATCTTGACATATCTAAAACTTTGAGGGAGACAATAGGTCGATTAATTATTTGTAGTAAGGGTGGAAGTGCAAATGATAAAGATTAGACACTTGATGAGAAACTGAAGAAACGACGAAGACAAGTAAGATCTAACTGTCGTACAAGAATGTAGATCCATTTGAACCAAAAAATGAAGACATGGTGTGTTATTAGTTTTTGTGATGTACATAATCATGAGCTTACTAGTCCCTTCATCAACATGGAAACATCGCTCCCTTAAGGCATTTCATCGTAGTCAAATTGTAAAAAAATTGATGGAGAAAATGTATGAAATTGGATTGTGCCCATCTACAATTGCAAAGGTGGTTAATGTTCATGGGAACGGTGATGATGAGATGATAACAACCCAACAATATGTAGATCATTTGCGTGTACAGAGAAAGAATATGGTTGGTCGTGAATGCATTTCAATAGTTCATCATTTTTTAGCTAAAAGAGTCAGTGACCCGACATTTTTCTTTGCCATAAATTTGAAGAAGGATCACAGTTTTCAAAGTGTTTTTTGGGCCGATGGGAGGTCGATATCATCATATCTATAATTTAGTGATGTAGTTAATTTCTTTTGATGTTATATATCGAACCAATAAATTTTCATTACCATTTGCCCCATTCATCGGGGTTAATCACCACAGACAATCTATTTTGTTTGGTTGTGCTGTACTTGCGAATGAGAAAGAGAAATCTTTTACATGGTTGTTTCAAGAGTGGAAGAAATGCATGTGTGGAAAAGATCCTAAGGTAATTATAACAAATCAAGATCATGCTATTTGCAATGTCATAAAGAAAGTCTTTCCTAATACTCGACACCGATTCTGTTCATGGCACATTGAGAAGCATCTCATAGAGAGACTTCATCTCCTCCGCTTTAGCAATCAAGAAATTTGTGATGAGTATAAAGTATGGTTTTATAGTGAAACCATATTAAAATCAAAGAGCCGGTGGGAACTTTTGAAGAAGAAGAATTTTTTGAATGAGAATACTTGGTTAATGAACTTGTATGAAATGCGACATCAGTGGGTTCCTACATACTTTATAAACATCTTTATAGTTAGAATGACATCTCTCCAGCGTAGTGGGAGTATTAATTCATTTTTTGATGGATTTGTTCATGCTTTAATTAACTCCTTTAAATGAGTTTGTGACACAATATGAAAATACTTTTATATCTCGTCGATAAGTAGAGAAGGAAGCAGATTTCAAGACAAAAAATTCTCAGTGGGCCAGTGAGTACTAAAGGTAGACCAAGGGGAGCCTCGAGATTCAATCGGGCAGAAAGATAGCTCAAGAAGTAAAGGGTAAACAAGCCCGTTATTGTGGAGAGTGTCGAGAAGCCAACCATTATAGGACTACTTGTCCAAAATTAGGTACAAATACGTAAATTAATTTGTTATGTTTTTTCTTTTTTTTTATTATAAAGATTTAGTTTTAAATTTTATTGTTGTTTATGAATAGCAAATCAATATAATAAAAGCGACTGATAATGAGAAAGGGAATAAAGAAAAAGGCAAGGCCAACAAAGGTACTTTCTTCTTGTTCTTTTTTTTTTCTTTTTAACTGGGTTTTCCCCCCTTAATTATTGTGCTAACGTTTTGATAGATTGGACTATGTGAGGGATTCATTATGTTTCTTCTTGTCAATCTTCATTTTGTTTGCAGGATAGTCGCAAACATCACAAGCTTGAAAAAATGGTCAAGTAAACATAATTTTTAAGCGCAAGATGGTAGTAGAAAAATTAAATCACTTGGTAATGGTGTATCTATTAAGTAGAATTTTTTTTATATGTATTTTGAAGCGAGTTGGTGATATATGTACGTAACAGAGCAGAAAATTACATCTTTGATTGACTATTGTTGATTGCATTTCTTAGTGTGTACTTATTTGTGAAATCCATGGTTGGTCTCTGCATATGGTGCATTGTGACAATATTAATTTAGAAATGTGATACAAGTAATTACATGCTGCAGAAGATTGTCGATGTTGTATTAATTTGCATTATGACAATGTTGGTTTTGGTAAATTCTGTAGAAGATTGTCATCATGCATCTATCTTCTTTTATTATATGCAGACTGCAGTGATCAATAAGATATTTGTATTCAATGAAAACATATACAATTAATGATTGGTGCAGAGATGCTAAAGGGAACTGATATCGAATTCCTTCTTAACTATTTTGTATATGGTTATCCAAAAAGATTCATCATTCATGTATGTGGTTGTGAGGCATAGTCTGATGATGTAGTGTCTCCAAGAGTTGTTTCTTTTCTGTTGTCTCCATAATTTTAAAATGTTCAGAATGTACTGTTGCTAGTTTCTCTGTTTGTAAGCAACATGATCTCCATAATTTTATTTTGTCTCGGTTTCTTGTTTATTTTTAGCATCTATAGTTTGAATTAGATATAATAACAAACCATTCCCAACTGTTTCGCATCTGAGTTGATTTAGAAAACATGGTAAACAAAAAAAAAATATGATAATTCATTTACATTCCTTTACTGTACAACATGGCCTCCTCACTTTTTATAAACAGGTTCCTGTGCAGAAGTACCAGCCCCAATCAGAAGTTCAGAAGAATTAAGAAAGGTTGGCAAATCACAACAGAATATATATGAACATGCATAAAAAAACCAAGGGCCTACGACCTGATTTTGGCCTGGCTCAATCAAAGCCTAGCCTATCACGGTCAAAGCCTAGCCTGGTTAAGGCTTGACCCGATCTGACCTGTCCAAAAGTCTGCCTCGATTTTTAGTGGAGTTATAAGAATACTGAACTAAGATACATCAAATACGTAACTGTTTTCATCTTCCTCCTAATATATTATGTTATAATATGATTGAGCTCAAATTGGGGTGATAGTAATTTGCAGACAATCTCATATTATATAATTACATAGTCATTATCATTGTGGGTCATTTTCTGATTTCTATGCAGCAGTACTGAAAATTATGGAGAATGGTGTTTTTGATGGGTTTTTTTAATGTTTGGTCTCCCTTGATTTGTAATTTTGTACACGTTAGTACAAAAAAAAAGTCTTAGATCTTAAATAAATTTTTTCATTTAATACTATATTACAATAATTAATAGTCACTAGTAGAGATAATCTAATTCATGCACGTGATTAGCGACATTGTTCTCTCTTTCTTCTTTGTCCCTCCTTCTATTTAAGCCTAGCATGGCCCGCAGGCCTCAACAGACCAAATTTTTGTTGAGAATTTCGGTCTAACCTGACTTGCAGGTCCAAAAATCAAAGTCTGACCTGACAAAGTCAATAGCCAAAGCTTGCCAAACTTAGGTCAAACCGGGCCGACCTGTTACGCATATCTAATATGGTGTAAAATACAATTTTTTTCTCAAAAGATAATAATGAGTATATAAAGTAAAAAATAATTATGTTATTTAGTAGGGTCATTAGCATTAAAAAAAAGACTCGTTACTTTGTCATATAAGCTTAAGCTTATGAAACCGCTAAACCTAAATTTAAAATTTTTTCTACCTACTTTTTTTAATTTGTCTCTAAGAAATGTAGTTAGGAGATCTTTTGGGAGGAATATCCTAATTGTTATAAAGGACATGTAATCATATATAGGGTGTCGTATAAACGATTTCATATCCTGTTGCATTTATTTCCAAAATTGAAAGGACGATATATGTCTGATATATCTTTTACCCCACCTTGGGTATTTTTGTTTATTGTTATTTTCTAGGGATATTTATCCATAAAAAACGGTACCAAATCGAATTAAATCATACTGAATTAATTATCGAATGTCTAAACAAATGAGTACTCATATTATTTTCGAAATACCGGTATCCCAAACTAGAGAATTTAAAAACACTACAGTTGGTTATATTATGACTAGTCAATCATAATTATATACAGTGCTAATTATCCTAATTCTACCTACTAAATTTTCTATCAGGCAAAGTGTCCTTCATAGTTCATTCCTGTATATGTTTCTCAAGCACAAGCTCATTAATACTAGCTAGTTAATCATGCAAGGAAGCAAACAAATTACACCTTCCAACATTTTTGGCATCAGAACTAGAAAAATACTAATACCATCATTTTTTGTCAGAAAAAAAAAATGAGAATGCATGCTTGTTTGTTCAGTAAGATGCTATTAGCTATTACTAACATTTTGAAATTTGTATTACGCTACTGTCTTACATGTGTGATTAATTATTTAAATTAGATCTTTAATTAGTTTTTTTAGTACCATGTAGCTGTCTAATTGTTAGTTATTGTCATCTAATTTCTGGGATGTGACAATTAGGCTCGTTTTGGGTGTGGATATTTGTTTACATTTGTCAATATGAAAATTCACAATTTTAGGAGAGTTGTGGTTTGTAATTTCAATTCAAGTGCATTTGGTGTAACAAAAATTCATGATAATGATTCGCACACAATTAAATTAATTGTGGTCAATGCATTAAGATTTGGATAAAAGTTAACAACCAAATCTATGACTAACAATGAGTAAGAACCCAAACTTGTGAGGTTCTTGTTGGGATTGACTCATATTTTTATTAATTAGGGTGAAGATGTTGATAGCAAAAAATCAACAAGTGGTTATATATTCAACTTGTTTGATGGTCCTATGAGTTGGATGAGTAAAAAGCAGAGTGTTGTTGCTCTTTCGTCTACTGAGGCAAAATGCATGGCGCTTACTCATGCAGGTAAGGAAGCAATATGGATTCGCAGGTTGTGTACCGAGCTTGGTTTTAAAGAGAAAGTAGTGAATTTAAAGTACTGTGATAGTCGAATGCTATTCACTTACACTTTGTTTCTGAGTTTTGGACGGAAAAGAAAAGAATAGAAAACTTAAAGTAGAACAAAAAAGAAAAGAATAAAAAACTTAAAGTTTTCTTTTGTATTATTTCTGAGTTTTTAATAGAAAATAATAGAAAACTTAAAATTTTATTTTCCTGTGGTTGTGAGTTCTAATGAAATGAAAATAAAAGAATTACTTTTATAAATTTATCCTTTTTACTCTTTTGCAGATTATTTTGAACTACCCGATATTATTTAATTAGGTGTTGTTTGATAAAACTGAACGAAAAAATCTGAATGCTTAAAAACATCTGAATAGACCGAATAAAATAAAAATTCTGAATAAAAACTTAATATTGAATAAATAAATAAAAAGTATCTAAAAATTAATCTATATGAAATATTTAATAATTTTATTTCACCAATTTAGCACTCTAAACTGTTTTGAACAATTTTACTTTATAATCATTTTCATATGACCACAATAACAATTCTAGATATAATTTTAAAATCTAAAGTAATTGTGTCTTCATTGTAATAAAAGTATTGGGAGCTAAAATTTTCTTAGACAAAATAAATGTCAGTGAGTTACTTAATGCGCAGATATAATTAATTAGTGAAAGATACAACAATTGTCAGTGAATTATTTATTGGTTTAAGTGTTGAATAAAGGGAAGATAACCCAACTATCCCTTCTTTCACTATGCTGTTGTCCGTCTTCTTGATTTTCGCCGCTGATATTCTTTTCCTCCATTATTTGTTTTCTTGTCTTTTACGAAATTAAAATTGTTTTCTTGTCTTTTACGAAATTAAAATTGTTATTATTTTTGTAGGTGCAATTTTAAATCTGATGGTTGCTTTGAAGTTGTAGCTGTTGGATTTCATTTGGATCAAGATGGTAATTTCAATTTTTATTTTATTTTATTTTTATTTCTTTGATGCATTCAAGTGGCAGTCTATACCTAGTTTTAAAATTGTCTTTTAAACATGAAATATGATCGATTCTTCTAAATTTCTCTTAGTCTTGAGGTTTGTCAGGTTGTTGAATAAACTCTTATTATGCGTAGGTTGTGCTTGCAGCTTCCATGATAAGTAAATCTGGGAAAGGTTAGTTACTTATTAGTTGTCATTTTCTTTTCTTGATATGAAGAACACTAAAACTTATTTATTCCTCGTCTTTTGTCTGCATTTTGTTACCTCAAGTTATATTATTTGCATGGATTGATGTATTGTAACCAACAAGTGAGAAAGCTTTTAGAGTTAAAACAAGTTCGCTTAAATGGTTTCATTGAGTTCTATTGAGTGTTGATATGGAAGTTTATCAGAACCCAAAAATGTGCTCAATACAAAGAAGCTAAAGAAATTGGAAATGGAAAATGAATCACAAATTAATTTCAAATGTTATCATGACTCAAAAACAAACATGTAGAACCCGGAATAAGTGAAGATGGAATATACATCATGCAAACGTAGTAACTCGAAGAGATCGGGTGACAGTTAAGAATTACCGGCAGGTGTATTCATGCATGGAATAAGTGAGGACATGAGTTGTAATTAAAAAATTATTATATTACAAATTAAGGATAATATGAAAATTATAAAAATATTACTTATCTCAATTTCTTTTCCGTCCAAATCATACTAATTTTGGATGGAAAACTTTAGCGGAAAAAGTGGTCAAGTTTTTTATCTATTTTTTTTTCTTTTCCGTTTATTAAAAAATTCAGAAACACAAGAATTGGACAGAAAATTTAAGTTTTCCGTCAATTTTTTTTCTTTTCTGTCCATTTTAAAACTAAGAAACAGAGCGTTAGTCAAGAATCCTGCATTTCACTCACAGTCAAAGTATATTGATATTCAGTATCACTTCATTAGAGAGAAGGTTGATAAGAAACTAATTTTCTTGAAAAAGGTTGACACAACAGAAAATATCGCAGACTTCTTGACTAAAGCAGTTACTTTGACAAAGTTCATCTGAGATGGGTATCAAGAATTATTCACCACGTAGAAGAATGTTGGGATTGACTCATACTTCCGCAAGTTCGACTAATTATCAAACACAAGGTGTAATTGGGCATGTGAATTTGATTTACTAATGTATATATTGGGTTTGAGCCCGTATTATAGTAGTTATATTTTTCTAGTTATTATGAAAATAATTATTTGGAGTGTGAGAATCATTGTAGAGTGTTTGAAGTATCTAATGAATACGTCAGACAAGCACGACTAGCCAAATTGATAAATTTGGGTATATTATATGTTTTTACTTTTCTGTTGTTTATCTAATTTTCTGTATAATTGTGTTATACTTCGATCTTAAATTCTAATAGTTCTAAATCCATCATATTTTTTCTCTCTTTTTTTCTTTTAGGCCTAAAAGCATCTTCTGATTAGTTGTACTCATATTGGTTTGCCTTCTTTTTTTATATTTTTTATTTTATTTTATATATGCATATATTCTAAATTTGTATTTTTGAAAGTATACTAATATATATACTAACCAGTACCCTCTATCTTTTGGGATTAAAAAGAAGTAAAGAAAGATAAAATCATACTACAGTGTGTGTGTGTGTGTGTGTGTGTGTATATATATATATATATAATAAGATAGAGCGACTCAAATCCTAAGGTTTCAACATCTAACGGTCTCAAATCAATTTAGATTTCAACATCCAACAATCTAAAATTATTTAAGGTTTCAACATCCAACGGTCACTAATCTATCACTCATTTTTCTCTCATTTCAACATCTTTTTTTGAAAAATCTATCCACTCACATTTTCTACCCAAATCAAATTCACCTTTACAATATAATGATAATAATAATAATAATAATAATAATAATAATAATAATAGTATTATTATTATTATTATTATATTAATAATAATAATAATTACAACAATAATTATAATAATAGTAATAATAATAATAACAATAATAATAATTATTCTTATTATAATAATAGTAGTAATAATAACAATAATAATAATTAATAATAATAGTAATAGTAGTAGTAGTAGTAGTAGTAGTAATAATAATAAGAAGAACAACAACAACAACAACAACAACAATAATAATTATATTAATAATAATAATAATAACAACAACAACAACAACAATAATAATAATAATAGTAAATAAAAAAAAATTGCACATAAACAACATGGATCGCCCTTTTAGCATTGACGCCCTCTTTCTGTTTTTCGGATATTACGGTCGTTATGTTTCCACATGCAAATTGATTTACTTGAGAAATCACATGGACAGTTTAGATTCATTCTAATTGATTTATAAGTTATTTTAGATTGCAAAGAGTCTTTAGATAATAGAGTATTTTTGAAATTTTAATCTACATCATGCCTTCAGGCACAGGCAATTATGTGTCATTTCTTAGATATTTTTGCGGGCTATATCGAGAGCAACCATTGTAGTAGGCTCTGACTCATGGTATGAGAATCTTTTGTCCAATTTTAAGAAAAAATATAGATGAAAAAATGTTATGCTGATACGATTTAGTTGGTGTTATGACAATATTTTTTTGTTTAAACTTAGAGGGCTCATTTTATATTTTTGGATATATATGCAAAAGTCTTTCTTTTGAATTTTTACATTTTTTCCCCCTCATTGGATCCCACCAAATGACTTGTAATACTACATTTTTTCCACATGAAATACTATTTGTGGATTATATTGATCGATGGTTAGAGATACTGAAGGCAAATAAATGCTGTCAAACTTCTCATTCCGTTTTGTCAATAAAAGAAAGGTGTGTGGAATACCCGACAATACTATATTACACAAATTTGAACTCGTTATCGTCAATCAATTAATTGCTCAAACCTGCCAAAAACTAATTTTAAGTTGAAGTTGAGAATGAGTAGCACACTAATATTTGCCTAAAAAATAAACTATGACTGGATTGAGTATCGATCTTTTTATATTAATGGTTGGATTTCCAGTTCTATTATGAAACTAAGAATCCACGACAGTTTTAAATTTTTCAATCTAAAAATATTAAATACAGTAATCAACTGTTATATTAGTTGCACCGTGCCTTCAGACACGGGTTATCCCTAGTATATATATAAGTGATCTATAACAAATTATTATTATGAACACTATTTCAATAAATTAATTTTACACCGTTCATATAAATATCTAACGGTGGAAGAAAAAAAATTGTCCAACTACTATTAGTAATAGCGATTGGACAAATTAGGCAAAAACGCTATCATTTTAGTAAGACTAACGGTTAGAGTAAAAAAAAACGACAATTTTTTGACTTAATTTGCCTAGTCACTACTCCTATTAACGGTTGAATAATTTTTTTTCCACGGTTATATTTTTATATGAATGATTAAGATTAATTTATTGGAATCGTGCTCATAATTACTCTTTGTTATGGATTACTTTCACATAACAGAAAATCAAAAATTTCACGAAGCTCTTCATAAAATCCCCTCCTGACTTCCGTTATCTCTAAATTAATATCTCAGCGGCCTTACGTTATCTGGAGAGTAGATCAGAGAAGTAGTTGGGATAAATTAATATCTCAACGGCCTTACATTTTATCTAGATTAGATCAGAGAACTAGTTGGAGGGGAAATTAATAGATCAGAGAAGTTGTTGGATGTAGTTGGAAATTAATAGATCAGGGAAGTGGTTGAAAGTTGAAAATTATTGAAAGACAACGAGACCCACTGCAAATAACGTTAACTTCACATAGCCTGTAGACTGTAGTATTGTACATTAACCACGTTTATCTCCTGCTAGGCGATTAATTTATTATTGTTTCAGCATCACCGACGCACTATGACAAATTTAATGGTAATCAATTTTTGTCCCAATTCTTAAAAATATAGATATTTTACATGCAAGGGTTTATTTACTGCTGTCTCCTTTCTATCATATACATCATTTTAGAATTTTATTTATTTTTTAAAAAAATATGAGACTTTTTACATATATTTAAGAGAAAAAATTTAATCATTTCTTATTTTACTCTTAAAGATAGAATAATTATGAGAGAGAGGAGGATGGGTAATTAATTAGTGCATGGGTAATAATTAAATTTCAAATCAATATTAATTACCTAACATTAGTATTAATGAGATTTCTTAATATGTGTGATTATGTCTTAAACAACATATATAATAGAAAGGAGAGAGTATTTACGTACAGAGGACTTTACAAACAAGTTCTATTTTTTTATTTTTTTTCTTTGGGTTTTATTTTGAAAGAATATCACTTTTAATTGATGCAGCATACCATTGTTGGAACGCATCACTGCCGAAGTGAGAAGTAAAAATATTCTAGACGTTCCCACCTTCTCTTGTAGCTGCTGAAAGTAATATTTATTACATGCTATTGACGCTACAGGAATTTCTAAGGATGACAGTTGCTAAATATTAGCAAAAGGTCAAATGAGTCTCACGCTTCTGAATTTTCAGTGAACGTACATATTCTAACTTCTCATTCAATTTTTGTTGTGTTTGTCTAGTTCAAACACATGAGATTATAGCAAAATTTTTGGAGTTTAACCGGTGATTTTTATCTTTTAGTTTTAGAGAATTTTTTATATAAATTTAGTATTTTGTGTTTGACTTATTTTTGTACTGTTATTTTCTACGGTATTTTATTTATTTAGTAGAATTGCATTATTTGTTTGGCTTATTTTTGAATTATTATTTAATTTATCATAAACAGTTCTAGTTGGAGGAGTTTTCCCAATAAAGTATTATTAAGAGCCATGTTCTTTGAGCAACTATTTTTGATAAATTAAATGGAGGAATCAAGCGGCACCATAATTAAATTCACATAATCAAATTTTTTGATTTAGAAGCCTAAAATGGAAGACACCCTTTACCGTAAGGATTTGTTTGAACTATTAGAGCTTAAGAGAGTTAAGTCAGCGAATAAATCTGAGACTGATTTAAAAAAATGAACAGGAAGACGATCGGTCACATCCGACTGTGGATCGATTAGAGTGTGTTCCACCATATTTCACAGGAAACAGATATCAATACTCTTTGGACTGTATTAAACTCCATGTATGAGAAAAAAGAAGAAGAATGCACATAATAAGACCTTTATGATTTGAAAGATCGTGAACTTGAAGTACAAAGATAAAGCAGTGTATTCGAGCATATGAGTGAATTACAAGGATTGGTGAACCAGTTGTCTACTATGAAGTTGAATCCTGACGATGAGAATCATGCTCTTTTGCTTCTAAGTTCGTTGTCTAACAGTTGGAAAACTTTGGTTACGTCACTAAACAATTCAGCTCCGAAAAGAAAACTAACTATGCAGATGCTCAAAGACAACACACACAATGAGAAGACAATGCAAAAGAATAAAGATATGAATTTTGAGACACATGCACTTGTAGCAGAGAACAGGGGTAGAAGTAATTTCAAAGGATTTCATAAGGGAAACATAAATCACAACAAAAGCAAAAATTTCAAAAATTATAAGAGCAGGTCAAAGGCCAGAGAAGACGTTACATACAGATGTTTACATTGTAACAGTGAGGTCATTGCAAAAGAAATTACAAAATATGGTTAGAGGAACAGAAAATTGGTGAGCAAAGGAAAGTTGAGGAGGAGAATACTGCAACTACAGTTACCGAGAATGTAGTGTTTCTTTCATTCGGGGAAGAAGAATGTTTGTAGTTGATCAAAAAAATGATTGGGTTATTAATATAGGTGTTTCGTATCATGCTACGCCTAAGAAGAAATTTTTCACAATGTACAAATGTGGAGACTTTAGGCATGTGAGAATGGGTAACACTAAATAGTCCAAGATTGTTGGAATTGATGATGTTTACATTCAAACAGATGTAGGTTACACTATTACTTTGAATGATGTTAGACATGTTCCAAATTTGTGCCTCAACTTGATTTCTTGTATGACCTTGGATAGGGAAGGCAATGAGAATCATTTCGATAGCAAAAAGTGGAAGCTTACCAATGGCGCAATTGTAGTTGCGAGAGGTGTTACTTGTTATTCATTATACACGATTCATTTGAAAGTATATTCTAGTGAGTTTAATATAGTTAAAGATAAATCTTTACCGAATTTATGGCATAAGAGGCTTGATCATATAAGTGACAAAAGGGGTGCAGATATTAGCAAAGAGGTCCTTCATTCTTTTTGCCAAAGGTTTTATTCTAAATCCTTATGATTATTATTTATTTAGCAAGCAGAATAGAATTTCTTTCAGTAGCTCCACTAAAAGAAAATTTAAGTTATTTGAGATAGCATATTCTGATATGTGTGGTCCCATGAAAGTTGAGTTCTTGGGTGACAATAGATATTTTATTACTTTTATTGATCCTTCACATCAGGTGTGGGTGTATTTGTTGAAAATTAAAGACCAGGTCTTTCAATACTTTCAGAGTTTCCATGCTATGGTTGAAAGGGAGACTGAAAAATTATTGAAGTGTTTTCGCAATGACAATGGAGAAGAATACACTTCAAAGAAGTTTGTGGCATATTACGATAAACACGATATTTGACATGAACAGACAGTTTTCGGCACCCCACAACATAATGGTATGACTGAGAGAATGAACCGCGATATTATTCAGCAAGGCGGATGCATATTAAGAATGACTAAGTCGCCTAAGTCATTTTGGAGTACTGAAGTTGTTTGTACAGCTTGTTACTTGATTAATAGATTTTTATCAACACCGTTGGATTTTTAGATTTTAGAGAAAATTTGGAGTGATATATATGTATCTTATTCTTACTTAAGAGTATTTTAGTGCAAGACTTTTGCAAATATTCTCAAAGAATATAGATCAAAACTTGATGTCAAATCTACTCCATGTGTATTTATTAGCTATGAAGATGCAGAGTTTGAGTACAGGTTATGGGATCCAGTTTAGAAGAAATTATTCAAAAGTAAAGATGCGGTGTTTCATGAGTTCCAAAATTATGAAAATTTTGATAATGTTACACAGCCTAGAGATGATAGAGTTCTTTACCTTAGCGGGGTTCCTTTTTTATTACAGAATACCATAGTTGAAGAAGGAGTTCAGAATGAAAATGTGACTGATATATATTTGCATGATGGTGATGAGTCAAATACAGAGAGTGTTTAACAGGGAGAGCAACCCTTCATCTTGATTTTGAAGAACCTCAGCTCAGGAGATCCACAAGAGTGTGCATGCCATCGGTCAGATATCTTTCATCTGAATATCTTTTAGTTGTTAAGGAGGGGGAGCTAGAGAATTTTCTAAAAGTAAAGACTCATAAAGTGAAGATTGGCTAAGAGTAATGCTAAATGAGATAGATTCTTTGCACAAGAATCACAATTATAAATTAATTACACTTCTGAATGGTAGGAAAACACTGAAGAATAAATGGGTGTTTAAGTTGAAAAAAGATGGTAAAAAACTAGAGAAGTACAAGGTTCGGTTGGTCATCAAAGGTTTTGCTTAAAAGCAAGGTATTGACTTTGATGATATTTTTTATCCAGTTGTGAAGATGAGTTCGATTTGAGCAGTGTTGGGGTTAGTAGCTAGTATGGATCTTGAGCTTAAGCAGCTAGATGTGAAGACTGCCTTCCTTCATGATGATTTGAAGGGGGGAAATCTACATAGAACAGTTATAGATCATTGTATGTATGTGAGAAAATTTTCAGATGATAACTTCATTATTTTATTGTTATATGTAGATGATATGTTGATAGTTGGGAAATATGCTAGCATAATTCGCAGACTCAAGGTGAGCTATTCAAATAATTTTATATGAAATATTTAGGCCCAGCTAAGCAAATTTTAGGCATGAAAAATGTTCATGACATGAAAGCCAAGAGATTGTAGTTGTCACAGGAGAAGTATGTTGAACGGGTGCTTGCAAGGTTCAACATAAGTGATGTTAATCCAGTTAACACATCATTAGTCAGTTATTTTAAGTTGACGAAGCGTATGTGTTCTCTTACTATGGAAGGGAGAGATAATATGGCAGCAGTTCCCTATGTCTCTACTGTAAGGAGTCTCATGTACGCGATAGTTTGTACATAGCCAAATATTTCTTGTGCAGTCGGCGTTGTGTGCATGTATTTATCAAATACTAATTGAGAACATTGGGAAACAATTAAATGGATTCTAAGATATTTGAAAGATACTTTTAATTTATATTTGGGTTTTAGTGGTTCGATTCCAGTTTTGGAGAATTTCACAGATGCAGACATGGAAGGTTCTAAAGTAAAAGTATACTATAAGGTATTTGTTTACTTTTGTCGAGGGGAGCTGTGTCATGACAGTCCAAGTTGCAAAAGTGTTGCTTTATCTACAACTGAGTCGAAATAAATTGCCACTATAACAGTAGGTAAGAAGATGTTATGGTTGAAACAGTTTCTCTAATAATTGAGTTTGACGACACAGAATAAGTATGTGATTTATTATGATAGCTAGAATGCAATTGACTTAACAAAGAACATCATTTATCGTAATCGTACCAAACACATTGATGTTCGTTATCACTAGTTTCAAGAAGTGATAGAAACGAAATTGTTAAAAGTGAAAAAAAGTCTATACCGATGAAAATTCCACAGACATATTGACAAAAGTTATCTCACAATAAGCTCGAGGTTTGCAAGGAGTTGATCGGGATAGACTCTAAGTGACGAGATCACGGTGAAAGTCCTCTCATGGATTTGGAGAGAGAGATTTTTGGATTTGTGGGATTCAAACCCATGAGATTATCTAATTAAAATTAAAAGTGTTGACGCCTGGTTTTGTCCGGCTGTCCTGTTGGCCGTCCGGATAGGATACCTGCATAAAAGTCCCAACGGCTTGGGCCGTTGGTGGACTCCTCCGGTGTAAGAGTTAGTGAAGGTTTTAAGAAAGGTCAACAATGGAGGTCCAAGTATTTAGTATAGTAGTAATGTGTATGTGTGCGTAACCCTTTCCTCCATCATTGACTGGGTATTTATAGTGTATACCTGACTCTTACCGATTCCCTTTAGGATTGTCCATCAACGTGGTATAGTTTGAATAGGAAGGTAATCTCCTAAACCATCTAAGAACCTGACTCCTATTCTAATTCGGATTAGATATAGTAAATAGCCACAGTCCAGATTGGTTAGGGTCCTATCCCAAGCCTATTGGACTTAGAAGTCCTCATAAGAATTTGCCAAGCTGACGGTCCGTTGGGCCTAGCCCATCATAGATTTACCAGACCAGACTTAGCGAGATATTCATCCTAACATTGCCCCCCACTCCCTTAGTACATAAATGTGCTGGGGGAGTAGAATGAATTACTCCAAAAGCATATATAAATGGCCAGATCAGAAGGAAAATAACTCTTCGGGAATCCAGGTGTAGGAACACAGAAGATATTAGACCGAAGGCAAACCCTCCTTGAACTTTACAAGAATTCTGGGGCAACGTAACAGAGGAGGAAAGCTCCATCGGGATCCCGGAGGCATCAAAACCGATGGGAAAGTTGTAAGACCCCGACTTTTATGAAATACAAAATTTAATTTTTCTTCATATATATTTTTTTTTGAAACAGTAAGTGGTTAAATTAACAAAATTGAAAGTTAAGGATGTTATGTGCAAATTTTATTTTGTCGGACAATATTCGCTTTGTCGGGGAATATTCGTTTGGTCGGGGAATATTCGTGCCGTACGACGGCGCCGAAATAATAAATTATTGGTGGACCCCACAACGGAATATTTGTCGGATATAGAAAACGACAGAAGTAACCTTTTTAAATAAAAATAGTCAACGGAACTGTTAAAATACCGGTGATAAAAGAATAATAGCATACGGTAGTTTATGGTATTTTCTGTAGCACACGGTACTCTACAGTAACACACGGTATTGCATAGTGTCTCATATTATTGGTCTGATAATTGACACCGTAACTGTTACGCATCATTTCATCGATAATTGTCACTGCATAATATTTTATATTATCAATTCAATAATTGTTGTTACACAGTATTTTGCATTATTGATTTAATAATTGTCATTACACTGTATTTTATATCATTGAGTCAATAATTGTTGTTGCACTGTTTTTAAAATTATTGAACCTAATAATTGTCACAGTAACATATGCACAGTAATTCACATTATTGAATCAATAATTGTCATTACACAGTAACGTATGCTTTATTTTACATTATTGTTATCTCTATTATGATGTTATTTAAACAGTTGTATTTCATTAATTTATTGACTTGATATCTAAGAGCTAACTATACTGTATTTATAACAATTAGTCATAATAATTGAATTGATAAAGTTATTTGTTTATAATATAAAGTTAGGTGATTATTAGGTAATATGAAATGAATGGTGTAGATTAAAGTGTGAATTATTGTTGAATAATTAAATTGATTTGTTTATAATATAAAGTTAGGTGATATGAAATGAATGGTGTAGATTAAAGATAATATAATATTTGAAATGGATGGTGTAGATTAAAAGATGATCTTTAAATGAATGGTTTAGATTAAATGAATGATAAGATTTTTGGCTATAAATAGAAGCCTTAACTTAAGGATTTTTCATAAACTTCCTTACTTGTTCTTTCTTTCTCTCTCTAAATACTTCTTGTGAAAGTTCTCTCTAAGTGTGCTTAAGTCATCTTGAGTATTTGTGAAGATCTATAAGTATACGTGTACTGTTCAAGTTAATCAACCTCATTTAAATCAATATCCAGTCACGTGTTGAGGTAAGGGATACCATCTTTTTCATCTTCCATTATTCAAACATACTATGGTAAGGGATTATCATTATTTGATTCTCGATAATAATATTGTTTCTTCCTTACTCATAAGACGTGTCTTTTATTTCTATGTATTAAATTGTGGGAATAACCTTACGGAGCGGATTGCCGCCTGTTGGTGAATAACCTTTCGTATTCATTCATTATTAATCTCTGAGAATAACCTTACGGAGCGGATTGCCGCCTGTTTGGTGAATAACTCTTTGTACTCAAATTCTATTAAATTGTGGGAATAACCTTACGGAGCGGATTGCCGCCTGTTTGGTGAATAACTCTTTGTACTCAAATTCTATTAAATTGTGGGAATAACCTTACGGAGCGGATTGCCGCCTGTTGGTGAATAACCCTTGTATTAATTTCCTTCACCTTTTGTTAATCAAACCTGCTACGGTAAGGGATATTATTTTCTTTCATACTCCTAAATCAAAATTTATTATGGAACTATTGCTTCTATAATTCCTGAAAATATTATATGTTCCATAATAGTTGAACTTCATTATTTCAACTGAACCTTCCTATTTACGTGAACCTTTCTATTGAATTGTAACCGTTATTCTGAACTGTGGATCTTGAATTTCACTCCACATCATGTTGACAATTTGGACATTATTTGAATCTGTACAAAGTAAACTTCCGATACTTATTGTTATCCTATTTCTTCTGTTCATCATTTATATCATTCTAATCATCCAAAAATCAAGCTGTTGTGAATATCTGTGGTCGGGGGCACATATGTGATATATTTGTTGAACAGATGATAGGTTAAAGGCGATATAATAGGTTAAAGGCGATACATCTGTTCGGTGTCTTTTATGGCACGTGGTGAATGTTCTCTTTGGCCCGTAGTGCAAAGATGAACTGTTGTTTGGTATGATTATGACCAAAGGCTGAATCTGGTATAATCATGACCGTTGGTGTTATATTGAATGTCTTTGGCCCGTAGTGCAAAGATGAACTGTTGATCTGCATGATTATGATCAGGAACTGTGAATTTGTATTATCTTGACTAATGATATTTCAGATGATAAAAGTTGATGATGTTTTTCCTAAAAAGAGAACCGAGTGGACATTATAGTCTGCATTATTCTTCTAATAGATTACTCATTCCGCTGCTATTATTGATCTGAACGTTGTTTAAGAATTTAACTGCAGTTTTTGATATAAACCTTGTAGTCTATTGTATTCTATCAAGAACTCAGCTGTTGAAGACTAATGATAATTTATTCGTCATTATCTTAGTCATGATATTCTTTACTGGGCTATTTGAGCTCACCCTTTCTTTTGTTCCATTGTTTTTCAACAGGAGATGAAAACATAACAGGGTCTAGCCGGGGAATGGAGTGAGGGTCCGAGGAATAGTTATCATAGTCTTCACGTTTTGTAAAGTAGTGTGGCAATAATAGTGAAGACTTAGTTGTGTATTATTATACACTGTATTGTTGTACGTTGTGCTTTGTTGTAATAATTTTGTTGTAGTCTTTTGACGACTCAAGTTTGGGCTGTGTGGGCCCAGATTTGGGGGCGTCACAGTTGGCATCAGAGCTTAGGGATATGGTCTTTAATGGCGATCTGGGGTAGAACTAGGAGGGGAGAGACGAATAGAATCAATCACTAGTGTGTCCTACCTAAATTAGATTTATTTTTTATCTAATGAATCGATTTGAATGTAGGAACATGAAGAGATGAGTCAGTTTATTTGAACTAACATTTATTTTGTGACCACAGTTAATTATGGCATCTGGAAATCAGGAGGTTAATTATGAAATTACCGAAACAAATGTAGCTGCAAAACAAGAGGCGACGAATAATCTTCTTACAAACTCAGAGTTGAATCATTTGCCTAAGGCAAAAATTATGCGTGTTCTATCCAGTAAGGATGAAGGTGAAAGCTCTGCTACAGTCGTTCCAGATCCATTCTTAGAAGCAATTAAAGGAAGTAACGAACTTGCGGAAATTATTGCCTTTAATTTACTCACTAATTGGGAGAGTGATATCACATGGTTATGCTCTATAACAAAGGATCAGAATATATGGACTTTTCATATTAGTCTTTGGGATTTATGGTGTTCCAGCTATGATTTTCAAGATTATTTAAAAATGATGTTTCTATACTTTTGGGCGTTACAATTTAGAGGAATTCAGGTTAAGTTAGTCACTATCGTGGAAACTGCAGTCTATCGAAAATACTATTTTAATGGAAATCATTGGTACCTTACTACTGATGAAGTTGATGAACCCGAGAAACAGTTTGTTAGAAAATTATTCAGTGGTATTCCCATGGTTGAAATACGTGAAGATCCGAATGAAGTATTCGGGATTCGATTTGACAATAACAGTCAAGAAACCGAATGAGGTGATAACCGGTAAGCTATTCATAAATTCTCGTGAAGTCTATGCCATATTAGATACTGGCTCTATCCACTCTTTTATCTCACCTATATGTACTCAACGTTTAAATTTGACTATTGAAAACTTAAATCTTGTCTTATCAGTTGAAACCTCATTGGGAGAAATACCTATTACATTTACTATCTATAAATCTTGCCTAGTTCAAATCAACAACCTCACATTACCTGTTGACCTTATTTCTTTGGAGATGCGTGAATTTGATGTGATTTTAGGAATTGATTGGTTGACTACCCATCATGCTAAAATTGATTGTTTTCATAAGATTATTAGTTTTCATATTCCTAATTAACCTGTCATGCAAATTCAAGTAACTAAACCATTGAAATCTATAACTGTTATTTCTAGCCATAAAGCCATTCGTTTATTGAAAAACGGATGTCAAGCCTTTTTAGCTCATGTCACTGATTTGAACAAAAACACGTCAAACTTGAATGATATTCCCATTGTTAATGAGTTTCCTGACGTTTTTTCTGAGGAACTTTCTGGCTTACCCCAAACCGTGAAATTGAATTCTGTATCGATCTTGAACCCGGCACTAAGCCCATTTTTAAAGTCCCATACCAAATGGCTCCCATAGAACACCAAGAGTTGAAAGTTTAATTACTAGATATCGGTATCATTCATTCTAGTACAAAACTTATATCGAGCGAGGAATGCGAGAAGAGTTTTCAAGAACTCAAGAGGAGACTTGTTTCAGCTCCTGTTCTGACCATACCATCAGGATCAGGAGAATTTGTTATCTACAGCGATACTTCTGGCAAAGGTCTAGGCTGTGTCCTTATGCAACATGGAAAGGTTATAGCCTATGCCTCTCGACAACTCAAAAATTATGAGAAAAATTATCCTACTCATGATCTAGAGTTGGCAGCAGTCGTTTTCGCGTTGAAGATCTGGAGACACTACTTGTACGGAGAAAAAGTGGATATCTATACGGATCATAAAAGTCTCAAGTATTTCTTCACCCAGAAGGAACTCAACATGCGACAACGACGTTGGCTTGAACTGTTAAAGGATTATGACCACACAATCCAGTATCACCCGGGAAAGGCGAACGTTGTAGCTGACGCTTTGAGCAAAAAATCTTATGCAAGTACAAGTGCACTGCTGACAACACAAAAGTGTATTTTGTACGACTTGCAAAAGATGGAGATAGAGCTAAAGACACCAGGGACCCACTCGAAGATTGCTCACGTGCGAGTAGAACCAACTTTAATCAATAAAATTAAAGCTGCTCAAGCTACCGATCCGGAACTGATAAACATGATAAAGAAAGTACAAGAAGGTGTCATTCCCGAAGCAAGAATCGACGAGAAAGGAATACTTCGAGTCAACTCTCGACTATGTGTTCCTAACAATCCTGAATTAAAGCATAAAATCATGATGGAGGCACACAACACGCCGTTTACAATCCACCCAGGAGGTACCAAGATGTATCGAGATCTTTGACATACATTTTGGTGGAACAATATGAAAAGAGAGATTGCGGAGTTTATCTCAAGGTGCCTAACTTGTCAACGTGTCAAGGCAGAGCATCAAGTTCCTAAAGGTCCATTACAATCACTTGAAGTTCCCGAATGGAAGTGGGAACACATCAATATGGACTTCGTGACGGGTCTTCCAAAAGTTTCTCAAGGCTTAGATGCAATTTGGGTGATCGTAGATAGATTGACCAAATCTGCTCATTTCTTGCCTATACGAGAAAACTTTTCACTTGAACGTCTTGCCGGTATGTACATAAATGAGATCGTGAGATTGCATGGCATGCCAGTTTCCATAGTTTCTGATCGAGATCCTAGATTCACTTCACGCTTTTGGATCAGTCTACAAAAAGCTATGGGCACTGAACTACGTTTTAGTTCTGCATACCATCCTCAAACGGACGGACAATCGGAAAGGACGATCCAGACCCTCGAAGATCTTTTGAGACTTTGTGTATTAGACTTCAAAGGAAGTTGGGATAAGTACTTGCCATTGGTGGAATTTTCTTACAACAACAGTTACCAAGCAAGCATAGGCATGGCTCCATTCGAGGCATTGTATGGAAGGAAGTGTCGCTCTCCAATATGTTGGAATGAGGTAGGAGAAGCAAAATTGTTGGGACCCGAGTTGGTACGCTTGACGACCGAAAAGATCCAAATGATCCGACAACGAATACAGACCGCACAAGAACGACAAAAGAGTTATGCTGATCTTCATCGGAGAGACGAAAGTTTCAACGTCGGAGATCATGTATTCTTACGTGTTTCTCCATGGAAAGGGGTTACGAGATTCGGAAAGAGAGGAAAGCTCAACCCTCGATTTATTGACCCATTTGAAATCCTCGATCGAATAGGAACCGTAGCCTACAGACTAGCCCTACCACCAAGTATGTCTCGCATCCATAACGTTTTTCACATATCTATGTTACGTAAATATGTGAAGGACCCAAACCACGTCATTGAGTTAGAACCAGACGTTATAGCAGAAGATTTAACATACGAGGAGGTACCTGTTAAGATCCTGGATAAGAAGGAGCAGATCCTACGCTCAAAGGTTATACCTCAAGTTAAGGTTCTATGGAGGAACCAAGATACTGAGGAAATGACCTGGGAGCTAGAATCTGAGATGAAATCTAAGTATCCTTACCTCTTCGATATGTCAGGTACGTCAATTTCGGGGACGAAATTTCATAAGGAGGGGAGGTTGTAAGACCCCGAATTTTATGAAATACAAAATTTAATTTTTCTTCATATATATTTTTTTTTTGAAACAGTAAGTGGTTAAATTAACAAAATTGAAAGTTAAGGATGTTATGTGCAAATTTTATTTTGTCGGACAATATTCGCTTTGTCGGGGAATATTCGTTTGGTCGGGGAATATTCGTGCCGTACGACGGCGCCGAAATAATAAATTATTGGTGGACCCCACAACGGAATATTTGTTGGATATAGAAAACGACAGAAGTAACCTTTTTAAATAAAAATAGTCAACGGAACTGTTAAAATACCGGTGATAAAAGAATAATAGCATACGGTAGTTTATGGTATTTTCTGTAGCACACGGTACTCTACAGTAACACACGGTATTGCATAGTGTCTCATATTATTGGTCTGATAATTGACACCGTAACTGTTACGCATCATTTCATCGATAATTGTCACTGCATAATATTTTATATTATCAATTCAATAATTGTTGTTACACAGTATTTTGCATTATTGATTTAATAATTGTCATTACACTGTATTTTATATCATTGAGTCAATAATTGTTGTTGCACTGTTTTTAAAATTATTGAACCTAATAATTGTCACAGTAACATATGCACAGTAATTCACATTATTGAATCAATAATTGTCATTACACAGTAACGTATGCTTTATTTTACATTATTGTTATCTCTATTATGATGTTATTTAAACAGTTGTATTTCATTAATTTATTGACTTGATATCTAAGAGCTAACTATACTGTATTTATAACAATTAGTCATAATAATTGAATTGATAAAGTTATTTGTTTATAATATAAAGTTAGGTGATTATTAGGTGATATGAAATGAATGGTGTAGATTAAATTGTGAATTATTGTTGAATAATTAAATTGATTTGTTTATAATATAAAGTTAGGTGATATGAAATGAATGGTGTAGATTAAAGATAATATAATATTTGAAATGGATGGTGTAGATTAAAAGATGATCTTTAAATGAATGGTTTAGATTAAATGAATGATAAGATTTTTGGCTATAAATAGAAGCCTTAACTTAAGGATTTTTCATAAACTTCCTTACTTGTTCTTTCTTTCTCTCTCTAAATACTTCTTGTGAAAGTTCTCTCTAAGTGTGCTTAAGTCATCTTGAGTATTTGTGAAGATCTATAAGTATACGTGTACTGTTCAAGTTAATCAACCTCATTTAAATCAATATCCAGTCACGTGTTGAGGTAAGGGATACCATCTTTTTCATCTTCCATTATTCAAACATACTATGGTAAGGGATTATCATTATTTGATTCTCGATAATAATATTGTTTCTTCCTTACTCATAAGACGTGTCTTTTATTTCCATGTATTAAATTGTGGGAATAACCTTACGGAGCGGATTGCCGCCTGTTGGTGAATAACCTTTCGTATTCATTCATTATTAATCTCTGAGAATAACCTTACGGAGCGGATTGCCGCCTGTTTGGTGAATAACTCTTTGTACTCAAATTCTATTAAATTGTGGGAATAACCTTACGGAGCGGATTGCCGCCTGTTTGGTGAATAACTCTTTGTACTCAAATTCTATTAAATTGTGGGAATAACCTTACGGAGCGGATTGCCGCCTGTTGGTGAATAACCCTTGTATTAATTTCCTTCACCTTTTGTTAATCAAACCTGCTACGGTAAGGGATATTATTTTCTTTCATACTCCTAAATCGAAATTTATTATGGAACTATTGCTTCTATAATTCCTGAAAATATTATATGTTCCATAATAGTTGAACTTCATTATTTCAACTGAACCTTCCTATTTACGTGAACCTTTCTATTGAATTGTAACCGTTATTCTGAACTGTGGATCTTGAATTTCACTCCACATCATGTTGACAATTTGGACATTATTTGAATCTGTACAAAGTAAACTTCCGATACTTATTGTTATCCTATTTCTTCTGTTCATCATTTATATCATTCTAATCATCCAAAAATCAAGCTGTTGTGAATATCTGTGGCCGGGGGCACATGTGTGATAGATTTATTGAACAGATGATAGGTTAAAGGCGATATAATAGGTTAAAGGCGATACATCTGTTCGGTGTCTTTTATGGCACGTGGTGAATGTTCTCTTTGGCCCGTAGTGCAAAGATGAACTGTTGTTTGGTATGATTATGACCAAAGGCTGAATCTGGTATAATCATGACCGTTGGTGTTATATTGAATGTCTTTGGCCCGTAGTGCAAAGATAAACTGTTGATCTGCATGATTATGATCAGGAACTGTGAATTTGTATTATCTTGACTAATGATATTTCAGATGATAAAAGTTGATGATGTTTTTCCTAAAAAGATAACCGAGTGGACATTATAGTCTGCATTATTCTTCTAATAGATTACTCATTCCACTGCTATTATTGATCTGAACGTTGTTTAAGAATTTAACTGCAGTTTTTGATATAAACCTTGTAGTCTATTGTATTCTATCAAGAACTCAGCTGTTGAAGACTAATGATAATTTATTCGTCATTATCTTAGTCATGATATTCTTTACTGGGCTATTTGAGCTCACCCTTTCTTTTGTTCCATTGTTTTTCAACAGGAGATGAAAACATAACAGGGTCTAGCCGGGGAATGGAGTGAGGGTCCGAGGAATAGTTATCATAGTCTTCACGTTTTGTAAAATAGTGTGGCAATAATAGTGAAGACTTAGTTGTGTATTATTATACACTGTATTGTTGTACGTTGTGCTTTGTTGTAATAATTTTGTTGTAGTCTTTTGACGACTCAAGTTTGGGCTGTGTGGGCCCAGATTTGGGGGCGTCACAAAAGCGCCATCGGGAGACCGGAGGCATCAGACCGATGGAAAAGCGCCATCGGGAGACCGGAAGCATCAGACCGATGGGAAAGCTCCATCGGGTACCAGAAGGTATCAGTCCGATGAGAAAGCTCCATCGGGAGCCCGGAGGCATCAGACCGATGGGAAAGCTCCATTGGGAGCCTGGAGGCATCAGACCGATGGGAAAGGTTTTTGCGAAGCGACGCTGGGCCCTTATGAACGAAATTTCAAACGTTGGGTCAGACGCAATAACCAGGCCCAAATATTTGCTAAGCCCACCGGGCTCAGCCCAATAATCTATGTGCCAATCAAACCCAAAGTTTTGCTTCTTCAACCCAACAAATCTGGCCCAATAGCTTGCACGGCCGCTTCGTATAACAATTTATATTTAAATTTCAAAATCCGCGTCCAGTTAGCTAACGAAGCGTGCGCGGGAAGGAGCATTTATTACGCTGCAGTAAATACTGCGCGTGCGCCCCATCCGTCAGATCATTTCCATCTGAACCGTTGCAACGCTTGAATCAAGATAAAAGGGGTCATTTCCAACAGATCGTCCTTTTAGAAGCAACTTATCACGAGAGAAAGGACGTTTGAGAGAGAATATTTTCATTCCCAGATCCAATTCCATCGTTCCTGCTTCGTTGTTTTTCAATCGACCTCCTTTCTGAAATCAAGTAAGTTTTTTACTCCTTTTCTTTAATACCTCCTAATGGCTGGTAGTACCCAAGATACAAGGGCTCAAGCTTCGTCTTCCCGGGTTGAAGACGAAGTTACCGTGGCCGAAATGGGGATCCCAGAGGGACAACCATGGAAACCCGTGGTAATCACCAGGATAAGGGATGTAGAGGAGTACAATAGGAACAAGTATTTCAATATCCTGTATAGAGTAGCCAATATCCCTTCTTCAATCCGGAACCAATACTTCGATTTAGCCCCCACAGAATTCTACATCCCCGAAACATACGAAGTCAAGAGACCCGGGGCTGGGGAGAGAATGTACTACCAGCTCGAGGGGGGATGAATTCCAATCCATAGGCAGTCACTGATCTATGGGGTCCGATTCCCTCTTCGCCTCTTCGTATTGGAGTTACTTCATACGACGGGGCTCAGTTTGAATCAACTATCCCCCAATTCTTTTATTCATATAAACAGTTTCATTGCCTTCTGTTTCTCTGAATCAACCCTCCCAGCCATAGATTTCTTTTTTCAATTCTTTTCCATTACCAATAATAAAGAAAAAGGGTTTTTCACGGTGATGAAAAACCCTGGAAGGGATACCCTGATGGAGACCCCCTCGAGCAATAAAGGGTGGCACGGGGATTGGTTTTTCATCAAGGGGCCGGACACTGAGATGGTCGGACCTTGGTCAGACCCGAACAAAGACCAGCTAAATCCGAAGAAAATCTCTCGGGCAAGGCTAGAAGAGTTCGAGGTCTTATATTCCAAGAGACCATCTGTGAAGTGGGATCGGAACCTCCTTAACGACCAAGACTGGTTATATTCCTTCGGTTGTAAGTTCTCTGCCATGCTTGCTCCTTTATTCTGAACATTTTTTGATATACTCACTCTTTTGGTCTGATTGCCTTGCAGTGGCTGACCAAGGAAAGAATCCTGATATCGAAGCCATAATAGAAGCAGCTGGAGTCCCGAGGGTGAAGATGAGTGTCGCCGATAAGCTGAAGGCGAGCCGAAGCATGAGGGCTGCAAAGTCCAAGGACTCCACCAAGGCCGCTGCCAATCCCGAGATGGCCACGGGATCTTCTCATGTGGGTGATATTATCAAGCCCACCGAAGGAGAGAAAACTGCTACCAAAGACTCGGGGGCCGACAGACCAAAAATAAAGAGGAGAAGGCTGGTTCTGACGTCAGTCCTGGAGGCAAGAACCCAGAAAGCTTCTGCTCCTCAGGGAAGTTCATCAATTCCTCCCGCCGAGCGAAGCGTCGCCAGGCAGTCAGAGGAATGTCTTGCTCCCCCTCCTCAAAATAAAGGGAAAAGACCTGCTGAAGGTCAAGAACCCCCCAGCACCCAAGGCGGTCCGATAGATCCCCCCATGCCGACCGGGAGTTCAAGACCCGAGGAGGGGATCAATATGCAGTCCTTGGGTACGTCGATGATCCCGTTCACCGAGGATGGTACCGAGGGTGCCGATCTGAAGACGCTTATGGAGATGCTGTTCTCCTGTCATGCGAAGGTAAGGATCTGCCTGCAAGATTTTCTTATTTGAACTGGTTAACTTTCTGACTCATTCATCGTTCAACCTTTTCTTTTCAGGGAAATGCAATTCTCCTAAGGGTTTCTGATGAGCAGAAGGTTCTGGAGAGAAGAGCCGAGGAAAGCAGCAAAGGGCATGCTGAGGCTCTGAAGAACCATCAGAAGACCAAAGACCAGCTCAAGGCCATGCATGACTCCTTCCATATCATGAAACATGAGTATGAGTCGGCCCGGGAGGCTCGTCTTGAGAAGAACAAGGAGATCGAACGCCTGACAGCCCGGGTGATCGATCTGGAGAAGGCGAATGCCCATGCTATGGATTTGGTGCAGGCCAAAGAGCTCAAGAAGATCCAGCTGAAAAATAACAAGAACGAGCTCGAGGCCCAACTCCAAAGTCAAAAGATTCTCTTGACCCAATCGGAAAATATCATCCAACTTCAGACTGATCAGATGAAGAATCTGAAAGACAATGTTGAACTGATCGTCGAAGGCTGGGGTGCTAAAGAAGCCGATTGGTTAAAAGGACCGATTGCCGCCGCCTCCCCGAGTGTCCTGATTCCCGAGCTCAAATAGAAGGTGATAGATGAATATAAGGCCTCGGACCAATTCCAGGCCGATATCTTATCATCTGTTGTGAATGAGTTCAGCGATGGGTTCGAATACGCTCGCGAGCTTGCCAGGGAGAAGGGTCATGATCCCGATCAGCTGGGAATTGTATTTCCCGAGGACTGATTTGTAAAGTTTTTGCTATATTTTTTTTTTTGTAAACCTTTCAACATTTATGAATTGAATGATTATGACTTATCTTTTCTCATGAGTTTTATTCTATCATCTGTATGTACAACTGTTCTCTTATACTGCTTCGCCCCCCACTAGCCTGATCGAATGTAAATCCGATGAGGCTATCAGATTAATTTTAAAGTGTGTATCAAAATAGTAATACAAAGACCAGATGATAAAAAATATTCTCATTAATATCGAAAAGATAACATGTGATCGGCTTAAAAGATAGCCTCAAGAATTGACTATGTACAAAATTTTATAGGCTTCAATGATAGCCTCAAAATTTGACTAAGTACAAAATTCTAAATTACTGATAATACCTACGAAGCCGAACAGCATGCCAAGTATTTGGAACATTTTTTTCATCCATGCCCTGAAGCTTGTAAGTTCCGGCCTTCAATACTTCGATCACTAAGTATGGTCCTTCCCATGTTGGCATCAGTTTGCCGGTTTCTCGTGGGGTTGATGCCTCAGCTTGCCGAAGAACTAGATCGCCCACATTGAATGACCTTCTTTTGACATTTTTGTTAAAATGCCGAGCAGTTCGTTGTTGATAAGCAACCAATCTGAGGACTACTGAATCACGTTCTTCTTCCAATAAGTCGAGGTTCAACCGAAGACCTTCGCTATTGAGGATTTCATCAAAGTTTAAGACTCTCGGAGAAGGTACTCCGATCTCAATAGGTATCAGGGCTTCGGAACCATAGGCCATCTTAAAAGGCGTCTCCCCAGTAGTAGTCCGAGGAGTTGTTCGGTAGGCCCAAAGAACATGCAAAAGCTCCTCGGGCCAGGCACCCTTCGCCTCTTCCAATCTTCTTTTGATGCCATGAAGAAGTGTCCTGTTTGTAACTTCTACTTGACCATTTGCTTGTGGATGGGCTACTGAAGTCCGACGATGCTGGATATTAAGTTCTGATAAGAATCCTTCGAAAGTTTTACCAACAAACTGAAGTCCGTTGTCGGAAACTAAGATCATCGGGATGCCGAACCGGTAAACTACTTGTTCTTTGAAGAATTGTAGACATGTATGCTCGGTGATCTTGGCAAGTGGTTTGGCTTCTACCCACTTGGTGAAATAATCGATGGCGACGATCACAAATTTCACTTGTCCCTTACCCTGTGGAAGAGGACCCAATATGTCTATTCCCCATACAGAAAAGGGGATCGGAGAGAGTATCGGAGATAACTCCTCGGGAGGTTGGTGTGGTACGGATGAAAATATCTGACACTTATGACATTTTTTGACGAAGTCTTTGGCATCTTCAAGCATTGTCGGCCAAAAATATCCTGGCCAGTGCCTTTGCTCCCACATGGTCACCGCATATACCTTCATGAACTTCCCGAAGAGCATAATCAGATTCCCTAGGGTCGAGACATCGGAGCAGTGGTGAAGAATAAGATCTTCGGTACAGCTGATCGTTCGTGATACAATACTTGGTGGATTTGTACTTTATCCTTCGGGCCGTAGACTTGTCTTCGGGCAATTCACCGGTCAGAAGGAATTGAATGATCGGGGTCATCCAAGAATCCGCCTGTTCAATATCCAATATTGTTTGAACCAAGTTACTCGGATGCTGAAGATTTTCTAAATATACTGCTCCATCTAGTTTCCCTTGATCGGTGGTTGCCAACTTGGAAAGGGCATCGGCCATTTTATTTTCTGATCTGACTACTCCTATGAGCTGGTATTTCGGGAAGAATGTCAACAATGACCGAACTAATTGGAGATAGGCCTGTAAATGAACTTCTTTTGCCTCATATTCTCCCAACACTTGTTTCACCACCAGTTGGGAGTCGCTGTATACTGCCAAGTTCTTTACCTCCAGGCTTCGGGCTAGCTTTAGCCCTGCCACCAGTGCTTCATATTCGGCAATGTTATTAGTGGCTATGAACCCAAATCGTATAGATTGTCGTATTTTGAAACCTTCGGGAGAAGTGAGGATGATGCCTGCCCCACTCTTCGTCCCAGTAGCGGATCCGTCTACGAACAGAGTCCATACAGTTTCTTCGGGTGTTGATGTCAGTTTATCACGGTCGGGTTCCTTGTCCTCTAGATCATCACGGAATGAGCACTCAATGATAAAGTTAATGAGTGCTTGTGCTTTAATTGCTGTCCGAGGGCGAAATTCTATATTAAACTGGCTCAGCTCGATGGCCCATGCTGCAAGCCTTCCCGACGACTCGGGCCTATAAAGGATTTTCCGAAGTGGCTGGTCTGTGAAGACGAGGATAGTTCGTCCTTGGAAGTAATGCCGGAGTTTCCGACTGGAGATAACCAACGCGTAAGCCAATTTTTCTAGATTTGGGTATCTTGTTTCAGCATCTCGGAGAGCGTGGCTTACGTAGTAGACAGGTTTTTGTCCCTGTGAGTCCTCTCTTATCAGAGCCGACCCGATCGCCCAAGAAGTGACAGATAAGTATAATTGTAGATTCTCTTCAGGGAGCGCTTTACTCAGTACTGGAGGAGAGGAGATATACCTTTTAATTTGCTCAAAGGCCTCTTGGCAGTCTTCGGTCCATAAAAATGTCTTCTAATTTTGGGCCCCCTTCAGAGTACCGAAGAAAGGTAGACACTTCTCGGCTAAGCGTGCCACAAACCGTCGAAGAGCTGCCAACCTCCCCGTTAACCGTTGAACCTCTTTAAAATTTTTCGGCGATTGCATTTCGAGGATAGCCGATATTTTTTCAGGATTTGCCTCTATCCCTCTTCGGCTAACCATATATCCCAAAAATTTGCCTGACCCGAGGCCAAACATGCATTTAGTCGGGTTTAGTCTCATGTTGTTTGACCTAACGTTCTCGAAGCATTCTTTCAGGTCGGCTAGGTGGTCTTCTTCCTTCATACTTCGAACAATCATGTCATCAACATAGACTTCCATATTTCTCCCGATCTGGCTGCTGAACACTTTGTTCATCATTCTCTGATAAGTAGCCCCCGCATTGATTAATCCGAAGGACATCACTTTGTACGCGTAGATGGCTCGGTGAGTGATAAAGGATGTCTTAGGGATATCGCTTTCATGCATAGCAATTTGATTGTATCCCGAGAAAGCGTCCAGGAAGCTCATTACAGTGTGACCCGATGTGGAATCAATCAGTTGATCGATATTCGGGAGAGGGTAATAATCTTTCGGGCACGCTTTATTCAGATCTGTATAATCCACGCACATCCTCCACTTCCCATTATGCTTTTTAACTAGTACCACATTCGCGAGCCATTCTGGATAATTGATTTCAAAGATGAAGTCAGCAGCCAGAAGTTTATCGATTTCGTCATCAATTACTTGTTGTCTTTCGGGAGCTATGTTCCTTCGCTTTTGCTTAACAGGTTTTGAGTTCGGCTTTACACTCAGCTGGTGCACGGCCACAGTCTTATCAATGCCTGGCATATCGGCTGGGACCCAAGCAAAGATATCCGAGTATTGTTGTAAAAGGGCCACCAACCGCGCTCTGGTTTTTTCCTGAAGGCCTGTTCCAATCTGTACTGTTCTCTCGTCATCTTCTTGAAATAACGGAACCTGGACCGTATCTTCGGCAGGTGTTGCTATTGGTTCAGTGCATCCCTCAGTGAAAGGTTCGAGCTCAATCTTCATGGTGGTTTTCTGTTTGCTGTCGATGATAGGAGATGCCTGAATGGTCTGCAGATAGCATCTTCGGGAAAGATCTTGGTCGCCGACTGATTCCCCAATCCCATTCTTTGTTGGGAATTTCATTTTTAAATGCGAGATAGAGGTGACGGCTTTCAATGCTGACAGAGTCGTTCTTCCCAAGATGGCGTTGTAGTTACTTTCCACCTGGACTACATAAAAACGGACCATGATGGAAGCTTGCTTTAGGGCAGTCCCGAAAATCACAGGCAATTCGATCGTCCCTGCTATACGGACCGGGTTATTCCCGAAGCCATATAAGGGG
This sequence comes from Hedera helix, assembly GCA_947179155.2. Lineage (NCBI taxonomy): Eukaryota > Viridiplantae > Streptophyta > Magnoliopsida > Apiales > Araliaceae > Hedera > Hedera helix. The sequence goes on from OX359283.1 coordinate 29,009,281, forward strand.
GACTCATTGCAGATTTCCAGCTTCCTTCCCCCCAAGTTCAGCCGATTGTATGCTCGGCTATAGAGTACGTCGACTGAACTCCCATTATCAACAAGCATCATCTTCATATCCATAGTGCCGATCTGAGCTGTGACGACCAGTGCGTCCTGATGCGGAATAACCATTCCCGACGGGTAATCTTCGTCGGAGAAAGTGATGGGGTCGGTCTTAATATCCTGGGGTTTACCGGACACTTGATGGACTTCTCTTCCGAAGGCTTTCCTCTTTCGGTTAGACAGAACGGTGATCGATCCTCCGGAGATGACATCAACCACTCCTCTTACCTCGGAAGCGGGTGGAGGTGGTTTCAGGCGATCGAAGGCTGATTGTCGACGAGAATCGGCGACGTAACAGTCGAGGTTACCTTCCGTATCTGTTTTTCTAGGAAATCTTTGAGCTGGTAACACTCCTCGGTATCGTGTCCTTTTGCTTCATGGTAGGTGCAATATCTATCCCCGTTCTTTTGCCTTGCGAAAACCCGAATCTTCGGGGGTTTTTCGTAGAAGGGTTCATTTTTATCGCTTTCACGATATTACTCTTGTTTGTATTAAGGGGCGGGTAATCCTTGTCGGCACCTCCTCTATCCCTTGGGGGATGGTTCTTTTGCTGTCGATCTCGGCTAGAATCTCTTCGGTCATTCCCCTTTTTGCCGGAGCCATTGGATTTCTTCTCGGCGCTTTCGTCTTCGGGGTTTCTCTGGTGAAACTCACCTGTGTTTTTCGAAGAGCCCCGAAGATTGGCGAGCGCCTCTTCCAATTCTACAAACTTGTCTACTTTCTCGTAAGTTTCTGATAGGGTTTCTGGAGCTTTTGAGATGAGTTCCTCGATCAACCTGCTGGATTTGTCAACGTTTAATCCCATAGTTAAAAATTGGATTACCTGCTTTGGATTGATTCCGTTGATTTCAGACACAGCCTCCCGAAATCTTTTGACATACTGCCGAAGAGTCTCATTCGGCTTCTGTTTTACTTGTAGTAGAGAGGTCATCATTCTGGCCCGTCTTTTATTGCTCCCGAAGCGGATATGAAATTGTTCCTGTAGCTCTTCCCATGACTTAATAGACCCGCTCGGGAGGGAGGTGACCCATTCTCTAGCTGTCTTCTTTAGAGTAGATAAAAACAGGTGACACATCGCCACTGCATCATGACCATGGAAGTGCATGGCTTGCTCAAATGAGTAGGTGTGGTCATGCGGGTCTCCCGTTCCGTCATACATCTCCAAAGTGGGTACTTTTCGACTTCGATCGATTTTGGCTTCCTCCAAATCCTTTGAGAACGGGGAGAACCGGGCCTTCTTGGACCCGTAGTACTTGTCCGAAGCCTTCTTGGGTGAGGATTCTCCAGTATGGCTCCCGTGGCTGCGTCTGTCCTCCCTATCCCTTTTGGAGGGTGATCTGGCTCGCTTCCTCAAATCCGCCGTCCAAATCGACTTGGAGCGGGTCAGTTCCTTTTCTCGGGGTTGGGGGCCACCTCTACGGCGTTCCGTGTGTCTGTCTTCCCGTCTGCCACGGTGGTCTGAGCGGGAGGCCGAGCCTCTCTGGCTCGAGAGGTTGTCCCCCGTTTCGGTTAATTCCTCGTACTGCTTGTCAAACTCTTTCTGCTGGATATCTAGAGTCTTTTTCCTGTCGAGGATTATCTGGAGGCGACGTTCTTTCTCAGCCGCCGTCTCCCGGCGAGACTGGGAGGGTGTTGGTCGCCGTGAATAACTTTGCGAGTGTGAAGTTTCCATATCAATGATGATTGATGGAAATTTTACTTGGTGCTGCCCTCCTTCTAGCGCCAATGTTGACGTCTGGTTTTGTCCGGCTGTCCTGTTGGCCGTCCGGATAGGATACCTGCACAAAAGTCCCAACGGCTTGGGCCGTTGGTGGACTCCTCCGGTGTAAGAGTTAGTGAAGGTTTTAAGAAATGTCAACAATGGAGGTCCAAATATTTAGTATAGTAGTAATGTGTATGTGTGCGTAACCCTTTCCTCCATCATTGACTGGGTATTTATAGTGTATACCTGACTCTTACCGATTCCCTTTAGGATTGTCCATCAACGTGGTATAGTTTGAATAGGAAGGTAATCTCCTAAACCATCTAAGAACCTGACTCCTATTCTAATTCGGATTAGATATAGTAAATAGCCACAGTCCAGATTGGTTAGGGTCCTATCCCAAGCCTATTGGACTTAGAAGTCCTCATAAGAATTTGTCAAGCTGACGGTCCGTTGGGCCTAGCCCATCATAGATTTACCAGACCAGGCTTAGCGAAATATTCATCCTAACAAAAAGTATTTTAATTTGTTACGTATGTTTTTCGAAATTGAGAAGGAATTACACTCCCGAGTATTATATCGTGTGATCAGCGACGGTGAAATTTCCTACAGTTATTAAGAATTTTTAATATGGCAGCCTGGTGAGTGTTTTCAAATTCCAAATTGAAATAAAACATCCATGTGCGGTATTTTTTGGGCAAGAAGCTCAATGTAGGCTTGGTAATTTCGAAGCCAACAAGAGTTTGAAAATTATGATTTCCAAGGTCAATTAAGAACAGGGAGCTAGTGTGTGTATATATATATGGCGTGATCAATAAGCTACATGGAATCAAAGAAGCACATAAAAATTTTGTGTGAATTTTCCAACAGAAACTATACAGGAAGATTGTATGGCATAATGGAACAGAAAAATTGAGAGCTTGTGTAAAGATTTACTCACAGGTGTCACCGTCTATTCGAATCAATTAATTAATTAATTACTTAAAAACTTAATTAATTTGGAGATGGGTAGTAAAGTAATCTGAGTTTTCACTTAAAGTAAGGGTATTTTTGTACTATATCAATTTTGCAATATTTTGAGTTTTTATTGTTAAAATTTGGAAGGACTATTTATACTCACGGTTGATTATAATAAAATTTTTGAATTATTATTTAATTTATCATAAACGATTTTAATTGGAGGAGTTTTCCCAACAATTTTTACATTTTGAACTCTCTTAATTTGCTTTCTACATTTTTCGAGCTTGTTTTGAAGGAACAATTTTGAATTTTGAAGCAATATTTTCTTTCTTTTTCTTTTTTTTTTTTTTTTTTTTTGCTAAATTAAATTTTGTATTAAAAAAGAAACAGAGTTCAATGACAGAGGGGCATGCCCCAGATCAAACAAAAGCACAACCAACAGAATGCATAGTATATAATGCATATATCACTTCAAACCTACTTAAGTAAACTTAAATAATATTCCCTAGTTTGTGTCAACTCTTTTTTTTATTTTTATTTTTGCTATATTAAATTTATATTTAAATACACAGGCATCCCACTTTATTATTGTCAAGGTTTGATGTAATACTTGGCTTCTTGTAAGTAGCATTTATCTCCTAACCATTATAGATAATTCTATTTTTTTTAAGCAGTTGATAATATCAGAACAAATATATATTTACAAACATTTGAACCATAACCCTTAAACCCAGGTCTTTTTAGACCCCTATATGTTGCATGAAAAACACTATAAATAGGGCACTAATCTAACACAAAAAAGGCAAGCAAAACGTAATGAAGACTCCTCCAATTTCTTCAATCCTGCTCATCTCCCTTCTTTTTGTGTCCTCATCTTTTGCATGGCCGGATTTTCCTGATCCAAAAGGCTTCGTAAAATGCCTAACCAGAACCTCCGTACCAATATCCGAAGTCATATACACCCCAGCCAATGCTTCCTTCACACCCATCTACCTCTACTCCATGAGAAACCCGAGGTTCGCCGTATCGGACCGTCGTACCCCGGCAGTTATTGTGACTCCGGTAGTCGAATCCCAAGTCCAATCCGTCATATATTGCGCCAAGAAATACGATATGCAAATTAGAATTCGAAGCGGGGGTCATGATTTTGAGGGTCTTTCTTATACTAGCACTTATGACATTCCATTTGTGCTACTTGACATGATTCAACTCCGTGCCATCACAGTGGATGCCGAAAAGAAAATCGCGTATGTCCAAGCTGGTGCAACCCTCGGTGAACTTTACTACTGGATTTACCGGGCAAGTGGTACACTTGCTTTCCCGGCCGGTGTTTGGTCCACTGTGGGTGCCACCGGACTAATCTGCGGTGGAGGGTATGGTCCATTAAGACGAAAGTATGGTCTTGCCGCAGATAATGTTCTCGATGTCCGTATGGTGGATGTGAATGGCAGAATACTCGATAGAAAATCAATGGGTGAAGATTTGTTTTGGGCACTTCGAGGTGGCGGTTGTGCTAGTTTTGGAATTGTCTTGTCTTGGAAGCTAAACCTAGTTGATGTTCCGGAAAAAGTGACCGTTTTCACTATTTTCCGAACTTTGGAAGAGAATGCAACCCAAATTTTGTACCCGTTCCAAACGGTTGCTCCGGTTCTTCCCAATGAACTGGATCTCAGGATCCGAATCTCTACCATCCTAAGTAATGCAAGTACTCGGACGGATCAAAAAACGGTTCAGTTAGGGTTTACGGGTGCATACCTTGGTGGAGCTGATCAACTAGTATCAATGATGGATCAGAGATTTCCTCAATTAGGTTTGAAGAGATCAGACCTTCAAGAAGTCTCATGGATCCAAGCTGCAATGCTCAACTCATTTTTCAATCTTTTCAAAGACACTTATACCCCCGAGGATTTGCTTGACAGAACCTTTTTGAAGGATATTCCTACCAAAGCAAAATCAGACTTTGTGAGAACACCAATGTCCATAGCAGGGATAGAAGGGTTATGGAAGAAGCTTCTAGAAGTTGGTCCAGGAGAAACAACGGTGATCTTTACGCCGTATGGGGGTGTTCTTGACAATTATCCAGAGTCGGCAATTCCGTTCCCTAATAGAGCTGGAACATTGTACATGATTTACGCCAGGGTTCTTTGGGCTGGGAACACTACAGAGAAGTTGGCCTGGATCAGGAGCTTACACGAATACTTAACTCCTTATGTTTCCAGTAATCCGCGAAGGGCTTATTGGAATTATGATGATATTGATCTCGGAGTGAACAGTGGCTCGGGTATTATTAGCAATTGGCAGGCGCGTAAATGGGGAAGATCGTACTTCAACAATAATTTTGACAAGTTGATTCGAGTGAAAACTTTGGTCGATCCATTTAATTTTTTCAGACATGAGCAAAGTATCCCGCCTTTTTCACTCTTTTCAGACATGTGATCCAGATGGTGCGTGCTGCTTTGGTTGGTTTGGTGTGAGAGAAGAATAATTACTACTAGTGTTCATCCATATATGTTGAATATGCTGCTCTATGGTCTTTGATTTCAGATCCTTTTGCTTAGTTTGTTCTTGGATTTTCTTTTTTCTTTTTTCTTTTTCTAATAATGATCTCCTTGCATATATATCAAGGATTGATCCTCAATGAATGTGATCCAGATGGTGCGTGCTGCTTTGGTTGGTTTGGTCAGAGAGAATAATAATTACTACTAGTGTTCATCCATATATGTTGAATATGCTGATGTATGGTATTTGATTTAGATCCTTTTGCTTTGTTTATTCTAGGATTTCTTTTTCTTTTTCTTTTTCTTTTCCTAATAATGATCTCCTTGTATATAAATCAAGTATTGATCCTCAATGAAAATATTGGAGAGTGTAATATTTATTCTGCTAAATTTATCCAACTCCATGTCACCCCTTTAAATGAAAACGATAACCATATATCTTCTATATATCATTTCTTTTATGTTTAAACCTATTAAAGAATACAATATTATACACAAGAGACATTAATTGATTTAATTTTGTGGTTATTGCTATATTAGCAAGATAATCCAATGCAATTGAGGCATGGGTTAAAATGTAGTTATGGAAGTTGGGGTTGATATATGTTCAAGCCTTAGTGTTCATTTGCATAGGCCCTAATTGCTTTACGGTCACAAGGTGTTAATTACTAATTGGAATAGGTATTACCATTAACAAAAGAGAGGCTTGTTTTTGGAGGGTTTAATACATTATTTATAGGCAAGTTTCTTTCTTTCTTGGATCAAGGGTTTCGTTCATGGTGTACTTTTCTGGGTTGTCTCCCTTTTTTTGTTTTTGGTTTAATTAGAACTGCTAAAGCGGATCTTGTGGTTTGTTTGGGGGGTATGTCTATTTATGTTTTCATAAATGTTTAGCTAGGTTGAATCTTTCTATATTAATAGAATTAATTGTTTTTTTTTTGGACATATAATAAAATCTGTTGTAAATCAATTGACTTTTAAATAATTTCATACTACTTTTTAAATTAAAAATATAAATAGATCTCTAATTTTAAAAATAATATATATATATATATATATATATATATATATATATATATATATATATATATATATCCGTAATATATAGATCTGTATTTAATTTATGAGCAGATCAAACAACTCCTTGTCAAAGTTCAACTCTAGAAAGAGAAAGGTCTTCTTATTTAATTTTCTAGTCCAACTTATCCTCTTCCCAATTGGATTCTCCTTTCTATTTCCTTCTGTCTTCTGGATAAGAACATTGGTGTCAATTTAGGTCACATCAGGCCAGCTATTGCAGTTGGGTTTCCGTGTCAGAATTAATCAGTCCAGTAGTACATTAGCATCAAGTCATAAGTGAGATACGCCGCGGGTCGGGGCATGTTAACTACACCTAATTTGGCACCGTGTTACTATTGTTTATAGAGCTTTCTTAGATTAATACTATGTATTCCTGTATTTGTTTTGTACTCATCCTTTGCTGGTCTTTGCCATCATATTTACGGGCCTGTCGGTCTCTAATTTAAAATATATTTTAAATTTAAAATTGAATACAAAAATTTTTATTTTTGTCAGTAGAATTCTGAATGTTATAAATTAGTTAAAAGTGTTATTAACTACAAGGCCTATATATTATTTTCAAAACATTGAAGAAAATTTATGAGATTAAATTTAAAAATTTCTCAAATTAATTTTTAAATATTAATCTATATTTTAAAACAGAAAGTACTATAATTAGGGAGATAAAAGAAAAGAATATGCTATGAACTTAATTAATTTATTCCTGCATGCGAAAGGTTTGTTAAAAAAGAAAAAGAAAAAAGAAGTAAAAAAAATATTCAAATCATTTAATCAAATTGTCCAATCACTAGGAGAAAAAGGGATTTCAGCGACCGATAATATCAGCGATTAACTCTTTTGTCATTAATATTGGATAATAGCAACCACCCATGCCTATAACCGCTAAAGTCATTAGCGATCGCGTCCAGTCATTATTGTCGTCACTATTGTCAGTTTTCTCGCGTAGGCATGAAAATTATGTACCTTGTTAAGGTTATGGTTCATAATAATGGTGGAGGCAAGAAATTCGCAAAGAGTATGGAATTGGTCTAAGGATTGAAAAGGGGAGAAGAATCAGTGAGCAACTACCAGGATAACACGTAGCCAGACTCTCGGAATCACAGCGTAATCGCTGGTGTCCGAGAGTCATGACAAGTGTTTCGAGTGAATTCAAGATAGGCGACGCCAACACTTTTGTTCACTCAATTCCAAGTTGATCACAGATTCTCAATTCTTTCACATCTCCTCTTTGTTTTGAGGAATAGAGAGCTTTCATGTAGTAAGAGATTCTCCAAGAGTCAAAAGTCCCTTCACTTGTCAAGTGAAAGGGTATTTATAGGCTCCAGATCGATCATGTGTCATGCACATGTCAAAAGGGAAAATTCTAGAAATACTCTTCATGATAGAAAATTCTTAAAATACCCCGAGTTATCTGGGTAGTGCCCAGATCATCCAATTCTTCTAGTCACCAATCCAATCCCTCAACAGATTCTCAATACAAGTTGTTTTCATGAGTCTTCTGCCTCGGAACTCATGCTAACATTTCTTAAATTGTACCTTTAAGGTTGTATAATATTCATAAAGATCGAATAAATTAATTTTATTGTCACAGAAACGCATCACGGGACGGAAAAAGACCACCCCAAGGGGGTCCACCCTAGGGGAGCAAACCCTAGGAGGGGCGAACCCAAAGGGTCTTCGTTCCGTCTTTTTCGGTCTTCATTCCGTCTTTTTTTATCTTCATTCGTTCGTTATCCGTTTGTTCGTTACTTTTTGTTTTAGTTTATTTAATGTGAACCTTAATTTTATTTATGGGCTCACACACCTTAAGCTCAATTCAGAATCCCAGTCGTGTTTCTTGCTTATAATTTGGATCTGATGGAATTGATATAAAATTTTGTTTTCTAAGGTTTGTGGTGGAGACTCGGTTACTGAGAGTGTGCAGAGATTCATTCTTCATCTTGGTGCTTCAATTTTTTTTTTTTTTGTTACCTTTTGCCATCTGCATATACCTATTTTTCCTGTTAATTTGACTTCTTTAAGTTTGAGGTTGTTACTTATCCAAAAAAAAAAAAAAGCAATTTCTTAGCTATGACTGGCTGGGTGTCTATTGAATTTATTAGTTTAAGCATTTGGATTTTTATTAAATCTTGCTGCATATTGTGATTGGAGGCTTTGCAAAAGAAATCTATAGTTGTATATATACAGTGCACATACTCCACAGGGATGAGATAAATGTATCATGGAATCGTTTGTTCAAATGTAATCTTATAATCTCTTTCATCAGTGTGAAAAACTGGCTTATTTTATAAACTTTTCAGTATACGCGAAAACCACAATGCCCGAGTCTCATTAATTAGCTTTTGTTCCCTAGTTCACTGTCATGATCATGCATGGCTGAAGTAATAGGGAGTCGAGGTTAATTCGTTAAAATTCTTTCTTCAGTTAGGTGTTGATTCAATTCCACCCAGGTCACAGGACAACTGCATAAGCAAAGCAGTAAGTTACTAATATCAAACGTTTTATTGATTTACAATCTGTTTAGTTATTGAGAAATTGAAGGGAGTAGAAATAAATAATATTAGGAAAATTACATCCTTCAGTTTTGCTTCCTGTCCTTTGCATGGTTTGTTTAGTTTCTACGATTATTAATGACCTCATTTTGTCACAATGAGTAATGGAAAGGGAAACAATTTAATTATGCTTCCAAAATTTGTAACGTTGAACAGAATGCCTGAAAACTTGAACTTTATCTTTTAAGATACTAGTATCTTAAATCAGAAAATCTTACTTATGGAATTTGATGTGGAAATTTATTAATAGGATCAGTATGAGACTGTTTATGTGGAAAATGATGAATTAAATTTGATTCACATGTTGAGTCTTCAGTGTTCTAACATTTTTTTGATAAATAAGTAAGTTAGTGTTTTGACGTTATTGCTGTGTTTTGACATTATTGAAGATTGGGAATTTCAGGTTTGGAGCTCATAATGTTTTGGAACATAGGATTATATGTTGTAGCGCATCCCTCGTATTTCTGATACTTGATTTGTTCAATTTGTTTACATTTTTTGGTACATGTTTGGTTGAAATAATACAAAATAATATAATATAATATAAAATAATATTATAAAATAAATAAAAATAATATAATACAAGATAAAATAAAATCATATAATATAATAAATAAAAATAATACAACATAATATAATATTATATCATATAATTAAAAATAATAAACTATAATATTACAAAGTAAAAAAAATAATATAATACAAGATAATATAATATAATAAATAAAAATAATACAGCATAATATAATATTATATATTGTAATACAATATAATATAATAAATAAAAATAATACAATATAATATTATAAAATATAATTCAAAATAATATACTACAATATTATAAAATAATTATATATAATATAATATAACATAATAAAGAAAAATATTATAAAATAATAAAATATAATTTAATTTAAAATAAAATAATATAACATAATATCATTCAAAATAATATAAAATAATAATAAAAAATAAAAAATAATAATATAATACAAGATAAAATAAAATCATATAATATAATAAATAAAAATAATACAAGATAAAATAATATAATATAATATAATATAATAAAAACAACATAATACAACATAATATAATATAATATAATATTATATAATATAATTCATAATAATATACTATAATATTATCAAATAAATAAAAATAATATAAATTAAGTAGATTTACTTAATTTGCCACAGTTAAAATAAACTGAATACCTCCATTATTCATCTCTCCTAAAAAAAATTCACCCACTAAAATTTTATTTTTATTTTTAATTTCAGGTAACTAGTGTGTATTATGTGGGAACTTTTGACGCACAAAATGTTTCATGACATTGATAACTTAATTTTTAAGTGGAAGGCAATACTCTGCCTGAAAAAAAAAATCAGTAGAGTTAAAATGATATAGATGTACTCATAAGAGAAGTTTTTTAAGTTCTTGTGTTTTCAAATGTTATGTTATAAATAATAGGAATCTAACATACTTGTGACAATCAAAACTAATATGAATTTATAAATTATTAAATTAATGATAATTTTATTGGTAAATTATTTTACATATTTTTATCATTTTGCCAAACAAAATTATTTGTTTAGAACAGGTGGTCACACCCAGCCGCCTGTGGCCACCCACACACACACACACACACACATATATATATATATGCCCATTCTCTATCATCGGTTGTATGGACCGATTTGTTATTCTTGATTCCACCGTTCTCTGCCCTTGGTTCAAGGATTTTGATTGGGGTTTCTTGATTTTGAGTATGTTCCTATGTTTGGGACTATTTGCGCTGATTCTTTTCTACCACACCTCATTCCTAGGGTTTGGTAATGGCTTTGTTTTTGTTCATGGATAATGCCTATTGGAGTCTTTTCATTTTACTTTAGATGGTGCTTTGAGTTTTGCTCTAACCCCTTATGGATTCTCAGTTGCTCTGTTCTGGGTGTTCCATCTTCTTCTTCTTCCTACAGCAATGCAGAGCACGAGGCAACTAGGGTTACGGCGGCGCTCTGGGTTACCTTCGGCGATTCTCAGTTACTCTATTTTCTCTCTCTAGAAAGCTAATGAAAATTTTAGGAAACTTGCATTCAGTTATGATTTTTGTAGAAGCTTGATGATTAGAGAATGATAAAAAAAAAATTAATGGTTGTAATTGTTAACAGTAACACCATTGATTTTTCTTTTTATGACTTGAATTGGGTCTAATCTGGTTTTGCTATGTCAGTATGAAGAATCTAGATTTCCTTTTGTGTCAACCTCCTTATCTTTCCTTAAAATCTCACCATGAATCTAAAGCCTGATGATGGTTGTTGGTGATTATGGTAGCCGAAACTTCCGTTGATGATGATGCTAGTCGGAACTCGGAGGTAATGGTCTCCATGGGTGGTAGGTGACAACGGTGAAAATAATGGGAGGAGGAGAAAACCAAAGAGAAAAGATACGATTACATCTGTTTTAATTTTTTCCCAATCAAATTTGCTACGTCATTATTTTAATCTTTTTCCTTTTTTTGTTCACGCAAGAATTGAATTAAGGTAATAGCCGTCTACTTAATTTAACAAATGCCTCAATTTGATTATTTTATTTAGTTTAATGTGATAATTTATAAAATTAAAAATTTAATAATGTATTAAGTAAAACGTGTCAACTACAATAAGTAAAATCATAATTTTGCCTAAAAAAAATTATAGTAAGATATATTATTTTTTTCATGAAAAGCATAGTAAATGCTCTATCTATTCGATCTTTTTATTTATATTTTGTTAATAGAAAATTATGTTATTTTTTCTGTATGAATTAATAATTTTATTTCTCATATTATCACTATTAATAAATTTTAATATGTTTTTATCTTTTAATGAATTTTATAAATATAATATTGAGATTTTATATTTAATTTAGTCAATTAAATAATATATTATTATTTTGGATTGGAATATCGACTCCAGTCCAATATTTATTTTAATCAAATAATCTCATTTAAATATTATACTATTCATTGAAAAGGCTAAATTATTAAAATTGCTATCCACGCTAAAACATTAATAATTCAAAAAATATTTAACTAATCAAATACTGGATAATCTTATTAACATTAAATAAATTATTGAATAATTTAATTAACATTAAATAGAATCACTATAGCAAATGTCAATTTCAAATAAATATCATTCATATGTATCAATCAAAGGTAATAATAATAATACTTTGTTGTGTAAACAAAAAGAGAAGAATAGATAACTAAATGCATTTCTTAGTGTCAAAAAAAAATTTTATCCCAACTAATCATTTCTCTTACTGCAATCCTTTTTATTAGTATTAAAAAAAGAAAGAAAGAAACTCTTCTTGGTTACACTTTTCATCATAATTATTTATTATATATAGTTAAGGTATTATTAATTTTCATGACAAGAATAATTTTACAGTATATTATGATAAAAATAATATTCTGAATAAAATTTTATTTCCTCGTAAACTATAAATAACAACCCCAATGTCAATCAATTAAAGTTTATATAATATTATATTTTTTTATTTACTTAAGAGATAGAGATAAAGATAAAGATCTTAATGATAACAACTTAGAGATAGAACACATTTATTGAATGTTATTAAGTAATGAAATATGTTACTTATTAAAAAATATAATAAAAATAATTATGAAATACTTAAAATTAATAAGAACAATTTTGCCCATAAAAACTTAGTTTCAAACTCTGGACTATGAAACCCTCCCCTCCCCTCTAATTACTCCCTCATATGAAATCCTATTTTTTAAACAAAATTAATAGTCTAATTCAGAGATGTCAAAATAAATATAATATTATTTTTTACATGTGACTAACAGTCCAATTCAATACTCTAATCCTCCAAACAAATGCACCCAGAGAGAATAGAAAATGTTCCTTGTATAGAGTGAGGCAGCTGGAGTTCTGGAGAGTAAAAATTAATTTTCACGTAGTTTTAAAATCATTTAATAATATAAAGTGTAGTGTAATGAGAGAAAGAGAGTGGGGCACCAAATGGCATTCAATTCAGTTTTTCGTTGCAATTTTCATTTAATTGTAAAGTCAAATATTCAATATTTTAGAATCCCGTTGATTTGAAAAGAGATGCAACTTAAAGGGTTCGTTAGGTTTCCTTTTACCAACGTCAATGTTTTGCTCAAGTTTGCGGCATATAAATAAATGACTTGGTACACAACTTGCGTGTTCGAGCAATAAAACATGCTATGTTTAGGATTAAATTAAAACTTTCAAACCTGTAGGGATCAAAAGAACTTTAAAAAAAAGGAAGGTCTGTAAATGTTCATAGTATTTGGATATGTGAAAAGCATGCATCATAACATTGTAAAAATCAATATAATTCAAAGGCTCAGATTTGTTAATTGTTTAGCATTAAGAACCCTCATGTGCATTTCATCCGCGCAGTTTAAATTTTTAATTACAGGCATGGTGTGTAGATGGTCAAGCTTAGCTATAAGAACTTCGAAATTTACACGACATTTTTTTAATTAGCATTTCTATTTTGACTTGGAAGTACAACAAGTCATAAACCAGTTCTACGAATCAGAATTACAATACTGCTTAGTTTATAAGTTGCAAATTGAGATCCAAGACTGCTTATTTACAAATTTGAACCATTATTCCTCGAGTATGATGTTATATGTTTTGTTTTGGTTCTACAAAATCTTCAGCTAGTATTATGTGGTAACACTACCGTCAGTCTCCAACATCAAATAAACTTGTTGGCCTGCATAGAAACAGCAAGGAAATATCATCACTGAATCTCAACATCCTTAATTACACCATCGGCTACACTAGAATGATCCTTTGGGTCGCTATAATCATCACCGTATTCACATGTTGAACTTGCATCCATTTCTTTTTCTGGACAGTCAAGTTGCACACATTCTTCAGCAAACAAGTCCGAATCATGACTCCTATTCGATGGGGTAAGGTCTTCTTTCTTTACAATGTTGAACACAATCCCATTATGGATCCTTTCAGGCTGCAAAAAGTCACCTTCAGTCACCAAAATGCTAGAACTACTCGCAGGAACTCTGTTATGGGCATCCCTTTGATCAGAATCCGCATCTGAGCTTCTATCGGGTGTTATCACCCTTAAGTTTTGATAATATGGATCCCTGGCTGCCATTTGAATCAGACTGCCAGGGTAAACCATTATTCCTTTGTTCATTTTAGAATCAATGTCCAAGTTTTGGACAAAATCAATAAACTGATCGGCCGAAGTTGTCCTCATCAAGGGGCCTCCGGACCTTGTCCAAGAATTTTGATCAGCACTCTCAGATTCACTGTCACTACCATCATGTATGTTACGGCAGGTCTGCCGGTTCCGAACCGGGGCTCCCATGGATCCACTAACTCCTTGATGGAGAGAGGAAGCAACATCTGCAAGGAATTCTTCTTCAAGGGAACCTGTTGAGTTCTCTCTAGCAATGCAATTCCAAGAAGGAATTCTTTTGGAAGCATTGAATCTAACTGTGCTGGCTAAACCATGAGAAGCGGCAGCTGCTCTCTCGGCACTCCTCTTCAGTCGACGCATGTGATTGAGTATTGCAACACACTCATCAAGGGCTAGCTCAATTCCACAGTTAGCTTTTATAGCTGACAGCTTCTCCCAGGTGCACCTCCTGCCTTGGTTGGCTGCTTTCTGAAGCTCGGAATGAGATGGGTTCTGTATAATTTTTGAGTACTGAAATTGCCAAATAGAAAATAAATAAATAAATAAGCAGGTAGTTTGCTTATCAACTACAATAAATTAATCCAAATTAGTCAAAAACCTTAGAAACTACAACATGAACAAAAGTGATTTCATTGTCAACAAACAAATCTAGCAGAGAATGTGATCACAATTGGAACACCAAACAAATCTGCCGGAGAAACAGTTACAGCAAGAAAAATACCACAAATTTTCCTTCAGGGTGCAAGAACAATATCTAGCCCCCAAGCAAAACCTAGAATTCATTAGGTAAGCAACCCTAGAATCCACTAATGGCCCTTAAATCCATAAGGAAAAATAATCTGAAATCCACTAAAAAGGGACAAAAACCCAAAGGATATTTTTTTTATTAATCACAAGCTACCTTACAATGCAATATTGTATAACTTTCTAGATAAGGGTGGATTACAACTGAAAAGGAAAGCCAAAACTAAAATCATAATTTAAATCTCCAAAATTAAGCCTAAAATCTTCCTAATTGATATAATAATTTAAAGTCCCTAATTAGATGCTAAAAAGGTTAAATTAAGGCTAAAAGATCCTAACATTTTAAAATATGAACATTACAAATTAAATAGCATAGAACATCATATCTTCATCATTAGTTAGTCTCCTAATTGAGACTTGAAGCTTGCAATCTCCCTTATAAAAGCACTAGGTGACAACTTCAAGCTACCACATGGTGGTAGACGTCTAAAAAAGAAAGCAAAGGGTAATTTCTCCCACACCTAAAAGAATTCCAAGGTAACTGCTATTGTGAAAGTTTGCATGAGATATAATATAAGTTAATTTATCTCCTACATATATGGCATGCTCTTACTTATCTTCGAAGGCAACTCCTCCTTCTCCTTGTAATTTTTCTTATAACAAAAGGAAAATATAATAAAACATCATTCCACACATACCTGAGCTAGGGTGGCAGGCATTACAACAGTGACATCACCCTCCCATTCTTGAGCAAAAAGCCTAGCAAGTCCTCCTAAGGGAAAACCAAGTTCTAGTATCTGGTTGCATCTGTGTTTCACCTCCATCTCGACTAGATGAGCAAGCTGCACAAATAAAATATTAAAAATGTCAATTATTTTATGTGACTAGCTTTCTCTTCCTCTACAGTCTGTACACTATACAGACACCATCTTTGCACGGAAAAATAATCTAAGAGGGAAAAAATAGCTTAAGATCTACCAAACTGCATAAATGAGAACAAATACGATGTTAAATAGATGTGAATAATGTTGATGCAGTAAACTCTGGACTGGAGAATAAATGTTGACAAATATTAAATCAATGAGTCGAGTCCATGAATACATACCTTGGCGGCAAAGTTGCCTCCATAAGCTCTCACAATCTCCTTAAGTCTCAGTAAAGGGGCAATATGAGGATTTGCCTGACTCACAATAAAATGATTGACATTGAAGAGCTCTTTCAATTGCATCATGGGTAAGTCAATCTCCAAGCTACCATCCCTCCACCTACGCACAGACGCACCTGAACCCTCTTTAGGTCCCAAATGAAATGGAGGATGATAAGGAACAATCTCTCCACTTCTATCCTTCGCCATTAGTTCTTGAGCTTCAAAAAGACCAGGAAAGGCACAAGAGGCAGTCACAGCACTCCAAATAACAACATGAGGAGAAGTCAAGTAGTTAAGGCATCTAGGAGGTTCATGCTTTCTTGGGGAGCATACAGTGATCCCAAGAACTCGACCAGTCATGTCATAAGCTTCTTGGAATGTGAGATTATTTGTGAGATGCCTTAACATTATCTGCAATTGTCTGATCTCATGAACTGCACCTTGTGTCATAACTCTTTTAAAAACCGTAAAAACCCCGCCCATCTGGTCAAAAAACTGAAGAGAACTCCAAGAATCCTCAAAAAAACTTTGAAGTTCAGGCCAAGACCTAGTAGCAATTACAGAACACATGATGGATCCCACACTAGACCCAGCAATTATACGTGGCATAAGCTTATGCTCAACTAATGTTTTCACCACACCCACATGGAATGCCCCAAGTGAAGCACCTCCACTCAAAAGCAAGGCTGTCCTCCCAAATGCATGTCTTGTTTCATGCATAAAAGACAGTTTCTCCTCCAACAAAAGCTCCTCCGAATCCGAGTCACAAACCATTCTCAACTGAGTTGAGACTTCATCGATATATTCCTTTATGAGTCTGGGCACTTGAAGCCTCCCCTTGTGAAGCTCTGGGTTGCACATATTTCCAAGATTTCTAACCAGGTCAGCTCGCATTGAAAATATAATCTCTCTTAGGGAACAATCTTGGCGACGATGCCGGAGCTCTTGGAGCTTATTCCTCACTAATTCTTCATCATATAGGTCTGACTCATTCATTTTGGGGGTCTCTTTATCCAGCATCTTAGCAGCGTGAGCCCATTCCTCATAGGTTAAGGCAGCTCTCATCATATTCGTCCAAAATTTCCTTCGATAAGCCATCTCAGCCCTCATCTTTACGCTAGTGTATCGTTTCAACATGAAAGCCATTAGTGTCACCATTACCAAAATCCCTTGAGGGTTGCGTGGATGAAACCATGATATCATGGCCGTCACACTATTTTTAACTTTATGCAAGTTAAAAATATGAAAGATTTGGTGCCTCAAATGTGACATTGACTTGCAAAATAGCACTCTGAAAGCAATTGTCCGACCCACTATTGACGAGGGTCCAATTGAGAAGGGATCAACACTGGCCTCATTACTTATATCCATATCTTAAGAAGAAGGAATTGATTCCCAGATTTGATCTATCAAGCAGAGGGTAATGTCAATGATTATCCAAATCAAGTTCGGTAAAACCCAACTTAAGTATGTGTTTTCTTGAAAAAAAGAAATTGGAAGAAGAAATGAATCGATATTGAATAACATAGAACTTGGCTGCTGTGAAAGTGATTAATGACTGTATAGGAAGACAACAGTTGAAACGTTTATAAGGCCAATTAAAATTAAAATGTTAGGACAAATTATACAGCAAATCAAAAGAAATCAAGAATATTCACCCAAAATCAAGTAAGAAATACTGTAATCAGCTCAATGGACAGTTATTATCCCCGATTAAATTAATCAACCCAGAGAACGAGAAGTAAAAGAAACAAATCCTAACCTTTTAGTTTCAAACGAATTCCACAAAATTCAGCTAATGTCACAGCAAAGGAGAAAGCTTTTCACCTAGGTTGCTTCAATTTTCCCAAGCTGAAGACGATCAAAAGAGCCAAAAGGGTTCCCAAATAAATCCCCAAACCTCTCGAATTATGCAGAATTGAAACCCCCTATCACAGAAACAAAATTTCCCGAAAATATATAATATTAAAAAAAAACTGCAATATCCCCAAAGTAATCAATTCTTAAAGGGATTCCGAGTCAGCCTCCCGAATACTCAGAATCACAACAAACAAAAAAAGACGAACCGTAAAAAATTAATCGGAGAAACGAAAGAAGAAAAGAGAATTGGCGACGTGCGTGGATGTAGATGAGAGAAATGAATTGTTTTTTAAGGGAAAGAAGAAACATCGGGATTAGCAAGAGCAGATAGCGATATCGTCACGGTAACGTTGACGTGTGATATGTCTCAGTTTGAACATATATATAGAATTGCACAAGCAGCAACACGAGGGAGAAGATAAGGAAGAGACGACTCTGTATGCATTTTCTCGTGTTTCACGTTTTTCAGTTTGTGAATAGGCTTTCAGTCCCTGGCATCCTAGATACAGTTAAATCAATCGTACACCCAAATTTAAGACTGCAAATTGAATTAAGCAAGTCAGGCTGGATTCAGATCGAGGGTATTTGATAAAAATTAAAAAAAATAATTTTAAGTATTTAAATAATTTGAATGAGTTAAATAAAATAAATTTTTGAATATTGAATGAAAAAAATTATTTGATAAGTGACATATTAAAAATATTTAAATAAAATATTTTTATTATTTTATCTCTCTGAAAAAATTTAAAATTGTTGTAAATTTATTTAATATTACTTAATATAATATTTTTTTTAATTTTTTTTTACTTCATTCAGTCGGGACTTAACCATTCAATCAAAAAAATTAGACTTAATCATTCAGCTCAAAAATTTAATCAATTCAGTTATTCAGTCTTAAACAAACGCACTAAATGACTGATCGATTCAATCATTTAACCATTCAGGTGCATTAAGTTCCAATCAAACATCCCCTGAGTTAAAACAAATATAAGTGAGACTTGAATTCGTTAATAATATGATTCAAATTTGAGCACAAAAAATTGTTCGAATAAAAATACTAGTAGAATCTAAGTAAGATTATACTCGACTCGTTTAAAATTCAAACTACTCGAATTTTCGATTATAATTCGATACATATTCGATTGATACATATTCGAATAGATACTCGATACATTCTTTTATAATATATACACAATTAAACAAAATTTGAATAATTAGTTATTATTTTGTTATTTTATTTATAATTTTGATTATAATTTTATATTTATAAAGTATAATTATTATTATATTTTTTTATTTTTAAGTAAAATAATAAATTCAATTAATAATTATATGTATTATAAAGCTAGTTACTATGTGGAGATTTAAATTTGAAATTGAAATTTGCAAGTAATTTGAATATAATTTAATCTTAATCAGATCGAATTCGAGTGACGAAAATTTAAGTTGAGTCGAATTTGAATAAAGTTTTTCAAATATAATTCGAATTCGAGTCGAATTCGAGTAAAAATTTAACTTATGAATCAAATTCGAACAATTTAAAATCTGAATCAATTTAATTTATTTACAGTCTTATCCAAATTAAAGAAATGAATAATATTAACTAAACTTGTGCGAGATGGTCCAAAATATGGTGAGATAGTCAGCAGTCCACAAAAATCAAATAAATTGGGACAAGCAAAATAGAGAGGTCACATTTTATAAACATGGCAAAGTAGGTTAGGAACTATGGATTCAACTTACCTCATTTAATAATTTTTTTAGGTTAGATACCTATTTTATACTACGGGTCGAATTGGATTTAAAATTATATTATTCATGACTTTAAATTAGTTAATTAGTTTTAGCTCGTATATATTTATTTAACGCATTCAAATTTAATTATTTCTAAACCTTGAACACTTTTATGTCTCTCGTTTTTTCTCTTACAAAATTGTTTTTAGTCATAAAATAGACACTTGTAAGATTCATTATTTATTTTTTAAATAGTTGGTTTGCTGTTGTACTACAAATAGATGTTTGTGTATTATCACTTTTCTTTTACATTAATTACTATAAACATCTATTTTGTGTAGCAAATTACTTTTTATTAGCCACAACCTAACTGAATTGTTTTATAACATTTTACGTTACTATCTCGAGGGTAGTTCAATCATAGCTTGTAGATCGTAACTTGTTCCCGCAGTGTCCAAATTTCCTTTTGTTTGACGTCAGTATTTTTAGGAGTAGAATAATATAGCATTTAATTACTTCTTTTAAAATTTGATTTCCATAGTTGAACCCCAAGAAATCCTTTTACGAGGCATTGAATACTCAGTTGCCTGATTCTTTAAATAAATTGTTTTTTTTTCATTTTATTGGATTTGTTGTTTAAGAACTCCATTAAAAAAATTATGCTAAATGATGCAGTAGCAAATTCTAGTTCAGAATTAGATTTAGAATAGGATTTAAACTGGCGTAACTTTTGATCTGTTTAGAGTTACGAGGTACATAATATATCAAATCAAAGCTTTCAACGAGCTCTACAAAGCATCCTGTCTTTGGTCATGATGTACACCGTTTAAAATCCTAAAAAGTTGTTTAAAGTGATTTTATCGCCAGTCAAATGTTTGGTTAAACTTTGAATTATTTTAATAAAAAAAATAGTATTTTTATTGCTATCTTTTCTAATTAGGGTTAAAAAGTGTTTTAGACAATAAATATATTATTTTAGGGCTTTGAAAGTATTCTTTTGACAATTATTATCGATAATATCGTATTTTCTCTTAAAAAAAATTTATCTTTTCTTGTGCGCAAAAATTTATTTACTTTTGTGTTAATAGGTTAAACTAATCATTATATTTCGCTATATCAATTACAATGTAACCATTATTCCGCTACGTCACTAAAAGACAAAAAACCAGCTCTATAAAATATGTAAAAGAACAATGTATGCTTGCAGATAAGTAACCCAAGAATCTCTTCCTAAACTTGATCATCAAAATTTCCCTTCACATCTCTTCCAATTTACAGCTTCAATACAAATGGGCTGTTATTGGGAAAAACATAATTGATATGGGTGAATGCCTACCCATATAACCGTCTCTAGTCCAATTGTTTTTTATAGTTCATTTTTCATTCGTTTAGGAAATTGACCTTAATTTTTCTCTCAAAACCCAGTAGTGTCATCAACAAACTTTCTCTCTAAAAATGTTTGAGAACCATGGATAGATTAATGGGATTTAGAATTGATATCAATGCCACTTGTGTGTTTTGCAAAAAAAATATGAAAACTTTTGATCATCTTTTTTTCAACTGTCAATATTCCTTTCAGACCCTTGTCTCTGTGATGAGAAATGCGGTTGGAGAGGTTTGTCCAGATTTTGGGAAAACATTACTCATTGCATTTTAGCTTGTTCTAATGGGGGAATCCGAAGTGATATCATGAAGCTTGGTTTTGGTGCTGTGGTTTATTATATTTGGCGAGAGAGAAATGCGCATCTTCATCATGTTGGATCCATTCCAGCTAGAACTATGGTGAAGGATATTTTGCATATTATTAAATGTAAGCTTTGTTCTTATATGAAATTCCAAAAAGTAAAATCTAGATTCCCTTTTAGGTTCCTATAGCTATAATCTTATTTAGCCATGAGATCCTGATTTTGTTGTGGTGCTTTGTTTTGCTGGATTTCATTGAGCTCCATGATTTCACTTTGGTGCTGTGGTTTTTCTGATTTTGTTGTAGAGCTTTTGTTATGCTGGTCTAGCTAGTTTGGGTTCGATTTATTGTTGTTCTACTCCTGGTTTGCTGGTTTAGCTGAGTTTTGGTTCTGATTTCGCTGCTGGGTTTGTTGTTGTGTTGTGTTCCTGCTGCATTTGGGCCTGTTTGGGGCTCTATTTTGCTGTTGTTTGCTGTTGTGCTCCTGCTGTTTCTTGCTGTGCTGCTATGCTTTTCTGTTGTTATGTGATGATCCTGCTGCATGGGGCTCTGTTTGCTGCTTCTTTGTTGTTTTGTTCATGCTGTTTTCTTGGTGTGCTACTATGCTTTCCTGCCGCAGACTTGATGATCCTGCTGTTTGAAGTGCTCTTGTACTCTCTTTTTGCAGAATTTTTTTTGAACAGAGTTTCATTGAATGTCTTGTTAATATGAACTTGCGTATTGTATTCTATTGTCTGGGGTATGCCCCTTTGCATTTGTATTTTTTCTCCTTTTTAATACATTTAAATTTAGAAAAAAAAAAAGAAAAAAAAAACTCTCTCTAAAAGTTTTCTTTCATCTTTTAGTTTCTTTCTCAGTTTTTATGATTTTTTTTTTTTATCTTTCTCTCCGTCGGATTCTCTTAAAAAAAATATCTGCTTACATTTCTTCTCTCTAAAAAAGTTTACTCTTCCTATTTTATTTAGAAAATTGATATTTTCACAAACAAAAATAATAGTTTCACAAGGTTCTTCTTACATGAATAGTAAATAAATCTCATGCTCATGTGAGAAGGAGCTTGTGATAGTATCAATTCCCTTAATTTATTGAATAGATTATGTTGTTTTGGTTCATGTACTCATAGCACTCCATCAGTGCCCCGTTTCATTTCAACTACTGAACATCTAATAATAGCATGCATTTAAAGAAAAAAAATTAATATTTCAAGGGCCTGCGGTATTCCTTGAGTGCTGTATTTATTTAGAGAAAATATATAGAAGGAAAATGATTGAGGAAGAAGATAATGGTTGCAAATGAAGGTAATGGTTACATGAAAAAATTATTTCATGTTCCTAAAATAAGTAAATAATATATTCACTCTCTTACATACTTGTGGATTCCACCACAAATAAGTTTTACAAGAAGTAAATTATTTATTTGTCTCAAAAATATAAAATAATCTATCTACTTATAAATGATATAAACCCATTTCAATATATATTTTTATTTAGTATAGACGTTTATGAGCTGCCCAATGGGCTCTAACCCAGCTACATCCACTTTTTTACTCAACCCTCAGTGTTGGAAAATTAAGCAATTTATGTATTCCTTACTTTTGATGATGTTCCCTTGTCTAACGGACTTTTTAGTGGTCCAATTAATTAGTTATGAATTTTGTGATTATGAAATTCCATTTAAACCCCCGTGTGATCTTGAGCATGCATTTGTTACGAATTTTACCAAATATTCTAACGAATTGGACAAGCAAATATTTTATTCTAATAGAATATATATGGATGTATGAGCTAGCTATCCAGTGTACCGTAAAACTTCAGAAACATATAGTTGGATAATGAATGCTGTACGTGTTCATTAAATAGATGACATGAAACCATATAAATTGATTCAAAAAAACTGTGGAGATCGATATATATACTAGTAAGATTAATTAAGCTGTTAGTTTAATGTGATCTCTTTTAATTAATGAAATTTAACTTTAAGGGCACTGGGGTCCTCCCCTCTAATTGGTCTTCCAGTTATTGTAGCAAGGGCAGAACTGCTTGTTTCCATAAGTTCCAGGAGGGACGCAGAAGAACATGCATGGCTTCTTGAACGCTGTCTTTGAACATCTCACCTTGCACCGTGGACCGCACTCTGCATGCGCGCACCAAGTTAATTAATCCTAATTATTATTATAAGAAAAAAAAATTGTTTGAGCATAACTCATATATACTCATCAGCTTACCTTGGGGATGTAGACTACCTGGAGTGCCACCGTTCTAAAACAATCCAAGACCAAAATAAATGGTTAAAATTTGGTAAAAAGTAATGGGCTTTGATATATTGAGATTTGGGAGGTACATCTATATCTATACTCTGAAATTAAAATTAAAGATACATTTTTATTTTAGAGTTACAAAGTGAGATGATATTTTAAATTTGTCATTATATATATTTTTAATATTATTTTTACCATCACACCAATATTCTTAAATTCTTAACTAACATCAAGGGGTACATTAGAAAATATATAATTATCATTAAAATTATTATTTTAAAAATATATCTCTAATTTTAAAATGTATATATATTAATGTGTGTGTGTGTGTGTAACATATCTTACCATGGGGAGGTTGTTAGATGGTTATGGCTGAGGAGTGGGGCCGTGGGGGACTCAGTAATGATAGCCTGAAACATCAACAGGACAACAAGATTCAAATTTACTAGCGATTAGTATATGGATTAATTTGTTGTGCGTTTTTGCTGACCATATATATTTTAACGTTAATGAAATGAGGAGAAAATGAATTAAATTCAATTGCTTACATGGTTGATATCTCCAAGTAGAAGAAGCATTATGCCAAGAGAGAAAATCACAAGGCTAGGTTTCCTTGCCATTGCCTGCATGTTCATTGAAGAAGTTGCCTCCAAATTAAATTCAACACTAGCTAGGAAGAGAGAGAGACACACACAAACGAGCGTGGTTGTAATTAAGTGGCACTTGAGGGGGTATTTAAGGCAGATTTTGATAGATTTAATTTGGTTGAAGTTGAGACAATGGTATAAAAAACTACTACAGGGGGCAATCAAACATTATGTACTATAATAGCAACAATTCCAAGCTCTCTATTCTTCTAAAATGACAATTACACCCTCAATTATATGAGACAAACCATCATAATTTTTTAGCTAACAATGACCTGCTGGGAAAATATTAACGAAATCTACTTTGTAAGTTTAGGCAGTTGAAAATACGTATGATCATCGTTTGTAGTGATGGCTGCGTAAAGCACTGTGTATATTTTTCTCTCCAAAAAAATTATGGAGTTTTTAATGAGGTATATCAAAGCTATAGTTTCAGCGAGACCTCAATGTATATATCAAATTCATAAAGAATCAATCATGGAATATTAATAGCTTTAAAATGGCTTATATATATATATATATATATATATATATCATTGGTAACTTCTTGGGAAAAAAGTAAAGAGTACGTATAGTGATCAGGAATTAAAGGGATGCGATATTTGCATTCCAAAATTCTTTGTTTGTGCTCCACAACAAGATCATCAAAATGATGCAAATATTATTTTTCGATCAAGTGTAAATGAAGAATGTTCGGAGCACAAATATCAGTTATCAAAATTAAATAAGTTTACATATTAATCAAATATTCAGGCAAATGAATATTGAGAAGATGAAGGGCACGATAGTCAAGTAATTAAATATATATGGAAAGCAAGGCCCCATAGGCATGTGGATGAAGGCATTGTAAAGTAAAGCCAACAGACAAAACTAACAGATCGATGCAAACAAACATTAATCTGTGAACCATAGATTAGAAACTCACATTCTGGATTGAGTTCTGTGAGCTAACCATCTCTGGAGGCTTTCCAGTTCTGCTCGTGAACTTTTGACGTGGTCTGCATGTTCTGCCTTTCTCTCTTTTCCTTTTTTTTTTTTTTTATTTCCCTTTTTTGGAATCTAGAGAGAGATAGACAGAAGCTCATTCTGCATGGACGTCCATATAGGCCACTAACGTTCGTGGGTATTTCAGTTGGGCTAGCTATCATTTTACTTTCCTATATCACAAAAGGCTTATGGGCTTTCTCCTTTATGTTCTTGGGCTTGAATTATGGCAGACCCAAAATAATTGGAGTGGTGTTATTATCATCCTATACAAAGTGTCCTACAATCCATTTATAATAAATATATATATATATAACTTCAAATAAAATAGCCTCTTAGAAAGAATATCCAATAGAACTTATCACTGGTACCCAAAAGTAGAATTACAGGTGACGCTTAGCAGATATTTAGGCATCCTACATTACCAAAAAGAAAGATCGAGTAAGACATCACAATCATTATTATTATTTGGAACATTCTATTCTCTGGATGGTATACCGAATTAATCTATAATTTGCAATAGTGGAACTCGCAATTATGATACTTAAAATGTGCACTAATTTGCCATGATTATACCCAATATCTTAAAAATTAAGATATAATTATTCTACAATTTAAATAAATCAATCTGCACTAATTAAAAGTTCAAAGTCATCAAATTTTGAGTTATAAAGATGTGTCGATGCATGCCAAACATTTTTCACTGGTCATAAGATAAAAATCTTTACTTGGCATCCCAAATTTGTTAAATAAAAATTGATACCCGCAATATTTGTCCTAGCATGTACACATTTACACCTGTAAAGTTGGGGATAATAATGTTTCACCATTTAGCCCTTTAGTAATCATGTAAATACCAATTAATTTGTCCAGTTCTTGAAGTTTACAACTTTATCCGTCCTCTAAAAGATGGCCTAAAATATAATTTTATTATTGTCATACCATCTCAACTAACAAAGTCAAGAACAAGCAGCTATTGTGAAATTTCATACCAGCTTAGCTCCCCAAAAAAACAATTGTATTTACTCTCTTTTTTCCCTTTCAAAATAAGTATTAATTTAACTTAATATTTGATATCTATGAATTGAAAATTGATAGAATAACTTATTATCTTTACAGTCGTGAATATTATAAATTATTATTTAGTCAAACTATAACTAGCGTTATTAATAGAAAAAATATGCGAGTAAAATTTATATTTTATAAGGGAACAAAATGTAAATAAAATTTATACTTTTTTTATTTTAAATTATAATATTATTATTATTATTTAAAATAATAATTTAAAATATTTTTTTAATTTAAAATTGACACGATTCATTTATGTTTTCAAAATAATAAATCTAATAGTAGTTTTTAGCTAGTTCATAATATTTATTGACATAAACTAATTGAATTCATGTCAATTTTGAGTTTTAGAATATTTTAAATTAATTTTTTAAATATTAATATTAATTTTATAATTTAAAACAAAAAATATATGCGAAAGAACTCTTTTAATCTCAAAATGAGATTTTTTCAAAACTTTACAAATTGGTAAGACGAGAAATTATTAAAAAAAATAATGTAAATTTTATATTTACGTCAAAGAAAAATATAGGCAATTAACTATTTAAAGTCAAAAGTTTCTTATAGGAAAAGAAAAAAAAACTTTAGAATTTGAAACATGTAATATATGTTCGGGTGTTTTATAAAAAATTCTATATTTGAGTCAAAGGAGATCCTTTTAAATAATGTTTTATTAAAAAAATTAGAAAAAAATATATGTTCAAGAAAAAAAAATTACTTTATATTATAATAAAAATTTGTCAATTTTTTTATAAATAAATGCATTAATTAATCAATCATATTTTATATTAATTTATATATTATGCCGTTGCATATATTTATTAAAAAAATTAATTATGTTTTTATTGTAGTAAATAGTTTGTTTTTTTTAAAAAAAGAAAATTAGAAAAGATAAGCATTGCAACATGACGACCAATCATGAATTGACAAGCGAGTTACTGTAGGAATTAACGACTTTAAGTCCTAACGTGATCCTACCATCAAACAATACCATTAGCTAATCTATCATATCTTAGCCGTCCCCACCCGTAAAAAAAGATACTCTCAGCCGTCGATGCGTCAGTCCTCTTTCATAAGTCATAACCCATTCACATGCCTCGTGGGCCCATTAACATCACCTCACAACTCACTATACAACACCTGTACACATTTATTAACAACCGGCAGCTGACCGGATATAACCCGTCCAAAACCGCCTATAGGTAGTCAAGTCAATCAATGGGCTCGTTCGGAGTACTCCTAACCTTAGGCTCGTGACTCCGAAGCTAACCGGTTAGGGTAACTTGTCTTACACTTTAAATGCCCATCGAGGTACATCACGCTGGACGGTACGAAACAAAGCCTTGGTCGAATTGATTAGATATTTTACCCCTGTTCTTCTTGTACGATAACAGGTACTATGCGTTATAAGTCTCAGATCGTTAAACTCAAAACAAATTAAGATATGTCTTTGTTTGGATTCACTGATCTGATATATTTTTTGGGCTTTTATTGATATCGTTGTTGATATGATCGGTTTTGATTAATTTGACCAAGTCATTTTTGGCGAATTTATGGTGCTTTATTGATTAATTGATGAGTCAAATTAAATTTGAAACTATTTGACCTGATCGTTGAATTATTTTAGCTCCGATGATACTTTTTAGTTTACATATCAAAACTCATGTTTGGTTTTATTTTTTTTTAGATTTTGTGATTTCTTCAATATCAATATTATTTTTGTTTTGTTGGATTTTGTTCATGTTATTCTCTCTGTTTGCTTATTTATGAAGTAATTTTAAATTCTTTAAAGCAATCTTTATGGATATTATCGAATTTAGTTTATTTCATGATTCTGGTTAGTTGAAATATTAGTTAGTCAGATGATCTGCTCGTGAGATCTGAATCGCTGATGATACGGTGGTCCTTACTTTTCTGGTGATTCTAGGATGTTTTTGCTTTGATCATTTGATTTGATTGGTTTTAAATTTGGGACCGAAAAAATCCTGTGGCTTTTTTGGATAGTTCAATAATACATCGATCAGTATTATAGCTTTGTGATCCGTAGGCCAAGACCTTGTCTTTTGATTGCTTAACTAGGTTTTCATGAAATTGTTTCAGTTGTAGTTTTATTGTTTGATGTTTAGAATCAAGGTTGAAATTATTATACTCATGATTATTTATAGCGGAATACTATGTTTATTTTACTTCTTTTTTCCTTTCAGTTTTCAAAAAATATCTCCCCTTTCTGTATATGGTGGTGGTTGTTGGTATTTTAAATATGTCAAAATAGTATGATTATGGAAAAACTTTTTATGAATTTGGGCTCTCCGCAGCATATATATTGAATGAGAAAATCTCTTGTTTAGTTGTGTTCAGTATGTTCCGTTTGAAATGCTCACGTCTAATTTCTTTATTCGGTGGAGTATGGACCAAATTGGTTTATTTAGTTGGCAATTAAGAGGTCCTTTAGGAACCCCAGTTTTCAGTTCTACCAATATGTAAATAGCAAAATTAAGTGATAGGTTTGATTTTTTTCTTTTCTAAATCTTTTAGGTTACAAAATTTTAACAAATTGGAGGCTACTGAAAAGTGAGAATGGCATTAGTATCAGGAGGAAGGTCTACGTTGAACCCAAATGCCCCGATCTTTATTCCGGCTGCTGTTCGCCAAGTGGAGGACTTCTCGCCAGAATGGTGGCAATTGGTGACAACCTCAACATGGTTTCATGACTACTGGCTCAGCCAGCAACAGGAGGATGATGATTTCTATGGAAATAATGAAGATGACTTGGAAGACATTGCTGACTTGTTGCCAGATACCATTGATCTTGTTAATGAGGAGGAATTTTTAAACATGGAAGCACAGTTTGAGCAATTCATCCAATCATCTGAAGCTGGAACAGGAAACAAAACATCTCTATCTGCTTTGAAGGGAATGCCTGGAAATGGTATGTTTCTCAGTGACTTAGATGTGATAAACTATTAATTCTGTTATGCACTTGTGCTTTCGAATGTGGAAAGTGTGTTGTTTGTTGGTGAAGGCCAGATTTGTTAGCGTTGTGGTGCCATCTTGATTGGATTTCTGTATTTGGTTGTAAAACAGGTTTTGAAGTTGATCCTGCAGCACTGATGAACAGTCTGCGCTTGTCAAATTCTTTCAAGGAAAGAGTTCCCAAGTCTCCAGTTGAATCAGCGAAGTATTGGGAGAAGCCAGCCAAGTCTGTTAGCCCAAGAACCAGCAACAGGCGCATCCAGCAGCCCCGCTGAATGTTTAGCTTCTCAGGATTTGCTCCCCTAGTTTTATTCAACATCACTCAACTAAGTAGTCGTTGTTTCCTGTAATTTTCTGTATAGGGCAAGGTTGCAACTTTGTATCCGGCCTTGTTCATATGCTGACGTCTTTTATGGTAGTTAACCGGTATAATTTCCAAGATAATGTAAAAAACATGAAAGTAGAATTTCAATGAAAAGAGAAGTTAATGTTCTTACTTTCCGTCTCAATGTCCGTCTTTTTCCACAAGTGATGCACTTGGCCTGATTAAGTGCCTATGTTAGGAGTCGACTTTCTAGTAAAATTTAAATAACCACCCCTATATTAATTAACTTGCTAGAGCGGCTATAGAAAGTACCAGCAAAAATATACTGATTAGCCCCTTTAGGCTCTTAAGTTCTTCAAGAAAGATGACGGAAAGAGTATTATTAATTACCAAATCTATCAGCAGATGATAACTTATGATACTTGTATATTAAAAAAAAACATTTGACTTCAAAAAAATTCCCAATCTGAGTTGTTTATATCAACATGTCATTGCTTCTCCCTTCTTAATTTTTTTCCCCACAAACTTTTAGCCTTTTTGGTTTCACAAAAAATTGAGATCGACCATAAATATTATTGTAACATCAGCACAAAAGCAATAACAGATGATAAAAACTTCTTTGTATTGAAAATAAGGGGCTCCCATTTTGTTCTTGCACAAATCCTGGTTACAACTTATTATACTCTTAAAAATCTGTATCATGTATTGTTGCGATTATATACATTACTCGGTTACAATCGCAAATACCTAATCCGACATGACCCTCATCTCCTACACTTCATCTTGCATTGAGGAGAAAGGGAAGAAGGGGAGCCATCATATTCTCCACAACCACCCAGATGTAGAACTAACCACCAAAAATAATCAATATCTTTTCTGAAAAATTACTTCATAATGGACGTATTTTCCTCTTCAAGACTTTTTCTTGTTTGAGCTTCAAGCTTACTTTGGTTGCTTAAAGCCTCCGATATAGCCTTTGGTAGCAAAAACCCGGGTCTCTCAAGGAATTTTGCTCGATCAAGAACCAAAGGTTCTCGTAAAGTTATCTCTACGCCATCAAATGCCCATAATGCCAAGGTCGCTTCGCCTTTCAAACCCAACGAAAACCAACCAAAGCCAGCTGCTGCAATGTCAATGCTGTTCACATCCCAGCTTTTTCCCGACACTTTGACTTCCGTCTCTTTCCATACGCCCATTTCAGAAACTCGATCCGCAGCAATGGGAGGCTGAAAGAAGCAAAATGTTTTGTTTCAAAGTCAACTGAACACTAATAAAAGCACGAGATTCACGTGTTAGAATTAAAATTCTAGACCATATTATTTTGAACTTTAAACTAGTCATGCTGCCAAACACTTCTCTCCAGGATATCATGAGATATTTTCAGCAATCCTAGAATCATTCAGAACTGTTTTTAAATTCTTCAAGCAGCAGAAACTAAGGTTGAGTGTGCCATTGAGCTCTCACCAGCATTTTCAGTGACAATAGGTTCTTTAGCTCACAACCATGGCATTACTCTATAAATAGCCCTAATAAGATATATGACCTTGAAAGTGAAAGATGTACCACAATTTAATTCAAAATAAAGATTTTTCTGATGTGATTGTCAAAAACTCAAACCCCTTTATTCTAAATGTATTTGGCACTTCAGTGTTGAAAACACACAAAAGAGATGGGTAGTTGCCAGAGTACATTAGAAATCTACAAAGAGAAGGTCATCCATATCTGTAATTGAAATTTGAGCAAAAAATAACAATGAGTACAGTCTCACATTCTTCCACGTGAAAATAAAGATCCCTCCCTTACAAACTAACAGAGCAACTTAACCACCAACTGAAATCTATAAGAACAATGTAGCACAAATGAATAGCTTCAGTTGGTGAAGTCTCTTAAAAGAATTAATCGTGCAATTTAACCAAGGGAATGACTTCAAGTGCAGATGGTTTTTCAAGTGCTAGATGAAAACGTGTTAACTAAGATAACTCTATATAAGTAATATGAAGACAGCATGCATCTTCTTTAGACAAGAGTTTACCTGCAACCTAACACCAGCATGCTTGCTCCAAGTTTCGTCAGCATTTTCTATCTTTCCCATATGTAAAGAAACATTTGGTGATGCCCAAATTGAGACATAGATTGTCTGCACAGAGGCTTGTTTGAGGTCTAGTCTCATTAATCCACCAACATGTACTGTTTGGCCCGGCTGCACAAGTCAATATGCTAAATTAGATCCAGAATTCAGCCTGGAACCCAAGCTCAACAATAGTATCTATATTACCATCTCCAAAAGATAGAATTCTCAATTTTGAATTTAGATATTCTAAAAGATCTAAAGGAGAGAGGAAAGAAGAAATGCTCATAATAGTTTTAATCATCTAATAGCTGGTAAATACAACTTAACTCAAAAGTTGATAGAGCTTTAAACACATTAACTCCAACTGTTGATGTTTACTGTGACAGTGTGATTTACAGATTTACTCGTAAACAAAAAACTGTGGCTGTTTACTGTGATTTAGTTGTCTAAAAAACTGCAGCTGTTTACTACGTAATGTTCCCATGTGTTGTGTCAAAGCAAGTTTACACAATTATTCCTCGATTTGTGCTAGTGAATGCTGCAATTTACATGTGAAAGAAATCAAAGATTTTCTACCACTGGTTTGGCCTTTTGAACATATTGACAAATCAACAGCAACAGACATAGAAAGAAGCATGGTGAGAAACTAGGCTAATAGGCATTAGTTTATTGGAGACGAAATATTGTGACAACCATGAGAATGAGTACTTACCGGATCACGCGGATTGCGGGGGAAAAAGGAAAACAAATGCAAAGACCATGTGAAATACTCCTGTGAATAGTACATCTCACATTGAAAATAAATTACACAAAAATGGGCTTACTATTCCTTCAAAATCGGATTGGAAAAATGGTTTAGTTGGTCCTAATAAGTATTTTGAATGCCTAAGTGACATGTTTATTCTTCATTAACCATTATCAGCATACTTAAAAGATTCAAGCAGTCAGTAAATTTATCTTTTAAATGGAAAAGGAATATATAGGTACAAATAGGTTCCAGCTTTAAAATGTAGTAACAAGTAATTGCCTTCATCCTGTAAGTTCGAGGTTGTAGCTCCTTTCGAATCTCAACCATTTTCTGCTCCTCTCTATTCAATCTCATGGACATCAAATAAGGATGCAGGAGCCCTGGAGTGTCATACATTTTTGCTTTGGCAGGTAGTACTCCTCCAATTCTTAAAATACCAAGAGTCGTCCCAGGAACTGCAGCTTCGGTAAGCTTTGTCACTTTGACCCCTTCTTTCTTAGCAAATGCATTAATTAATGTAGACTTACCCGCATTTTGAGCCCCAATAACCCAAACATTCCCTCGTGGTCCAGCCAAACTCTTTATAAATTTCAGTAGGTTTCTCACACCAAGATCTTTACGGGAGCTAACCAAATAAACCCCACTCAGCTTTGGTGCACCTCCAGCTTTAGCACGATGCCTAACCCATCTATCTAACCTAGTAGGGGAAATTTGGGAAGGTAGGAGATCAACCTTTGTAGCCACAAGCACAAGCTTAGGCAACTTCTTGGTAAGCTTTTGACTGTCTTGGCTTCCTTCCAATGCCTTGAACAGGGACTTGGCAGCTCGTTTGGGAAATGACCCATCAAAATCAACACAATCAACAACGATAATCACAACCGTGGAATCAGCAGTCTTGGTAGGTTTCATCAGCCGGGTTGTTATCAATCTATCAAAGTCAAAATCAGGTATTAAATTTTCAGCAGTCTGATTCTTTACCTGCCCGTAATTCCTCAACGAATGACATCGAGCACAAACTGTAACCTCTTCTTTCTCTTCCTGTGCCTCCCTAGCCATCTTTTTCCTCTCGGATTTCGACACCCTCTTCCTCTTTCCCTTTTGCACATTCTCCTCCGTAATATTTCCATAACCAACACTTGCAGCAGTAAATCCATCCAGATCCTCAGAATCATCATCTTCACCTTCGAAATCAGAATCCCATTCTTCAGAATCCCAATCAATTACATCTTTACTTTTCAACTTATCTTCTTCCCCATCACTGTCTTCAAAACTACCCTCACTGTCATCCATAAAATCATCACCTTCTTCATCAAACTCATCACTCAAAAAAGCCTCCACACCCTCCTCATCCTCTAACATTTCTGTTACTTCCATCTTTCTTTTCTGGTAAAACCCAGGAAGACTTGGGTCTACGTCTTGCATAAAAATTCCACAACCAGGGCAAACAGTACCATAATTCTCATCCTCATCTATCCCCTCACTAAGAAGTGGTTTCCTATAACCTTTTCTTGGGGCTTTTTCTAGGTTTTTATTTGTTATCTGGATTGTTGATTGACTACCCTTTACTGACAAAGAACTGCATAAATTTCTTTGGTGAAGGTTGTTGTAATCTTTCTTAATTAGGCCTGAGAAAACACAATGATTCTGAATGTGGGTATAGACAGAATGGAAGGAAGTGCAAGAAGGTAAAAGATAAACTTAAAGGGGCAAAAGTGAGAGGAGAAAATAGAAGTTACCTGCAAAAAGTTGAAGTCTTGATGATGGAATTGCTTCGGTAAAGCTGTAGTTGGATAGCTTGAGAAGGAGAGGAGTCGTCGCGGAGGAAGGGGAAATTGCTGAAGAAAACAAAAATGCCATTTATTGGTTCGTGAAGGGGAGTCTGAGTGAACCTCTGGTTCATGAGGAATTAAATTTGCAGATATAAATAAATAATTACATCTAAGAGGCACAGTGGTTAGGTTGAAATTTTATGTGGGCCTTCTAAGCGGTACTCCCTCCGTTATAAAATTAAAATTTTAATTTAATTTTTAAAGTTAAAGGATAATATATTAAATTTTAAAGTTAATATAATTTATAAAAAAATTAAAATAAAATAAAATTTAAAATTAATTGTTTTTATTATATATTATATAATTATATCAATTAAAATTAAATAAATTTATATCAATTTTAATTTTAATATGCCGACCTTAAAAATTAAATTGTATTTCTAATTTTAAAACAAAAAGAATATTTTCTTAAGACTAAATTTATTCACTCTATTTCAAATGATAAGATTATTATTGATTATTTAAAATTAATTTAAAATATTTTTAAATTTTAAATTTACACAATACAATAATAAATATTCTAACTATATCATAAATATTACGCAGCATAAGATTACTCCCGTATGTTTGCGATAACTTATCAAATAATCCCTTCCTATACGCTGAGGTTCCTTTTGCTGCCGTTAGTTCAATCTACCAACTCAAGGTTTCTTCTTGTTCCAGTCCAATTTCTAACTAAAATAGTTTTGAGGCTGTATTGGTGTATCAGATCATTTGATGTGGTCTGCTGTTAAATTAATAACTAGACTTGAATATTTTTTATTGGCTACTTGGTTTCTGGTCGTGAAGTAGCACAGTATTTTATGCTACTACATGTGATAAACGTATTACATCATATGCTATCTTATAAAAAAGGTACTATGCAGGACTAGGTACGTAGAGCAAATAGACGAGAATCACAGGCCTTTCAAAGGTAAAAGTTCATTTTTCATCATTAGAGCTTTTCCCATTCACTGTGGCAATCCTTCAGGTTTACAGTCCAAGTTTCTTTCTTAATATAGTACGCCGGTGTCTACTTTCTTTCAATGTAAAATGAAATTCATATTATATTAAGTTCTTGTGGTGAACATTGTAGTGAGCTTTAATTTTGGCATATCTTACTTCAAAAATATACAGGTACATACACATAAATATATATAGGCTGTATATCTAACTTATATCATATGGCTGATAAAAGGATTCTACTTCATGGTTAACTGACTGGATTTAATTGCTTTTAGGGGATCGGCTGTTGTCTCATGTACATGGAACTGAGAAGGAGACTACAGAGTGTCGGCATCGGCACTATATTTTGTTGGGAGATAAGGAATCTGAAGGATTTTGGCATAAACAGGTACATCTTTTTATTTATTATTATATTGTCAGGTATAAATAGGTATATCTTAATTGGTGATTGTCATGAGATTAGATTAGGACCTAGTTGTAGCTAAATTGATTCAACTGAATATCATATATATATTTTTTCCCCTTACCTCTACTCCCAGTGAACTAATATTTCATGACAAAAGCTCCGTTGCTCGCCTCAAAAGTACCATTTCTTTTGAAATATAATTCATTAGATAAGGTAATTTTCAGAAATAAGTTTTAAATTTTTTTGAAGAATTTAAAAATCGAGTAGCAATAGGCGTTTTATGTGAGTTTCATGTCTCTGTCGGTTATGATATCTTAGCAAGAATTTAATGAATAGATTTCAGCTGACATACGTGGTATATTTTAGTTTTGTATCTCCGTTTCTTGAAGTATCTTGAGCACTTTAGTATATCTAGCATTTTTCATAGTTGGGAGTAATTTTTATTTTGTAGTTTTGGTATCCTAAATTTGCAAAACTGAACCTGCAGGGATTTGTACCTGTCGGTGAGGTGGACGCCAAATGTAGAGCTCGTAGGCTACCCATTAAGGCCAACATTCGTAAAGCATTGTGCTTCCATGGCAGTTCAACCCTCGTGGTTTCTCATCTTAGTAAGGACTTTTCAGCTAACCCTAAAGTACCTTTGAATCTTTCTTTTCCACTAAAGCTTCTTGAGAAGTCTTCAACACCTGCTACCGCTCAAAATCAAGAGCTAGGAGGAATAGTAGAAAGCCATGGACCTCCTAACATAATGAACTGGATGATCTATGGATCTCAAAGTAATCAGCCAGAAGAACTGGTTCACAGGTATTTTTCTATTCGATAGCAAAAACTATCTTGTTTATTACAATATCTGATTTCCTTCTTTGCCTGTTTAGAATAGCTCTTCTGCTTATATATTTCTTCTGTTTCATTAAATCAAGAACTATATCTAGTGGTTTTTGGCCAGATTGAAGCGGATCATTAGTTTATGTTCCTCGTTATGAGATCATATGGTTCAATCGTTATGTCGGGTATCATTATTTAAAATAAATTCATATCCTAACTAGTCAAATTGATAATCCTGGAGTTAATTTTACTATAGCTGAGGTATCCTTGAAGTGATCTTTCTAGATACACTTAGAATATATACATACATAAGCAAGCAAGTGCACACACATATAAATCAATATATATTAAAATTTGCCTTCACAATTATTTTCCACGTTTTCAAATTTGTGATCCTATATAGGTTGCCGAGACATGATTCCTTTAGAGAACGTGGATTGCATCAACATGGCTACTGGTTTAGGAACCCAGATTGGAGCTGATGTAGATGGGAAGAATTGTTCCTGTTCTGCACTAGGTTCAAAGAAGAAGGTCTGGGAAGCCTCACGTACCTCGCTGAAGTCAAAGAAAGTAAAGGGAGGTCATCTAAGCTATTGTGAATTAGATTCTCGAAATGTAACAACTTATTGCCCTGTACATGGAAGCTCCTTAACCACTTCGAAAAACAAACCTTTAATTGATGTTAAACCTATAGGTCTTTTGACTCGTACTTGTTTGGAAAAGACGCAGAAGATCGTTTAGTAATTAATTTCACATCACAAGATCATGGTAATGAGGAACTTTTGCCAAGAATAAAATGCTTTAGAATCACGCTGATGAATATTGCTGATGATGCTAAGCAATCACGTCTCGTTAAGGTTTGTTCAGATATATACTTCATTTATCACAGGTTGATGTCCAGTAAAATTATGGTTCACCATAGTTTATGGGAAGTGTTATTTCCGCAAGTAAAATTCTATATTTCTACTAGTCGTTTTCACATGAGTGTGAGACCGCTAACTACGCATGTGAGGAGGAACTTGTGAAAATGTCACTCTTACTTGTGTGAAAATATCACTTTTACTTTTAAATGAAACTTGTGAAAATATCATTGTTACTTTTGAAAATATTGCTTTTACTAGTGGCAATATAAGTTCACACTAGTTTATTACTCGATGAAGAGCATGCTATTTTGCTCCTGTTTGTTACTTGTATGATAATGTGTTATAATTGGAGTCAGTCAGATGTGTTACTTTTCCGATTTATTTATGATATTTAATGGAAATACTTCCTAGGTCTCGACTTCTGGGATCAGATTTTAACAGAACAGCATTTAGAGATGAATGATGTTTTTAGAATGATTCCATTACAAAGAAGATACTAGCAATCTAGCATTTAGAGATGAATGATGTTTGACATGTAGTCTTGTTTGGTAATCCCTTATTGTGCTCTGCAACCATTTGAGAAGTAGCGAGGTATTGTAGATTGTAGACATGATATTGTTCTAGATACTTGAGCCAACATGTTCAAGCTCAGCTTTTTTTACAAACCTAAAAATTGTTTTCAAGATTGGTTCGTTTATAAACGAATTGAGACTGAGCTGAGCTTGTCTTAAAACTGAGCATACCTAAAGATGTTCACGACATCTATTTGCCAACTTTTTAAAATAATATAAAAGTATAAAAGTTTGGAAAAATTAATATTTTGACCCCCAAAAAATGTAGATTTAATGTTGAGATAAAGTCATATGAAATCTAATACAATTGTAATCATATTAAATAAATATATAATATAAAATTAGTAAACTATATGAAAATTATTTAATTTTAAATATACTTGTATTTAAAATGTACTAATTCAACCTAAATTTGTATACATTTAAATTTGATGATAATATTTACCAATTATGTAACATTATGTAAACATTCAATTTAATTATTATGATAGAAGAAATAATTTATTGAAATACATACATTTTCAACTAGTCTTGTATTTCCACGAGCTTTCTGATGTTCAAGCTCGGCCCCTTTACTACACGGGTTAAATTTGAGTTTACTTGGCTCGTTTACATAACAAAAGAGTTTATTACTGCAGTCTGCCCAACAGACTGAATAATATTCAAAATTGACTTTTAAATCTACTATTTTTCAAGCTTGTATCTAAATTTTATACATGTAGGTACTTTTTGTTTTGTATTATCTTAGACTAATTTTATTTTGTGTATATCCTTCTGTCTTTGCAATCACTATTAATTTTTGTGCATCTTCATGTCTTTGGTAAACATATATTAATACATAACTCTTTAACTTGTAATACAGAGCTTGGGTAATCTCTCCTAGTTGGTTAAAAGTAAGTTACCGGGAGAGCATATTTGTTGGTGAGTCACAAGGCTTATCAAAATAATGCATCTAGTCTTTACTTAGGCAGTTGATGATTTAACAAAGAAAAACTTTTCTATCTTATGTAATAGATGAAACAGCTTTTATTTTGAAAGATGAAGAGTATGAGTTGAAGTACAGAATTGAGCTAAAAGTTGCAGTTTTTAGAGCAAAGGCAAGCCCCCCATGCTTTGCTCAAAGGATATGACGTGTTGCAGCTCGTGTCCAACCTCCGGCTAGTACCTTACCAACCATTGTCAGGTCTGCAGGTGGAAATGTAAGTTAAATCCCATGATTTTTTATTATTGGTTTAGCAAAGTAAAGAAATGCGATATGTTGTGATGGTCAAATTAATATAACCACTTCACATATTTTATATGCAATATTATCCATCAAGAGCACAAAAATTAACCAAAATGGTAAGAAGTATGAGGTTTAGATTATTCTTTAATTGCTAGTCCAATTTCTGGCAAATTGAACTTGAATTGACATTTTTTGGTTTTTACCTTCTTTTATCTCTCTGCTCGCCTTTTCAATAACCTCTAGGCATTTGGTTTGTGACTGTTGTGTTTTAGCCAACTCACGGCTAATCTATGTAACTGTGCATCTTATCAAATGACTTCTCAAGGCGTAATAGTTTATTTCTATAGTACAAAGTTGTTGGCATAATTATCGCTTGTGGCAAGTGAAGAGAACATGGAGGAAGCACTTTCAGCTTTGAAGAAAGGGATATGGACTATTCAGCACTGATTGGTTTATGAACTGCATCATGATGCAAGAACTGGATTTGGAGGTGGCAAGTGAAGAGAACATGTAGGAAGCACTTTCAGCTTTGAAGAAAGGGATATGGACTATTCAGCACTGATTGGTTTATGAACTGCATCATGATGCAAGAACTGGATTTGGAGGCTCCACAGTTTGTAGAATCCCTCTAGGTGCCTTCCAACTTGAAACCATGTACTATGACATGGATTATCATTCATATAATGGAATATCTTCTTTTTTCCAGTGAGGCAGGACTGATAAATTAAATGTACATGTTTTATCAACTTAATCAGCAATCCTACCAGCTGGAGTGATAATAGAATTCTGGGCATTCTCCTCATTTTGCCATTCATATTGTGGATCTAAAATGTGTTCTTCCTTTTTCTTTTTCTACTGCAGACCTCATAAATCATAATTTTGCAAGATGCATGCTTGCTTTGATGCTTACCTCAGTATATTGTTACACTGGAATGCATAAACTGAAAATGCAGCGTTTTGTGTGTTTTGATTTGGAAGGGGGTTGGGAATATGGCAGATTTAAAAAAAATCTTTTTGATATGGAATTGAACTCCAAATTTTTTAATCCAAACACGTCCTTAGATAGAGATGTAATCATGTAATCGGAGTAAAATTTATATTTTCAAACATAAAATTTTCTAATATACCATTATTACATTTAGGTGATTTGAATATAATTATGTCATTACTATAGTATTATTACATTTCTAATTTATGTGAGGGGATATGATCAAAAAATAAATAAAAATTTAAAATTCATCATTTTAAAAGTGTCAAGGAGAGTATACAAGAATAATTCTTTTATAATCTATGCTATTTGTTCTAAAGTTAGAGATATATCAGCTCTAACGCAATTGGAGTAATTGTGCAAAATCTGAAAATATATATAACTATAATAAATGTAACCAACCATAAAATACTACTCCTTTTATTCCCAAAATACGAGATACTTTGATCAATGAACACAATTGGGAAAAGAAAATAATATTCCTCTCATAGAGGGAGATTACTATAGCAGGCAATAAATTCCACTAAATCAACAAACGGCTCCCTGATTTCAGTTTGTTTGCCAGGCCAATGCCAATACAAAACCAATAAATGTCATGAATCAAAAACTAGTTTTCAAATCTAAAAATATGGGAAACACAACACTCAATATCCAATATCAGCTGTTTTTCGCCCTTAATTGTTTCTGGTCTTGGGCTTTGATTGCAGCGCATATCTTGTTCCAGCACCGAATTACTATTAGCGTGGGTATCCAAACCCAAAAAGAGTTTGCAAATATGTAGTATGCATTATAATGAAATGAGCTTGCAGCGAAGTTATCTCCTTCCAAGTAAGAAGTGATGAAATATACAGCAGTTCCATAGAGCTGTCCAAGAGAAATGGCAACTTGAAGTATGTGGCTATATGACTTTCGAGTCGCTATTGCATATCTGCATGTTAACAATCTTGTTAAGATTACAATAGAACAAGTCAGAATCTAATTCACAGAAAATTGATCATAGGTTAACAAATTAAGCATGGACCTGCCTGTTAGACTATATTATTAATTTTAAAATGTTAGACCCTGTCTAAAAAAGTTATTCCTAAATGCATTTACAGTAAATAGTTTAGACTACAGCTTCAATTTTCATTCCAAATTTTTTCTTTTAGATTTTTTAAAATCTCTTAGAAACATTCTCTTGTTGCAAAGTTAGAAAAGAGGCTTCCACCAAAAAGGACTAGCCAACATCTAGCCTTAAAATGCAGATTTAACATTCTATCATGGTATCATCTCTCTTATTGTGTAAAATCATGTTTCTCTCTACATATTTTCTCTTTTTCCATATTTTTATATGACAAAAAGAAAATGCATTCAAGTTCTAGAGACCCATAAAAACATCTTTTAATGTCTTTTGACATACACTGCTAGAAGACAAGCTGGACCCTCCAAAACAGCAGTTATTCCTTCAACAGCAACTACTGCAGCATCCCTTGCTGCATATCTTGAATCACCTTTGCTGTATTCCTTCCCTGCCAATTTTCAATCAGAAACACGATAAACAGTGTGACCCAATTAATATATTGCTTGTGGTCCAGAACTGAAAAGCTATGGAGAACTCACAAACTTCTGCAAGGTAATGGGGAGTCTTCTCCTGGTAAAATTGGGGAGAAAAAACAAAATAACCCTCGAGAATAATGTGGGTCAGACCAGTGAAGACCCACCAGCACATGAGCACTCTATCAAGCTTTGATATCTTAGCAACTCGCCCTTTTATAAGAAAAGCATCAAGAAATGAGTAAAAAAAATCCAACAATGTTTTCAGTTGTTTAGAGGTCACCACCATAAAAGAAAGCAAATGTAAATAGAAATCATAGACCATTGTTCAAAATATAAAATAACACTAAGAGTCATATTCAAATCTTCAAAGTAATAATCATATATTTCCTAGTGGATAAATTCCAAAGGGAAAAACATAATCAACAGACAAAATATAAAAAAGGAAGTGTTCCTCTGTGTGATTTTTGATAAGTAAAATCAAACCACACTTATCAAACACAAGTTTCTGAACCATAAAATAAAAGGCCAACTAAAACACCCAGCAACTTTATCTAAAAGATTACTTTGTAACAATTACCTAAAAACATTCAGCTCACCTTAATATAAATGCTTAATTGCATTATTACCGCAAAGCATCAAACTTCAAGCACAAACTTCACTATACAGAAACACAACTAATGAGACTCAATACATCTTTGACCTAAGTTGACTCGACTTGATTAAAATCGACACCTTTAACTATAATATTCTTAAATAATAATAATTACTATTGTTGTATTCATTAAAAAGGATTTCACTGGACCTTTTTAAATCGATTTGTACTAGTAGTATATTCATTGCAATTACCAGAGAGGATCCATATGAGGGAGACAACAAGCAGCGACGACCCGCCATAGACTCCAACAATAGTTGACATTGAGAGGAAACCAGGCATGAAACCTGGAAGATTCAGCTCTCTCGGAACATAAGGATGGCCGCTTCCGTGAGATGTCTGAGCCCCCACCATTTTCCACACCGTACCTTCAGAATATCACCAAAGATATCAATTTTTGGACAAGTTTCCTGCAATAAAGTTCAGGAAGAATTTACATGGTATGTGTTCTATGCTCCGTATACTACATAGGGATTAGGGAGCGCCATTTGCAGTCTTATATATGCTATAGACGTTCCACCCAGCTTTTAATATTATTTAAACAATTAGAATAACTTCCTACATGCTAGATGAAAAGTGATATTATTGAAGATATAAAATATAGCATTCTAATACAAGAAAATATTGGACTTGTAGTAAGAAATTATTTGCACAATATAAAAAACTGAAATAACCACAAACTCTGAACTTGGATCTGATATATGACATATAATGCACTAAATGCAATTTTAAACATGTTTATTACAGAGCAAAAACATAACCCATTTCCACGAAAGCTGAAACAATTGAGGGTAAGAGTAATACTATGCATAGGCTTAATCAAATCTGAAACTGAAAGACCAAAGAACTATTTTTTTTTTCTTTTGCTTTGATAGATAATTTAAGTGTCAAACATCTTCCTATGCAACTCAATTGGTGAAAATTGAGTTCAGACCATACATAATGTGTTAAAAAATGTAAGCTTAACTTGAACCCATCAAAAAGTTTACAAATTACGAGTGCCCGTCAACTAAAACCACCCGATCTCAAGTCAAAAATGAAAATAGACTTCACAAATCTTAGCAAAATTATCATAAAAAAGATAAACCCATTCAGTTATAGTTACAAATGTAGGGATACTGCAATGGTAGTATATCAAGCACACAAATGAAGAAGTAATTTACGTTAGTAAAGTAAATACTACTTAAGAAGCACCTCCTTTTGATCTCACTCTTGATGCAGATCCTTGAGCAGATGATTTTGCGGCCCCGATCAGAATAGATTCAGATGCTACCTCGGACCCACCTGCTCCCTCCTCGTCTTTATATTCAAAACTAGAGAGAGATAGAGGGGAAGAAGAAGACGTGTGTGACAGAGAAATAGGACCCTTCTAACGATAGAGTCGCTGCAGGCTGGCAGCCAAGAAAAAATCATTAACCCTGTGTTTTAAAATGACGGAGAAA
Source organism: Hedera helix (assembly GCA_947179155.2). Taxonomy (NCBI): domain Eukaryota; kingdom Viridiplantae; phylum Streptophyta; class Magnoliopsida; order Apiales; family Araliaceae; genus Hedera; species Hedera helix. The sequence goes on from OX359283.1 coordinate 29,052,907, forward strand.
TTAAAGTTTTTTGTCCAATTTGTTTATTTTTAAATAATATAAATAAATCTTTTATAAACTGCTTCTATGTGTTCATATAACATAATTTTAATTTATAAAATATAAAAATAATTATTAATAAAACATATGAAATGTTAAAATTATCATCAATAAAATCTTTTAAAATAATTTAAGACAAAAAAATTTAAAACGCAAAATATATTTATAGGAAAAATTAAGAAAGTATGACGTCAGCAAACACTTATTAGTTATTAGTAATAAAATAAAGGGTCCGCTTAATATGTGCCCTAAGGGTACACACTAAGCGCGGAAAATAAGAGATGGGATCCGCTAAAAATTATTTCTTTATATAGTTGTACTGAATTCAATATATGGGCTCCACTAGTATATTATTTTTTTATACATTAAATTCAGTGTACCTACATAAACAAATAATATTATACATCGTTTTCCGCGCTTAGTGTGTGCCCTAAGGGCATACATTAAGAAAATCCTAAAATAAATGGGGTTCCGTTGTGTTTGATTGTATTTTAATATCTCTTAATGTATTTTAATATTTGAAATTAGAATAAAAAGATTGTTTTGAATGTCTCTAAATCATTAAAATATAAAATTAAATCTAAATTATTTAAAAAATTATATTAAAATATATTATGAGATGGACTATTAAAATATATATAGATACAATTAAATACACGTTAATTTATGGTGCAGCAACTATAAAAAGTAAAAAGAAAATTGTAATAATAATTATTATTAGCTCTTCTCGTTTTTATATTAACTTAAATTAATTATATTCTACTCCTTTGTTTCACCAAAAAATAAAAAATTCATGTGTTTAAAAAAATGTTTCGCATAAAAAGAGTCCACTTTTATGATAATGATAAGATAATGATTACTCAGTTCTCGTTTATGGGGGTGAGTTATCAGGTTCTAAGATAATGACTACTCTCCGGTTTTAAAATATATGATTAAATTTAATTTTTTAAATTTAACAAATTCATTAAAATGTGTGATGTGGATAATAATTTATTATATTAATTATTAATAATATAATTAATTAAATATAAAATAAATATTTGATTAAAATTTTAAAAACATAGCTTGCTTAATAAATTATTAAATATTTTTTAAAATAATAAATTATTAAATGATACATTGTATGTTTTTGTAATTAATTATTAAGGTAAATATTTGAATTGTGTATAAATTTAGTTAGTAATATTATAAAAAAATAATTATGTTAATTTTATTTAAGCTTTTAATGAAATTTTATATTAGTGTTCATATTAACAAATTTTGCTTTAAATTCTTATTCAAATAGACTTATGAATTACTATAATTATTCAAGTATTTTTTTAGTTATTGTGTTTTAGAAAAAGTCACATATATTATTAATGTAATTAATCATGTGATTTGATAAAATTTAGATCTGTAACTATAAAATACTCATAATATATCATTTTACATTGTAATAAACATCATATAATCACAAAACTAAATTCTATATCGTCTTATACTTCGATTAGATAAAACTAACATAAAATTGAAATATATGATATTGTATAATGTGTTACCATGTCTTAATTAATTACATAAACATGTGATAAAAAAAATTGTAATAAAATTGATAAAATTAAAAATAAAAATTCTTGTCTTAGTTAATTACATACAATTGTGATCATTCTAGTCCTCTTATTGATATGAATATTTTAAAATTTGGATAATATTTAATTGATACAAATTTGGATAGTACCTATGCATAGCTGAACCAAAATTTAGTTAAATTTATATTTTTAATTATATAGTTGATTTGAAATATTTTTAAATTCAAAATGAATAGGATTCATTTAATTTTAGATAACATAATTATGAAAACTGTAAATTATCCAAATTAAAAGTATTATTTCATTAGAAGATTTTTTTTTTTGGACATGAAAATATTAATTACTTTCAAATGTTAAATAAATTACATTAATTTTGAATTTAAATTTTTTAAAATTAAATTCTTAAGGTTAATAGTGACTTATGTTTCGGGACTTAGGGAGTTATTATTAGATTTAATGCGATTATATATCATAATTTAATAAGATTCTAAGTTCTAATGAACTTTAATTTATTTAGACACTAATTTAGTAAGGAATTCATGATTAAAAGAAATATAATTAAACCATGATGTTAAAAATTTTATGTGTTAATGAATTTTAATTTAATTTATCAATTAAATTAATAAGAAAAGTGCAAAACTAAAATTAAATTTGTGTTTTAATTACGAGTGTTATTATATATATGACTATAAATTTATGTCAATATCAATATCAATTTATGTGGATATATGATATGGGAGAGGATAAGGAAATGATCCGAATATTTTTATTTTTTATCCTATGACACATATTATTTTTAAATTTTAAATATTTTTAAAATAAAAATAATTTATATGTCGACTAAGTTAACAATAAATGTGAATTAAGATTAATATAAAATAAATATATATCAAATACAATAAAATAATAATATACAAATCTCTTGTATATTCTCTTATGTACTATATTTACGCATGCGTCAATATTAATTACTCCATCTATATGAATTTATTGCCATACTCTTTTTATTCCTAAAATGATGACTCGAGGACAATTTTCATATAATTTAATGTATTTAAATAATTATTAGCAGAGAGTTTAAATTTATTTCCCAATTTATCTTGAATTTTAAGTTTGGAGAATGGGTGAATTAATGTGAGTAATTCATTATTTAGCTAAATAAAATATGATGTATAGTAAAAGATAAATTAATTCAAATAAAAAATTATTTAATTGACTTTTATTTTGAAAATAATTTTTTTTATCACTTAACTTATCTTATTGGGGTCTGAGGGAGTATATTATATAACAACACTTTTTAAAAAATATAAAAATAATAATTTAACAAATCAATAGCAAAGAACAAATAACAGTAAAAGTAGATAAATACAAACTCCTCCAGATTATCAATTAGAGTAATTAAACATTTTTTTTTTTATAAAGACGGCAATAACAACAACAACGACCAAACGGCTGTTCAAACACTATATATATATATATATATATATATATATATATATATATATATATCATCAGCACCAAATAAGTTGAAACTGAAGTATTTGGTGTTGATGATATATATGTATATATATATATCCAAATACTTCTGTTTCAACTTCTCTCTCTGTTATATATAGATACCATTTCTGTAACTATATATATAGTATAAAAATTTACATTTTTATTGATTTTCAATGGCGGGTCTTCATTCATCTCACAAACCCACCTCTTCTCGTTCTTCGTCATCGTCTCATAGTTTCGCTTCGAGACTACTTTTGTTGCTCACTGTTCTGTTACTCACTCTTGCGGCCTTTGCTTTCATTCTCCAATGGCGAGGCGGATTCGTCGACCCAATGACCCATTGGTTGCCAGATGATCGACCCCAGTTTCCGAGTACAGGTGGCTCCATTCCGGTTCGCAAGTCCTCGTCGGATTGTGTGAATGGTCTGGCTCAGAGAAGTTCGCCTTCCTTTCCCTACTTCAGGGATTGGAAATTCAGTTATGGGTCGGATCTTAAGCCTAAGGCGAGTCCGAAATTTGATAGTTATTTTTGGGTCCTTGAATTTTCTTGGGTTTATTAATGTTTCTTGGATTTCTTTATTGATATAATCTATGCATATGTTCGGACATTTCTAAAAGAAGTGTATCTATTTGTTTTTGTATGCATGAACGTGTACATATGCGTACAATAAAAATTTGAACAGTGAATTGATAAAATTATTTGCAGGCATGTTGACATTCTATAATAGTTATCCATCTTGTACTGACAGTGGGTTGAAATTACTATTCGGTCCCCATGATGCCGCTCGGAAGTTGGCCCATACTAAGGAATTAGAACTGAGATTATTTTTTTGTTATCTCTGCACTAAGTAATTAATATTTTTTTGTTGTACATTTTACTTTTGTTTTGTTTCTTAAATTTGGAAAATCTTGCACGTCGCTATATAACTCTTTTGTCATCACCATTTTGCTGTTTGACAGATATGTTTTATTTCGACCACCTCTGCTGGATTAGAGCAGATTTTGCCATGGTTATTTTATCACAAGGTTATTGGGGTTTCGACCTTTTTTCTGTTTGTGGAAGGGAAAGCAGCGTCTCCTAGTGTATCTAAAGTCTTGGAATCTATTCCCGTGAGTTTAAATCCTTGGCTTCCTTCTATATCTTTCTGTCCTCTGTTTCAGTATGATCTTACAAACATCTATAATTGCATATCTTTTGTTTCAGGGAGTAAAAGTAATATATAGAACAAAGGAAATGGAGGATCAACAAGCTAAGAGGTTGGTTCTCTTGCCATTTGAATGTTATTTATTGGTACTAATATGCAAAATTTCTAGTTATGATAATCTTCTACTTTTGCTGGTTTTCTTTTTGATTGCTGATAGTAAAACTTTCCTTAACATTTTAATCTCTTGTTTAGACAGGGACCTCAACCAAAGGTCTTCTACCACCTGACCAACAGGAATTTGTAATGTCTAAGCAATATGAGAATAACCCTTTTAAGGTTTCATCATCGTTACTAAAGTTTTCCTCTTGTATATTACATTGCACTACAGTTGCATCCCCTTCAGTTAGTACAAACTACAAATAAATATTCACTTTTTCTTTGTTGAGAGAGAGAAAAGGGAAGATGTTTTCTATTATTATTTACAATGTACAATAGAGAGCCTATATATAGGCTTAGAGCTGTAGTACATTTGAAAAGTAAATCAATTATCCCTCCTAATCATATATGCAATCCCTCTGAGCATGCAATCCCCCAAATAATGCAATATAATAATATCCTAAAATCTTTCTAGAATATCTACTAACACTCCCCCTCAAGCTGGAGCTTATGCCCAGCTTGTTATAAATATATGTAAGTAATTCTAGTAGCTCCCAAGGAAAACTGGTTGCCAATCTTGATGTGACTTGCGTATATAATCCCTTTTTGGATCTTTTCATGAACAAAGTGACAGTCAACTTCAATGTGTTTGGTTCTTTTATGAAACATCGGATTAGAAGCAATATGAATAGCTGTCTAGTTATCACACCAAAGTTGCATAGGTACCAACTAGTTGAATTCCAGTTAACAAATGCTTAAATCAAATTAATTCATGAGCCATTGCTTTATATTCTGATTCTTCACTGGACCTAGACATAACAATTTACTTCTTACTCTTCCATACCATGAGATTTCCTCCAACAAATACACAATACCCTATAGTAGATCTCTTGTCTAGTGGAGACCTTGTCCAATTTGCATTCGAGAATCTTCCACTCTATTATGTCCATGATCACGAAATACTAATCCACGACCTAGAGCACCCTTGAGATACTTCAATATTCTCATAATTACATCCTAATGTGAGGACCTAGGAGAGGATAAAAATTGACTAACTGTGCTAATAGGGAAGAAAATATCTAGTCATGTGACCGTAAGGTAATTGAGCTTGCCCCACAAGTCTTTTATACCTGTCTGGATTTCCAAGAGGTCTCCTTCTGTTGTTAACTTCTGACTAGTATCCATGAGTGTATTAGCTGGCCGACATCCTAATAAGCTAGTCTCCTCTAAGAGATCTAAGGTATAATTTCTCTGGGATAAGAATATACCCTTGATTGATTGAGCCACTTCAATCCCTGAAAAATATCACACTTTTCCCAAATCCTTAGTGGCACTTTTGCATTAAAAAGGACTGTAAGGTACTAATACCTTCTTTGTCATCCCCTGGAATTACAATATCATCGACATACACAACAAGTAAGATTTGCCCCATTGAAGTCTCCTGATGAAACATTGAATGATCAATACCACACCTTGTTAGACCAAACTCAATAACCACCTCTGTAAATCTGCCAAACCATGCCTGTAGAGATTGTTTAAATTCATACAAAGTTTTCTTTAGCTTACATACCAAACCGAACTCCCCCTGAGCAACGAACCTTAGAGGTTGTTTCATGTACACAATCTCATGTAAATCGCCATGGAGAAATGCATTTTTAACGTCTAACTGATGTAATGGCCAGTGATAGGAAGTTACTTGAGAAATCAACATATGTACAAAAGCTATTTTCGTAACAAGAGAAAATGTCTCAAAATAGTCATCACTATAAATTTGAGCATACTCTTTGGCAACTAATCGAGCTTTTAAGCGAGCAAGAGATCCATTAGGATTCACTTTGACTGTGTAAACCCATTTGCACCATACTCATATGCGTGAGGAGGTAGCACAATTAAGTCCTATGTACCATTTTTCTCTAAGGATGTCATTTCCTCCACCATTGTTACCTTCTAACTAGGATGAGATAATGCTTTTGAGATAGTCTTAGGGATAGAATAAGATAAAATAGTAGATAAACAAGTACGACAGGAAGAAGATAAGTCAAAATAGGACAATGAAGCGGAAATAGGATGTTGGGTCAAGTACGCTTACCTTTTCGAAAGGTAATAGGCTTATTTAAGTCAGATTCTTTATATGGCTTCTCAGAATCTTCTGATAAAGATGATGAAATAGTAGAATCAACTAGTAGGGTAGGAGGGACTGTATCTGTTTAAGGTCGACAAGAATATACGTACCGAATGTCTTGTGTACGTTGAGGAAAAGACATGGAAAGAGGAGTAAGGATGTCCTCATCCAAATTTGTACGTGACTCAAATTGAAAGTGAAAGGGTGTGGTCTCAAAGAAAGTGACATCAGCACTAGCAAAATATCGCTTAAGTTCAAAAAAGTAACATCTATAGCCTTTTTTGAGTCCGAGAATATCCAATTAACACACACTTCAAAGCTTTGAGATCCAATTTAGATACACGAGGACAGTGATCTCAAGCAAAATAGGCACATCCAAATATCTTTGGTGGTAATGAAAAAAGTTACTGAGGTGAAAAAAGAACTGAATGATGAATATTCCCATTCAAAACAAAATGATGGCATGCACTTAATTAACAACATGTTGTAAAATTGTATCTGCCCAGCAACTTAGGAGCATACATCTCAAACAATAATGCACAAACAACCTCCATAAGACGTCGATTCTTTCATTCATCGACACCATTTTATTGTGGTGTGTATCTGTGCAAGAGCATTGATGAACCATACTATGTTGTGCCATAAATATAGTGAATGGAGAAGAAAAATACGCAAGTGCATTGTCACTTCTTAAAACATGAATTAGAATACTGAATTGAGTAGCAACTTCACGAACAAAATTAGTGAAAATAAAGAATAACTCAGAACAATTTTTCACTAAATAAAGGCAAGTAACCCTCGAATAATCATCCATAAAAGTAACAAAATACTTAAATCCTAATTGAGATGTTACATGACAAGATAAACATCAAAATGAACTATATCAAATGGGTTTGTAAACTGTTTATTGACTCTGGATGGGTAAGTCACCCGATAATGCTTCCCAAACTGACAGACTCACAATCTAAGTTAGATAAGGAATGAAAGTTGGGCATCAACTTCTTCAAATTAGATAGAGAAAGATGGCCCAGTGAACTTGAAAAGGTGATGCAATAACAGAACATACAACTGATCTTGGTACTCTAAATGAAGACTCATTTAACAGATATAGGCCCCCTTGCTACACGGCCTCTACGAATCGTTTTCTTCTTCGTAAGATCCTAAAAAACATAAGAATCAGGATAAAAGGTTATTGAGCAATTAAAAGTTTTTATCAGTTTGTTAACATAAATAAGATTAAAAGGAAGTGCGGGAAGAAACAAGGTAGATTCAAGAAAGAGAGAAGAGCTCAAAGGAATACTACCTATGCCTTTAACATTGAGGATGGACCCATCTGCTAGAGTAACACTAGAATGGGTTGAGATTTTTTAAAAGGAAAAAAGATTACTAGAAGTACTTGTCATATGATCGAAAGTCCCAGAATCAATTACCTAGGAATGAGAAGTAGTGAGGCAAGCACTGACATTACCTATTTGGACAAAAGTAGTAGTGAAAAAGGTTTGTGGTTGATAAGAAGCTTGATACTGAGTGTATTGTGCATACTCCTTAACATTAATGGTCAGTGTTTTCTCCTCGATATTTTGGGTAGCCCTTGGTTGGACTCCATACTCTGATCCAGTAACAACATTAACATATCATGGTTGCCCTTAAAAGGATTGACCTTGTGTTGATGTCGACAATATTGTTAAATATGGTTGGGCTCGCCGTCATAAAAACAAACAATTTGACCTGAACTAAAACTTTCAGAACTCTGTCCCCGGCTAATCCCTTTGCCTCCATGAGTATTGTCATGGCCCATGACCACTCTAACGACTACCAATACGACCCCCTCCTCAAAAAGCATATGAAGCACCTTGCACCGTTCTTCTACCATGGATAGTAAAAAGTGCAGCCTTCTCAGAAGACTATAAGGAGTAGAGTCGCACGAGATACCCATAGAACCCTTGCAAAAGCATCAGTGAGTGAGGGAATTCCAGAACTACTCAAAAGTTGTGAGCGAATTGATTCAAATTCTGGACCTAGAGCACCAAGAAATCCCATAACTGCCAATTACTCCCACTGAGCTTGTATTTTTGTTATATTAGTGATGATAGGGAGCAAAGAATTCATCTTTTCGTACATTTTTTTATAATCAACAAAAAATTGAGTAATTTGAACGTCCATCCTTGAAATATTTTTGAGAGACATCATAGATACGAGCAAGATTATTTTTACTAGAATAAAGAACCACGAATAATCTCACAATCTCTTAACCGTATCAATATAAGTGACTAAATCTACAATCTGACCATCCATAAAAATAAGCAATTGATATAGAATGCGAGCGTCCGTCAAGTCCCATTCTTCTTGTCGAATTGTAAAGGGTCATGTTTGTGTAAAATGATTTTCGCGTTCTCTTCCAATCAGAGCTAAGCGTACAATTTTCTGCCATTCTGAATAATTATTGAGACCCTTTAACTTCTTGTCAGTAAGGCGATTAGATGAGGAACCCACCCTAGTAACTATATGAGAATTTTTCAAAACCATTACCGTAGACGTCTTGCTTGCCTTAGTTGTCATCTTGCACGTATAAAAAACTTAACCTAAAGAACGAATACAATCTAACTCACACAAGGAATTCCAAGAATAACAACCCAATTTTAAATGTTCATCTATTAAAAGAAAAATACTTCATCACTTTTGCCCAAGCGATGATGAACATCACCCCTGCTATAGTAGCAACGAACAGTGCTCTATAGTGTCGGTGAACAATGATATACTATAGTGTCAACAATAATCTGCTAGCGTCAATGAACAGTAATTTGCTATAGTAAAAAAAAATTTTAGAAAGAAAAAAAAAACAGAAAAGAAAATTAGGATACCGCAGGAATACGGAACCTACGCTCTGATACCCTGTTGAGAAAGAGAAAAGGGAAGATGTTTTCTATTATTATTTACAATGTATAATAGAGAACCTATACATAGGCTTAGAGCTGCAGTACAATTGGAAAGTAAATCAATCATTCCTTATTTATACAATCCCCTAATAATGTATGCAATCCCCCAAATCATGCATTATAATAATATCATAAAATCCTTTTAGAATATCTACTAACGTTCTTCAAACATGGAAAATGTGAAAATATAATAATTCAATAACCAGAAGCCCATCCTGAAAGTACAAGACACTACTACAAGTTCAATTAGACAAGAGATTAGTTCTCCGGGAAGCTACAACGTATCTCATCATGGAGTAAACTAAGCCCGTAAAAGTTACGCAATGTGTAATTACTAGTTTTAGATGTATTATATTTGTTGAACATCCTTCTAATCCTTATTGAGATCATTTTGAATGTTCTTTCTTTCTCGAATGTTCAAGTAAGACGTGAAATATTTGTATATATAGAGGTTCTTGTTTTCTTTGTGCAGGTTGTAATACGTTGTTCTTTCATTTAATTGGTACAAGTTTCATCTTAATATCTCAATGGTGTTTCAATCTTGTTAATGTTTATTAGTTGGATTCTTCAGCCGGATCTGGAATGAGACTTGGTTGTCGGGTTTCTTCTACAAACCATGTAACCACGAGTTATTTGTAAAACAATCCCTCAATATGGAAATGGCTATAGTCCTCGCAAGGGTATGGTCATATGTTTTAGTCTGTTGCTGTTTGTAATGTAATCTTTATTATTTGTAAATAATCTCGACAAAGTTTTTGACCTTGTCTATAACCATGTAGGAAGTTGGTATGGATTGGATCATTCATCTTGACACTGATGAGCTACTACATCCAGCAGACACTCTTGAGTACTCTCTAAAAAAGCTGCTGTCAGATGTACCTGAAAATGTTGATATGGTTGTCTTTCCAAATTATGTGAGTGAATTGGTTTACTCAGTAATTATTTTATTTTTTTAAATTGTTAATAACAGGTAGTTGGTCATTTTTTTGTCTTATGCGTTCTCTTTTGATTCTATATTATATCCTTGTTATCCCTTTAAGATGGTTAGGATGATGCCAAACTGTTTGTTTCAGGAGAGCAGTGTTGAACGAGATGACGTAAAGGAACCTTTTAGTGAAGTGAGATTGCTTTCTTTCTTTCTTTCAATATAATTTTAAAGTGGTGAATGTGAAATACATCTATTTTATGATTATGGTTTTACTCTTTTTTTAACTACCTCTTTACCCAGATGAATACTCTCTTAAGTTAAGTCTAGAAAATAACTAATGATTTTTTCCAAAGTTGATGACGGTGCCCGGATATGTGTATCTAGTGCAGGCAAAGTTTAGAGTGTCATGAATATCTTTTTTGCATTGTGTTATAGTGAGGTTATGGAATTTTCCTTTTGGGTTTTTTTGAGGAGGCTTGACTGTCCCCTTACTCCTTGGAGAGTTGCTTTGGATAAAGACTTTGGGGTTTTAAGAGACACTGGGATGCCAATATTCTTTGATGGAGGTGTCTACTTTTTGCTATTTTATGGGGTATATGTACTGAAAGTAATGATAGAATTTTAAATGGTGCTTATCTCACTCTTCCTCTTCTTTGGGATAGGGTTTAAATTCTAGCATCACTGTAGGCTTCAACCATGTGAACTTTTAGAGGACTGGCTATTTCAGATGTTCATCGAGATTGGTTGGTGGCGCTTCATTAATTTTTGTTTATCTTGCCTTATTTAGGCTTTCAGTTGTGCTGAGTCATACATTATGTTCTTTAGAATTACTTTTGTTGTTTGTTCAGATTTTCAGATAGTTTTATTCAGTTGTGGGAGTTGGGAAGAATTTTTAGAATTGCATTGTAGAGGGAAGTGATAGAAAGTGTTCTAACAGATGATTAAAAAGTGATCAAGTATAAGGGATGGTTGTTTGGTGTATCTTGTAGCTATTTAGACTGCTTGGTTGGTCTACTTTCTCACGTATTGGAATAAGGGAGTTAATGAAGATGTGATTACCGTGGATGATCCAACCAAGTTCACTTCCAACCTGACATTTCTATTTACCTGGTTATAGTAATATCCAGTACCTGCTAAACCCAGGTTGGATAGGCTCTTATCTGTTCTTGGCTGAGTATTCGTGCCGTGGCTGGAGAAGCTTTTCTCCTCGGACCACACTTTAACTGATCTTCGGACTCTTATTTACAGAGATACAGTTGTTATAACTTTTATGAGACTTACTTCGTAAGCCTCTTCCTTTTGAATAATTAACATTGAACTTTTTGACTTAGATTAATTTCAAGTGATGCAGCTTCTATTTTTCAATAGGTCTCAATGTTCAAGAAGAACTATGACCATCTTCCGAAAGACACATATTTTGGCAATTATAAAGAAGCAACTCGAGGTAATCCAAACTATTTTTTGACATATGGGAATGGGAAAGCAGCTGCTCGTATTCAAGATCATCTTCGTCCCAATGGTGCACACAGATGGCACAACTACATGACCACACCAAAGTATGGCCACTACTCTTAGCATTGCCAATCAATTGTGTATCTCCCTCTCTTACCACATATAATCTTTTGTTTGTAGAAATATGTAATCTTAGGAAGGCAAATTGGAGTAGATTCCTCCCCATTTTAACTCTCTGTTGTATAATCTGATTTTTTTTGCTTCAGTCTGCTAGGCTGGATTTAGGTCTCCCTCCGTCCTAAAAAAGGAGTGCCATTTCCTTTGTAAGATGCAAAGAAAATGTGTACCCTTTTTTTAAGGACATATGATGTACGATGGATTATATTTACTTGTAGATGCATGTGTTATACGATAGCTCCTTGGAATCACCACTGTGGCGCTAGATATTGCTATCTACACCTTCACTGATAATACTTTATTTTGTTTAATAATTTCCTAAAATCTTACTGTTTTTGTTGTTTAATATATATTGGTTTAGTGGAAAGTAGTATTTTCTTTCTATTGATGATATAAGCATAAATGTAATATTATATGTTACATTATAGTGAGATCAAATTGGATGAGGCTGCCGTTCTGCATTACACATACCCCAAGTTTTCGGATTTAACTTCAAGACGTGATAGATGTGGCTGCAAGCCTACACAAAAGGATGTTAAAAGATGCTTTATATTAGATTTCGATAGAGCTGTAAGTTCTGATGCATTTATATTACTTTTAATTTGCCTCTTTTCTTTCATTTCAATGAGCCCAATTTACTATATTCTTTTATGTCTGCCTTGACAGCTCGACCAGCTTATGTTTTTGTTACCGTTTAACTGTAAATAGATCTGTTAGTACTTGCACGTTTAGAATTATAAATCTTATTTAATGATTACAAGTATCAGATTTGTATGACTTTATTTACTTCGTAATCATTATAATGTATCCTGCATCATATAATCATCTAGACGTGGTTGAACATATTGTTGTTGTCAAGGTATCATTCCTATGCGCATTCCATGGTCTTTTTTAGGTATAGGATGGTCTCTTTTCGTCTAGGAATTGGGTTGCTTGGAAGTATCAAGTCAATCACGATCTTGCCTTTTGTGGTTTTTAATACATTTTTGAAACTTGTGAAGCATGGGTGTTACAGCTTACTTGAATTGTCCAATGCATAATTACAACTTAGTAAAGGAGAATTATAAACTTATGCTTCAGATGTGGAGACTGGAGAATAATTTCCAACAACATATGTAGTTTTGGCCTCCAGATTTTTCTCTGTTTTCCATTGAAAGTTTGTCGATGGCCATGTGTAATGTTTCTAGACATGAGTTGTGTCAACCATGAGGTATTCCCTGTCCTGTGACCTTAAAAAAATACACAGTTTGTTGGGAATGGTTTGCAGCATAGTTTTTTGGAAGATAAGAAATGTCTTGTCGGTTTATCATAATGTTCTAACGTTCTGCATAATAATGATTATCTCTAGATTAAAATCTAGTTTCTTGTCCAAATTCTAAGATGCTTGATTGGTTTTAGCTATGTTATTCTTTGATCTTTCATACTAAGTCAAGGGTGTCATTTTTTGGGCTAAACTATATAAGAACCCATGGTTTACGCTATCTAGACTCTGGAGTGATCATGTTATGTTGCACGTGGGCTTAAGTACTATTGAAATTCCAAAGTGTTTTTTTTTCAAGTCGTGCACATAGTTGTAGAGTGTGTTAAAATACCTATTAACTCCGTTATGTAATGGAGTTGAGAATTTAAGATTGAGTGAAGCAACTCTCAGGGGTATAGAACGTAATCAATTTTAGGTGAGGATCCTGAAATATTGTCTCTGAACAACTATACTATTTCATAGCACTCAACATCGTCTTCTGGGCCTTTACCTTGTACAATGCTTGCATCCTGTTCTTCCATAATGGGTAATTGTAAACACAATAAATTCAACCTTAGGAAGCACTGTTTAAACTTGTATTAATCATTATACTTATGCTTACTGCAGACTCAAAAGCTTTGTGATGAACAGCATAATTATCTCACACTGATGATGATATACTGAATATTTGGTTGATTAATTAACATTCTGATTAGTTTTTCATATTGCATATTGCCATTGATATTCATATGGGTGGTAATGATAAAGATTTGTAGAATATAGATATTAAAATTAGGAGTTCTATGGGAACAACATTTAAGATCGAAAGGTATTTAACCCAGACATCTAATATTTTGAAAGTCATTCTGCTTAATGCTATTTGACTATTTCAAATGGTAAAACACTGCAGCACTTGGTTCAAAAACTCCCAACAATACATGGTAAATTTGGAAATTTCCTTCTTGGCCTTTTCCTTTTCTTCAAGTAGTTTGGATTTGTAACCCACAACAAATTAAATAAAAGGCAGCATTTTTTCACACTTGTAGCAGTCTTCATGCATTAGTGATCCAAAGTGTGTTTCTGATGTGAACTTAATAATTTTGAATACACAGTACATCTGTAACACTGATAAGCATATGCTGAATATTGGATTGTTTAAAATTCTGATTACTCTCCAAAAACAAGCATCTTGTCAACATTCGTATGGACGGTAATTCTGATGTAGAATACGGATAGTGAAGATTTGAATGATATGGAGTGTAGACATTCTAATATGTTGCAATTTAATTTGGTTATTCTTATCTTGCTAAGATTTTGCACTGCAGGCGTTTATAATAGCTTCTTCGGCAACGGAGGAGGAAATGCTTCAGTGGTAAAAGTTATATTGAAAAATTGTCAATTTTTCTATCCTGTTCTTTCATCTTAAAACTGAAATAAATAAATCTTTTCATACTCTGTTTTCTGATGAAAAAATTGGCTGGTGAACTCAAAAATCACCAAATCAATCTGGCTAGATGCATAGAGTGCTAAAGTTTGCAAATGAATTGTCAATTATGAGGCCTCCTTTGCTTATATTCTATACACATAAAATTTGAGTTACAAACATTGTTTTACTGTGACATGGCTTCTTACTGATTTTCTCCTAGTGACATTTCACTAGTGTAACTGAATATAATACACCATGAAATAAACATTTGTTGAAGTGACCTCCCTTCTTAGGAAAAGTATTAAACGTTTTTAGTGTTGCCTTCAACAAATTAAAATATTTGTTTCCCAGATGAAGCGACATTTTTGTTTGAATTACCTTCAATTGGAAAAAACTGTATTGATGCGAGACGACTGTTTTGTTTTCTACTTGAAATCAAACTTATCTTGATTAGGATTTTTTAGCCCTGGCCCTCCTCCCTTCATCCCTGTTGTGCAAACACTTGATCTCTGTGCAGTAATTTCTTTTGATAGAAAACTGAAGATTTTCTTTCTACCTTAATTTTGCAAGTGATATTTTGATTCTTGTTAGAACTTCTTCTTAGTAATCTTTTACTTGCTTTAGGTATCGTGAACACGTTGTATGGACCGACGAAGCTCTAAAATTGAAACTTTTAAGGAAGGGCATTCTAACTCGCATTTATGCTCCAATGGTGAGTCCCATTGGTCAATTTCCGAAATAGAATGTTTTTCCTCAAAAAATATTTGTACATCGAATCTCTTTCATTTTTTTCTAGAGTTTCTTGATAAATACAATATTACCTGGTTATTACACAGGTAAGATTACGCCTTCCTAATATAACTTTATTAACAGATAATTATTCAAGGACTGAGGGAATCCGGAATTTTCGGTTCTATAATTGAATCTGCACAAACAAGTCTATCAAAGGATACATTTTTATCATATGCTGAAAGTAGTAACACCTCTAGAGCCGCCAAATCCAGAGTAATCTCTTCAAGAAAGATCGGTAAGACTGTAGAATTTCAAGCAACTGCAAGGAAGATTTTGGACATTTCAGGCACCGATTCTGCAGCAATTCCGCCATTATCTCCTCCTGACTTGGACAATATTCACCTTGATATTTAATATTTTTTTTTTTTGGGATGGGGGTTGTTCATGATAAAGTATTCTTGCTTTGAAACTGAGACTCGTTATATTAGTTCAGATGAGTTACATATAGTTGGCAAAAGATTTGGCGAGGGTGTTTTAGATCATTAACCAAGCGCTAGTGTACATTTCAGACATGGATTAAAGGTTTTAGATGTAGAGAGAGAGATCCATACATTTTTTCTTTCTCAATTTCCGGGCGGCTGCTTGGCTGAGATGTTACATGTTTATGCGGCTGATTTTCTTGTATACAAACAAAGCAAAGGCAGGGTAATGATCGGTTTACCCCTAGAAATGGTATAATTGCCGTTTTATTTTTTGTCATTTTTAGTTTTGCACCATCTATAGTTCATTAAATCAAGTCCTGCTAAAAATTCTTTCTTTTTTTTTGGTTGAAATTGGTATATGATATGTGGTTGCCTGCCTGATTATCATGAGGATGTAGTTTTTGCTGTTGTTTTTACACGTTATTGATGAGAAAACTATATCATTGGTGGGTAATTTTTTTTCTATTCCCCATATTCGTATGTATAGACAACTTTATTTGTAAGCGTTTCTTCTTATTTAAAAAGAATAAAAACAAAAGTAATGTAAAAGCTTCTCCGATGCATATTCATTTTAATTATTTAAACTCTTGAGAAAATCTATTAGCAATATGCTTGCCTTTTTTTTCTTTCTCCTTCTAATTCCTGTGAAAACCTGAGAGAAGAAAAGGAATAGAATTATTATTTGTACAAGTAAAAATTAATATTTTTATAAGATTTTTCCGTGTGAGTTTTAATCACTATTCATATTAAAGGGATTCTGTAAAACTATCGCTTGCTTTTATTCGAGAAAATATCAATTTTTTTACATAAATGATAGACTTGAAGGCAAAACCCTCTTCTACCCAACAATAAAATCCGATAAAACAAATACTTGAGACTAGTTGAAGAGCGAATCAGTATCTGTGAGAATGCGCAAAACTTCAAGTAGGGATAATAAAAATTAGATAACGTAGAATGATGGTTAGATAATAAAATTAGTAGTATTTTCAATTTAATTTAACTTTTATGCTTTTAATTTTTTTTCCCGAATTTCAGACATAACGTAAATAGGATTGAATAGTGTAGTTGGTATGAGAGTCTTAAACTTATAAGTATGTATACTCAAAAATTAATTATAAAATTAATTTTAATTATTAAAAAATATAATTTAATACAGATTTAAATGTAAAATAATATTTTTTAATAATTAAAATAAATATAATAATTAATTTTATAATTAAATATTATATATATAGACTTATTCATTTAACCCAGCCCAGTCAATACTGATTGTAAATATTAAGAATAAGTCTAAATATATTACTTTGACACACAATATAAAATACTACTACAATATCAATTATTTAAAAAATAAAATTTCTCCAATTTTTTAACGGTCGAGGTGTGTTCGGTTCCAAAGTAGTAAATATCACTTCTTGACTCCCACGTGTACTATTTAAGCTCAACAGTGATGACATGTCCAATCTGATGATGTGGAGGCACCCAATTGGATAGTACACGCGGAAAACTGATTTACTTGGTAAAGAGACTTGTCTTCTCTTGAAGCGAAACCAGAGAGAGAAAGGTGTGAGCAGATTCTCCATGGCAGCTCGGAAGAGGGCTTCTGTTGACGGCACTGCAAAAGCTACATCAACCAACGAAACGCAAAAGCACAAATCCGCAGAAGCCAACGCCGGTACGACTTCAACCTCCCCAATCGACCCTCCGATCGCTCCGACAAAAGCAAGCCAAATACTGAAATTCTCAATCATATTCTTCATTTCCTACTTTTACCTAATATTCTACCATTATGGGTCTAGTATTGAACCAGAGCTTAAGAGATCGATCCTTATAAATGCCCTCCTCAGCTTCACTGGCTTCTTTCTAACCCTAGCCATGATCCCCGTTGCTTCTCGGTACGTGCTCAGGCGTAATATGTTTGGTTACGATATTAATAAGAAGGGCACTCCTCAAGGTTCTATCAAAGTGTGAGTCTTTTTTTTCCTCCTATAAATATTGTTGGAACTTAATTAGATTCCAGTCACGGCATTAAATATCTTGATTCTGCTTTTTTAGATCTATTTTTGTTTATGAAAATGATATCTGAAGCTGAGTTCCATGTCCCCCTCCTTAAATTCACGAGTCTAAGATTGTTTTTTATTCGTATATAATATACGAATAGTGGTATATAACTGTTGTGTTGGAAGTACTTCTTGTTCTTGAACTGGATTCGTGATCTTGACATATACTGGAAATTGCTCTGGGGTGTCTGTCTTTCAATCGAAATGATTTTAGTCTGGCCATGTGTTGCATTACTAATTGGCATTTTGACTTTAATTTATATTTTTTTCTTCCAGTGATTAAATATTGTTTTATTTGTTCTTTTCACAGTGAACTGAATTGGCTTTATTGCATGTGGCAACCGTAATGTGAAACAGTTTTGTTACTTAAAATGTATGGATGAATCTTTATAATCCTAATATTTTTACTCAAAAGTCAGTCAGATAATTATTTCATTAATTCATTCAAATTGTTAGATTTTATTTCCATCTGATATTGCGAAGTTAGCACGTGGCTTTGATTTTTTTTATTTTTTTTTAAATTTGTGTCAATATATTCCAATCTTCCATAATTCAAATTGTGATACTTTATTACTTTCTTAGCTCCAAATAGTTCAGATTTGGAAGTAACAAAGTGTTTCTCTTCAATCAATTGTATAATATCTCAATGCGCATACAAGATAGACATTGACCATGTGTTATTTTTTAAAATTGTCTGATCTTGAACTTGGACACTCTGTGGGTCTGAAAGATTTTTTTCAAGTAATTGAAGGATTATTTTTCATTCTATATTTCTAAGGACAATTAATAGATCAAAAGTTATTGTTACTCTAGTTCTGATCAAATAATCTTAAAGTGTCGACAACAACGTTCTATCTCACTATTTTTCCCACCAATTTTAAAGATTTGGCATCGAATGATTCTTCGAATTTCCCATGATCAATTTTTATAAGAAAGAATTATAGTCAACCGTGCTTATGGTAACAATATGAATGAAGAGACATACAGAACTTTAGCCTTTTGACAATCACGTTTTGGCATTGACAGTATCTTTTCTTGCAGGCCTGAATCTTTGGGGATTGTTGTTGGAATTGTTTTCTTGGTCTTGACCATCTTATTTCAGTATTTTAACTTCACGTCAGATTCAAATGTAAGTATTTTATGTTTCAGATAGGTATACTTTGGATTTCTAGCAATAATTCTATGATATCCTCTCTCTCTTTCTTTCTCTCTCTCTCTCTCTATCTATCTATCTATCTTGTGAACATCTCTCTTCTTCTTTTTTTCTTTCTCCTAACTAAAAAGAGTACAATGTATGCCATGTTAAGGGGAAAAGTGAAGCATGCTGGACAAGGGAGAGACGAAAGTTGATCAATCATCATAAAGGGGAGGAAGTTTATAGTAAATGCTACCTAAGACTGTGGTCTATGGAGTTCTTAGGAATTTTTGAGCAATTGCGAGTGATGATGAATGTTTTTTTTTGGGAAAAAAAAATTCAAGCAACATTCTGTGAAGTTAGTTTTACCCTTTTACTAAATTCACAAATATAATAAAATGAATAAATGGAAAAGCAAACAAGGATAAAAAATCTCACAAGCGTGATATCTGTCTTCAAAAGAGTGATGTGGGTTCAGCTAGTCCTATTACAGGGTAAGATCTTGCTTTTGAAGAGGGATGTGATTTCTGGCTTTCAGCTAGTCCTAGTATAACATAGGGGTAGTAAAATCTTGCTTTTGGAAGTTGGATTTTGAGAAAACCTATTACAAGGTAGGTTTTTTTTAGCCTATTCCAGTGCTTGGAAATTAATTTCTCAGGGGTATAACTCTTTGTATTCTCTTGCTCGCTTATGTGTTGATGCTGGCACTCACATTCGTTTTTGGGAGGATGTTTATGTAGTTGCTGCTCTTTCTCGTTAGCCCTTCCTCGCTTTTTCCACCTTTCATTTTTTTGAGTAAATTCTCCTGTTTCTAGATTCAACTAGGAGGGGGAGACCATTTCGTGGATTTTCTACTTCTTTCACATATTAATATGTAGGGAAGCTGAGGATAGCACCATGTATCTTCAACAACTTGTTGGATAGCTATATTTTGTTTATAAGTCATCCCGCAAGCTTTATATAGGTCTTACTTTTTGTACTTTGCTATTGTCCTTTACTCCACTTTTCTATAGCGTCCTACATATTGAAGGAAAAGGCTCCTTATAAAGTTAAGGCTTTTATGTGTTCTTTAGTCCGGTTCGCGTTAACACAAACCCCAACAAATCTCAATCTCCAGAGTATCCAAACATGAGTGTTATGTGTATGTAAGAGAGCTAATCTCACTCACATATTTGTCAAGTGTATGATGGTTTGCCAGCTTTGGTGCTCTATGTTTGGTGTCTTTGATAGTGTTGGCTGTGTCCTTCTAAAGTAAACTTGCTTGTTACCAATTTTGTTTTTGATTTGGTGGTGTGAGGACCAGCAGATTCTATGGGGATGTGCCTGTTTTGCCATTTTATTGGGATTGGTGGACATAGTGAAACACATGAATTTCAGTTGATGAGTTTTCACATGCTTTGAGATAGATTGTCTTTAAGCATTTTGAGGAGTTTCACTCTCAGGTTACTTAAGGATTGGAGAGTAATGCCCCATAGTGATATTCGATGTCCTTTTCCACTTGTATTGTTTTTAAGCTTTCTTGGGAGGATATCTCGTTTTCACTTTGCATTGTCATTCCTCTCTCTTCTTTCTAATAAAATCTTCCGCATTTAAAAAAACTAACACAGTGACATTGTTTTTTCCCTCATGTGATGGCATTTTCTTCCTTTTTCAGTAGAGACAAAGCTATGTTTTAATTTTCTTGTTTTAGGGTATTTAGTATTGATTGTTTTAATTATGCAGTGGCTTGTTGAGTACAATGCAGCATTAGCATCCATCTGCTTCATGATATTGCTTGGATTTGTGGATGATGTCCTTGATATCCCTTGGAGAGTGTGAGTTTTTGAGCTATGCTACAAAAATTTAATTTCTCTTTATTTATTTTCTTTTAGACGCCTGTATGTATCGGTGTTAGTGCTAAACCAGTATGATGCTATTGCAAAGCCAGGAAATTGTTGTTGCCGTCAATTGCTGCTCTTCCTTTGTTGATGGCCTATGCTGGACATACAACTATCATTATACCAAAGCCTCTTGTTTCTTATGTTGGTATTGAGATTCTGGATCTGGGTAAGTTGTTATAAAATAAAGGTTCTTTAAGCTACTATAATTCTGCGAATAGCATTTGAAATTTAGCATTCAAGTATTAATTGCATGAATCTGTCAAAATTTTGTTCTAGAGGTATAATGTGGTCATTCTTTACCTAGGTGGATAGGCTACTAGTATTTTCCTACCCTCACTCTTTTTGTTGAAATCTTATTACTGGGTCTAAACTTTCTATTACTTTTGGACAGGATGGTTATATAAACTATATATGGGGCTCTTGGCTGTATTTTGTACAAACTCCATCAATATTCATGCTGGTATAAATGGCCTGGAAGTTGGGCAGACTGTCGTTATTGCATCTGCTGTAAGTATCAATTCTAATAAGAAAATTAGGATTTGACTTGGTTACCGAATCTGATATAAAAATTTCTCACTTATCCAACCTAAGTATTCGATTTGACTCAGTTTAATGATTTCACAGATTCTGGTACATAATATCATGCAAATTGGAGCATCTACGGACCCAGAGTATAAGCAGGCTCATGCATTCTCCATTTACCTTATTCAGCCATTACTTGCAACTTCGTTAGCTTTACTTTCTTACAACTGGTAATGATACTGTCGTTCTTATACGGTTATACCAAGGGTTAGGATTAATTTCTTACCCCATAATTATGTTACCCGTCATCTAGTTTTTGGTTTCTCTTCATATTTTAGGTATCCTTCATCAGTTTTTGTGGGTGACACTTACACATACTATGCTGGAATGACAATGGCTGTAGTTGGCATTTTGGGCCACTATAGGTGCGTTCGCTCAGCATCTCTCCTCCTTGCTGATCAATTACACATATTATAGTTCAGATATATAGAATATGGATAATATCACAATTTTGTTTTAAACCTTAAAACTGAAATGGAGATGCGTATCTTAATATCTTGTTCTGTAGAAAATATAATCTTCTGTTATATATAATGTAAAAAGGGGGGAAAAGCTTGCTCTTTTTTAAGGGGCCTGATATTGATATTATGATATATGAAGCTTCTGTCTACCATTACTTGATGTTGACAAACATACATCAACTCACTACTGCATTACAAAATATCTCCTTTGAATAAATGCATTTCATTTTTTCATTTGTTTCTGTACTACTTTTCACTAAGTAATTAAGTTAATTCTACTAATTCTTGTTGCAGTGAAACCCTCCTTATATTCTTCCTTCCTCAAGTTTTGAACTTCCTCTTATCACTTCCTCAGGTTTGCTCTCAATATCTCCGTCTCTTTCTATATATATATATATATATATATATATATATATATATATATATAAATGTGTCTATGTATATGTTATATATATATGTGTTCCTCATAGCTCAATTTATGTAAGATTTAAGAATTCTAACCGGCCATAATTTTCTGTCAGCTTTCTGGATATATTCCTTGTCCAAGGCATCGGCTTCCGAGGTAGCCTTTAAGTTTCTATCTTTTTGCCTGTGTTTCATAAATTATTGCCTGAAACTCTGAATTTCGGTGATGTATTGTAACTTTTTACTGTCATTCTTTTTGCTTTGTAACTTACAGGTTTGACCCTCAGACAGGACTACTGACTGGAACTAATGATGGAACCCTTGTGAACTTATCCTTGAGACTATTTGGCAGGAGGTCTGAAAAGTCACTTTGCATCTTACTACTTGTTCTCCAGGTAACGCAGCTCATATGTTCTCATGTAGTCTGCAAGCTACTATTAAAAAAAGAAAGCTTGATTACTAGTTTAGGCTTACACATAGTTCACTGTGTGGTATTGATCTATTTATCAACCAATTCAGCCTAACAAATGATTTTGGAGAAATTGACACTAATCTTGTTCTTTTATATAAGTGACAATATTAATTTCGAACCTTAAACATGGGTTTGTCTTCCTCATTTCATCCCCTAGGCGCTCCAGAAAAATTATAATTTGCTTCTCATGTCCATTTCTCTTTAGCAGCCCGAACAGATCATAGTCACCTCCTCTTTCTGATTGGTGAAAAACTGGCAGTAAGATTTTTGATGATCGGATTACAAAAGGGCAGTTAACTATGCTGTAGATGATTTTTTCTAATTTCCTCTTTTTATTCTCTTTCTGTACCCCAAAGAGAAAATCCATGTGAAGGGATGTTTTTTACAGACTGATGACTTAAAATCCAAAGAAGCATTAGTCCATTTGTCAAACTAAGGATAAGAATAGAAGATTTGTAAGGAAACAAGGTGTGTCCAAATGTGTAAACAATATTATTTCTTGAAACTATGCTGCACCAAAGATGGGACTCTTGAGTCTTAAAAGTTTTGAACTATCTTATATCTTTATATGATTTAAATCAACAAGTTGGAGATAAGTAGTCTTGAATCGCCGAGTTCCACGATAGGGTAAACAATTTAACTTTGTTGTGCAGTACGTAATGCAATAGCACAAATTCTACAGATTCTGAGATCCTGAACTGCAGTTGGGTTATCCTCCTCTAAATATCAGTTGCCAAATTCAATTGGAACATTGTTGCTGATCATAATTATGTGTTGAGCTTTTAAGCTTTCCATTTCAATAAAAAAAGAAGAGTCGCTTTATTTATTTTGTATAAAACTCGTCTTTTAAAATACTCATTTACCGTGTGGTGAAATCCTGCTACTCCCATGTTGACCTGATTCTTAACTTAATACCCCCTCATGCATATAGGTATTGATATTCTCATTTGACCTCTTGATTTTTTCTCTTACACTCATGCTAAGGTTTTCTAGGACGTGTATTTTCCTCCTGTAACTTTTCCGAATAAAAAACTCTAGTCTTACAATTTAATATTTAAAAAAGTGAATTATCAGAAGATTATGTCTACGGTGTCCAAGCAAAGCTTGGTGTGCATAATGATTAAGTAGTCGAGCAGGACTCTTTTTTGGACTGCGGGAAGTTCAACCAACTGTGGTCTTTACATATGATCATTTTAGTAGTTATTGCTGGACTTGTCCTCTTCTTGATGGGTTTGGCCGTGTTCCCCTTCCAAGCCCATGTAGAACCACAACTCGTGAGCTGTTCTTGGAACGATGAACATTCAGGAGGATGTTTTGTGAAAGGTTGAATTTTATAAATAAAAAAAAGCAAATAGGTTTAACTTGTAATAGGGTTCATTATAACTTGCATTTTTTTTTAATTTCTAACCTAGTCTATATATATATATATTTGGCACAGGTTATAGGCTGCTGCTTCTGCTTCTTGCTGAGATGGGTCCTCACTGGATGGTACAAATAAGGCGGCTGCTGCAGCAGGGAAGCCCCCCCTCCAGATGCCTTACTTAACACTATTACCTTACCAGACGCGTTGTGTTATTTGTTTCGATGCTCCAGTGTGGAGTATTTTGACAGCATAAAAGGAGTTATATTTCAAAAGGGAGACAAGAATATGTAGGTGACAGTTTATGGCGTTGATGTATTATGTTCATCTTTGCTGAGGGAATTTTGTTGAAAGTTATAAATACAAATCTAGGCATAATAGTAGTTAGTGTTATTTCCTTCTTCAGTCTGCTTAATCTTCTATTATCTTAATGTAAACAACTTTCATTTGTTTGTTGTTTGAAAGAGCTTTGTGTATTAATTCTGTTGTGTTGGGCTTGAAGGTGGGTTTACGTTGAGAAAAAAGAAAGTGAAGCGGGCAAGAATTTGATGGATGCTTTAATTAATTTACTAGTGTTCACGCACATGCTCTCTAAACACGTGAGAAAAAAAGTTGTAAAATGAAAAAAAAATTGCGTGACAGATAAAATTACAGATTGGAAAATAAAGAATATGTTAGAATTTGAAAGAGGAAAAAAATAAGTCATAAATTAATTGTGAGTAAAAAGTAGGAGTTGGAGAAAAAATAGAATAAGATAGAAGAAAATGGTGAGAGAGAAAAAGGGAGGAAAAAGAAGGAAAGAGAGATGACAGTAAATAGAACTCTTAATTATCGTGTAATTGTGACTTAATAACACCAAAAAACAGTTATTATTAAGAAAGTATATGGAATATATTACCAAAATTAATTAATTTGATTTTAATTTTTTTTAATACATTTATTTAATTATTAATCTTAAAATCGATCAATTTGACTCTAAAAAGTCAATTGGGACAAATAAAGTAATTACTGAGATAATAATATAATTTTAGAAATAAATTATTTTCTTATGAGTATCATTTTAGCTAATAAATCTAATAATATATTTATAAAAAAAGTATAATAAAATATTAATAATATTATAATCTAAAATAAGTCCCTGAGTTTTGCACGGGTGTAAATGCTAATTAAAATAATTACATAATAAATATTTTTTTGCCCTGACACTTGATGTTATTTTATGTTAAGTACTGTATTAATTATTTTGAGATTGATCCCCTGGCTTTCTAGAAAGATGGTTGAATATGTTTGTTTATTTTTTCAAAAAATTAAGTCATTCATTCTTCCTCTATTTTAGGACGAGGTACTAATTTGTGTACCGGAGATGAGTACGGACTAGAAGGTCGCCCTGCCAACGTAGTCGTGAGAAATGATCTTTACATGCATTCATAGAATTAGAGGTAAATATGCACCTCCACACAATCAAAATCCCCCTCCCACGTATGTAAAAACAAGCAGAGGAAGAAGCCTTTCGGTACTCCCTTTTGCGATCACCCCAAATTAAGGTACTCAAAACCTTAAGCGTGGTGATCTTTAGGGGGTCCAAAATGGGTGCAAATTATTTTGCACTCCTTTCACTTCTTTTATTCTCAGTTTCATTAAACCAGGTAACTTGTAATCCAAGTTACGATCAATTTTTACAATGCATGCAACAGGCTAAGGTCAACCAAGCAAACTTATTCGCCCCCGACTCTCCAAATTTCCCAAATCTATTTGAAAATGCTCAACAAAACACAAGATGGTTAAATAGCTCAACCACACCTAGACCCGTTATCATTGTTACCCCGAGCACCGAAGAAGAAACCCAGGCCGCCGTTGTGTGCGCTAAAAAGAACGGCCTGCTAGCCAGGCCCAAAAGCGGTGGCCACGACTACGAGAACCTCTCGTTCATAGCCACCGAGCCATACATCATTATTGATCTGGTAAACCAAAGGGAGATAACCATTAACTTAACCGAAGAAACCGCCTGGGTCCAAACCGGGGCAACCCTAGGGGAGCTTTACTATAAAATTTCTCAGGCTAGTCTGGTCCATGCATTTCCCGCCGGGACATGCCCTAGTGTTGGAGTCGGCGGCTTCCTTTCGGGCGGAGGAATGGGCATGCTGACCCGAAAATACGGGCTCGGAGCGGATAATGTGTTGGATGCTCGTGTAATTAATGCAAACGGAGAAATCCTCGACAGAAAAGCAATGGGAGAGGATTACTTTTGGGCCATTAGGGGAGGCGGAGGAGGTAGCTTCGGGGTGGTAACAGCCTGGCAAATCAGGCTTGTTCGGGTCCCGCCAGCTGTCACGTTCTTCAACAAAAGGGTACCCATGAAACAAGGGAACCTTCCCCAAATCATCGCCAAGTGGCAAACTCTGGCGCCTACTCTTCCACAAGAATTGTTGATTAGGATCTTGTTGAAATACGATGCAACATCGAAGGATGTGAATGCTGACTTTAACTCGCAATATCTGGGTCCTAAATCAGATTTGCTGGCATTGCTGAACGAGAAATTTCCCGAGTTGAATGTGACAGATATAAATGCTCATGACTACCCTTGGATCAATGCCACCATGGCTGTTACTGGCAGAAGAGCAAATGGTTCTTTGGAAGCACTTTTAAACAGAACAGATGCGAAAACCAATTACAAAGGAAAATCGGATTTTGTGACACAAGTCATCCCGGAGAGTGGAATTCAAGGATTATTGGACAAATTGTCAAAATCAGAGTACGAGCTGTTGGTGATATTTGAGCCTTATGGTGGAAAAATGGACGAGATTCCGGAATCTGCTCTTCCTTTTCCACACAGAGAAGGAACTCTATTCAACATACAGTACTTACAAAAATGGGCTGTGAATAATCAAACAGAAATCACTAGGAATTTCAACTGGGTAAATGAGGTGTACGGGTATATGGAGCAATATGTTAGCAAGGCTCCAAGGGGTTGCTATGTCAACTATAAGGATCTGGATATCGGATCAAACCCGCCGGTTGGTAACGCAAAGTACTTGGAGGCTAAGGTTTGGGGTGAAAAGTATTTCAAGGGTAACTTTGAGAGGTTGGCGCAAGTGAAGACTAAGGTTGATCCAGAAAATTTCTTTCGATCTCTGCAGAGTATTCCACTCTTGGACCACTGAAGAGAATTAACATACAGCTGGCTGCTAAGGGGCATCATATAGATATGTCTGTATATGCATGCATGCATGAAATTAATTAATATTTGAAACTGAATATGTTATTATTTGTTGAAATATAAAAGTGAAATTTATGGGACATATACGGCTTATAATTATACATTGAAGCAAATGCGTAAAGCTACAAATATGTGCAAGACAAGTAAAAAACGATGAATCACTGACATATTAGCAAATGTATTCCACTCAATGATCTAATACAGAAGGAAATTGATACACCATCCGCTTCAAAGCGAAAAGAAAGAAAGGGAAAAAAAGAATTTTATTTGTGAAAATAATGTACCTACCTTTTCCATAAAAGAGTTCGATCTACTTATTCATAATAATAGAAAATAATATAATATCCTTAAGTATAACACCATAATTTTACAATCACATCATCATATATACCCATGGCTGAAAATGACAGCTAAGCTTCCAGGATGGGCTTAAAACTTTTAGTATAGGCCCATCAAAGCAATAGTCCTGCCGGCTACCAAGCCTACCATGTCTACTTTGGAAAAGAATAAAAAGTAAAATAATTTTTAGTTTTGTTTAAAAATAAATGAATAAAATGGTTTTAGAAAGTGCATATACATGTGTAAGTGAGGGCATCATTTATCAAGATGATAAGCTATTTCCTTACATTACATTTTTAATAAGTTTATCTAGTTATATTTCAAAAAGGATGAAGTATTATTATTTATTTAGACTTAATGTTTCCTTAAATATTAAATTCTGTAGATAACAGGCTTAAATATGATTTTATAATATTGTATTCCCATAGGCAAAGAAAGAAGTGATCCAGAATGAATGAGTACGTAGAACACAATCATGTATAATACCTGGAATGTTTGGAAAGCATACTTTTTTAAATTTCTTAAATTCAATATACTGAAAATTAACTTTCTGTATATATACATCAAATCCTTCCAACAGCAATGTGGAGGTGGGGATAACCCACCATTCCATGCCCACCACACGATAAAAAAAGGGCAAGTCCACTACAAGTCTACAATAATTTGTATGGATATCGGCCACATAAATAAAACAAGGTTGATGGAGTATATAAAGAATAAGACACGAAAGCAGTGTATATCCAAGAGAAACATCATTCTTGAACTGATGCTATCTCTCTCTCTCAATTTTATCTCTTCTTCTTGTAGTTTCTATATAGGCAAAATATCCTTCACTGCCAAAATTTCCTTATTTAGTTAAAAATTTCTAATCTATTCTCATTTACAACCTATAATTATTATAGTTAGTTGCAAATTTAAGTACTTCACGCTACGCTGCTCCTCTATGAAAAAATTGATATACCGTAATTACTTCTCATTTATTTTCACAAAAAAAAAAGGAGATATAATAAACAGACATAAAAAAAGAGATAAATATAAATACATATAAATTAAATATTTTTATTATTTAAAAATATTATGTGATACGTGTTAGAGTTCATGCCCTAGTGGCCAATTATTTGATGTAATTGCTTAATAATTTTTATATTATATTTGATTAAATAAATGAATTATTTTATTATGATTTTATTTACTGCGTAATATAAATGTTAGCATAATAAAAATCCTTAGAATAGTGATACGAATTATATAACTTCAAGTATGTGACTTGAACATGAGATTATATAATTACAATTAGTATCATTGCTCTTAAATGTTCCTTGTCGAGTATCATTGTTAATGGGGACAACAATGATGCATTGAAACTAGTATGTAGATTGACTGATGGTCAAATCTCATTGGTCATAAATATATGAGATATTGAGTCAATGCATAGGTACATGTTAGAGAATAATGTACTGGACAGACCCACCATGAGAATTCTACGTGGAGTATTATGCAAACTGTCATAAGAAATTCTCATAGTGACAATGATGTAATGATCCTCCGACTCGAAATCACTATATTATTATACGAGAATTTATGTACTTTGATATCATTAAAAGTCACATTTAATAGGGTGGACAATAAAGGTGATTATTGGGTACATCATGAATTGTGTGAGAAATATGAGTGATCTAGATGGAATTTAACCCTCCTATATAATAAGGGTGATATCTACAGACCTCTTGATTGGGTAGGACTATGAAATGCATGATCATGCTCAAATAGTGATTTGTTTCATATAGTCTACTCATTGATCAAGAAAACTCAGATTAAATTATAAAGAGTATGACACATTCCATGCCTCGAGTTTAATCTAGGATGTCAGGGTTAAAAGGATTAAATTACATTGAAACATTGGTCACGAAAAGGTTGCATTGAATCATCGATCTTATTATTACTTGGGTAGCAATGATGCATTACTAGATGCCGCTCACTGTTTATAATTTTATAATATGATTTTAAAATTATTGCCAACGTAATAATAACCTATAGGGTCACACACTTAGAACGCAATTAAAAGGGAATTAATTTAAATTGTAAGGATTTAAATATGTCAATATGATTGATAGTATTTAAATTGCGAATTTAAATTAATAGGATAATTTATATATATGTATATTAATTAAGTCTGACTTAATTAAGATATAATATATATATATATATATATATATATATATATATATATATATATATATATATATATATAAATTCGAATTTTATTTTTCTAATAAAAATTAAAGTTTTGGTTAATTCCTTTTTAACTGTTATATATATATATAATATCAGCAGTTTTACGTAGAGAAAAAAAATCAAAACCTAAATAAAATCCTAGTCGCTTTTAAAAAGAAATTAGAGAGAAATTTAAAAAATTCAGATCTTGGTGGTTAGTACCGCAGTTCTCTTTACTACAGATTGTGTGACTATTCGCGGGACGTTCGTGTGGATACCGTAGAGACGCAATTTTGTTGGATTGCATTGAGAATTCAAAGTTGTTCCAAAAGTTTCATCGTCTTCATTCAAGTTCGGATAATCGATAAAATAAATCTAAATCTCTAAATTAATATATTTTTATATGAATACTGTTTTAGAATTTTAAAAATTATCTTGAAATTTTTTAAATTTTATTATTTTTATGTGCTGAAATCTCTATAATACGAATTTGAATGTAAAAATATATTTTTTAATAATAAAGACATGTCGTACTTAAGGTGTCTTTATGTATACTTGGTCCTAGAAAAAAGCAAGCACAAGAGTCGCAGGAGTCTTTTAACACCTGGAGAGAAAATCACACGCATCCATCCACAAATAAGTGTCAATAAATACTCCTAAACCTCCAACGAAATTTCCACGAAGCTCACTATGGCTCTCCTACTTCCTCCATTTAACCTCCCCTCCTTCCTCTTCATCCCACACTCATTCTCTCTCCCCCTTCCTCTTATTCTTCTTTTGGGATCTTTGTTTCAGTTATTATGAAAATCGCTAAAATCAACCCAAAAAACATCTTCGGCTCCAGGAAAAAAACCCGCTCCGTCTCACGATCCGACCCATTATCCTTCAGCTCTGGTGCATCGTTCTCCGACTCGTCCGATTCGACCCACAACCATAACTCGTCTCAAGCCGGCTTGAAAACCAACGGCTCCGCTACGCCCACTAACGTTTTGCCGACTCGCTTGGACGAGATTTCGGCGGATGAGTGGTCCGAGTCGTCTTCCGAGATATACGAATTAGTACAAGCTTTTAAGGTAGTCGACAGAGACGGTGACGGGAAAATAACGAGAGAAGAGCTGGGGGCGCTGCTGAGCCGAGTCGGAGCCGATCCCCTGAGCGAGGAGGAGCTGAGTGTGATGCTGAGCGAGGTCGATAGGGACGGTGATGGGTGTATAAGTTTGGAAGAGTTCGGCGCAATCAGCTCGGCTGGCGACGCCAACTTGAGGGAAGCGTTTGATTTTTTTGACGCGGATCACGACGGGAAGATAACGGCGGAGGAACTACTGTGTGTATTTACCTCCATTGGGGATGGTGGGTGCACGTTAGAAGACTGCCGGCGGATGATAAGCGGCGTGGATAAGAATAACGACGGGATCGTGTGTTTCGAGGACTTTACTCGTATGATGGTGCAGCAGTGATGGGCTCCTGAATCAAGCTAGTCCCTCTATTCTTTTTTCCTTGATTGTTCTTTTGTGGAAATTGTGGGGGTGTATTTTGATTTTGAGGGGTGAGTTTGGGGTTTTTTGATCAATCTGAAGGAGTTGCAAAATATGTGTCTACAACTGCCGTGCCATATATATATACTAGCTTGTGCATTTGGTATTATTAAGAGTGAGATTTATGTTAAAACTAAGACAATTCTGATGTTTTATTAATTGAACGGAAAATTTAAAACCAGTTGTGATTTGTTATATAATATATATATATATAATATGAGAAAGAAATCTTGTTTTTTCTTTCGTATGTTGAACATATGTTTTCTTTAATTTTCATATGTATGAGTCATGTGTAAAAGCTTTGCGAAATGAGATGAATCGTCAATGTTTACCAAACTTACATGGAAACCATACACAACTCACAAATAAAAAAAAATAAAAAAAATCATTTCTCTTAAAAAAATTAAATTCTTTTTTTTTTTCTCATCCCAAACTCACAAACACAGGGTCAGACAAAACTAATTATCTCCGTGGAAGTGCATGTATACAATTTTTGTCAAGACAATACCATTATTATTCAATGCCAATCACACTGTGGCTATCAATCAATTAATACAACTACAATAATACAAATATATAATAAGACAAAAGACAAATATTGAATAGTTTTCGTTAATTTTAAATAAGTTCGATAATTTAAATATTTGTTTTTATCAATTTATATATTCAAAATTTATTTTTATTTTGTTGTTATATATGTAATGTATCTTTATTATACATATAATTAATACTCTGCCTTAACTATTATTAGAATTTAGCAAATGTATTACCAAGAAATATCAAATGTGTTACACCAATAAATAATTAGTTATAACATAATTTAATATAGCACATATAGTAATATTACTACATACATTATATTTTAATTTTTTATTTGTAAACTTATCAATATATATTGTAGTATTTTGATCATTAATTTTCTTAATTTATGAACTTAAATAGTATAAAATCTCGTTTAATAACTATAATATATTATATGTAAGACTTCGAATTTTATGAAATATAAAATTAATTTTTTTTCATATATATTTTTTCTAAAACAGTAAGTATTTAAATTGACAAAGTTAAAAGTTAAAGATATTATGTGCAAATTTTATTATGTCGGACAATATTCGTTTTGTCGGAGAATATTCGCTTATACGACGGCGCCGAAATAACTAATCATTGGTGGACCCCACAACGGAATATTTGTCGGATATAGAAAAC
Source organism: Hedera helix (assembly GCA_947179155.2). Classification (NCBI taxonomy): domain Eukaryota; kingdom Viridiplantae; phylum Streptophyta; class Magnoliopsida; order Apiales; family Araliaceae; genus Hedera; species Hedera helix. The sequence goes on from OX359283.1 coordinate 29,085,676, forward strand.
GACAAAAGTAACTTTTTTAAATAAAAATAGTCAACGGTGTTATCACTTTTAATTGTTAAAATACCGGTGATAAAAGAATGGTAGCATATGGAATTTACTATAACACACAGTATTCTACAATAGCACACGGTATTGCACATTGTCTCATATTATTGATCTGATAACGTAATCATTACACAGTATTCATCAATAATTGTTGTTACACAGTATTTTACATTATTGATTCAATAATTGTCATTACACTGTATTTTATATCATTGAATCAATAATTGTTATTACACTGTATTTTAAAATTATTGAACCTAATAATTGTCACAGTAGCAAATATACAGTAATTTATATTATTAAATTAATAATAATCTGTAACGTGTTCCTTACATTATTGTTGAATTATTGTTGTAGCATTATTTTTATTATATATGTTGGACCCATAGAAAGAAATAAAAATAAATAAATAAAAGTAATTTTTATTATTATTTTAAATAGTAAACATGTGGGCCATTTGTGGGGGCCACGTGAGAAATAAGCATGAAAAAATTGCTGAAGTTGGTGAAGAAAGCAGCCAGGCAGCTGCTGAAATTTTCTCAAGCTGGCGTGCAGCACGCCAGCCCACCTACCGCGCACAGTGACTCATTTTCTCCTATAAATAACTTACTCAGCTGAATAGAAAAATCACACCTAAAACATACAAATTTTCTATAAGTATTTTATGAGTTTTCTATAAGAATAATAAGGTTATCTTGAGTGTTTGTAAACCAAAAAGAGTGCAAGAATTTTTCAAGTAAATATTTTATTAAATAGTAGTAATTGCACAAATACATATTTCATACGGTATTTACAAATCTTCCTTTAGAAGACTTTTATTTGAAAAGATTTATTTTGAAAAGCTTTCTTTTGAAGATTTATTTTAAAATATTATTTCAAAAATTATTTTTGAAGTTATTATTTTACACTATAAAAATTTATATTATATAAATAATTTTGATAATTCATAATATATGAGTTATCATACACCTTGAAATTTATACGTGGTAATTATTAATTATATTATAAATATATAATTTGATCAACCTCATTTTTATCAATATCCAGTCACTCGATAAGGTAAGGGGTATCATTCTTTTTATCATCATAAATGAATATTATTTTATTTCTTACTTGTAAGGGATACCATCTTTTTCATATTCCATTACTCAAACTTATTACGGTAAGGGATATCAATTTTTTTATATTCTTAAATTTATTATGGTAAGATTTGTCTGATAAAACTTCTGAAATAATTATAATTTTCTTAATAGTTTGTGTGCTTCATTTAATACCATTTCAATTGCACATTCCTATTTATGTGAACCTTTCTATTGAACTGTAACTGTTATTATGAACTGTGAATATTGAATATCATTTTTGAATTTCACTCCACATCATGTTGACAATTTGAACATTATTTGAATCTGCACAAGTGAAAATTATAAACTTCTGATATTTATCGTTTATCCTGTTTCTTCTGTTTATTATTAATATCTATGTTATCATTCTAATAATCAAGAATCAAATTGTTATTAATATTTGTGGGCTGGGGCACAGATTGGATAGATGTATTGATAGGTTAAAGGCGATATATTTGATGATGTGTCTTTTAAGGCATGTGGTGAATGCTCTCTTTGACCTGGGGCAAAGGTGAACTGTTGTTTGGTATGATTATGACCAAAGGTTGTAGACTGGTATAATCATGACCGTTGGTGCTATATTGAATATTTTTGTCCCGTAGTACAAAGATGAACTGTGGACTTGGATGATTATGACCAGGAACTATGAAATTGTATTATCATGGCCAGTAGTGTTTCAGATAATAAAAGTTGATGATGTTTTTCTTAAAAAGAGAAGAGAATGAACATCATGGTTCATTTGATTTTTCTAATGTTTGTTATTCAGCTGAAGTTATTGATCTGAACTTTGTTTAAGAACTTAATTGTAGTTGTTGAAATAAAACTTGTTGTTTAAATTATTCTATCAAAAACTCAACTGTTAAAGGCTAACGATAATTTATTTGTCATTATCTTAGTCATGATATTCTTTATTGGGCTATTTGAGCTCACCATTTCATTTTGTTCCATTGTTTTTCAACAGGAGATGAGATAGTAGCTGAGTCTAGTCGGGGGATAGAGTGAAGGTCCGAGTTGTAGCTGTATTAGTATTCATAAGTTGTAAAATAGTGTAACAATAGTAATGAAAACTTAATTGTGTATTATTTGAATACTGTATTGTGGTACGTTGTATTGTAATAGTTGTTATGTATTTTGACAACTTAAGTTTGAACTGTGTGGGCCCAGATTTGAGGATGTCACATTATAAATAGTATTTTTACTATAAATTAAACTACATCAAAAAATAATTCATAATTTTTCATCAATAAACTTATGCAAGTATATATTATGATTTTTAATTACTTTAATATGTACTTCCTCATTTTCATTATATATGACGTTTAAGACATAATTATGCATATTAAGAAGTTTCATTAATACTAATATTAGATAATTAATATTGATTTAAAAATTTATTATTATCTATGCGTTAATTAATTATTTTTTCTCCTTTCTCTCTCAATTATTCCATCTTGATGAAATTCATAAGGGCAAAATAGGAAATAGGTTGATTTTTTCTTCTAGATATATAAAAAATATTTTATATTATTAAAAAAATTCTTTTAAAATAACATATATAATGAAAAGGAGGAAATAATTTTTAAAATTTGCCGGTAAAAAAGGGGTAATCAAGCTTGTGTATCCTATGGCTCTTTGATTCAGTAAATTATATAGATGCGAGTGTCCTATAACGGATGTAGTTAGTATGGAGTGAACTTCACAATAAATTGATGCATTGAATACAATGCTAACACGTAAATATTTTTTTTCACGTATCAATACTGCATTAATCAATATACTAACTTACAGTAAAATTCACTTCATATTAACTACATCTCCTATGACAACAATTGTTTTTGGGTATAACAATATCCTCAATAGCTTTAAATGCATAGGCAATAATACAAATATACTTGAAAAAATAACAAGACAACAAAAAATAAAAATATTAAAATTCTACTTAAATTATCAAAAAAAATAAAAAATAAATAAATAACAAGACAAAATAGTGTTAACGAGATGAATCCTGAATAATTTCGGCTTCTCTAAAATTTAGAGTTTTTAAAATTAATTTTTTTTATTTAATTTAAACGGTCAAAATGAAGTCACTTTATATAAATTTGAACTTCTTTGCCACGTAATACTTAAACTCATTTGCCCACTCAAATCAGGGGTGACTCAAGACAATATGAGGCCTAAAGCGATTTTTTTTTTTTTTGGATAATGCTAAAGCGATATTTTTAATGAGGCCTTCTATGTTTGGTACATTTTTCATTGACTTTTATGGTCAAATTGTTCATTTTTTGAATAAATATAGCTTATTATTATTTAATATATATGTAAAAAGCCTATAAACATTATAAATTATATAAAATTTAGTACTAATCTCAATGTTTACTTTTTTAAAAATCTAAATATATATGTTTAATTGTTAATTTTAAAAATTGTCAATTTGACTACAAAAATCAATGGAGAACTTTTATTTTGGGACGGAAGGAGTATTAATAATTTTTATTTAAATGAGGCTTTTTTTTATACTGTTAATTTTTTTTTACTTATTTAATATTTGAATTGGATTATGGGCCCTAAAAAATTATTTAACTTATATTTTTATAAGACCTTTTTATATGAATTATTTATGATATTTAAAAAATTTGGGGCCTTCTTTGAAATGAGACCTAAAACGCAGGTTTTTTTTTTTATTAAGTTAGGCGGACCCGGACTCAAATTATCTTTCCTCATTTTTATGCCCTTTCTTTATCATTCACGTCCTACTATATCTTTAACCACCAGTGATAAACAATTATAGTAAGGCATAAACCATGACTCCACTATCTAAATTAAAATTCCATAAATCCTTGGATTATCAATTAATTAATAATTAAACAAGGTGTTTAATTTAGTTTGGAATGAAACTTTTTGTATGGAGAAGGATTGATGATTGGTGAGATTCAGCTATAGATCGAGTTTTTTGATTACTAATTATTCAATTAAATAAGTCTACCTTTCATTCTTCCAGATTCATAATTACGTCGGTATTAAATTTATGAGTTGTGCCTCCCTTGATCTCGACCCTTTAAATTGAATGAAAGATTCAAATTTTGAATTTTTTTAAAAACTCCAGAGAAATCAAATTAATCACTTAGTGAGCAGCTAAGTTTGTATCTACTGCACAATTTTACATATCGCATTATTATTATTATTATTATTATTAATTAATCACTTATTTAGAACCTAATCTCAACTCTAAATTAGATAGATTATTAAAACATATAAATCACAAGTAATTCAGTTGATAAAAAGAGATTATTAATTTATTACCATTAATTAAAGAAGTCGCCTTTTCTTTTGAACGTTATTTATTTTATTAACCTAAACTCATTGTTTTTGAAACGTTATATTGATACATACATTCGATTCCACTTCTCTTGTCCCACTAATAGCACAACGAGGATAGAGAAACAAGATCAATGTAATTAAAAAGATCCGGAAATGGATTAAATATTGAAAAATATATTGTGATAATATTAACTTGACCATTGTCATTGATCGAGAAGCTTTGACGTAACCCAGCTGTATATAAAATAAAAACATAGATTAAAAGATAAATTTAGACGTGGTTGATCAGACAGTTGAGAGTCTTGAAACTGACAGACAGTCTTCTCCGCCGCCTCCAAAAAATTAGTATTTTAGTATGCTAATGATATTATTGTCTTGATACGGCACTATATATATATATAATCTTTAATTAATTAATACTTTTATATATATTGGTTAGCAGTGCACCAGAATATATGCAAGAAATTTTGGTTTTGTCCGGGTATTAATTAAGGCTATCTGACAAGTAAACATAAATTATCAGTAATAAGAAAAGTATAACGTCAACATTCATACTGTATTTATTATTAGAGTCCTCTTAATATATGATGCATGCTAAACGCATAAATTAAAAGACAAGACTTATTAAATATTATTTATTTATATATATGTATTGAATTTATTATATAGGATTTATTAATATATTATTTTTTATATATTAAATTTAGTATAAATATATAAATAAATAATATTTAGTGAATCACGTCTCTCTCTTTTTACGTTTAGTATGTGTTATTAAAGTATATGTTAAGAAAACCTTTATTATTAAACCAAATTTATTGTGCAAGAACAGTTGAGAATCGTAGTACGCTAGCTATCTACTTGTTCTAATGTAAAAGCAAGCACACACGCATCACACACACCTTAGTTCACGCGGAAGAAGATGGAAACACAGAATTATGAATGTGAGATTTGGGCCCCTAGGCATGTGATGATAGGCCTTCCTCTCTCTCTACTCAATTGTGGCCCCATCATCTTTATGCCTTTTATCAAACTTTTACGCCTTTTATTTTATATATTTATTTTAAAAAATAATAAGTTGATAAGTAAGTAATAGTGATAAGATAATAAAATTAATTATTGAGATAAATTTAGGAATATTATATTATTTTCAGAATCAATTATTTTTGTAATATATAGTGAAAACGAATGCTATATCACCTCTTAAAAAGAAAATTTTAAGCATACATGTATAGGAGTTGTATTTGTAGCAGCGTAGAACATTTTATTAAGAGTAACATATATATATTATTAAGAAAGAAATTAATATTTTTAAATTGTTTTTTTGATAGTTTTACAGGATCTACTCTATAAAAATATTATTATAAATATATAACAACAATTAAACCGATATTATTGATATTTTTATAAAATTTATCGTATAAAATTATCAAAAAAATAATATAAAAATATCAATTCTCTATATAGAATTGTCACACCTCAAAGGCCCAAACACTCGGCATGTAGGTGTAGCCTCATTTTACTTTTAATGCGAGTGTTGGTTTTAGTTGATGGTTTCTTGAGAATGATTGTGCTATCTTAAAAACCACAACTAAAAGACGAAAGCTGCAGATATGATGATTATTCCAGGTTACTTTATGAAATGTTAGCATCTTCTCTGGCGAAGAATACTTGGAGATTCATGATCAGACCCACCTCATGGATATAGATTTTTCAGCATTGACAAAAAGATACTATCCCGTTTTAAATTATAATCTTATTATTAATTTTTTAAATATTAATTTTAAATATTTTAAAACTCAAAATTAATATAAATTAATCTTTTTTATTTTAGTATAATTATGAATATAAAAAATTACTTAAAAAATACTATATGTCAATTTTTGTGTGCAATCTGTGAATACACTTTTTGATAATGTAATCCATGGACAATTCACGAGGACGATCATAATAAAGTTTATAAGTCATTTTTAAAAATAATTGAAGATAAAGATGTTAGATTTTCACGAGATTTTGTTTGACAAACGGGTCAATTATTCAGGGCGTTCCGTCAAAATGGTGGGCCTCCACTTTAATTATAAGCTATAGTGACAATTACAGCTATAGTTATATTTGTAGTTGTATTTATGATGAAATTGAGAGTTTACATATAAGAATAAACACAAATGATAGTAATTTCATTATAAGAAAGTTCGAAAGATGTGGATATAACTAAAAAATATAGGCATTCAGGGTTCACTACCTTGGAATCGAGGTAAGGTTCTTGTGATGGAGCCAACAGGTCACTAATTAAAGAGAGAAAATCTAAAGCAAGTTTGGGTGAAAATGCATGGAAAGCTAGAGAAGTCGTGGAAAATGGGTGGTTCGGCATAAAGTAATAATGGTGAAACAAGTTTTTCTTATTTTATTAGAGACTCGGGAAATTGCTCTGAACTTTCATGTACGCCATTATTGTTATTATTATTATTATTATATGACAAAAACACAAGAGAACTTTGGAATGACAATGGATTTCAAAATTAAACGTCATGTCATGTTTGGGCAAAAAGAAAACCTAAATGAGGTTGGCGTTTGTCTTGACGAGTGTACGTACGTAGCTTTTCAACTCTTTCCGGGGAACTTCTTTTCCACCGATTCTGCATCGAGGACGGGGCTAGTAACCGATTGATTTCTTTTTTAAAATAATTTTTAAAGAATAAGTTTAATTTTTTAAAATTAATTTTTTTATAGAATACAGTAATTTAGTTGTGATTGAAAACATATAAATAAACAGTATTTATAAACTGTCTAACACTATTTATGTATATGCATTCAAATCACATCTAAATTACTGTATTCTATAAAAAATTTAATTCTAAAAAATTAAACTTAATTTTTAAAAATCATTTAAAAAAAATAATAAATCGATCTCTAGACCAGTCTCCATTCCCCTCTTCCCTTATACTTTTTGTTCTACATTTTATTTACTCATAAAGTAATGAAATATCTTTGCTGGAATTTGATGCTTTTGACTTGGAGTGCTACAAGTGGTTGTGGTTTTGGACTTTCAGCGGTTCTTATGCCTATTTCTCATGTTCATTTGAACCCAAATAACAACAGTACTCACTTTATTACACAATATTAAAAGAAAATTATTATTTTTACAAGATTTTTTGATATTTTTAAATAAAATATATCGTTATAAGTATATAACGACAGTTTTAATCGTCACTCTAAGTCTATAGTAATAAATTACATGTAAAAATATAAAAAAATTCTGTAAAAATATCGTTTCCCTATTAAAATTTACAATAAATACCATACATGTAATTAGTTTTTTTTTTGTTTCTTAAAACAACTTATTTTGTAGTAATTATTAGCAATTTCTACATAATTTACAATAGTTACAGTTGTATCAACAAAAATTATTATAAATTAAATTTTAAAATTTTATAAATTGCGTTCAAAAAATTGAAATGAGGTGTATTGTGGAATGTAAATATTTCTACTATTCTATAGACTAGGGATTTCCGTGATTCTATATAAGGAAAAGATTTATATCGGATAAAAATATATCGAATTTTGATTACGAGTAGATACATTAATCAGTTATACATATATTTTTATTGTTCTCTAATTATGTAGTTGTATCAGCTCGCGAAATGATATATATATATATATATATATATATATATATATATATGTATGTATGTATGTATTTGTCGCAGTATGATCTAAAATTTAGTTTTGGTCAAAAAGTTTGGCTGGACTCAGGTTTTTAGAAATGGAATACAATTAAAGCCCTTAAGAAGCCCAGTCTACGGCCCAAGAAACACAAGCTTAAAAGGCAGGCAGGCGTAGTTATTAAAGTTCTGCGCAATCTTCGGGGCAATGCTCGATTGCTTGTGAAACACGTGTTTGTTCGTACATAGACAACAGTATATACATAACAAGTAAATATAATATTAAATATCATATTTATTATAATTATTAAAAAATAAAATTTAACACAAATTTTTATATTAAATTTTATTTTTTAATTATTAAAATTAATATTGTGTTTAATATTATATTTTATTATTGTGTTCGTAAATTTATTTTTTATACATAGATACACCTACCTACCTTTTACCACTGTTGACACTTGTTATGCTTTATGCCTTTTTTTTTAATACTCTATTATTCATATTTTTAAATAGAAGGGATTAGAAATTCATTATTTCTTTGATTTGCTTTCTTCGTATCAAAGAGTACTACTTGATCCCTAATATTATGTTTAAATTGAAAGAATAAAATAAGTAAAAAAATAAAATAGAGAAATAAATAAAATAAAGAGTGGGATAGATGAAAGAATAAAATAGAAAATAGAATATATAATAGAAAGTGAAATGATTTATTTTATTTTAGTTAGAATAATTTATTCCATTCTAATTGAAATGAATTATTCTATATCTTTTTTTAAGGAATAAAATTTATAAATTTAAGAAAGATAAGAATAATCCATTCAATTTTCAATGGAGGAACCAAATATAATTATTTTATTTTATAAAAATGTATTATTCTATTATTATTTTTATTTTTGAAAAAACATCACAAGGGGAACCGACCATGAATGGGATAAAAAAATTATGCAGCAGCGGATACGTAATTATTAAAAAAACTAAAATTAATAATGAGAAAACAGGTCAGTCAAAAATAATCACAATTATTAATTTATATATTAATTAAAGACACGGAAAAATGCTGATACTTTTAAAAAAAAAATTAAATTAGAATTCACTAAGGGAGTGTTCGGGAGGTTTTCAAAAGTAGGTCAACTCAACTTTTTTTTATTTATTCCTAAATTAGGTCAACCTAACTTATAAGTAATTTAATTAAAAAATTCGTTTGGGAGTAATTTTTTTCTTACTTATAAGTTAAAAAATAAGTAACTATTTGTTACTTAAAAAAATGACTTATAAGTCATTTTTTTTTTAAAATTGGTCAACAACTATGAAATGACATAAATGTCTTCTTTTATTTTTCTAATGTTCTTCTTATTGAATGATATTTTAGTAATATTTATATTTTATTTTAACTTATAAATCATTATTAGCCGAATACATCCACAACTATTATTTATAATTTTTGACTTATAAATAAAAGTGCTGTCGAATACTTTTACTTATAAATTTACTAAAATTTTAACTTTAAATTTAAAAAAATAAATCATTCCCGAACAAGCCCTAAGCCCTCACAAACTAAAAATTGTTATTCTATTCATCTAAAAAAGCAATATTAATTAATTTTTTTGTTGTTGTGATTTTCCTATTTTGAAATATTAAAATTTGTATAGATCACATTAAATATGAATATTTTAATAATAAATTTATTTCTAGATTTAATATTTAAAAAGTCATAAAAAAATATTACTTATAAATATATTTGATACAAATCTTAATTATTAAAAACATATTCAACCAAAAGAAAAGAAAGGGAGAGCGGTTGCTCAGTTTAAAAGACTCGTCAGTTTCTCGGCCATCATTTGGCCCATTTGGCCCACCTAATCTGGGCTCAGCCGTCCAAAACAATTCGGATTCGAATCCCCTGTCACGTGCAAACCGACACTACTCCAGGACTGAGTGTTCTTCAACAGCTCCATAGTAAAACAGAGATCTCATCTCAATTCTCGATCAACACAATGGTGTTCCAGTTCGTCTGATCTCATATTTCGCTCACTACTATACAATTGAATAATTCTGTTTGTATATGTGTATGTATTGATTTGGAGATAGAAAATGGGAGGATACTTGTGGTCTTCATCCGCGTTCGATTCGAAGACGGGGCAGATCCTATTGATGGCTCTCTTTGTAATGATTGCTTCATTTTACGCCGGAACCCTATTCTCTCGCAATTCTTCCATTTTTGTTCCTCAACAATTCTCCTCTTCTTCTGCATCATCATCCCCTGGGACTGGTTAGTACTCTCTCCGTATATCAACTCTGATTCAGCTCACTGACACTATTAAGTGAGCGTTTTTAGTTTATACTACTACGCGTTTCAAAATTTGAGATTCAATTTGACTTTTGAAGTCGAATTGCGAAAAATTCTAAATTGATTTGAATTCATTCAAGTTTTAAACCAACTAATAATGTAATTAGTAGTACTTTTTTTTTTTTTTGGTTTAGTTTACAATAGTTATGGTGGTGTATATTAAAATCAAATAAATTCTTAATGCTTTTGAATTTTGAATTCTGCAAATTGAATTGAAAAGTTAAAATGTGTTTATCTAATTTTGAAACGGAGGGAGTTGTATAAGTGTGTGTATATGAACAGTTACGATTGTACCAATGTTATTTAGCATTTGATGTTTTTATTGAATTTATTTGGTTGTTCAGACGAATGATTGTGGGTCTAACTTGCTCTATTTACAGTATCACCAATTTGCTGTTATTTCGATGAAAAAGAACTTCAAATTTAGTGACAAAATTATAATAAGGGATTGAAGTTTAATGATGATGTAATATTGCTTCTGTCAGTCCTTAGAGTTATTGGCATCAGATTTTTCATTTTAGGCATTGAATTGAGTTTTGAATCCTATTTTCGGATTATTTCATGCTAGCAGGTTCTTCATTTACGAACCAAGTTGCCCTTTCTTATCGAAAAAGCCCACTTCAAATTCCAGAAACTGGGTTGAATGTCTGCCCTTTGAAATTCAACGAGTACATCCCTTGCCATGATGCTTCTTATATTAAAGAGCTGCTGCCAAAGTTAGATCTTTCTAGGCGGGAAGAGCTGGAGAGGCATTGTCCTCCACCTGAAAGGCGATTGTTTTGTTTGGTTCCTTCCCCTGTTGATTATAAGATACCAGTAAGATGGCCAATGAGTCGGGACTATGTTTGGCGAAGCAATGTGAATCATACACGTCTTTCAGAAGTAAAAGGAGGACAAAATTGGGTGCATGAGAAAAATCAGCTGTGGTGGTTTCCAGGTGGTGGTACTCATTTTAAGCATGGTGCATCTGAATATATTGAGAGGTACTTGTTTGGTTCTTTTTTTTTTGATATATATATATATATATATATATATATATATATATATATATATATATATATATATATATATTAACCTTGTATTTTACTCAACAAATTTTCCATTGCTGCTCGTAAGTATTATATGCTTTTTACGTAGCCAAATCACAGATCTCTTGTAATTTGAAGTTCTTTGTAGGATTAGACACTTGTTTGGTACTCCTGTCTTTTATCACCTTACTGAAGATATTGAGAGCATGCAAGGCTTGAGAAAGTGAAGTAAGGCATGTGCGAGATATGATTTGAATGCATATAAACTTGAGGTGCTACTATGGACCATGTTTTACTTTCTAAACTAGAACAAGATAATGCTGTACAAAGAGTATCATATGCTGTGTTGAAAATGAATTATTGTCATTGTCATTTTACTTTAGGATTACTCTTTATTAGGTAGTGGATTCAAAATATTTACTTTTTTAGGTACCGGGTACCTATACCTTGATAGGTGAAGCAAAAGAGAAGAAGAGTCCTCGTGGATTACCTTTTGTCCCTTGTCCTGTCTCCTTGATTTCCAAAACATATAAAGATCTGAAGGATATCGATAACTTTCCATGAAAAGAAGGGTAAAAATTAGTGCTGTTATTACTGCTATTCACTTTTGTCCATTTAGAGTTGAAATTGCTGGACATACGTAGCAATCGCCTTTGAATCAAAGTCACCTCATTGTTGTGTCATACTTCCATCAGCTTACATTGTGTTGCCATCGATCTTGTTCTGGGATCATTTATGATAGTGGACCTGAAATACTGGGCACATGCTGAACTTTCATTTATTTTCAAAATTGAAACACAAGGAAATTAATAGAATTGGGGGTTGGAAACAAAAAGGTTATGGTCATTTATTTACATTAGCAGTTAAATTTATAGAACAATTAAGAACCAGGGTTGAGAATATGGCTCCTCAGCCATAATTTTGTTTTTGTTTGAGCTCATATATTCTTTACCTTGGGCAAGAACAGTATCGCCTTCTAAATTTGTGTACTATGAGAGACTTTGATCCTCTCCCAAAATCTTTAACAAAGATGATGTGGTCATGGGCTTTTTGAGTTTATTTAATTTTGATATTACTCTATCGAATAACATTCTAGGCTCCTGTAATGATTGTTCATCTAAAATTTGTTGCAATATATGCTTGCTTTTGACCCAATGTTCTAAAAATCTGTAGGTGGACTTGGGCAGTTGTGGGGCTCTTCGCACCTAGACTGCCTTGACAACTCTTTCATTTATTACTTTATATTTATACATACTATATAAAGCATGTATTAGATGTAAATATTCTAAATTGTGCATGGAATATTACTAAAAAAAATCTTATAAGGCATAATAAATTCATTTCAAGCATTGTAGAGCTTCAATGCCTTTATTAACTGTCATTATTAACCGACGACTGAGAAAGAAAGGCTCCGCATTCTCCTCTAAATTATTCTTTGTAGTCATTTCTTAGACAATTCTTTTGACTTTAATTTCAAATCAATTGTTTTTGATAAAGCTCATTAAGGACTTTAAAATAATTAATGAAGTCTAGATTTTAGAGTTGTAGATAAAAAAATGTGAAATATTATAAAAATTAAAGAAAAAGTTAGGATGAAATATATAATTTTAAGTTATAAACTCTAAAATTTTAGGGTTATGATCTCATAAAAGTAATCAAATTTCAGGGTTGGGACTGGGGTCGAATCTACATGGTAGAGGAAAGACTCTGCCTAGGCGGGCACCTAGAAGGATTTCAGAACGCTGTTCTGTCCAAGAGTTGACCAGATCTTGGACCACTTAAAAGTTAAGGAAAAAGATCCGCTATTCACGGAGATGTAGAAGAAACACCAAGAAGTGACTATGAAAATAATATATGCGTAGTGGTTTCACTTCAATCTTTCAAGACGATTTCCTAATATGATACTTTATTAGATACCATTGAATTTGTTCAAATACTAAGCTTATTATAGAACTTAATCTCATATCCTAATGCTTTTATAAAGTTTCTTTGTTATAAACAATTAAAAAAATAGCTTCGCGAAATAAGTGTGGCTGAAATGCTGTTGCTAAGATGGATTTATGGTAAAACCAAAAACTGTGCATTTGTGAGGTGGTAGAAGTAGCACAAAATAGGAGACAAATTCATAGAAAATTGTGGCAGATGGTTTGGGCACATACGACAAGGACTAGTTTCTGATGCAGAGTTTTGGCGAACAAATAAACATTTCTGGGAAAGCTAGGAGAGGTGGAAGAATATGATAGATGAATAAAAAGGCATGATAGTTTGTTGTTAAAAGAAAATATAGACCTATTTAGTAAATGGTGATTCCTGTGATCAACCCCAAAATGTTGTTTTGAGTTCTTGTGGGTATACCATTTAGTAACTACCATATACTTAAGTCTATTAACACAACTTTAGAAGAAAAAACTACTTCAAACAATGACTAAGTGTTGCGCTGTATGTTTGTCTTCCTCTTTGGGGGTTAGAACTACATAATTATATGGCCGTCCTTGATTCAATATTATTATAATTGTCATTCTTTTGATCAATGCAGGTTAGGAAATATGACGACTAATGAGACAGGTGATCTTCGTTCTGCTGGAGTATTTCAAGTTCTGGATGTTGGATGCGGCGTTGCCAGTTTCGCGGCCTATCTTCTACCCTTAAACATACAAACCATGTCATTCGCTCCCAAAGATGGTCATGAGAATCAAATTCAATTTGCTTTGGAGAGAGGTATTGGTGCAATGATCTCTGCCTTGGGTACAAAACAGCTACCGTATCCCAGTCATTCTTTTGAAATGGTTCACTGTTCAAGGTGCCGTGTTGATTGGCACGAGAATGGTAAGTTTTTGCACCTTGGAACTGGACTATGTGCACGTACTTAATATCAGATACATAATATTCATTGTACTATAAATTTTAAATTATTGTGCTGAAATTAATAACTGAAGGAGAGGTTAGAATATTTAGTTATGGCTATGACCTACTTATTTTGGAACTATGATCAATGCAAACATATTTCTTTGAAACTAAACAACCAACGGCCAAACTGTGTGGAGATTGATACTGGTTGATATGCATTTGGTTTAATGTCTAAAGCAGAAGTGTATTTATTATTTCCTGAAAGTCGCTGTCTTGATATAAATCAATGCAGATCATTTCAACTGCCCAGCTTGGTCATATTAAGAGATGAATTGCAGTGTCCTCATAAATTAAGTTTTGAATTGTTTATGGTTTCTGATCATCGAAATGAAAATCAATTTCCAGTCTGGATATACAAACTTCAAAAACCAATAAATAGTAAAAGAAAATTCTTACTAGTTCCTTTTCATTTCAAATATCTAAGGATAGTGCTTTTCTTTCAGCTTATAGAAGTTTTGTCGTATTGGTTGTGATTTAGCTGATTTTATTTTGCTGCATTTTGATTTGGGTCTAATGTGTCTATTGCATAATACTTTGGGTTCTATTTATTAAGGCCAATATTACTGTTAAATGTATTTCTGAGCAGAATGAAACATCACTGGTATGATAGTTAAAATAATATATTGCTATTGTTATTATCTGCATTAGCTCCTTGCATTTAGTATTCATTGGTAAATTTTATTGTTGCAACTGTTTTCTTGGGTTTTTACCATTCACAAGGAGTATTAGATCTCTTTTTTTGGTCAACCAAGGTATATTATAACATTAGTCTTGTGTTAGTGTGTGTGTGTGTGTATAATATACATGTATTTATATATATTACTATATAAGTATCATTAGTAATGGTATTTTTGCGCTGAGATTGAACCTTCTATCTGAATCTACTTGCAATGCATTTTTAACTCCTATACTGAACAATCAAATTCGAGCCCTAAACTGCTTCCAACTTTACCTTTTGTTGAAGGCATGTGTAAATTTCTTTTGATAGAATCCAACTGTGCAGCCTATACTGCTTTGAGTTTTATAAAAATCTGATAGGCAAAAGTAGTAATACATTGTGCTGGTGACACTCCTCTTTCTTGATCTAGTAGTTGAAGGAACCTTCTAGAATTTTGTGGCGAAAAGTTTAGGACTCTGGACTCATACTAGAAATGCATGATAAATTATGTTTGTTCTTCCTCTCTGTTTGGTTTAATTTTTTTTATTTCCTACAGATGGTATTTTGATCAAAGAAGTTAATCGCCTTCTACGTCCAAATGGATATTTTGTCTATTCTGCTCCGCCAGCTTATAGGAAGGACAAAGATTACCCAGTAATTTGGGATAAGTTGATGAGTCTGACTTCTGGAATGTGCTGGAAACTAATTGCTCGGAAAGTTCAAACAGCGATCTGGATTAAGCAAGAGGATCAGTCATGTCTCCTTGGCAATGCAGAGAAGAAGCTTGTAACCATATGTAACTCTGTTGATGATTCTAAACCATCTTGGAAAACACCGCTGAGGAACTGTATTACACCAAGTAGTGTGGGATCGGGTTCTCAGAAACTTCCTCCTAGGCCACAGCGTCTTTCAGAGTACTCGGAATGTCTGAGTAGTATAGGTTTGTCCAAACTCTTGTTAAGTTCTCGATACTAACTTACAGTTCTTGGTACTGTTTTCTTGGTTATTGGTGTTAGCATATGTTTCTTACATGGAGACTTAATTCAAAACTGCATGTAGCAGCTATTTTTAATGTTTTAAAGGCCATTTTTAAATTTTAAGCTATCGAAATTATTGCTAAATTAATAATGAAGGCCAATTTTATATTAGTTTTATTGATAAAACCTCAGAAAGTTGGATTAAGAATGATCCTAAAATGCTTTCTTGGCTACGCATTCTAGTATCTGCTTGGCCACATAATCTATATGTTTACCTGCTTTAAATTTTGAGTGCTCATGTTATTGAATTCCTCGGGTTTTTTTCCTTTTTAATTTGAATTCTACGATTTTATTCTCACGTGACTTGTTTATTTGAGTACAGTGTTTAGTTTGGCTCTTTAGCTGCTTGAAATCATGCCTGAACCAAGTTTATACGGTTTTTACTAAATTGCTAAACATCATCTACCGACAAACCACGTTAATATTGATCAAATTACTTTTTCTAATTGTTGTAATTGAACTTCTTTATGTATCGAAATCATGTTGGACTATTTTCTCTTGTTTATGCCCTGTTGTGTTATTTCTACCGTCTCATGAATATGTTTGACTCTAGTTAATCCTCTCTTACATATTTCTACAGTCTTCATTTCACTATATTTATTTCTTATTGATGAGGGTGCTCTAGCTAAACTTTGTTTGTCATCATTGCACATCTCCACATTCGCGTCACTCTTATATGGAGAAGATTGTCTTGCAACTTATTATGAGAGGTTGAAGATTTAATACATTAATCTTTGCTCTAAATTAACAATCCCAATGTTGACAACAGGTATCAGTCGAGACAAATTTCTATCAAATACTCTCTACTGGCAAGATCAAGTTCGCCACTACTGGAGGTTGATGAATACTGATGAGACATCTGTTCGAAATGTCATGGACCTGAATGCTCACTATGGCGGTTTTGCGGTTGCTTTGAGTACATGGCCTGTGTGGGTCATGAATGTAGTTCCAATAAGCATGAACAATACATTGACAGCTATTTATGACCGGGGTTTGATTGGCGCTTTTCATGACTGGTGAGTCTTATAAATTTCATGAGCATCTCTACTCTGCTGCTTTCTTCAGGGACAACTGTTGTAGTAGTCTTGCTTTGCGATTTGTAGGTGTGAACCATTCTCAACATATCCACGCTCGTATGATTGGTTGCATGCTGATCATCTCTTCTCTCACTATAAAAATCGTGAAGAAGGTTGCTTACTTGAGGATATCATGCTGGAAATGGACCGGGTAATACGACCTCAGGTAAATTCATCTTTCATGCTTGTCAACATTGGAAGTATCATATTCAGTCTTCATTATAATAATGATTCTTGCAAAGGTTATCAAATGAACTAGGCTGTAATCTTCCAGGTGTAGAAAGGTACACTTTTTTATGAAGCATGTTTTCTTGTGGAATGATTTATACATTTTCTGTAAATAGATCTTGGCTTGAAAAGATTAGGACCATGACCTGGAATTTTATTCTAGAGCATATCAGAATCCCTTTTTATTTGTGCCCCAAAGACAATTGCATCTTCAGTTTAGATGGTGATGCCAGAACTATCTCTGAACTCTAAGTTGGTTTTACAAACCACCCTTAAAATTGAAGCAGTAAGTACTGGATCCGAGTCTGGTTGAGACTAGATATTCTTCTATAATCTTCTCATCTCCAAAACCCAATTAAGGCAATTAAAAATGTACTCCCTCCCTACTTTTTTTCGAAATCTCAAAACAATCAAACCTCTTCACTTCAACTTTTTTTTTTCCACCTCCAAGCTTGCCATGTAATTTTGCTTCTATTAAGTCAGTTGAACTCTACAATTAATTAAAGATTATGAAACTTTCAATGTGTGCAGGGGTTTATTATAATCAGAGACGATGAATCCATCACATCAAGAATAAGAGAGATTGCTCCCAAGTTTCTTTGGGAGGTAGGATCACATTTACTGGAAAATGAACAAATGCAAATGGAAACAGTGCTAATATGCCAAAAGAAGTTCTGGGCAATTTCATAAGGTATATCCACATGCAGACGTTTCATCGATACAGCTTTTATTTTATCTGACCTGTAGGTTGCTGCAACGTAAAGCCAGTCGAATTTTTTCTCGTCACCTTGCCTGCTAATGATCGACCTTGTTAAGTGAAGGCAGGTTATTAGTTTTTCTTTCTAGATTAGTACGTGTGAAGTTTATGTTGTAAATGTTCAGTGACATTTTTTGCTTTCATTAATAATATGTAGGATGTGGAATTTAGTTTTCTTGTTTTTCATGCAACAGAAATGTTACAACTTAGACACAGTAATACTCCATTTCTCTTCTACTTTATGGAAAAGAAATGTGCAACAACTGAGCATACATCTTCTTTTTCTTTTTTTCCTTTTTTGATTTGAGCAATAAGGGTATTTTTGGGCTAATTTACGTGTTAATTGAAATTAAATCTCTCCATGAACTAGTTTACGTGTTAATTGAAATTAAATCTCCCTCCCGACGATTTTAAAGGCAGTGCGGGACTAATATAGTTTGTCGAGGGTGGGCAAAATATTAACTGTTAAATAATTAATTTAAAAATTGCTATGAACTAAAATAATAAATAAATGATGGTATATATATAATCAAAATATAAATATAAATTTCCAATATAATTACACAAAATTCGATGCATAAAAATTACTACAAGACTTGAAGTTCTTGAAATTCGTTTCAGAATCTCCTCATTTTTAGTGATATTAAATACGTAGAATCAATGAATTTTCATTCTCTACCATTTAATTTGGGTTAAGTTATCAAATTTAAATTTATTCTTATTAAAAAAATACTACATTATTCCATAAAAGAGTTCCATTCACAAAAGTATACAAATATTAAAGATATATTTATATTTCATGTTCACCCTAATTTATTAAGTACTTAATTTACTAGTAGCTGTGTGATGATAAAATTAAAATGATAATTTTTTGAATATTGTGTTGATTTGTATTACTCCAAAAAATAAAATAAGACTTTTGTTTTGAAACAAAAACATTTGATAAACAACTCTTTTTTTAGATTGGAAAGAGTGTTTTTATAATTGATTGATTTTTTTAAGCAAGCAAACCTACTTTTCTCTCTCTCTCTCTATATATATATATATATATATATATATAACTTTGCGCATTCCTACGTCCGTCTCTGCTTAAGGGTGCATCCCTCAAATCGGGATGGTGCAGGAGAATTCTCCTAAATATTAATCTCAAGATTCAAACTCAAAAAATCAAAAAAAATAAATTAAAAAAATTCCTTAACCATTAGCCAAACTCCTTGGGATTATAGTATACATATTCTTACATACGCATGCACGCAGGACACCCTCCGTCATGTTGGAAGGTAATGGGCTGGGACATTCATGTGGACTGAACCAGTCATTTAGTAGGTATGAAGCAGTATCTTAAAAGCCCAATTAGCCACCAGGTGAATGGATTTGCTAATAGAATTGTAGTTTATATAAAGTTGAACTTGAACCCAAAAAATAAGCCAGTCTAAGAATGAAAATCAGTTTGCTCATCTCTGTTAGGTGGGCTAAGAGGACTGCGAGTACTAGCCTATTTTGCGATTGACATCCAAAAACCCTTATACGTACGAGATATATCAACATTGTAAGAGAATTTTAAACCAGAGAATGGTAGGATTGTGACAGGTTGTATACTACTCTACATTCTTATTGATACCAAAGAAGAGTAATAGAGTCCAAATTATTGGGTAATTTGATACTGCCTACCTGAAATTCCAAAAAAGTAATTTCATTTGTCAATTAGTTATTATTATTATTATTATAGTAATAATATTCACAAATAAGTTATCTTTTTATTCAGGTCAATAAGCTTTATAATCATATTTCATTACTGTCGACGCCGGGATTTCGCCGTCTCGTTTTTTATTATTAAAATGCCCTTTCCAATTTTAGCCTTTTAGATTAAATGTGATTTTGAAAAGGGTCGGCTTAATGTCGACGGGTTCTTAAATGTCGATTTCTTTATGAGCCAATTGACCAGAGTCGCCAGTTGGTATATTTGAAATGGATGTACCAACTCATCCGAATTTATTTTCGTAATTGCTGGCTCATATGTGACTCCGATTAATTGGTCTGCAAACCGAGATTCATAGAGCTCGGGGGCTTGCTTAAGCGAGGGGAAGGTGTTAGGCACCCCCCGACTTCCGTGAAACACGGTTACCGCAATCTCGATGTTTTCCTATCCTTTTAAATCCTAAAATGTGTGTGTGTGTGTGTGTGTGTGTGTGTGTGTGTGTGTGTGCCTAAATGGACGTTTGTGGTGCGTTTTGCATAAAAAAGTTTGCTTTTATTTTATATGGCAAAAGTATTTATCTGGAAAGTGTTTTGGACGTTCTTTGACCCAAATGACGAGGCTTCGCTTTTTATAAGAAAGATTGATTTTAATTTCGAAAGCGTTGAGGTTTTTTATTTAGATGTCATTTTAGAAAACAATAGTTTTAAACTTTTGTCAAATAGGAATCGAGACTATACATTGCCTTCTAACAGTTAATATAAATAAAACGAGGGCAACTTCTAGAACTCTTTAACCCTATGCACAAAGTTTAATGAAAACATTGATTTATTTGCAAAAGCGTTTCTTATGACCTTTTAAAACCAAATGGAGTCTTTTTGCCAAACACGGGTTAAAGTTCGCCCAAGACTCTTAATTTTAAACCTCGTGAATCTAATATCCTAATTTGCTTGATTTTATAAAAACCTTTATCATTTCATTCCAAAATCGTTTTCTCGTGTCAAAAGGAAAATCAAGCATTAAAAATAGCGTTGCGGTTATTCACGGGCATGTAAGCCATCCAAATAACCCCAAACGCCTACAATCACATGTTTCACTATTACGGGGCCTTAAACCCGATTTTCGGTATCGATATCGCTTTAAGGCCCAAAAATTACATATTTACAACACAAGTGCATCGCCATTGCTACATACGTAAAAACTATAAAATAACCTTAAAAGGATATCATCGGGAGGTTAGGAGGAGATTCTATCCGCCACAAATCCTCTCTAACCATCCCTAATCCATAGATCCAAACATATATCGACTACATCGGATCTAACTTCAACATATACAAAATCAAACTATATTAAATAGCAATGCACCAAATATTTTCGGATCTAACAGTAGATCCACCCAACAAATGCACAAATATTAGATCTATAACAACTTAGACAATAAGATAAAATGAGAACTAGATCTAACTATATAGAACCACAAATGCTATGAACTTGGATTTCTTTACATTTCAAATGATGAAAGATACGCTTTAACACTTGAAAATCGAAATAGGATACAATACCTAGTAAAAATTGAACACAAGATGAAGAAATCTCACAATGTTTCTCTCTTTTCTATCTTTTTCTCTCTTCTCCCGCGCCTCTCTCTCTCTCTAAAAATCTATTTTTCTTTCCTTTTTTTCCTTCTCTCTTGCTCTCGGGTGGAAAATGGCCGCATATAGGCTTCAGCAGGCAGCCGCAGATGCATCTGCGGCTGGCCGCAGATGCATCTGCGGCTGCCTGCTGTGGCCGCCTGGCCGCCGCCTCGGCTGTCGTGTGCCGTTCTCGAGCCTCGTGCCTGTCACGTCTGTCGGTGGCAGCGGTTGCATTCGCGGCCGTCCGGCTTGTTTTTTCGATTTTCGTGCCACGCGGTCTTAATTCGCCAATTTCTGCGGTATTATTTTGGAAAGCTGTATTTTTGCAGTCCGGAAATCCCCGAAAAACGTGCCATATTATTCTGGGAGGCTAGTTCGGAGGGATGCGACTTGATATGGAATTTGATAATTGTGCTTGGCTTTCAGGGGGCGCTGCCCCCTACCCCCCCCGCCAGCTCATCGGCGAGCTGGGCAGCCGCTCGCTCACCGGGGAGCGAGACCCCCGAACATCGTAAGCGTAGTGGCCATTTGTCGTCTTTGGTGATCCGAACAGGTTCTTCGGGATTAGCTTTTTGCCTTGCCTGATGCTCGTTGTTTGCTGTGGCGGCTTTGACCGTAAGTTGTTGGGGTGGCTTCGTGTTGGGGTCCACCTTCCTTTTCGCTCGTCGGGTCAAATGACGGTTTTGCCCTCCTGCCAGGGTTAGTACAAAAGTGCAAAATTTGGGTGTCTACAATTACCATACTACTACCTCTCTTTTTTTTCTCTTTAGCAGTAAACACATCACAAAAATATATACGTAATATTTATAAATTTTAAAAATGAAATTCTTTTTAAAATTAATTTTAAAAATTTTAAATTTAAAGTTATACGATATATTTAACTTTTGAGAATGATAAATTTTATAGTTACAAGTACCTTTTAGTTAGATAACAATTTTCATAAAATTGTGTTGTCAATGCTAAACATCGAATTACTCATTTCAACTTTTAATTTAAAAATATATAAATACATATTTGTCAATTTTTTGGCACCGAGTAAAGGTGGCAACTTTGGTTTTCCCTTATCACACATCACAAAGTAGGAGAATATATAACCTGAGAACCACTTGGATTTAATTATTTGTAATATTTCATTTTAAGGTATCATGTTTTCTAAAATTTTTATTTATGTTATTTAGGTGTTAAAGCTATTAAAAATAAGAGTATACATTGACTTGCATACTGTATAAATATAAGGTCAACACACAAATACAGTTTAGGCTTAATATATCGTCATGTTCAAAACACGTGATCGATTCAAGTGATTTATGGAACACAATTACTAGTTTTGAAATATCGAGACCATAATTTAAAAATAAATAAATTAAAACTTCAAAGGACAAATTAAAAGTTTATATATATATATATATATATATATATATATATCTGTATGTATATGTATGTGCATGCATGCATGCAAGTACTACATGTAAAAAGAGAGGGGGTCCGGGGGAGAGAGAAAGGACACTAAAAATTGAAGTTGATAAGACAAGACAACCCCATGCGTGTCGACCTTGACCCACGACCCAGTCAGTCCCTTTTGAGCTTTTCTTCTTTCTTCTTCTTCCTCCCGACCCCCCACCCCACGCCACCCCACCCTGCCCTTAATAATAGGAGTATGTTGTGTTCCAGCGTTGCTTCTTACTTGTGCTCGCATCGTCTGCATGTACTAGCTACTTGTTAATTTGTCCGGCCCCTTGCATGGCCATACCATCCCACTTCTTGTACGTTCTAAACTTCTACTCACTCCCCACGCCTACCAAAGTTCATTCTTAATTTCTCACTTTAAGGATATACAGGCATACACATCTATTTATAGTATAAAGCTGCTATGAAACTCTTGGAATCGCTGGCATCAGCAATATAATTGTGTTATATTATTTTTTTTCTTTTTTTTCCTATAATTTTAATTATATTATTATTTTATCTTTTTTTATATATATATTTTTTATCTCTTTATTTAATTCTCTATATTTTATAAAATTCTTATTTTATCTAACATAATTTACGCATACCACATCTGCTAGTAATTTATAATGCATAAACACATATAAATGCCCTTTTTTTTTATGTCCCCTGCATGTGTGCATCACACTTCTCTCTCTCTCTCTTATGCACATACAACCAAGTAAACTCAAACGAATACAAACGACAAAATGAGATTCATAAACAATCATTCATTGATATATACCAATCAACATGCATCTATATGTATATATATATTGCTGTGAAATTAATGACGAATAATTAATTTTCGCTTAATTTCTGTTTCATTAATTACCGCTTTGGTTTCGTTCATTCAATTCAAACAGAATAACAGTGAAGCTTAAAGTGGAGTAGTAATGAGGAGTGCATCTGCCAATTTCCTAACTGACAGGGTCATTATTTAGAGAATATATTCACCATTTCTTTTATTATTTTAGGATAAAGGATCGGAGGCAGTGTTCACCATTAATTTTAATCTTTCACCATGCATGTCTCCTTGTCTGTAGGTATCTTTTCTTTTCTTTTTTTTAAATAAAATCGAACTACCGGCATACATATAAGGAATGCTCAGCTGGCCACTTTTCGTTGGTCAACTCTACGAGTTAGTGCTACTAGTGATTATTAAATATCTAAATTTCTATTTCAAGGCAGACCGAAAAGGTTTTTATACTTTATGGAAAGCGAAATTTACAAAAGAAAAAGGTTAAACTTTTCAATTACCAAATTTCTTCTTTTGCTTAAAAACCATTTAATTAAGTTAGCTTATAAATTCATTGAATGGAATCCAAGTGAAACATGTCTTATCAAATCATGTAAGAAAATAAACATTTATCAGAACATGCATATATAAGACTCTCCATATATATTTACTATACTACGTCCAAGATCTATAATTCTATATGTACAGGAAAAATTCACAACAAATATTTATTGAAAGTACTGTTACAATAATCACATATAAAGAGAAATTGACTTTAGCTGCTAGACCTTGTAGCAGCAGGCATAGGCTAATTTTTGGCTCTGCCGCTACAAGCTCTAACGACAAGACCAATTTTATAGAAATAGTCCCTATCGCTAGAGTTTGTAGCGATAGAGTTAAATTTGTTTGCTTGCAGAAAATATTTGTTATGAATATCTTACCATATATGTATCACCATATATATATATATATATATATATATATATATATATATATATATATGTGGGTGGGTGTGTGGGTGATGCTCATATATATTCATTAGGCGCATTCTATACGTAGGATTAGTGGGATTCACATTTGCCATACCAAATTGCATAGAAATAGGAATAACTGATATCATGATATGTTGCATCTGCCGCACGCATACTTAATTACAACAGATTAATTTGACACCGTTTCCGTAAAAAAATGGCCGGGTTAATTGACTGCTTATCAGTGGTGACTAGAAATATCTTGCTATATATTACAAGTGAATAAATTCAACAATGAGAAAATATTTCAGTGTAAAACTTGGAACATAGTCCCATTTAAAACTATTTACTCCCTCTGTTAAATATATGGTTAATATTGATTTTTTGAAATTAATTTAAGTTTTTTTAAAATCAAAATTTATATTAATTAATCTATCTTAAATAATGCAATAATAAATATAGTAAACTATCTAACTAATACTTCTAATTAAAATTTTTATTGTTTTTAAAAATAAAATTATGAATTTTAATTTTGTAAGAGGCTTTGATTTCTCTTTTAATTAATTGGGGTGATGGATCGGAGGGCCGGACCGGTGTAACTAAATTCACTTGTATAGTTTTGTTCAAGTTTAGTTTTATTTGATGACAGGAAAGTAGTAGAAAACAAGGCTATTATGAACATTTGATAAAAATGAAAAATAAGCATTTTAAGTTCAAATTTAATTTTTCCACTTTTTTAAAACTTGAGTGTAAATATAAATATTTGGGGTGCAAATATCACTCTCCACATATCAAATGAGACTGACTGATAGTGATAGGAGGCGTCAATTGTAAGAGAGAGATTAAAATGAGTGATCAATTAAAGATTAAACAGTGTAGGAGAACACTAGCCTGCAGTTCACAGGCAGCAACAGGGGGCGTATGAGACCTAGCTAAGTAGCCATAATAACTACTCCATTGCTGAAAAAGAGGGATAAACAAAAAGAATGAGAGATAAAACTAATGACTGGTGAGAAGGGACGTGAGATGGATCATATCTATGTCAGTTTTTGTTTTAAGTCTTCATGACAGAGATCTCAAATTTTGCTGATTTAAAGACAAAAAAAAAGTTCAAATCTTGGGTTTGAAATGTACCTTAAGGATAAAAAAAAACCATCCAACTCTTTATAAACTACCAAAAAAATTATATGTATAAAGAATTTTTTTTACAACAAAAATAATTAAATTTTAAATAATTGTTAAAAATACTCTTAATTTGATCGTATTAATTGACGTATATACATATAATTTGAACATATTTTATTTTTTTTATTTATAATTGTTTGCAAGTTGAATTTTTTTTTTTTATGTAAATAAAATAGTTGTATGTTTATTTGATAATTTGAAACGAGCTAAATAATTTTTTTTCCAGATATTAAATCTGTATAAATATGTTATGATTGCATAAAACCCACCATAATATTGAGCAACTAATGTTGTACTTGGTACTATAAATGAGAAATACACTTTGTGAAGAATTGAGTATAAATAAGTTTTTATTTTACTATAATGCATGGATCTCACATAATTATACTAATTTTTTTTTCTACTTAAAAATAATGAACTCTACTTAAGTATTTTTTAAGATTAAATATATAGATATATTTTATATAATATTTTGGATTTGAAGTTTGTATTTTAAATATCTTAAATCAAACAAATAAAATTTATACTCTTGTTATCTTTAAGAGTTTATTTAATACACCACCTTCAACATTTAGGAGTTACGGACTAATCATAGAATATTGTTAAATTAATAAAATACATTAGTTGTTGGATCTTAAGTTTGGCAAAATAAACGAATTAATTGAAGTGTTAAAAGAATTGAGTATACACCAAAATGATACTTAATCAATAAATGAATAACTGATTACTTGATCGAAAATCATAAAATTTGAAATCCTTAACATTTCGTTACTGTTTTTTTTACTGCGAATTCTCTACTAGTTTAAGTACGTAGATATTGCAGAAATTGCACGAACGCAAGTACGTTGTGTCAGATTTTGATGATAAGTATACGTGGAAGTGAGTGCCATCCATTGACTCATAACATGACTGCTGTTGTAATGCATACCTTTGTTCAAAACGTTAACACAAAGTACTGGTCGGTCTATGCAGAATAGTGCTACAAAAACCTCAGTAATTAGTAGGTACTAGTGTCATCCTTGAAGCAGAAGCAACTGTTGATGTATTAGCATGCACGTGTCAAGCTCATGAGGAGCTCCCTAGTGTGTTCATATATATATATATATGGGAAAACTTAACATGTGCCCTTAGGGCACATGCTAAGCACACGGTTCAAGAGAATATTCTCTTGAACTGTGTGTTTATTCTCTTGAATTTGGTGCAAATACAGAAATCAAGAGAATAAGCACACAGTTCAAGAGAATATTCTCTTGAACCGTGTGCTTAACATGTGCCCTTAGGGCACATGTTAAGAGAACCCTATATATATATATATAAGATTTTTTTAACGTGTGTCCTTAGGGCACACACTAAACGTAAAAAATAATGTATAATATTATTTGTTTATGTAAACACACTAAATTCAATGTATAAAAAAATAATATATTAGTGGATCCCGTGTATTAAATTTAGTACAACTATATAAAGAAATAATTTTTAACAGGTTATATCTCTTATTTTTTGCGCTTAATGTGTGCCTTTAAGAAACACATTAAACGGATCCATATATATATATATATATATATATATATATATATATATATATATATATATATATATGGGACGTGTTTGTTTTTCTTAATAATGCCTTATAGCCAGTCAGTCTGAAGGAAGAAAAAGACGAAGATGATGATAAGCTGACAAGGAGACGTCAGTTCACAACTCTGTCTGTCTGTCTCTCTCTAACATCATATATATATATATATATATGCACTCATACATAGATACACACGCACGTCGTATCCTATTGTAACTCTACCTCCTCCTCACGTGCAAATAATCAGTGTTTGTGATGTCACATCTTATTCCTAATTCTATGATTTCTATCTACCCTTCTGGCCTTCTACGGCTCAGTCTGTACTCTGAACTCCCACCACAGTTCCACTTTTCTAAAACTCATTCGTTTAGAAATAAAAAAAAGAAGTTTTTATTTAAAATTAAGCTGAGATATATTTATATTTAAAAGTATTATTATTCATTTAATTTTTTTATATAAATTAAATAAGTTCATATTAATTTTAAATTAACTTTTTAAAATCAATATTAATCAAATATTCTGAAAACGATAATATGTAGGAATGATTGGCAAAGATGTTTTCTTATAATTTCATCAGTGATAATTTTACCATTTCACAATGTAAATTAATCTTTTTAAAGTTGAACGCACGCCCTTTCCTAAATTTATATTCGAACTCCTATAAAAAGGTAAATTTTTTGGCAGATACAATTAACTCAATACAATAAAAAAAAGTGATCCATAATAAATATTTATTAATGACATCAGTTGGGTAAATATATTTTTGATTGTATATAAGAGAAATGGATTATGTAGATTTTAAAAAAAAAAATTGTTAGTCGAATTAAAATTTTTACTATGGTACTACGCAATCTATTTTAATCAAATACCCTGCTAATTATTACTCCCTCTATTATAATTTATTAATCGTTTTAGGACTAATTCCATGTTTTAATTCAATAGTCATTCTTTCTTATTTAGAATAAAAAGTTATCTACATTCGTATAATATACATAATTTCTCTCATCTTTTCAAGAGAATTTATTACCATAAAAACATTACTCTCCTTCCTCACTCTTATTTAGCATGAATAGTCAAATATGAAAATAGAGACTTATATTAATTATAAAGTAATAACATCCTTAATATATGTTTTATATTATAACGAATAACAAATTAAAATAGGAATTTTAATTATTAAAAAGTAAGATATGATATTAAAATTTATATTATATCTTATTTTTTAATTATTAAAATAAATATAATATTTAATTTTATATTTAAATATTATGTATATAGATTTCTTCTCAAAATTAAGAGAATATCATCTAAGTAGCATATTTGTCCTTTGTATATAATTGGGCATACAAGGAAAATGATGATCATAAGGCTATTGGAATTGAACACATGAGGCTACTGACACGACACAAGCTCAAGCTAACAATGTGTACACAGTACACTCACGGTATTATGCCTACCCAAACGTTTTCAAATAAAAACATAAAGAGATAAATATAAAAATTGAGATTTATATTAATTATAAAGTAATGATATTCTTAATGTGTTTTATGTTATTACAATTAATAAATTAAAATGGAGGGAGAAATCCCTAAATTCGATGTAGTCGTTACAAAATTATAATTTTGTTTTCCCTACGTTGGTAACTGCCTACTGATAAATCATATGATAATACGAATGTTGTTGAATGTTTACTGTTGTTGCTTTTGCTGATTATGGTGTTGTGTTATGTTGATTTATAAAATATTATTGTAAAATTGTAAATCTTCGTTTTCGATTTATGTAAATTTTCGCTAAACTAAAATGAACAAATATAAGTGCACAACATCCAAATACTATATCCATCTTAATTATTAAAAAATAAAAAATAAAAAATAATATTAAAATTTACGTCGTGTCGTGTCATGCTCGCACTTGCAAAACTGTAACTTAATTTTTTCCTTGATTGGCAAAAGAAATTGTATTAAGACCCATAATCATACAAACGTTAACAAATTCAGAATATATGGATAACTAGGGCCACAATCCAATTACATAACACCATAAATTTTAAGTAAAGAACCTATAAAATTTTCCTACAAGATATATACAACATCAAAATCTGATTCGAAAATACAAATCATATCTTACAAACTCCCGACTTTTATTGAAAAACGCCTTCAAGCTACGCCTTCTAAACAGCCTCAAAACCAATACGACATCCTTGCAACTGAATCTCTGCATATCATGCTTCCGTACAACAACATAGAAAGAAATGAAGCTCTGTTTCATAAAAAACCTGCATCCATGAACTATACATCGTCTTACAATTATTAATGTAAAATTATACGTTTTAAAATCTAATTAACAGTGTAAAATCGACCTAAAAAAATATATTTTTGCACAATTAATTATACGCTGAAATAGCGATTTGCTATATTTTAAATTGTGTATCATATATATTTTCACAAAGTGATAAATTTATGATATAATTTTGTAGTTAGTCTTTTCACTATTTTTTAAAATGAGATTTCATTGTAATTTAAATTTTTTTGCCTTGCTCAATTTGAAACTCGACTAAGATTCATATGAATATATTGACTCTGAAACAAGCAGAGCAGAATTGAATCCCAAAATATCTAACGAATAATGGTCAAATTAGAAGACTAATTAAAAAGCCTTTCTAATACGTGTCAAACATGAGCTAATATAAGAAGAAAATTGAGTACAATTTGAACTGTGTACTAACCACTCTGATCTGCTTCGACTCGTTTTCATGCCTAAAGATTGAATTTTTGATGTGATAAGTGTTCAAAGATGCCATAAAAGACACGACTGGAAACACTTTTTATAGTACTAATAGTTGGTAGACTGTGTTGCGTGTATAAATTATATAAAATAAATTAAAATTAAAAAATTAATTAAAAAAATAATATATATATGACAAAATAGAAAAGACACTTTCAAAATAGTCAAAAGTTTCAAAAGTTTATATATTTACACCACAGCTAGGTATAACATATCCTTAATTAAATATAATGTATCATGATATGTTGGAGCATGCACACGAGTGGCCTTGTAGTTCGAGGTGGTTTTCTGAAATTAATGCAAATTAAAGATATATTGAATAAGCACTTAATTAATTTGTATTGGCCTGTCATACCACTTCAACTATACTGGGGTCTTATTGGAGCAAGTTGTCTATAATTATATCTCTACGATCCATCATCATTTAGCTACTGCCAATCTGCTTCTAAGGAAAATACTGAAGGACCCCATAATTAAAGCAATAAACTGATCAAGTAGCAATCAAGTGCTTTTGCCCATGTCATTATGTTAGGGTTGGCTAAATTAAGTCGGCAAGAAAGTGCAATAAGCTGCTAACTCCTAAGATAAGTATCATAATATCATCACTTTTTTAAAAAAAAATTTATTAGCATTATAAGGTCTATGTTCTCCCAAAAGCAAGCAGGATCTTGAAATGTACACTTCTTCAAAACCCCACACCACTCTTATTATATACCCATTTAACCACAATATTGGACGTGGCAAATTCAAAAAGGGGGAAATTGTGAAGAATTAAAATTAATTTTCAAAATTTAGAAGAATTAAAATTAATTTTCAAAATTAAAAGATAGATTGAGAGAGTGAAGTTAATAAATTCCTCCATTCTTATAAAAAAAAAAAAAAAAAATAGTTGGTCTCGTTCAACATGTTATGCTTTATTCAAGCTTTGCCCAAAATCACCAACTCAAAACGCTTTATCAACCTAAAAGTGAGCAATATAATTTACTTTTGTTATTTTATTAAAAAAGGAATGACACATTATTTATAAAGGAAACATTCATATTTCTTTTGCATTACTTCACTTTCTTTTCCCGGATTTGGAAACCTTGATGAAACAAGTTGAAAAAATTAATTAATTAAATCATCTCTATTGTTTTATTTCTTCGAATTAATGACAAAAAAAAAAAAAAAAAATCAACTTTGTGTTTTTTTTTTATCAATTTAATGTATGAACTGTTTTTTTCATAAAAAATTTCTAATTTTAATAATTGGGCAAAAAATACCCGAAACCAACTAATGTTGAACCATGATTAACACATCAAATAATTATAAATTATTTATTTGTTGACATCAATTTTACTTTATTTTTAAAAAATAACTTAAAACAAAAAAATTAACCAAAATGATAACTTAAAAAATCCTAAAATTGATAATAAAAACATGAAGTTGTGTAAAATGAGGCTTGCATAATATGTACTGTATATATTTTGTGTATTTAGTATATATATATCTATATAGCTTATAGGCATAACTAAATAAAACAAGTCCAAATGACGAAAAGATACTAAGAGACCAAAAATACAAAATAAATAAAACAAAAGCAAAAAAAACTAACGCATTGATTCCACCTAACTGCTTCATGAATTGTATCAAAACCATAAAATCCTCCGGCACCACAACTTTCAAATGAAGAAGAATTAAGCCGGAATACAATCACACCTCCGGCCGTCCTACCCACACCAACTAGCCGTCGTAACCAAATCTATACCCTCCGGAAACCCTAGATGACGAGGGTGCCTTCCTCTACCTCGTGATCTCCGGCGGATTCGGTTGTGGGATATCCATGGGTGGTGCATGCACTTGGGTTTGTAGGAATTTGGGGATCTTGTTGCTGATTGGAGATTGAGGAACTAGACTGGGTTTCTTGAGGATTATTTTGGAAAAATCTTCAATTTCATCTTATATATTGTTTGAGAGTAATTTGATTTTTTGGGTTTTGATTGGGGATGAGAGTAAAAATTGGAGTTTAGATGAGCGACTGAAGATTGGAGACCGAGGCTCCTTGGCACGTCTACGCCATTAATTGGAGCGTCCACCGTGACAAAAGTACTATCGCCAGCGCCATTGCTAGTCTACTGGAGCGTTACCCAAAATCGGGTCGCAGTATAGATCTCTTCACTTAACAACAATCGGAACAACGAGTTCCCCTCCCTTCCTTCAACTGTAACGAATCCAGCTATTCACAGGATTTGGGGCTGGAGATGAAGATGATGAGATATTAAGATTTTATTTTCAATTGATATATATTTTTTATAAAATAAATTGATAATTAGAATATTATTTAATTTACATGACATATGCCATGTGTTATGTGATCTCAATACTGTTCAGCATTAATTAATTTTAAGGTATTTTTTTATCTAATTATTAAAGTTAAAGGATATTTTATATATTTAAAAAGCTTATAAATTATATTTTAAAAATATTAAGTTTAAAGAGTCTTTTGGTTTGTTTAGTCTATTTCTTCCATGTGTTCACTATTAAGGGTGAGTATGGTTCGGTTTAGTACCGTTTGAAATTTAAATTATATATGAAATTACTTAGGTACGATTTGACAAATTCAAAATCGCACATGAAAATCACTTGTGATTGGTGCGATGTGATTTTAAACCTTGCGGTGCGGTTTCATTTAGTGCGGTTTCGGTTCCAAAATCAATTGAACTAATTAAATTTTATGCAATTTAATATCACACAATATTAAATCTCACTTTGATAAAACACAATTTTACTTATAATATTTTGTCTAAACAAAAACAAAATAAAACCTAAAAACATAAATAATGATATATCCTTATATATGAAAATTCTAAATAGAGATAATTATAATTTGGGATAATTCTAAATATTTGTACATTATAATAATACTTCTTGATATGCACCATTTTGACAATGCATGGTATGGTTTCTTAGATACGTTTTTGCCTAGAAATCAAACTCAAACTACATTTGTGATTTTTCAACTACCTAAAACTGTCACATATACCGAAACCGTTGTTGCATCCAAGTAATCGATGATGGGGGGATTAATAGTTTTTAAAATAGTTTTATGGACTATTTTTTTTATTAATTTTATCTAAAGTTATTTATGTGAGATTATATAATCTCATGAAAAATTTGGGATTAATAGTTTCTCTTATTTTAAGTTATTAAATGATTTTATGGGACTAATAATTTAATATTAAAAGATTAAATAATATAAAATAAATAATTTAATTTTAAATATATTTTTTATAAATAAAGATCAACTTAAATATATCTTTTATCCATAGATCATGAATTAATTATTTTGGCGATTAGGAAATAGTGAATTTCAGTGTTGATTAGTTAAATCGAAGATTTACATTGACGTTTTTATAGGTCTATATAATTAATGAGATACAGCTGGTATCCTTCAAGATAATTTGTAATAGTAATATTCAAGACCCAACGTGTATCGGTGTATTCATCTCGGAGGAAATAGAAATGCACATGCTAGCATGTTAAATTGTAGCTACATAACGACTCAAAGTTTCTAGATGTTGGTAGCGTACATGCATGATACATGTACAAAAGTCGGTCCATCTCTAGATTATTTTGTCACCTAGTGTATGTATTTTCTACGTTTTCAATTGTAAAATCATTATTAATTTTAAAAAAATATAATTTTAAATATTTTTAAATTTAAAATCCCGTTAAATTTATTTATTTTATATCAATATAATTATGAATATTATAAATTATTTAAAAAGTACTACTAATTATATATTTTTTTGTTTTAAAAATTTAAATGAATTAATATATATATATATATATATATATATATATATATATATATATATATATATATATAGCAGTCATTGGTGGAATATGTATATTCCCAAATCAATGGGCTTTTTTCAAACACCAACAAGATTGAAGGAAAACAAGAAAAATGAATGAGTTGACTCCAATTCTCCAAACCACCACTACGAGTGGAAACCAATATAGATGGTAGCATTTTGACCTAATAACCACCACAAAATTGGACTCTATGGACTCTCATCCTTTCTCAATAACATAATTTCTATCCATTATTAACGTCAAATCAGATGAAATCATATAATTTCTATAATGAAAAATTAATAGTCTTTTAAAATTATATGAATTATTTTTTTTTAATCATTTTTAAGAGTATTTATGAGGGATTATATAATCTCATAATAAATATGAGATTAATAGTCCTTCTTATTTTAAACTATTAAATGATTTTATGAGACTAATAGGTCCAATTTTAGAGATTAATAATCCTTCAGCATAAGATAAAATAATCCAAAATAATATTAAATTAATATAAATAGACCAACCTCAAACATATTTTTTTCAAACAAATAAAACATAAAAATCTCATGTTAAAGTCGTTAGTGTTAATCATATTGAGAATATTCGTTCCTATTTAACTAAGTATATTATTGTTGGATATGGATTAGTGAGGTTGACACAATTTAACCATTTATTAAGTTTATATAAAAAAAGTTGTATTTTTATGCCAAAAAATATATTTTTTGGCATTGTCTTATATTCTTTTTGTTACGAAATATAAGATCATTATTAAAAATTTAAAATTAATTCAAAATATTTTAAATTCCTAAATGATGTGATTTATAAATTAGGTTTTGAAAATAATAAAATTTATAAATAATACTAATAGTTTTAGCATATGTTTTTTTTTTTGGATCAGCAAAATAATTTTTATTAAAAGCCAAAAAGAATTACGTCTGTGAAAAATTCATAAGATGTGGATCGGGCCACAGATATTGTAGTTCATTACTAGTTTTAGCATAGTTTATAATTTTCTTAATTGTATTTTTTAAAATCAAATAAATTTGTATTAATTTTATGTTTAAAATATTTCAAATTAAATTTGATACTATAATTTAATACACGGAGTATTATGAAAGGTAAGTGCTATTCTATGCTATGTACATTTTTTTTTCGATCAACTTCACCGAATGACTTGTTATAGATTCTGAATACAAGTCCCCAACTCCGCATATGATTTACATGCCGATGCAATGAATTTTGCCGTGGCTAAAGCATGTCCTAGCTAGAGTTAATTGTGTACCTATTTTTAAAATTACATTTATATCGCCAATATTATACGGGCAACTTCATATCGAAAGCTATCAATTATACGGCTAATTTTGGATCTAGAATCTCATAATTCAATAAGTACCCTTTTCTCCGTTTTAAATTTTAAAATTAATATTAATTTAAAAAAAAATAATTTAAAATTAACATAAATTCATTTAATTTATATTAATATAACTATGAATATTATAAATTACCTAAAAATTAATACTGGTTATAAAATTAATTATTTTAAAAACTTAACTGAATTATGCCAATTTTAAATTTAAAAATGTTACAAGTTGACTTTTAAAAAATAAATAGTGATTGATTTGATTTGTAAAAGGAATTCCAGATAGAGAATTCCTTACGCACTGTGTGTTGATGTCCGAGTGGGTCTTTTCTTGTAAACATGTCACCATTTTGGCAAATTGGTTAGGTTGAATGTGTCTGGTAGATATAGTTCTACACAATTGTCTGTCTGGTATTATATTTGCCACGTGCCAAAAGTTTACTTGCTTCTTATTGAATTTAAGATTTAGTATGTGAATCTTATGAGGCCTAAAAGTAATTAATTCGAGATCCTTTGAAGTGGTTAATCTTAAATTGGATTTAAACTTGCAATAAAAGGTTTTGAAAGTGATATTAGAATTCTCTAATCTGTATTTGGCAATCAAAGGACAATCTTCTTCCTTAAACGATGAATAACAGTTACCATAATAACAAATTTGTAAATGATAAGTAATCGAAAAAAATAAATTGGGCCTGCTCTACGTCATTACCTTATAAACGGCGGTCATATATACTTAGTCGGATTGGTTCCACTACTACAAAACAGTAAAAAGATAACACCTAAAAAACGTTGTAATTTTCTCCCAGAAACGTCGAGGTTAAGGGTGTCATCTATTTGACACATTTTATACAACATTTTTAAAACGTTGTAGTTGGCTCATAATACAACGTTTTTTACTAAAAAACGTTGTACATTATCTTTAAATAAATACTAAGATGCTTGAAAACGTTGTAGATTGTATCATTCCACAACATTTTCTGGTATAAAACGTTGTAGTTTGATACATCACACAACCTTTAGACTAATTTATACAACGTTTATAAGATGTCATCTATTGTAGTACGTTTAGACAACGTTTTTAAAATGTTGTAGTGTAACATAAAAATGTTGTAACACAGTAGTGGTGCACCTGCAATGTTGTACTTGTAAAACTGCTAATATTAATGCAAGGATATATAGCTAAAAAAACTCTAAATTCTCATTTAAAGCCAAAATGTATCAACCATTTTCAGTTTCAAAATATATCCAATAATACCATACGTTTATAATTTCAAATTATTACATCCACGAAATATACCAATTATCCACAAAATATACCAAATTAACTATAGTGCACTACGTACTACCTAATCATGTGCAAAAAAACATTCTTCCAAAATACATTCATCTAAACCTGTACATCCACCGTTAACTCATCACACAAAAAACCTAATAGCTTCTTCAAACAGTAAGGACTCAAAAATTGAAAATCAACAGTTTATAAGGCACTCCACCGTTTCCATTATTGAGTTTACTTGGTCTTTGTGAAGATGCATTCAGATTTCTGCAGCTCCATCTTGAAAATTTAAAGTTAAGCAGCTGGAACCTTTTTACCGTCCTCAACGAAGTAGATGGCAGCCTCAGGTACCTAGTAAGAGTAAAATTTGTCTAGCTTTTGTTATTAGCAGTAATCCAACTAATCAGTTTATATAGATGATACTCTTACAAGTCCATAAGCTTAATCGGAGATCAGTACTTTCTAAACTCAGTTTACATTTAGTAACTGGCCTGTTTAAAAAGAAAAGGTCCAATTTCATTTCTTAATAGCTTGGAACAATAACATGATATGATTAATCCCAATATTGCTTAGGAAATGTCAAAGCACATAAAAGGTGGTTAAAACAACTTACATCAGGCCAGGTTTCTGTTATATAAAGTCCACAACATCATATGCGATGTCCCCTTGAACATCAATATGCTTTTTGTCAATTGGCCCCTGAAACCAGCCATTTTCATATAATTATGCAACAATGTATTGTAGAAAAAAGTTCCCTACTAGTACATGTAAGCTATTACCTTAACAATAGATGCTCCAGTGGAATTTTTTTTCCCAAACCGTTTTGAAGCGCTACTAAGTTTGACACCTAAAACAACATCCTCTCAAGTTAAAATACAGTAACTTAGTGAATAGTCATATCATTCATCTCAACAACATATGACTCACCAAAGAACTCCAATCCTTTAACAGTGGTGATACATTTGCGCTTGTTGCGCACGACCTTTTCAATAATGACTACTTGCTTCTCCTGCAAAAGATTCCACTAATTAGTATTGTTCAACTTATTATTCTTATTATGTGATATGAAACAACTTAATAAAATCGCAGGAGGGAGAGAGCCTGTAACTGTTCACCTACAAGAATAATTGATTAATTCCAACCACTCTATCTATACAAGGTCAATTATTCCTCGGTGCTATATTTGTTTATACATGTTTCATGAAGCAGTGCATTAAGTGAAGTGCTTTTGCATATTGAGAATTCAACTCATGTTTGGTGAATAGTTCTAAATTGGGTGTCCAATTATATAATTTTTTGACTTCAATATAAATAATGTTTGGGAACTCAAAAGTTTAGGGCCTTTGAGGAATGCCATTGCAAAAGCTCCACCGACGCACAATATCGTTCCCATTATCTTGGCAATGCTTCTCCAGCTCCGAAATTTTATTTTCTCCAATCTATATAATTATAATCATCACATTAGGAAAAAGTAAGTTAAATTGGTATAGTAATAAATACATACACTAAAATATGGTGTGTACTTCATTCCAATTTTCAACAATGACATTGCTATAAAAGAAGTTTCCAAGACGGGCATGAACAGTTGTTGGGATACATATAAATTAGGAGTATTGAAATTGGGATATAAATAGCGCCAGTAATATATAGTTGAAGTTGTAGACAAACCCAACAATGAGTGCAATTACAAAGGTGATTGCAGGGAGCAGATTGGACATTGCACTTGCCGTGGAGGATGAGGCTAGATATAGTCCCTCAAAGTATATGTTCTAGTTCATTGTTACTCTGTAAATAATAAACACAAAAGCATCATTAGTAAGTAAATCATCTCTCTTCCTATATATGTAATTTATACAGATGAAAATGACCCAATAAGAGAGGCCAAAAATATCAAACAAAAGCTCCTTAATCCCAAACAACTTGTATTTGTTTTACTCCTGAACCAAAACAAAATTAAATCAAACATGACAGAGAAATAAATAGATAGAGAAAGAGTAGTTGAGATGAAACTATATATATATATATATATATATATATATATATATATATATGTGTGTGTGTGTGTGTGTGTGTGTGTGTGTGTGTAGTGTAATGGATGGTTAGTAAAACTCCAAGCAATTTTCCCTATCATTTTCCAAGTTCCAATCAGGGGAAAACAGAAGGAAAAGAAAATTACATAAATCCTACATATTACAGAACATCATACAAAAAACCCAGAAAACCCCATTAACACCATAGTGAACAAAATTATAGGACAAAATCATACATAAATTAAAGGGGCAAATTTGTTTACCTCTACATCCTGGAAATTGTTCCACCTCAATATGCGTGTCAGCTTCAACAAAACGTGAACATAGAAAAAAAACAACTTTAATATCTATATATAGATATAGATATAGATATACGTACATATACAGATATATACACAAATGAAATCTGAAATAATAACCTGAGGGAAACGGGTTTACATGGTATATCCTCTCGTTCATGTTATGCCTGAATCAGTGCGGCCAGCATTATTAGACCACAAATTAATGAAGATCAGAAATACAACCAAACTTAAAACAAAGTTAAAAAGAAAGAACCTTCATTTGGGTTTGCCTGTTTTGAAACCAAAACTTAATCTGGCGAGGGGTCAAACCCAACCCTCGAGGGACTGCTACTTGAGTTACCCGCTGAGAGATGCGAGTAACCATCCATATGGGAACAAAGAAAGAAGAGGGAATGAGAGTATGGGTCACGAAGATCGGAAAAAAAAAAAAGCAGAAGAAATGTAGGGAGGAAGGAGTGCGGCGGCTAGGGTTAGGGTAAGAGAGAAGGGGGAGGAAAAAGTTTAGTGAGAGAAAATATTTTTTTCACCTATCAAATTTGTTCATTTAATAATTAAAAATTATATATATATGCTTTGTGTTTTAATTTCAAGTTTTTACTTCCGCGCGCGCTGTTTTTTTTAAGCTCCGTGTTTTTTAAATAGATAACGTTTTTCTTCAAAAAACGTTATAACTTTAAAACCAAATATTGCCCCTTATAAATACATAACGTTTTTACATATGTATCTATAACGTTTTTTGAAAAAACGTTGTGAAAAAAAATACCACAACGTTTTTTATAAAAACCTTGTTGTTTAAGTGTTATCTTTTTGCTGTTTTGTAGTAGTGTTCGGTGGCGTTTACAGGGATGTAAGGCTTGTATATGATGTAACAGTTATCAATGATTATCGCCCTTTGTGCAATCTTCTATTTTGTTTGTCGAAATAGAGATGGGAAGGTTAGCTTGAGTAAACGATGCTACAACTTAATTCTATGGATCCTTTATGTGTTTGGTAGGAGATAGGGTCGTCGACGTTAAGTTCCATGACTATGGAAAATGCGAGTAAATTGGTCTGATTGGGGAATAAGACATATATTTAATGGGATACTGTTGGTATATACAGTCACTTTGTAGTTTTGAATAGTGCAAAAAAAACTCTATCCTATGGGTCGAAATGACTTGATGCTAATGCTACACCGAGTCGGGTTGGAACACCTTTTATTTAATATTACAAAAGGCTTTTCCCGTCATGTGGCAGGTGATGATTGGCAGAGAGGGAATACGGTACAGGAGTTGTGGAGTGGAAATAGGAAAAAAATTGATAAGGGTACGCGCAGCAGACATTATTTGTATGGTTTTGGAGTGGAGATAGTAAGATGGTCACTTTTCAATTAATACAGTAAAAATAAAGCCCTAATTCACTTTCGGGTCGAAGTGACTAAACAGTAGTTAAAAAAGAATTCTTGTAGCGCTTGTACTGTACTTAAATGAAACGACACATATAATGTTGTTTTAATAAACTGCTTTGAAGCTTTCTTCTGACGCTTTATTAAAGCAAGGGGTCTCATCCACGTGATGTGATTATTATTGTTTAGATTTTGGGGAACATATTTATAGACCCCTATTGATAAGGTTCTTCTATTTTTGGATACCCTTAAGCGTGTTGACTGATTTACAAGATGGGTGTATATGTGTCATTTCCAAAATATATTTACTCTATTTTATCACGTGATGGGTTCGAAACCTATTAACTGATGATTAGTTTTTCTTGTACTCTAGAAGGTAATAGTTTGATACTAACCTTGATTAGTTCCTCTATTTTTTTTTTATTATAACTACTTGTATGTTTATTGCATACTGAGATTTTTTTATGTGTATTATCTTGAAGATGAGAAGGAATACTCAACATAAGAGAAAATTGGACCATCTTACTCCTCAAAAATTTAGTGGAAAGAGAAAATTGTTTGGTGTAGGAAACAAAGTGATTTTTAAGTGGCTCTACAGAAAGCGTGTATGTGACGCCCCCAAATCTGGGCCCACACAGCTCAAACTTGAGTTGTCAAAAGACTATAACAAAATTATTACAAGTAGTGCAACGTACAACAATACAGTATATAATAATACACAAATAAGTCTTTCACGATTATTGTTACATTATTTTACAACACGTGAAGACTACGATAGCTATCCCTCGGACTCTCACTCCATCCCCCGGCTAGACCCAGTTACGTTCGCATCTCCTATTGAAAAACAATGGAACAAAAAAAAGGATGAGCTCAAATAGCCCAGTAAAGAATATCATGACTAAGATAATGACGAATAAATTACCGTTAACCTTCAACAGTTGAGTTCTTGATAGAATACAATAGACTACAAGATTTATATCAAAAACTGCAGTTAAATTCTTGAACAATGTTCAAATCAATAATAGCAGCAGAATGAACAATTTATTAGAAGAATAATGCAAACTATAATGTCCACTTGCTTCTCTTTTTAGGAAAAATATCATCAACTTTTATCATCTGAAACACCACTGACCATGAGAATACATACTCACAGTTCCTAGTCATAATCATGCAAATCAACAGTTCATCTTTGCACTACGGGCCACAGATATTCAATATAACACCAACGGTCATGATTATACCAGTATTCAGTCTTTGATCATAATCATATCAAACAACAGTTCATCTTTACACTACGGGTCAAAGAGAACTTTCACCTCGTGTCATAAAAGACACCGAACAAATGTATCGCCTTTAACCTATCATCTGTTCAACAATTATATCGCATCTGTGCCCCCGGCCATAGATATTCACAACAACTTGATTTTTAATGATTAGTACAAATAACAGTGATACAAGTGATGAACAGAAGATACAGGATATACAATAAGTATTGGAAGTTTATTTCGTGCAGATTCAAATAATATCCAAATTGTCAACATGATATGGAGTAAAATTCAAAAATGATATTCAAGATCCACAGTTCAGAATAACGGTTACAGTTCAATAAAAATGTTTAGAAAAATAAGAAGGTTCAATTGAAATGATATTAGATAAAGCATAAAATATTAAGTAACATATAATCATTTCAAGAACTTTACTAAATAGTACTTACCATAGTAAGTTAAGAGTATGAAAAGAATGATACCCCTTACCGTAATAAGTTTGAATAATGGAAGATGAAAAATATGGTATCCCTTACGAGTATAAAGGAAAATAATATCACTTACGAATATGAAAGAAAATGATATTACAAACGAATATGGAATAAAAGTGTCATGCGATAATTCGTGTAGAAAAATTATTTCCACAAGAGACAAATAAGAAATGAATACAAAGAGTATTTCACCAAACATGCGGTAATCCGCGTAGTCAGGTTATTCTAAGAGATTAATAAGGAATGAATACGAAAGGTTATTCACCAACAGGCGGTAATCCGCGCCGTAAGGTTATTCTCACAATTTAATAAAAATTGAATACGAAGAGTTATTCACCAAACAGGTGGTAATTCGCGCATTAAGGCTATTCTCAGAGATTAATAAGGAATGAATACGAAATGTTATTCACCAACAGGCGGTAATCCGCGCCGTAAGGTTATTCCTACAATTTAATACATGAAAATAAATGACACATCTTATGAGTAAGAGAGAAACGATATTATTTTCGAGAATCAAAGAATGATAATCCCTTACTGTAGTAAGTTTGAATAGTGGAAGATGAAAAAGATAGAATCCCTTACCTTAACACGTAGTTGTATATTGATTTAAATGAGGTTGATTAACTTGAACAGTATTCGTACACTTATAGATCTTCACAAATACTCAAAATGACTTAAGCACATTTAGAGAGAACTTACACAAAGAAGTATTTAGAGAGTGAAAGAAAGAACAAGTAAGGAAGTTTATGAAAAATCCTTAAGTTAAGGCTTATATTTATAGCCAATTTTTTTATCATAACTAAGATTTCCTAATTTAATACAAACCGTTCATTTCAAGATAACGTTTAATTCTTACCACTCATTTCATCTTTTAAGATTTCTTTAATTTAAACCATTCATTTAAAGATCATCTTTAATCTACACCATCCATTTCAAATTCTATATTATCTTTAATCTATACCATTCATTTCATCTTTTAAAATTTCTTTAATCTAAACCATTCATTTAAATATCATCTTCAATCTACACCGTTCATTTAAAATTCTATAATTATTACATTATTTTTAATATATACCATTCATTTTATATCTCCTAACTTTATATTATTTATTATAATAAACAAATAACTTTATCAATTCAATTATTCAACAATAATTCACACTTATTCATTATTATGACTAATTGTTATAAATACAGTTTAGTTGGCTCTCTGAGTTGGATATCAAGTCAATTAATTAATGAAATACAATTATTTAAATAACATCATAATAGAGATAATAATAATGCAAAAAATATGTAAAAGAAAGAATACGTTACTGTATCATGATAATTATTGATTCAATAATGTGAATTACTGTCCATATGCTACTGTGGCAATTATCAGTTTAATAATATGAATTATTGTGCATGTGACAATAAAGTCAAATATTGTACGATAACCACTTTATCAGTTTAATAATACGAAACACTGTGCAATGCCGAATGCTACTGTGCAATACCGTATGTTACTTGTAATACCGTATATTACTATTCTTTTACCACTGAGTATTTTAACAATTAAAAGTGATTGTACCATTGACCATTTAAAAATTATTTATGTCTTTTTTTATATCCGACAATTATTCGTTGTAGAGTCCACCAATGATTGGTTCGTAAGGCGTGGGGTCCACCAATGATTGGTTTGTACGGCGCCGTCGTACGAATATTCTACGACAGAACGAATATTCCCCGAGTAAACGAATATTGTCCGAAATAAAATAATTTACACATAACATTCTTAACTTTTAACTTTATCAATTTAATCACTTACTGTTTCAGAAAAAATATATATGAAAAAAATTATATTTTATATTTTATAAAATTTGGGGTCTTACAATATATACTAGAGGACCTACAGAAAGGGTGTTTAAGGCAATTGTTTGATTATTTTATGTTGCATGGTCTTGATCAGGACCTGGAGAGAGACATGATAGACGTATTAAATTATATTCAATAAATCTTGGCAGTGTAATGAAATATGAAGGAGATACTGGAGGTGCAATTGCGTAGTCTATCCGAATAATAATGATATTTCTCTAATCCAGATCAGTCAGTCATATGGTAGTAAAAAGTATTTGTGATAACGAAAATTAAAATTAAATTACGTACTCATTCATTCTTGTAGTAGTGGAATGACTTGAATTGACTTATCAATAATAATTTTTTGAAATTAATATTTATTTTTAAATATTTAACATTATTATGATCGTATTATTTAACATCGAATTAATGCATATTAATATTAAAATTGATCGCATAATTTCAAAATTATACTCTTTCAACGGAAGTTATTTTTTCCACATAATAATGACAGTATTAAATTGTTGTCGGCTAATAATTAAAGATAAATGAACAAAATTGTAGCGTCTAATAAGTCATAATTAATGAGTAAATGCATGTTTGTACGGCTTGTGTATCGTGGGCCTACTTTCATGGGTATGTTGATAAAAAAAAAAAAACCACATAACAATTAATCTTACTTGTCTTTATTACTATTTCCAATCTAAATAATTAAATCTTAAATTAAATAATTTTATTTAATTTAAAAATTAATTTTTTTTAATTAGTCATAAGAAAATAATCTAATACTATAAATATATATTATTAGGACTTGTTAACAGTTATATTTTGATCAATTAATATTATTATTTCTTATT
Source organism: Hedera helix (assembly GCA_947179155.2). Taxonomy (NCBI): domain Eukaryota; kingdom Viridiplantae; phylum Streptophyta; class Magnoliopsida; order Apiales; family Araliaceae; genus Hedera; species Hedera helix. The sequence continues at coordinate 29,130,574 of OX359283.1, forward strand.
TTTTTGTAAATTTAAAAATTTATCTTTTATTTTTATTGATATATTTAAACTTATAAATCATATTTGTGTTAAACGTTACGATCTAATCATATATATTTCGTAGCGTTAGTTTTGATGCATGATATTGTGATTTGAAAAATGAAGAAGATGAATCTAATTAACCTGCCATGCTTGATGCCCATTTTTGCCTATGGGCACGTTATTAGATAAAAATCTTTCTGGTTAAAAATACACTTTTTTTTAAAATGTGCAACTCAACTTATATATGAAAAACATTTTCTTCTTTTCTGAAACTCCCTTGGGGGATTTTTTCTAATAAGCAATTTGCTGGTGGACTTATCAGTAATTTTTGTCTGGAAGATTTAATTTATTTTCAATAATGGAATGACGGTTGTAACTTGTCAGACAGCAAAGAGTAGATTTTCGAGGGAACTTAGGAGTAATAAAATTTATTGAAGGTAAAATGTGCAGAATAATTGCAAGCCAAAGAAAATAAATTAAAAGCTATTCTCAATAGTCAAAAGGTCAAAAAGGCCATAAAATAAAGTCATTAATAATGATAACATAATAATTATATTGTTAAATTAATAAATATCGTTAAAATTCAAATAATTATTAAAAAAATATAAAAATCTCACTAAATATATATTTATTTTATTAATATAAATATTTTTTTGACATTATTAAAGTGACTGTTATCTGGCCTTATTAAGGCGAATTAATTATTATTAAAATTATGTTATCGTAAAAACTAAATTATTGTAATCTTTTAATCAATCATTGTACGTGCTTCACTCGTGAGAGATCTATTATTGGGGATTAGGTGGATTTTTTTTAGCTTAATAATAATAATATACTTCAGGCCCCCCAACTTGTATTTCAATTTATCAACTACGTATAGCCCGGATGGTGTCGTCACCTTCTGTATAGCAGAGGCCAGAGGGCGTAAATTCAAATCTCCCCTCCTCCAATTATAAAATATAATCTTTAAAAAAAATGAAGAAAAAAAGTTGTAGTTTAATTTCAAAGTCAAGTCTTAATTTATAATTTGGTTTTGAGCTGAAGTACTGAACGAGTTAGAATGGAATGGAATAATTTAGGAATGATTATAACATGAATAGAATAGGCCATTGTAACATGAATAGAATAAAAGCTGACAATTATACCTTTCTATTTTTTTTATACTCGTTTTGTTTCAATGTTTAATTTTTCAATTATTTAAATACTTTATTTGTTTGATTATTTTAATATATTAATTATTTCTTTTTAATTACTTTTTTAATATCTTTGATTTTGTATTATTTTAATATTTTATTTTTCTTATTACTTTAGTTTTTAGTTGTTCTAATATATTGTCTTATTATTTTGGTATTATATTTTCTATTTCTTTTGGTATTAATGTTGTGTCTTCTTATTATTTTAATATTTTACTGTTCTAATTTATTATTTTATTACTATTTTGATATTACATTTTCTAGCTATTTTAATTCTTTATTTATTTTTATTTTATTTTCTTATATTTTAATATTTTATTACATGTTATTTATTATATTTTGTTTATTATTTCCTTTTATGGCATATTTTAGTTCAACCTTATTTAATTTGTCTTATATAAAACTTTTGCGTGAAAAGGCATCGAGCAGTGGCGGGGCATAGGTAGCTGCTTTTGCTCAAATTTCTTTTTAAAGTATAGGCGTAGAATATAATTCAATAAATTTAAAGGGACATAGTTACAGAATGATTGAACTTAAAGAGGGCGATGAATTAATGTACGTACAATTCGTAACCACATGAGAGATAATGGTTGAGTTATTATTTAATTTTTTAACATTAAAAATAATGATGTATTTAAAATTAATAATAATAAATCTCATAAAATATTTTCAAAATATAGGATTTAAAAAAATGGTATTGTAATTTATAGACAATATTATGTTTAGCTAATATTTGAATATTTAGTAATTTTGGAGTTTATCATATTTAAGTTTTATTAGTTTTACAAAAAAATATTAAAATATATCCCTGCTGATGATAAAACTTGACTCCACCCTTGTATCTAGGTCATTTAATCAAAATCTTATTTTATTTCTGTTCTATTTTTTTCTTTTTTGGTTGCATAACCTAACATGATAATATATAGAACGCTAAAAGTTCATTTTATTCAAATCTATATGATAAAGGTTTAACAAGTAACAAGCCATGGAGAGAGATGTATATATGTATCGATATATGCATAAGAAGGTTACAGCATGAATGGTTGTATTTTTTTGCCCTTTTGGTTTTTCTGGGTACACATCCATAATTAAAATACTACTACTCAAGTGTATATACATATGTGTATGCTTGTGAGAGATAGAGGGAGAGAGAGGGAAATGGTGTGATTTGATGGAAATGACAAGTCAAACGTCAAATCGAAGGACTTCAAATCATAAGACAGGGAGTGATGTGTGTGTTGTCAATCCATAGGATTTTTGGTGTCCAAAGGGAGCAGACTGCAGAGCAAACCATGCAACACCACCCTAATTTATAATTCCATCTTTACCCCGGCCCCCTGGCCTTTTTCCTTCGTTACAAGTTTACAACCACTCCTACTCTCACCTAGTTTGATGAGCACGTGTTCAGTCTTATCTCACGTGCACCCACAGTCCTCTCAAACATTTGTAGGATTTGTATTTTATTTTCTTTTAACTTCAAGTAGTAGCCTGGCCAGGCTGCAGGCATCAGTTCCCGCATGACTCCTCATGCCCGGCCGACACTTCTCCCTATATATATATATATATATATATGACTCCTCATGCCCGGCCGACACTTCTCCCTATATATATATATATATATATATATATATATATATATATATATATATATATATATATATATATATATATATAGGGTTCGCTTAACGTGTGTCCTAAAGGTATACACTAAACGTAAAAAATAAAAAATGGGAGCCGTTAAAAATTATTTTTTTTATATAATTGTACTGAATTTAATACATGAGGTCTACTAGTATATTATTTTTTTATACATTGAATTCAGTGTACCTACATAAACAAATAATATTATATATTATTTTTCGCACTTAGTGTGTACCCTAAAGACTCACATTAAAAAAATTCATATATATATATATATATATATATATATATATATAGTATGTGTGTGATATGTCCTACTTACCGCTCCTTTGTCTTCTTTCGGTTTCCTCTTTCCTTTCTTCATCTTTATTATATTACTATTTTTCTTTACTTCAAATTTCAGTTCTTTCATTCCACGTCCTATAGTATCTCCTTACATCTTAAAATAAAAATCCTTAATATTATTTTAAATAATTTAAATTAAATATTTATTTATCTTAAATAATTTATTTTATTTATAATAATTTACTTATAATATCCTTAGTATTAACTGTCATATTTCTATTCTCTATACATATTTATAGAATATCACTAATAATATACAAAAAATAATACAATTAAATAAAAATTTAAATATGAATAATTTTATTATTTTATCTTTTTTTCTAATATGCGCTTAAAGTCAATCAAATTTTTTATCCTGGAGAGAGTAATTCTTTCCAAAATGTTCTCTTTTAAATCAATTAAGGGTAATCATACTTAAACTAATTAAGTATCGGTCAATCTCCATTTGTTAGATCAAAGATAATAAGTTAATGATACACTCACTTTTTCACAAGTTCGACTTTAATTATTCTTTCAACAAAATATGTTAATTCAAAGTCCTTGTAATTAAAAAAGCTCCACCAAAAAAAAAACTCAAATTGATTGTTATTAAAAATCTTATATTCACAGTAAAGATTGGCACAAAAAATAAAATTTTCATTTTTGAGACTTGGGAATATATCATTCTAATGCAATATTAATGATTATATATACTATGGTCAATGCAATATTAATGATTAATTTGCATTTTTAGTGAATAATATTATATATCTCAAATGTGAAATCTAAATTAATGTGTCTTTGTAGCATGCTTTCTCATATTGACTTTTAAGGTCAAATTGATAATTTTAAAATTAATATTATTAGTACTTCTTACACCTATAGACGGAGGAATTCCATAAACAAATATTTGACAATTTTTGTTAGTAATTTTTTTACAAATATAGATGGAGGAATTATGATTTTAAAGAAGTTGTCGTAATGTTCATGATTTGAAAATTTAAAATAAATAAGATTAATTATTAATTTAAAAAATAATTAATTTAATCATAAAAATTAAATGAGGACATTTAATATGAGACAAAGTAAATACATATGAGTCCACTATAATGTTATCTGCCAATATAATAATCGCACATTATTTTTTAATACAAAATTGAAGTTAAATGACACAATCAAGAAAATTGAAACTATGATCGATTCCTGATAAGAAATTTGCACAAACTTTAATAAGAACAAGTCTTTTTCCCCAACCATCTAAATAATGACCAAATCCTTTCTACAAAGAGAAGAAAGAAGAAAGGCCTATTTTGCTACTATTAACCCACCGAATTTTACACTCATTTTGTACTTCACTCTTTCACCTTCTAATTGCATTAGTTTGGCCCTTATGATTAACACCCTTTGCATTATGCTTAAACTATGTAACTTGGCTAAATCGTCGGTGTTGCGCACATTGGTTGACGTCAAGGTCAATAAATGATTCGTTTAATTAGGGATTAATATCATTTAATATAAATATTTTATTCTTTCCCTCCATTGCCCCTGAGGTTAAGCATGAGTCTGACTCTCAAGTCAATTTGAACAATCTGGTCACTGTCAAAGAAGGTAAAATCACAGACTAAATTTACACTCGTCATAAATAAGGGGTTCAATTGTAAAAGAATATAAACTGCGGGTTACAAATGTGCAACTAGACCAGAAAGAAAAATAATAGTAATACTCAATGAATTTAGAATCGTATGTAAGGCCGTAAATAATAATCGAAAAATTCGTATCTATTCATATTCGTATTTAAAATAAAACGGCTATTATTTGTATTCAAAATTAAGTGGATAAATTCATATTCGATTTTAAAATATTTGTAAATAAACGGATACAAATATAGATATAGCAGTATCCGTATTTATTTAACATCCGACCGTAAATATATCCGATAAATAGTAAATATCCGGTATCTGATATTCGGATTGGTACGTATTTGATGAAATTTATATATAAATAACTTTAAATATCAAAGTTCATAGTTTGTAATACTTTATTGAGAATATGAATAAGATAATTTATTGTATATGCATAAATTTAAATATCAAAGTTCACAGTTTAGAATAATTTATTCAAAATATGAATAAGATAATTTATTATATATGAATAATTTATACTTAATCTTTCTCAAGATAAAAGGCCTCCATGACTTTGTCTTTTGTGGTCAAATTGACCAATTTTCAAATCAACATATCTTATTATTCTTTTACATATTTACAAAAAGCCAATAAACCTTATTTTACCTACAATTTAGTCAATGGAGAACTTTAATTTATGCATTTTTACGTTTGTAAAATATAAAATATACAAAATGTATCATTTAACAAAAAATATATATATTAAAAGAACAAAACTATAATTTATTAGTTTAGTACATGCGTTTTATTTTCAAAACTTATGTAAGATAAACTTTTATGAATTCATTAAAAGTTCATAAAAATTTAAATTCGAATTTATATATTTGTAAAGTATTCATAATTTTTAAATTGACATTTTTAAAATTAATAACCTTTTGAATTCTAAACAAGTCGAGTATAATTTTATTCATATTTTTATTAGAATTATTTTTTGTGCTAAAATTTGGATTATATTTAAGGCTATAAATGGTAACCGAAAAATCCATATCCGTTCGTATTCGTATTCGAAATAAAATGAATATTATTCGTATTCAAAATTAAACGAATATATCCATATTTGATTTTAATATATCCGTAAATAAACGAATACGAATATTACTGTATTCGTATCCGAATATATCCGTTTATACCACTAATTGTGTACTCATATAAAGAAGCTTAAGAATCCATTGATCTTGCAAATCAACCCCTCAAGAAAGATGAAATTCGGGAAACAAAAATGTCATTTCACCCTTGCTTTTGCAATCTGTCCGCGCAAAATTACATAAATAAATAAAGTTTACATGTCTCGGGCCACTTCTGGTGAAAACATAGTTTGTTGTACTGTCAAATCCCACTCCCTCTTTCCAACATAGACGAAGCATCAAGAGACAAGAGGGACGAAAAATTTCTAATCACAGTACTCCTATTATTCCTCCAAGTCTTTCTTAATTTGTAATAATTCCTAAACAATAATTTCCTCGTAATATATACACACACACACACACATATATATGCAATAATTCCTCTTATTCAGTAAACATCTTTCTGGTGCAAATTTCTTGTGTAAGATTCACAAAATTAGATACTAAGTTCGCCCTAAAAAAATAAAATAGAACATAATATTAGAATATAAAATAAATAAACACCAAAATATATGTGATTAAACTGGAAAGCATTTTATTCAAAATTATTAAAAATAAAAGAAAACAACAGGGAAGTCAAGATCTTGTTCAGGCTCAAGTTTTAGCAGACTGCCATCTCCCTCTTCCCATGAAAAAGATAGTCACAAGATAACTAACACCCACAAAATATTACTCTCTCTATTCTACAAAATGAATCTAGTTTACAAAATTTATAGATTATAATTAAAAAAATACTTTTATTTCATATATAGCTTTAAATTTATAAAACATTTAATTTCGAAGAGATAGTATGGTTATGAAAGTGTAATGATTAACTTAAGTATGTTAATTATTTGTATCGTTTTATACTAACATGAATAAAACTAGACTCTTTTTTTTTTCTTTTATAACAAATATGACTTTTTTATAACAGAAAAGAGTAGTTTACTCACTCTTATATGTGCCATAATTACTAATTAGTCCCTTATTTGTATCTTGACTATTTTATACAAATATATATTAAGATTTTTCAATTACATATTAGGCGGAATATGTTTTGATGAATTATTTCAATATTATAACTGTAAAAAAATCATTACTGAAAAAATATTTGAAAATTTAATTCCAAGTGTTCTATGCAAACATTATAGCATTCCTTTAAAAATATAAAAATGGTTAACTAAAAAAAGTAACACACTTTTTCCACATAACATATAGAGTTAAAATACAAATAGATGAGGGTTATATATCTCATAAATTTTTTATGATAATATTACAAGTTCCTCTTACAGAATAAGTGCGGACCCAACCATATAGAAGTAATAAAAAATAATATTTTTATAGCAATATATATATATATATATATATATATATATATATATATATATATATATATATATATATATATATATTTACAAAAATCTCAGACAAAAACATTTTATTGTGGCATTATCATCTTAAATATATCATCTATGACATGAAAAATGCATTTTATTTCAACAAAAATAAAATTAATTCTTGCTGTGCATGGAATTAGTAATTGGCAATATTGTATTGTTCTCCTATCCTTCTTTTCTTTTCACCTTCACCAAGAAAGATCTTTATCTTCCTAGTAATTATTTAGTGTACGGCTGAAAATTAATTTAGTGGTTGGCACTTATCATCATCATATATCCTTCATATCATAATTCCTTCAAATCAGTCACATTCTATTAAATCTCCAATTAAATAAATGATTTCATTTACATAATACATAATACATAATAATTCCTTTAAAATAGGTCAGCCGCCCAGAACAGCCACCCAAATTTCTCTATCTTAAACATAATATCTTACACCACACCACACCACACCACACCATAGAATAGAGAATCTCATCTCACAAGAAATAACACGAGAATAGAAGAACCAACAAATCAAAGATCATGAAGCCAACACCATTTCCTTCTACTTTCTCTCTCTCCTCTTAACCCTCTGTCTCTCTCTCTACCTTGTTCTTTTTTCCTTTTTTTTATAATTAATTATATCATGTCGTCCTCCCTAGAGGACTCTTTAAGATCTCTGTCTTTAGATTTTCTAAACCTGCTGATCAACGGCCAAGCTTTTAGTGATGTGACTTTCAGTGTGGAGGGTCGTTTAGTCCACGCCCACCGCTGCATCTTAGCTGCCAGGAGCCTCTTTTTCAGGAAGTTCTTCTGTGGGTCCGACTCCCCGCCGGCCGCCGGTGATACTTCCTCCGGTGGGTCTAGGTCGGCGGGAGGTGGCGCGTTGGCATCCTCGCCGAGGGGAGGGGGGTCGAATAATAATTCTCAGCAGGTGATACCGGTGAATTCGGTTGGGTACGAGGTATTCTTGTTGATGTTGCAATTCTTGTATAGCGGACAGGTCTCAATTGTGCCTCAAAAGCATGAGCCTAGGCCTAATTGTGGTGAGAGAGGGTGTTGGCATACGCATTGCACCGCTGCCGTTGATCTTGCTCTTGAAACCCTCTCAGCCGCTAGATCCTTTGGTGTCGAGCAGCTCGCATTGCTCACCCAGGTGAAACATTTTCTCTAATAACTAATTACGCTAATCTCTCCGCGATCCTCTCAGTAATAATTTTCCTTTTCAATTATTACTATTAAGATGAAAATTGAATTTAAGTGAAATGAACTTCATTATTTAAAAGTAGTTGGGTAATTTGATATCTCAGTGAAACACAGTACTACTACTTTCTTTTTTCTGCAACTAGCTAGCTAGATTTTTTCCTTACGATTACTAGTTTTGTAGCCTTTGCAGAATTTGAACAAACTAGTTTCAGTTTTTATTCCTACCTGTATGTATGTCTATTTCATAATATGCATATATTATGTCACGTGAGAAGACGTACAAACAGACCCTTCTATCATTTTCATCATCATCATCTTTATAATTTCATGTAACAAGCTACATAAGAATATTGTTGTGTGAGTTATATATTTTTCTTCTTTCTTGAATTGGGTTCCTGATCAATCTATTTATGCTCGGTCCTAAAACTTTCTAAATTTAGATCTTGATTTCTCCAGTACTCGTCTTCCCCAGTGATAAGATCGATCCATCACCTAAAATCTGATTGCTTTGCTTTCCCAAACAAAACCCCCCACTTTCCTCATTTGGTTTTTGATTGCAACATAACAACAAACTACTTATTCCAAAACTCTACTATAGCTACCTAGCTATATAGATTTGTAGATTATTGTCCCAATTCTCTCTTTCTCTATTTGACTATATATATTTGTATTATCAATTATAAGAAGTATTATTTCCTAATTGATCCTTTGGTACTTTGATTGCAGAAACAATTGGCAAGCATAGTAGAGAAGGCCTCAATTGAAGATGTAATGAAGGTTTTAATGGCATCAAGAAAGCAAGACATGCAACAACTTTGGACTACTTGTTCCCATTTGGTTGCCAAATCTGGCCTTCCTCCGGAAATCCTTGCTAAGCACCTTCCCATCGACGTCGTTGCCAAAATTGAAGAGCTCCGCCTCAAATCCTCCCTCGCTCGTCGATCCCTCATGTCCCACCACCCTCAGCACCACCACCACCACCACGACCTCACCACCGCTGCCGACCTCGAGGACCAAAAAATCCGACGAATGAGACGAGCACTAGATTCCTCAGACGTGGAGCTTGTCAAGCTCATGGTCATGGGCGAGGGCTTAAATCTCGACGAATCCCTAGCCCTACATTACGCTGTCGAGAATTGCAGCCGAGAAGTGGTCAAGGCATTGCTAGAACTCGGCGCAGCCGATGTGAACTACCCGGCAGGGCCAGCTGGCAAAACCACCCTCCACATTGCCGCCGAAATGGTTTCTCCCGACATGGTGGCCGTGCTCCTTGACCACCATGCGGACCCTAATGTCCGAAACGTGGAAGGGATCACTCCGCTCGACGTGCTAAGAACCCTAACGTCCGATTTCCTATTCAAAGGGGCTATCCCGGGGCTAACCCATATTGAGCCTAACAAGCTTAGGCTCTGCCTGGAGCTTGTTCAATCAGCAGCATTGGTTATTTCTCGAGAAGAAGGCAGTAGCGGTGGCGGTGGAAGTGCGCTTAATCCTTCCACAGCCATTTATCCGCCGCCTATGAGTAATGACGATCATCATAATTATCGAAATTTGAACCTTGATTCAAGATTGGTATATCTAAACCTTGGGGCAGCAGCTTCTTCGGCTCATATGAATGAAGGAGATGGCCAAAATAGTCGACACGGCGGTTGTGACACGTCTTCCATGTACCACCATTCTCATCATGATTATAATTAGCTAGCTAGATCAACTATCTAAATATGGATTCGAAGTTATAAAATTCTTGGAGTTGGAAATTAAGATCATTGAGCTGATCAAGAAATTATGAGGAATATATATTTTATGGGGTCGTTATTCGTATATCTTTTCTTTTTTATCAAGATCTTTAATCTCTTAATTTCTATCTTTATGTGGGTGTTTTTGGAGGATTTTTCTAGGGTTTTTCTATGATCATCAGAAGCAGTGCTGTGACCACTGGAGTTTCTCGTGGGATGGGACAAAAGAGAATCTAAGTTTTGCTCTTGGAGATGGAGCGGGTGCAGGTCAATCTTTTCAATTAAACCTTATTATTGTACTTTTATTTATATATTAATTAGGAGTAAATTAAAACTAATGTCATGGCCTATTTTTGTGACCTATTATATATTTTCTTGTCCCCCGGCCAAGCATATATGCATCCTCCTTTCATGATAAATATATAAAAATACATAATATAATAATGTTCGTATATTTATATATGTATGGACAAATAATTTTATACACTACAACAACAAACTTATATATACATGTATATGTCCATATATATTCAATATTCATATTCATATTCATGTACCTGAACAAAAATTTAGGAGGGATAATTTTGATCGCACACGATGGTGAGGTTACTTTACTCAAGTCTTCTTAGGGCTTTGTTTGGACATGCTATTTTTTATTATAATGCGGGACATGAGCTGTCTCTTCTCTTTCACTTAACTACTACTTTTCTTGCTTTGCTGGGTATTTGGAGAAATTTTATTGGCTTTAACGGTGCTAATTATTTAAAGGACATCAATTTGCTATGGACAAATTCATTGGTTGTCCTGCACGAATGCAACATTGAGTGTGACTACTCGACACCACCCTTATCAATTATATATTTAAACTTTTAGGGCAATTTGCCAAATTAATTATCTTTTTTTATATTCGTTTACCCAGTTTTGCAGTGTATCACATAATATTTAAATTTTTGCAACGTTTTTCGTTGTCTATTCAATTCTATCAAAACTAAATAGGGCGAAACCAGTTCGCTTGAAGGAAAACAAAAGGTGACTCAATTCAAGGACACTACTTTTTGGGTAAATAGTTTGAAAATATATAGCGCAACTCCTCAATTTAAAGGTATTACTGTTTGCAGAATAAAGCCACATGCTTCCCTCTAATTAGAGAGGCAATTGGGTCATATTTAATTGCGGACAAAAATACTCTTAAATCGGGTCATGTTTTAATAACATGATTATTTCCCCCAATTATTAAGAGGAAGAGATTTTAGACTTGTGCAATTATTAATAGGAAGAGATTATATACTTGAGAAAATTTGAAGATATGGCGGAGGACGTTGCAAAATTGAAATATTGCATAACACGTCGTAAAATAGTGTAAACATGAGGTGACAGGGTTACAATTTGCCATCTTTTTAGCATGTTTCCCTTTTTGGCTACTCATGAAAGAATTACAGAAACCCTAGCTGGACTTTTAGGAGAACCGTTTCATGTAGATTATTAAGTATAATCTTCTATTCTAATTTCTTGTGTTGATGTGTTTTGTTTTCATGTTTTTGCATGAATTTCTTCTTGTGTGATTTCCTTTACACTCATGTTCCTTTGAAGAGCTTCGTGCTTTTATGGAGTGTAGACGTGGCTGGCTTCCTGTTGAATTTCAACAGTTACAAAAAGATCCTCCTTTGAGAAGCCATTTCAAATTATATGTTTATGTAGAACTTAGAAATATATATATATATATATATATATATATATATATATATATATATATATATGATGTGCGTAAGAGGAGAATTTCCAAACTTTGGCAAACGATCGATTTCTAGCTAGAACAATTTTGAGATCGAGTTGCATTGTTTTTATCCATGTCTGGTTGTTCATCAAGTGATCATTAGTACCTTTCTATATATTTTTCTCAAGCTCAGTTATATAAGTAGGAGCTAATAATCGTTAGAAATTAGATTTAAAACAACCTCGGACTGCAAAAAAAAAAAATGGGGGGGCGGGGGTAAGTGTTATATTTTTGTTACATCTTTTCTAACAGAGAGGATTAGTTTATATATATAAACAGCGGGATTAATTAATTTCCTTAACTTGAGAGCGGCATAATTTTAAGGTTATACTATAAGAAGGGGATTTATTTCATGGAGTATTAATTAATTAATTAATTTTTTGTATGGGTATTATCTTTACTATTATTATTTTACTTCAACGGCTGTACCCCCCCTTTTGAGTTCATATAAAAGGAAATTAAGAGTTCAGCATGCACCTTAATCCTTTTTCTTCTCTTTTTTCCTCGTCCAGCTACTGTTTCATCTGGCTCTAAGATTGCAAAATGTCCGTCAACTATTTGTTTGAACTTTTAATTAACTATTATCATTGTAATTAAGTAGCTAGTGTCAATTTAGTAAGCTGCTGTAAGTAGCTACAATGACTCAACTCGCTATCTGGCATGCATTACGATATTTAGGCTATGTTTATAACTTGAAAATTTTCAGGAAAAAGAAAAAATTAATGAAATCTAAAAATTTGTTGTAGTTTTTTCAACCGTTTAGTATTATATTATATTTTGACATTATCATTGATATTATATTTTTTTAAGTATAGATAATTAGATTTATCAACATTAAAATACTTTTTTATTTTTTACATTTATTTTTATTTCCTGTTCATTTGGATTTTCCAAGCCCTTAACGTTGAGAGTTTTAAATCCAAAATCACACCTCAAAAACAAGCTTATTTCGAGAGAGTGGCCTCCCATAATCCCATTAACGTCATTAAGTACAAACCTAACTACGTATTGAAATATCATACGACGTATAATATATATAGGAACAAATTTATAGACACGATATATTTAATTATATTTATAAATATAATATTTAATTATTATGTATTTATTTATATATAGTGGGCTCCTAGAAAGGTCACCGGTACATCAAAGTGAATCATCCACTCATTGTGCGTGTGATATTTGGTTTTACGGACTTATATATATATAAACTGATCGACATATCAACTCAGAAGTTCTTTTTATTTTGGTTACTTCTTTACGCCTGTCACCATCCGTACACTTTCTATGTAAAGGTAACCAAAAAGAAAAAGATGAAGGAAATGTTGGAAATATACAAGTGTATGTACAATGTGTGAACATATATATATAATACTTTCTTTATTTTTATTTATAAGATTATTATTAATTTTTAAAAATTAATTTAAAATATTTTTAAATTTAAAATTAATATATTTTATTTAAAATTTTATAAATAATAGTATTTTTAAATAATTTATGATATTTATAATTGTATTAATATAAATTAAATAAATTTATTTTAATCTCAAATTTAAAAATATTTAAAATTATTTTTTTAAAAATTAATATTAATTTTATAATTTAAGACGAATGAAATATGTAATGATATGTAGGCATGTATTTACATTGCGAAGTTCTTACGAAGGGGGTATTTAGATTCTTCAAAACTTCATCCCATGAAGTATCATCGATCAATCGATGTAATAGTCAGGCCGATATATATGACAACTGACCAGCATGTTAATTTGAAGTGACGGGACCATGGAATGTAATATTTTATAACAATAATAAGAAATAAATAAATAATAACTGAGAAAATTTAACTTATTATGTTGTTGGCTCATGGGTGGCTAGGAGACATCAGACAACTGCGAGGAAACCTTCAGTTCAACACTGTCAAATCTGAAGCAAAATTAACATAATTAAGTACAGGCATTATTAGGATTTAGAATTTTTTGGCCAATAAGTTTTTTATGTTAGTTTTATTGTTCAAGAAGATAGCTCACACTGGTTTTTTGAAAAATAAAATTTAATTTTAATATAACAGACACACACACACATTTAAAGTTTTTTTTAAATGATTTTGTAAGAAAAAAAGAGAAAAAAATTCTCACTATATTTATGAGTTCTGAATAGAAAAAAATATAATAGAAAATTTATAACCCATCTTTTGTGTTGTTTGTTAATACTTTTAAAAAAAAAATTAACTTTTAAGTATAAATTATTATTTTATATTTATATTAATCTTCTTCTATTTCCATATAAAGAGTAATGTAGAGTATAAAGAAAACTAACTTTTAAGTATAAATTATTATTTTATCTTTATATTAATCTTCTTCTATTTTCATATAAAGAGTAATGTAGAGTACAAAAGATTTATTAAAATCTTTTTCTTTTTCTTCTAAATCAATTCAATTTAGGACAGAAAATTTTGGTAAGAAAAATGATCAAGTTTTCTATCTATTTTTTTCTTTTTTGTCCCTTAAAAACTCAAAAACAAGATAAATGGACAAAAAACTTGTAAAATTTTTCATCCATTTCTTCCTTTTTATAATCCATTTTAAAACTCATAAACACTATAGACACAGTATCATTTACTATCATTTTTAATATCACAGCTCTGTTACTAATTCTTAGTTAATATCAGTATTACATTTGAAAACATAAAATTATTTTTAAAAGTCCTCATTTAAAAAGTATATCTCAAACTTTGAAATGGAGGCCGTGTATTGTATTTTAATTATATTTTACTTTAATCTAATTTATTTAATTAAAATTATTTATAAAAAAATTATTTATATAAAATAAATTTGCCTACACTTGAGTTAAATTTTGGATCTGCCACTGTGCATCATACTAGTAATCAAGTAACCCCTAACTAGTTCTTGAATAAGTCTATAATCAACTATAAATTTAAAAGCACTAACTTGATTTGATTTCACCAATTTTTGGTTCAACTTTCCTAATTCATATATATTAACATAAGTAATATCCAAATTTATATCAATTAAATACTATTCAAATTTAAAAATATTTCTATCTTTAAGAGGAATAGAAACAAAGAAGATTTTTTTCCATTCTTATGCAAATTATTATAACTTGTATATAAATTTATAATAATTAAATATATATACAATCTAAATTTGTAAAGTATTTAAAATTAGAAACTCAAACAATTTATAATAGAAAAAGTAACTTCCAAAAGAATTTTTATTTTTGGTTTTACAAATTTCATTAAATTTTTTTTTATCACAATTTTAAGTAATTAATTAAGACAATATAACACACTATACTATGTCATATATTCCAAATTTATGTTACTTTTAGTCCAATAGAAGTATAAGAGGATATATAGTTTAGTTTTGTGATTACTTGATGTTTATTATGAGGCGAGGTGATAAATTTCGAGCATTGTATAGTTACAATTCTTTCTTTTTAATTCATATTAGTATATATACTATTCAAATTTGTATTAACAAAATATTATCTAAAATTAAAAATATTACTATATCTAATAGGAATTTTTTTTTCCTATTCAAATTAGTACAAATACTATACAAATTTCTATCAATTAAATTTTAAAACATTTTTATCTCTAATAGGAATAGAAAAAAAAGAACATTTTTCTTTTTTATTCTTATCAATTATAAATTCACTCGCAACAATTTACTTTTATTAAATCTCGATGGATTCCATAAAAAAGAACAAACAAATTTCATGCAAAAAAACATTATTGAGATGTAATTGAGAAAGAAACATCGATCTGAAGAACATTATCGTTTGAAAAAATAACAAACACATCCGAATACCGATCATTCAATGAAATTTAAAGTTGACTACTTAAAATGTATATATTTGAAACTTACAGGGTTTAATATTTATAAAGTGTTTGTCATTATCTTGAGTTTACACTAATTTTTTTTAATTAGACTATTTAAAAATTGTTTTATATTCATGTGTATGATTTGATTTTATTTATAATTAATATTTTATTTACTTTTTTATCTCATTTTTTATTAAGGCTGCATTGGTACCATAAACATAAATCAAAGAAAATTTGTTGATCAAAAACATTATCAAGTAATGATTCAGAATGAAACATTTGAGGAACATGAAACCAAGAATGCTAGAAGACGAGAAGAATATCGCTTAAAAAACTAACAAAAAAAAAGTTTGCAATAAAACCAATGAGATACCTATTTATCCATCAATAATTACTACATATGTTCTTTTTAATAGTTTTATTTAGTTTATATATCCTATCAAATTTATATAGGATAATTTTATTAAAATATTAATATGTCGAAAAAATCTCTTAACATATCACGTGATTTAATTATATGAATATTTGTCGTGAACTTAATTATTAAATTAATATCCTAACTAATTTTATTCATTAAAAGTTAAAATTTTACCAAATCACATGATTAATTTTACTAATAATAAATGTGAGTTTAAAACATAATAATCATAACGCTAAACAAATTATGGTAAAACTAAATTAAATCTTGAGTTTCATAATTCTATTCGGATTATAATTTTAAGCAAATTTTGTCAATATAAACGCTAATATAAAATTTCATTACCAACTTAAATAAAATTAAAAAAATTATTTCTCATAATCATAACTAAATAAATTTACAATAATCCATTCCAATATTTAGCTTAATAATTGATTGAAAGAATCTACAATATATAATTCAATCATTAGTTATTTGAATAAATATTTAATTATTTAATAGCTATAGCTATGTTCTCAAAATCAAAATTAATTTTTTTTAATTATTAATATAATAAATTATTATCCATTCCATATATGCTTCGCACGAGGTTGATAAGCTTGTATAATTAAAAGTACAAACTTGGTTTCATAAATTTTCTGTTCATCTTTTTCTTTTCTATTCAAATTACTATAAGTACTATCTAAATTTGAAACAATTAAATATTTTTCAAATTTGTAAAAAATTAAAAGAAAACTAACATGTTAGAAAAAAGGAAAGTTTCTTTTGCTTTTATATCTCTAATGAATAGGAAAAAGATCTTTTAAAAGATTTTTTATTTGTATATCCACCAATATTATTATAAGTTTTTTCTTTCACAATTTTATGTAAAATAATATATTTTAACAAATTTTATGTAGATATCAGAAAATCTCTTAATAAATCATGTGATTTGATTATATTAGTATCAGTTGTGAATTTTATTATTAAATTAATATTTTAAATAAATTAAATTTATTAAAAATTAAAAGTTTATCAAATCACACGATTAATTATATTAATAATAAATCTAAATTTTAGTAATAGCTGTAAATTAGTTAAAAAATTATAGTGAATTTATTATTAACTAATTATCATAACTAAATTAAATTTATTAAAACCTTAAACTTCATAATTCATTAAATAAAGATTTCCATACAATATGCTTCATTTAAGTTTCTCACATTTTGTGTATAGCCAGCCTCCTCTCATTCTTGTTGCATAGCAAAGTTTCTACTTTATAGTACCCAACCAAAAAGTCCTAGTAATGGTCACTTTAAAGTCCTTGGGCCATATTGATTAAAATTCAAGAATACGCGTTACCATAGTGTTTTTTTATCCTTTCCCTTTTTGGTGGAATAGTTTCAGTACGTACGGCAGTGAACTGTGAAGTGTGAACATTACAGTGGGACAATAAAAATTACAGTGCTAAACACGTATATAATAAGCCTCTGTCCCTGCGGGCCTCCTCAGCGACAATATAATGTACATAAAAAAATGGTAAAGTAAGGGTCAGTACATATGGAAGATTTGATAGTTCGTTCAGTGCTGCTTGACAAACTTGTCCGTGGGAGGGAGGGAGGGAGGGAGGGAGGGCCTTTCAAGATTTTGTATCTCCATTTATTGGGAATCATTAAAGTGGCCCTCAATTCAATCTTCTTTTGGACTTTCCGAGTAAATCTACTCCATCACATGTTTTTAACTGTATTAGTATATCAGAATGAAGCAGTAAAAAATATTAGATTATATTTACCATCTTCCTACTATATATATATATATATATATATATATATCATGTTGTTACATATTTAGGACTTTTCAAATAGGTCCCATTTTGATATCTTGGATTCTTCCACCAAGAAAGCTTATTAATTCGCTTAAGATTACATGGGGACAAGTTTATTTTATTATTTGTAAGAGACATCACGAGGCTTGCCATTTTTGTCTTTGTAATTTCACTGAGCTCATAGTGGAGCATGCGATGGATCAAATAATTGAGCTACTAAACCAAATGAAAACGAAAGGTTTTGATCAGATAAATAATTAGGAAAATTGCTCAACAAAAGAGTAGTCTTTTTTATTAATTAATAATAATTTCAAATGTCATAATATTTTTAAATTTATCATAATAATTTTATCTGATCACCGCTACTTAACTAATAACGTATTATCAAAAATTTATTTTTAATATTTATAAATTTAATAAAAGGGACTCTTAAATTTATATCGGAAGTGGGTACAAGTAGGTAGATAAAATGTCCTCTCATCCCCATTACGTGGATCTTGTGGTATACCATAATGAGAACTAGTATGGCAAATTAATTGCGCAGGTGATCGATCTAACAAGATCGAGCGTGCTACAAAGTCACGCTTACTACCAAGTCAATGCGTGCACACAACTCACGAGTCTTAATCATTACTACCTTAATTGCCGTGCCCCCACAACATAAATACTCACCATTAACAATTTTGCATGTTGGCTTACTCATTTCTGCTTATAAAATATGATTCATATATAAGAAAATATATAAAATGATTGATGATCAAAGTTGATTGAATTTAACGATTCTTTAAATAATTTGGCGGATTGTGTTTTACACTAACAAGTAACAACCACTCTCCTATTTGATGAATTGTTGCCGACTGAGGCTATGAATCACGTGCGTGAGAGGAGAAATTACAATTTTGAGAACCAAGAGAGGAATACGCATTACTAAGAACATATATCCAAAAATCAAAGATAATGACATCTGAACAAACAAATTTAGGGTGTAGAAAAATGAGAAGCCTTAATTCAATGCAAATTTGGCCAGCATGTCATCACTTCAAAAATAATGGTGTATATATATATATATATATATATATATATATATATAGAGAGAGAGAGAGAGAGAGAGAGAGAGGGGGGGGGGGGGGGGAGAGCTAGATAATTAATAATGTTGCTGCAAAGCCAAAAATGACAAATGGATTTGGAAGTCGAAGTGGAACCTTTGGCTTTATTTTAACTTCGTGTATCTACTATGTTTAACCGAATAAAGATCAAACTCACTTCCATTATAATGTAAATTCACTTGAGTATCCAAGTCGCGTAATTCAGTTATGTTATTCTACTCATCCTTAAAATTGTATTCCCTCCATCGTAAACAAAGAATCCGATTTTTTTATTTATTTCTTTTCATTAATGTTGGTAGTTGTTACAAATGGCGTCAATGTGAAAGGACGAGGGGTTGAGCACAAAACCCTTTATGCCATACAAAGAGCAAGCCCTTTACTAGCCAGCCAGCAGCACCTAGATAGGGTCTGAAGAGTTATGTTACCATGCAAGTCGAAAAGCCCATCATATTAACAAAATCCAGTATCCCACGACTTGAAAAGATTTCTGGTGGAACATTAAGCCCAATACTATTCACACTTTAAAAAAAAATGATACTCAGTTCGTCCAAAAATTTTCAAAAATGATTCCATCGCCACAATCATTTTAATCCATCCATATTTTCAACGAATTAGAGAAGATCTATGGATACTCGATAGTAATTGTCATATGAGGAACTTTTGCCACAATCGTACTCAGTTCGTCCAAAAATGATACTATCAGTTAAACTATTTTCAATTTTTACACTTGGTAAATTTATTAAAGTTTCTCTTAGACACATTAAAGCATAATTATTTCTCAACAATAATCAAAAAAAAAATCAAAAAAGTTGAATGAGAGTTGCATGAGGAATAAATAGACTACGTCATCAATACATATATTTTAATCCATCCATCCATCCATATGGATGCGTTCTATTTATTATTATCTACTGTTGCTCCTACTACAACACAATGTTGGTTTACTTTTTTTAGATAAGTGTAAGTAACTAAAGCATATATTCCTTAATTGAAAGAAATTTCCACTTTGATGGATCCGTTTAATAGAATGTATTTGAACATCGGACTATTAAATCATGCCAACTGTTCGCTTGCCTCCCTTTATTCTCTCCTTTTCTCTTCCTCAAGAAAAGAATCAACAACATGATAAAAAGCAATGTGAAACGTTCGGAACTTTTAGACATTTTCGGACCAAAAGCTTCTTTTGATAAGCTCTGTTTTGCTGTCAACTTCAATGCTGGTTTTTAATCAATCCTAGATGCTGCAATGTTCTTGTAAAATAATGTTTCTTCCAGTAAATATGCTGATTTAAAAAGTTGTACCACGTGTATTACGTATTGTAATTTTCTTTCATACCAAGTAGCAGAGATTTATATAAATAACAAACAGATCTCCACTGCATAGTTATATTACATTCTTCGACTCTACAAAATACTCATAGCCTCCTCCTCTTCGTCCTAGTCCACCATGCCAAATCCAGAAAAACAAGAGAACCACCCTCCTCCAGGTTTCTCTCACTCTCTCACACAATCATAGTAAATTTAAGTTTGCATACAGTTAGTTATTCAAGAAATATTCTCACTTCTTTAATTTTGTATTGACAGGGTACCCAAGTGAAAACCCACCAACTGGGAACAAGTGCTCCACGAAAACAAAGAAGAAAGGGGATAGGGGCTTCATTGAGGGATGGTATGTCTTCTTCTGCCAACATTCATTATCAGAAAATTTCCTTGTGACGTAAAACATCTAATATGTGTTTAAATCCAGTTTTTGATAAGTTAGTCCCATCTTTAACCTCTATTTTCAGCTAAATGCTCTACATAGCTCTTTCACTTTCTCTTTCTCGTGCAGCTTTTTTGCTCTGTGTTGCTGTTGGCTCTGTGAAGCTTGCTTTTGAGAGATGATCTCACTAGGAATGGCACCCTCTGTGTATCTACAGACTAGTGCTAACTTTAAGTTTATGCGTAATTATATATTATTATGACAATATACAGACTGTTGTGAGGTTCATATTATGTATCTACTCAAGGATAATAAAGACATGTTTTTCTTTCCTTAAAAGGGGTTATTGCTGTTACCCTCTCTTCACTTATAGATTACAAGAAAGAGTATGCCAGCAAAACTTTGGCCAAATCCAAAGCTCTGTTCATGGTCACAAGTGCTTCAGCTTTCAAGAGAAAATAGCAACAGTTTTCTTTTTCATTAATAGTAAAATTTTCAATCCACTAATTATAAAGCACTTGAATTAAAGTGCAAAATTGTACAGAAATCATTATTTTGTCGCAAACGTTGTGCACCCCTAAATCGTTTTAGTTACTAGCTCAGAACATGAATTAATGCAGGAAATACAAATATAAAAACTAACCCAAGGTGATGCTGATCAAATTGAATTGCCCAAGGGGAACAGCTTCTCCAGCATGTTATTAGAAAGGACACAATTAGGATCAAATTCCCTTCGTGCTTTATTATATGCATCCACTGGAAATCGCTTCCTCAGCCTTTCTTGCAGACCTGCAAGCTCATCCTTATCCTTTGGAACCTGCAAATGGATTGGATAAGCAAGATGCATGAAATTTAGGTCAGCATAAAATATGAGCCATATATAGAAACTGCAGCATCTCAGTTAGTCAGTTGCTATCTCGAATCAGCTTTACAATCTACATTAACAACCTGAATTAAAATTTAAAGGAAGAGAGTTCATACACTAATCTGAGTCATTTTGCTACTGATCTTTGTGGTCAGAATATAAATCATTCAGGTGGTTCTTAAAGAAGGGGATACACTGAACATCTTTCACTGGAGAAATGTTTTAAAGCTAAACCATGCAATATATGAACACACACACACACACATATGTACATACATACCACTGATATAGTGACAGGGTTGATTTCAAAGTTAATCTTAGTCTTAGGGCCTCTTATGCTGTCTGTGAGTATCCCACGCCTATTGATGACCTATCTGATACTGCACTTTCTAAGGAAAAAAATTCTGAAAGATTTTGATACCTAATAAGAATGAAAAAGGGAACATGGGTATATTCACATAAATTACGTTCCATTTTTTTATATTTTAAATAAAAATATAAAGGCATCCCAGAGGGTGGTTATTGCAGAACTTCCAAACATGTTCTCCATATAATATGCTTTCTTCAACAATTCTCTACAGAAAAGCACCACATTTAAAGAAACAGGAATTCAAGGAATATCATATCTAGAATATATTAATACCTCAATCTTTGCCCAATGTTCATATGCAGAATACTGATCCCATAACTGGGTTTGAGTCAAACGCCTGTAGTGGAAGAATTCTTCTGTTATCTCTTTTCTCTGACGTGCATCCATTGTAGGAAGATACATGATTATGCCGACCTGTAAAAATTGAGAGCATGACAAAATACAAACATATTTAACAAAAATATTGTGCTTGTGACATGAAGCTAAAGTTATGTACAAATTTCATAAGCCTGGTAAGAAGCTATATGTATACAAGAACTCTAATCCCAACCCAAAAAAATAAATAAAAAATTAACAGATAAGATTCATATCACCTCCGAATTAAGGTTAATTTATTGTAAGAATGATACATATATGTATGTCATCCCTGCTGCTAAGAAAATATTAATTTTAGTTTTTGGCACATCAGAATATGCAAGTATCATAGTTTTGACAGGCTTGTGCTCATATTGGAAGCTCACTGCCTCCTGAGCAGTCAGGTAATTGTCCTGACTCCTCAGTCAAGTAAATCCCCCCACGACAAAGGCTTTGCATATCTATAAATTAATCAAATAATATCTCCCAACTTTGTCAACTACTTTACAAGAGACTGGAAGTTACCCATGAGAATATATCATCCTCTGCTAAGCTTGAAGCTGGACTCATGGGGCTCTTACTAGAAGCCGTCCATCTCTGCTCTATTGGTGCAGGTGCAGGTATATGTTCCCTCTCTATGAGCTGCATCACTTGTTCTATATATTCAATATCTTTCATGTTAGGCTTTGCTAAGGTTCCAGCAGGAAAACATGTCTCTGAGACCCACTGCTGGCCACCACAATCAAAGCCCAGAATTTCATCACTCCAACCTAATCGATATCCCTCTGACCGCCTCCAAAACTCAGCCTCAGCTTGATTGACCTTTATGACATGGTCTTTGTTGAGAGGATCAAGTGCAAGTAGCTTATCTCTCAACTCCGTAAATGAAAGCTCATTTATGTCTGGTTCATTGTCATTTGACGATTTAGAAACCACTTCTTCACCTCTGCAAACAAATTATGATTGGTTAAAGAACAATCATATTTCAAACCTATCATTTTACTCAAGAAATTAATGAAGTGGCCTTTTACTAAAAGCAGAACAATTGGGAAGTATAGGTGGGAAAACCTAAAGCAAACCAAAACAGTTTAACATTGGCTACTTATACAATATCTTTCACAGCAGCTTATATCTATAATTACAGCTTTTTTCTCAAGAAAACCAAAACATGGGGAAAGAGGAAAGCACCAGAAAAAATATTAACAAGTAATTTACCAGAGTAACTAACAAAAAATACAATAAAAATAACACCAATACAGCATAGATCAATGATGATAAGTTCCCTCCCATATGCGTCATGTTCAACAAAGCACTACTAATGGCTAAAAATTAAAAGATATGACTAATAACATATATCTCTTACCTGTACTTCTTCAGTGATTCCTGGTAGAGATCTCGAATTTGTTGCATAGCTTCATCCTTGCTATATTTTGGTTTGAACTTTGGTATGCCTTTCCATTTTGACACAGGATTACATCTCACTACCACAACAGTGTCAGTATATGGAATGTAGAGGTATTTCACATGCTTGTTGTCAGATAGAAGTTTCCTGTAGAAAGCAAAGACAGTTTAATTTTACAAGTTTAAAATAACAAATATATAAGAAAATGCATCATAAAGTTCAAAGCTGATTAACACTCGCCATGGGGTAAGTGGTGGGTAAAGCACACATCTAGAAAGCGGCCCCGGGGGGGGGGGGGGGGGGGGGGGGGGGGGGGGGAAGGGAGATCAATGGCTTTTAATGAATGCATGTCACAAAGAATTAGAGTTCCCAACATTTGAGCATCGCTATGATAATAAGCACATTGAAAAAATTAAGAAAATAACCAAGAGATGGGAGTCATGGGACCTACCTTCAAATTGTGTCAAGAGAGGGACCATATTGTTACTAAATTTAAAATCATATCGAGCAATTAAAGCCAGATATTATTTCATCCAATGTCACTTTTAAAATTAGATGCTCCAAATAATTGGTCATCCTAAATTTTAGTATCGAGGCCTTTAGGGTGAGATTTAGGGTATGCTGATAAAAACAATTCAGTACAAAGTTGTATGTAAAACAAATAAATAGTGGCATATATGTGCATTTGAGCTAGACACATATTACGAAGAAATAGAATTATGCAATTTTCCAAAGAAATAAATAAAGTGAATACTTGTGGTTTTTCTTTATATCTTTCATATTTGAGACAAATGTGTGCTCTACGAGTTCCTGCCTCTCGACACACTGAAGAGTGACTTCCGCAACCACTCCAAGGCCCCCAAGTCCACACCGAGCTAGAAAAAAGAGTTCCGGGTCTTTCTCTTTTGAAACCTCAATTGTTCCTTTGGCCGGGGTAACCAATTTCATGCTGATAACCTGCTCATCAATGGGAGGTAACCTTGCACCAGTACCATGTGCACCAACCTAAAGATTTGTAATACAAACGAAGAGCAATGACTTACACTTGAATCATCGAGAAATCCCTTAACTATTTATTACTTGGGAACTCTACATCTAATTAGAATTTTTTGACAAATAGCATACCTTAAGGATGTAAGAATGACAAACCATATGTATGTATGTATAGCATACCTAAAGGGGCAAACTGGGAAATAGGACTAACTAATACTAAAATTATAGTAGTTGTCATATATATGTAAGCACATGACACATGGGGTAGTTAGTTATATTTGAGTGAAAGATAAGAAAAGTAGTGTAGGTTAGTAGCTTTACTTTTCAGCATTCTCTCTCTGTAAATAATTGTAACTGAGAATTATTATCCAATCATTATGAATTCAGATAATGAAATAAAATGAAGAGTTTAAGTTTTCTCCTTATTTTCTCTCTCTCTCTCTCTTATCTCTTACGAACTCGGTACGAATTACTGAGATTTCTATACTTCTTCCTCCCAAATACTGTCTAATTTCTCTCTCTCTCAGTTTCTCTTTCTTTTTATCACTCTATATTTTTGTTTCTATCTCTAATCTCAGGTCAGGTACCAATAAGTGCCTGACAAATTGGTATCAGAGCTACTGGTTCTATCCAAACTCATCATCTTCTTCCTCTAATCCTCTATTTCTTCTATATCTTCAAGTTCTGATTTCTTCTCTTCTATAAACCCAAACTGAATTATATTTATTCTAGTCTCTTCTATCCTTCAAACACTACCCAGAAATAGCCCAGATATGGGAAGCTCATCTTCTTCAACCTCCTATTCTATTTTCAAATTCTTATTTTACTATTTCGTCACTGTTCATAAACCCAGAAAATCCCAAAAAAAAAAGAAGTCAATTTTTGTAGTTTTTGCCATCAAAACACTTTGGGTAGCCCATCGCTACTAAGAGTCACCAACAACTCCTCCAGATTTCAGTACCAAAGCAGCAAAAAGGCTACTTCTGGTGCTATATTTTTCTACAAACCTGCAACTCAGCAAATTCAAGTGTTAATTCACTTGTTTCAGGTATAAAACTCTTCTAACTCACTCGTTTCAGTCACATACATATAGCCCACACCATATATCTCATTATTAATATCACCCACACATGTTTCAATCCATGTTTTGCTTGTTCTTCAATGTCGGCAGAAAATACCAAATTTTATGGTATAATTCTGTTGGATCTGCAATTGTTTATGTTAAAGTGACTTGATCTACCTTGTTTAGCATATCTAGCATCAATATAAACAATCAAAAATAAAAACATATATAAATATTCAATCCTTAGTTAAATTTCCATTCCAAATAATCTAATAGTTTTAGCTTATTTGTTAGTATAAGTACTTATTACTGCACTGGTAATTAGTATTCAAACTAAATGTTGAATCCTTTGGTGCTATAGCTTATTTGTGTGCTCATTTATTCTGATAAATTTCATTTATCCTTTGGTGCTAGTTGGAATTAAGCTTTGTTTCTCTGGGATACTCAGTTTGCTTCATTGAGAATATCCATTTCTCACATAAAAAATATACTCAAGCTCTCTTACTCTTAATCAGGTAGTATTGCTACTACTTGATCAAATTTTCACATTCAAAATCACAATTGTTCTATGATTTCTTCATTCTAAAAATTATGGGATCATGGCAAGACCATCACAAATGTTGCAGTAGGACTTTCTGAGTTGTAGAGTATACAAATGAGAACTTATAGCTTATTAATGGGAAGATGTACTACTTCATAGCTGGTATGAATGAGCTGTTGAAGCAAAAAGATTCAGATTATGTGGTGGGTTTTGTTAACCCTGTTGGAGATAATAGGAAGGGCAAATTGCCATTTTATGTGGGCCATAGAGAAGACCTATTTTTTAGAAATCCCAGCCATGCTAAGAAGTTAAGGGCTAGAAAAAATAAAAAGATGATGTCCAATAGAAGAGAAACAACTTTGTTGAAGAAAATGAGGAAGGAAAGGAACTCAAGCATCTTAAGCTTGTGTTCCTATCATTCACTGACTAGAAGTTAGATCAAGGAATGTAAAGAAGTAAATTGTGAAGGAGCACCTATATATGATGAGTATGATGAATATAAGGGGACTCCAATATTTGATGATGCTAGGAGTTGGGTGCAGGACTACGAGGAGGCTCCATGTTATAATGATCCACCCACCTATAATGAATCACCACAATATGAACAGAATCATTTGATAAAAAGACTGGATTCATTGACAACATTCAACAGTGTACTACACAACCAGAATTTGAAGAAGAGTTCTGGAATAATGAAGTCCAGTGTTTGACAATAATCTTGAAGTGGAACAAGGGTTCATGAAGGTACAGAAAGTGTTGGCACTTCCTGCAAAACAACAAAGAGTTTCTTTGGTAAGGGAGCTGTCAAACCAGCCTAACATGCTACATATCAAGCCAGAAAGTGATGACAGAGTCACCTACATTTCAGCTCCACAAGGTCCAAAGATTTATACAGAACTTTTTAAGAAAATGGGATTCACTTTAGGTGGTGATGTTTGCCATCCAAAATAGTCCAAAATGACTAGTTTGCATCTCTTGATTCTTGGAGAGATAAAGTAGAAATATCCATCCAGAACACACACTCAGAGAAAATCAGAACAACAATTTTCTTTCCCTATGCCTATCCTAAGTATGTTGAAAAATTCAGTAGCTTATTTCTCCAATCTCACGATCACAGTAAGTCCACTAAAAGTTTTGCAAACTAGTCCATCTCCCCATTCAGTACACATGTAAATCAATCTCAGTTCCTTAGTAACAACTTCACCTTCTCAAACAACCATAAAACAGCTTCCCACTTGTCCTATGAAAATACTTTAGATCGAAGACTTAGAAGAATTGTCAAGGGGATTTGCTGCAATGAGTTTAACAGTTACATTTTCCCTGATGTTGTTCTAGCTGGAGACTCTACTGTAAATTCTCAGGTTCAGAAGTTATTGTAGGACCTTTTAAATACTAAGAAATTATACAAGAGCAATGATTATGGTAAGGATAATTAGGTTAAAGTTTTGACAGATATAAACAAGAAAAAGGTGACCTTAAAACCAGGAAATCCTGGTGACTTCAGAAGATATTCCTTATTCAAGTGGAAAATGAAGGAAAATAAAAATTCTTTGAAAATTTGTGTTATAACTCCATTGATGCAGCACTTCTATCTTGTGATGTTTAGCCCTCAAAACAACAAAAATCTGCACTTATGGTTCAAGAAGCAGTGTCTTGTCTTTACTTATTTGAGGTATATAAGCAAGAACTCCAAGATAGATCAATTTGGGGTCAAAGTAGCTTGGAAGAACTTAAAGGAAATGAGCATTTTATTAGGAGCAAAGAACACTTAGAGGCTACTACCAGCTGAACATTCTTCAAATGGATTCAAATGGGACAAATGTCATCTCAATAGGATAAGGTCATTGAATAATCGCATATCAGTTGTTGCATTATGGATAAGTGTTTTATACTTGTGCATCAAAGAGGTGGAATAGTTGGTGTGCAAAAGAAAGAATATCCACTACTTATGAGGGAAAAAGTTTCCAAAGTCAAATTGGGGCAGAATCTTTCACACATCATATGTACTTCCAAGACATTATTTTACAAAGAGTAGATGTTTCTAGCAAGAAGTTGCAAATGATATAAGATAGCAGCATTGGTGTTACTATGAATGGAGAGGATTCATCCTTTGGCAGCTATAAGTGGTCACGCTTTAAATGGAAAATAAAGCAAGACGAATGTGCAAATGACCTCAGAGTCTCTCCATTAAACTATGGGGCATTCCCTGAAATTCAAGGGGAACAACAGCTAAAAATTTAAGAAGGAAATTGTAAAGCAAGCCTTTTCTTTGAACATGTGGACAGGCGTTGCAATGGCAAAGTTTTAATGAGCAAACCCAATGCTTCATCTTTGATTTGGGAGGAAATTATGAACAAACAAGCCTGGGTTACAATTGTTCTGTTTTGGTACAAATTCATGACATGAATGTTCTAAAAGAGGAGGGAATGTCATGGCATGGGTAAACTGAGATATAGGACCAACTAACAGTAAATTCTTGTAGCCGTGTCATATATATGTAAGGACATGACACATGGGATAGTTACTTATATTTGAGTGGAGGATAAAATAAAGTAATGTAGGTTAGTAACTTTACTTTTCAGCAATCTTTCTCTATAAATAGTTGTAACTAAGAATTATTATCCAAACATTATGAATTCAGTGAATGAAATGAAATAGAAGTTTATTTAAGCTTTCTCCTTATTTTCTCTATCCCTATCTTCTCTCTCACAACTCAGTATGAATTACTGAGATTTTTATCCTTTTTCCTCCCAAATTCTATCTAATTTCTCTCTATCTCTAAGTTTCTTTCTATATATCTGTTTCTATCTCTAATCTCAGGTTAGGTACCAACAGGGGCCTGACATCAATCCATCAATGTCTCTCTCAAAATTCTTTTTCTAACAAGCAGTATACTGATGCAAGGAGGAGCCTAATTCATTACTGGTAAATCTTTTAAGTCCCCTTTTGCTTTGTGTCCTTTTTTTTCAATACAATAAAACACTTATATAAGCCATTTCTCTATATGCATATAACTTGATCTGCCTTCAACAAATTTACATCGCATGATACTCATAAATAATTCATAGTATGAAGTAAGAAAAAGATTTGGACTTTTTTGCAAAATGAAACCACCAAGTAGCAAATAACCTTCTTAAACTTCATCATATAGTCGCTCATTTCAAAATTAACGATATAGTATTTTTTGTCAATTTGTTAAATGTTAACCTTCAAAATCAATACCAAAATTTTAGATTTTAGAACAAACAATCATAATAGATATAAACAAACTAAAAACCAATAATTGTCATTGTTTTCAAAACTTAAACAAATTCATAACAATTTTGAGTTTTTGGATTTCACAAATTAACTTCAAAAAGCCAAAATGTGTCTCGAATTCTAGAACGGAGGTAGTATACACTAACATAAACCAAGAAAAATAGACTGATGTGACAAAAATAAAGTTACTCCTTCATATGCATATACATATTTGAAAGGTTAAATTTGTTGCTAGCCTATCCACTACAAACGAAACTTCAATTACTCTGATTAGTCTAGAACCTTGAATCTCTGGAATTGTAAAAGAAAAGATTAGTTTCTAATTATTCAATGAGCATATTGTATTTCATAAAAATTGGAGGGAACATAATACTTCCTTAAAGGCAAAGCTATATATATATATATATATATATATATATATATATATATATATATATATATATATATATTTTGAATTCAGACTTACCTGAATAATGCCACCAATCTGCTGTTCTCTAATGGACGCGAAATTCTGCAAAGTGATCCCATAATCCTTGATCCCATCAACAAGCTGCTGCACCCGGATCCCTGCCTGAACGCGAACAATTTTTTTCTCCTTATCAACCTCCAAGATCTTATCCAAAAGTGCCAAATTGACCATTCCAGCTCGGGTCAGTCCTATTCCATTGGGAGACAGGCCGGACCCGACGGGGCGAATCATCTGCTTCTTCTCATTGGCGTTTTGGACAACGATTTCGAGTTCTTGAAGGGATTCGGGCTGGAGGAAAACCCGAGTCTGGACCTCGTGGGTGCCACTCCAATTGGAGATGGTATGGAGGTCCTCCGGGAGAGGGGCATACCGGAAGATTTGGGCTTTTTTGTGTTTGGCTTTTTCGGGGAAAGGAAAAGAGTAGTAGGTAGCGGCGGCGCAGCCAAGGACGAGGGCGGTGTAGCCCAGATACTTCCGGAGCTCCGCCGCGGAGGAGGAGGATGAAGGGGAGGAGAGAGGAGGCGGTGGGGAAGATGAAGAGAATGAGCGGATGAGAGGTGTAGGATTTAATAGAGGGTTTTGGATGGCGGTGGAATGGGGATGAGAATGTGGTTGGTGGTGGTATTGGAGCAGGGATTTGAGGGATCGCTTGAGAGTGAGAGCTCGGGACATTTGTTCGGTCTGGGCAGTGAATTGAATCACTCCACTATTCCGGTGTGATTGTTGGAGAGAGAATTGTTAGAGACTTATGAGAGTGATTTTGATTTTCAGCTTATGGTCGGTCGTTAAAGATTTATGGATCGATGAAATTGGAAAGAAAAGATACAGGATTTTGAGTTTTCAGAAAACTCAAGAAAGAAATATTTAAATGGAGGTCCACCCACTTCCGGATTAATGTTATGAAAAAAGAAAAAAGAAAAAAGAAAAAAAAGGTTTATCATGATTGGATTTTAATTAAACGAATGGAACAAATAGGGGAAAGGGATTACTAGATTTTTTTTAATATTTCAATGGTGGCCTAATTCAGGAATCTAGATTAACAAGACGTGGCCTTTGTTTCGAGGCAGGGTTGAAAACCAACCTCTACCCAATAATAATAAACTAATTTACAACAAACTCTGCATACATTAAACTCAAAATTCTTTTTTATGATACTGAATTCCAACTTTAAAGACTCGAATCAATGTTAGATATCTTTATCTAGCGTGTTTATTAATCAGATTTAAATCCTTATTAAGTGGAAAAGAGGGATCCTTCATTTATAAGAGTGGTCCTCGTACAACCATATTTTGGTTTAAAACAAAAATGATGGCGTGATGGATTAAGGAGACGGGAGCTGCAGCAACTTTATCATTGGGTATGGATGTGGCACAATGTCTATCTCCAGTCCAAGACTCACACGTGCTAGCTAGTAGCTAGAGCAAATTTGACAAGAAAAAAACAAGAGACCTTTTTAATTACAAAATACTAGTTCAACTGCATATACGTACTATGAATAAAATTGGATGTGTAGTTGCCAAGATAACCAGACTAAACCAATAAATGCTAACAAAAAGAATATACCAGAACGACGCCAATCTAACTTTGTTAAAGCAGACAATATCACAATTTATTTGGACAGCAAATTCTAGAATGTTCAGAGTCTTGGCACTCTTCATTCAAAACTAAGGTCAGGGTTTCTGCCTTGTTATCAAAAAGGGGCAAAGCATAACCATTATAATTCTAGTTTAGTTAATATTAGAATGTGTCTAGAATATAGACTTTACCTTGATCATACAACAGAGCGGTTTAAAGTACAAGCAATACTAAGTAACCATTATTCTGTACAAAGTTTGTGTTTACATCACTGTGACAAACTAGGACATACACTCTGGAAGACCATCTCTCTTCAAACTTCCCAAAAGGGCAGCCCGTAAAAGGAATTGCTGTTGAATTGAGAGGATCTGGTTCAATCCCATAATCAGTCAGCGGCCTGTGCTCTAAAACTTCATCATGATCCTGAACAAATTCCGGGATATCAACATCTCCATCCTTTATATCCTCCCATAGGTATTGCAGACGGCTAACATACTTAAGTTTCCAATATAAGCTTTGCCCAAAAAGATAAAGGAATGTTGGTTAAAGTAATCCTGACTGGCATTGTGAACTTGTTATTACAGAATTACGCATAGAATGGTGTTTTCACCAGAAAAAGTTCAAAATAAACAATTGAATCGGAAAAAAACTAAGTGCAATAAGGTCAACGCTTACACGACAGTTCCTTTATTTTGAGGATGCGGCAACATTCAAAATATTGAGTTTTTTTGGTTATATATTTGTGCATGTTTGTAGTTAACTGAACCCAATGCTATACATGACCTTGCTGTAACATATATTGCAGTTAAAAGAAGGACCAGTCACAATATAAAATATTCTAAAGTTCCAATTATTTTCGCCAAGATAACAAGAAGATGCTTACCCTCCACTTAAAAGAAATTGGCCAAGAGTGGCAAAGACAAGTCTCGAGCGAAGATCAGGATGAATGAAGTACACAACCTGAAGTCTATCCTTACAGTCAGAAGGAAGCTCTTCATATATCCACCTCAAGATGCTCATGCCAGGGGAATTGTCTTCTTTTCATACAGTGCTATGCATGTAAACAATGCAGAATGGTCCTTCTGGCATCTCAGTGAAGATTTTATGCAATACATAGTTTTTCAGCCTTACAACTGGAGCTGAATATTAATGGTTAAAAAAGTGTATCATTATAACAAGTCAAGAAATAAATATTGGTTTAAACAAATTATTGGCTCATTAGTTCAACAAAGGAAAGGTCCATCAAACCTGTGTATGGTAAATATGTTCCATAATGTTTTTAACAAAAAAGGAAAAAGCAAAAATAGGGGAGAAGAAGAAAAGTAGGGGAGAGAGAGAGCAGTAAGTCTTTCTGAATCCCAAGTACACGTCCTTTTATTCCATACGAGAGAAAGGCTTCCAGCAAATGCAATTCATTCTTTCCACGGCAATATCATATCTCCTCAGTTCCAGGGTGATGTAGAATCTTGCAGGTTTTATTATTATGCCGCTTGAAAGGCTTGGGAGACTAGAATCCAGTTATTCCAGTATATTTATGAATAATCTATTTGATACTACCTAATACACAAACTTGCTCCTCAAACAACAGAAGGCCATAACACTAATGTTAGAAGGACCCTAATTACGATTGGATGATTTGGGTGAGTACAACCTTAGGTTCAAAGGAGTATTCGAACAAATGCACATCAAAGCCTTACATTAGAAGATGATTGTTGTTACCCCGTGAGATACTCGGCAAAACACTTACTTTCATGGTGTAACAAATCATGAAAAAATTCCAAGGCTTCATAAATAATAAGTGTGTCCAATGCAAACCTATAGTTTTCATCATTTTCAGATGGAGGGAATATAATATACATAAAAAGACAACAATAGAGATCAGAAATAAAGCAATCATTACTTGTGTATTATTTACCCAAAGGCTAATAAAAACCAAAGAAAATGCACGGATGGAAACCATCGGGCCACCACTAAAAAAAACCTATAGAAGGATAAGACTAAGCTGTGCAAAAAGGGCTCTTGAAAGAAAGAGTGCTATTTTCAAGTTTATGTAATTGAGGATGTCCACGAGATGAGAAATGAGAAAATATTCACTAATTAGCTCCGCAACAGGTTTATGGATAAGTGATCCAATATGCTTGAATTTCTTACCAAAAAAATCACTATCCTGTTACTCTGTTATTACTTTTATATGCCTGAAACTCTCTCTGTCTCTCCCTCTGTGTGGATTTAAGGCTCAACAAACCGGACTCAAATCACCTATATCCAAATTCTGTTTTGTGTATCTGTATCTAGAGACATGAAACTATGAGGTGTGCGCATACCTGTAGGCTGTAAATCCAAAATATGAGGTTTGCGCATACCTCGTAGTTCCATATCTCTGAATACAAAAACAGACACGAAACATACCACCCTCTACCTCCCAAAAAATCTATTGACAAAGCTTATTAAAAAAATCAAGTTTAATCAACCTCAATTATCTCCAAAACAGAACCAACACCCATCTATACGTGGGCTACTTAAAATTGATAACTCTAATGTTACATTTGGATCGGAGAAATAAAGGTACAAATAGAATAACTCATTCTCGTGGAATGAAAAAAATGGTATTTCATTATTCTCTATTCTATTCTTTTGGCCATTCCATTTCTTGGATCCAAACATAGCATAAGAACGCCAAACTCATAATGAACGAACCCGACTAAGAGGGGTGTATTCAATTAGAATTTGTAAGGACTTATAAAGACTTTAAAAGTTTAGTTGTATTCAATCAAGACATTTAAAGAGTTTATAAAAGTTTAGTAGTATTCAATTACAACTTTTCTAATGTCTTTAAAAGTTATGTGGTATTGAATTAAGACTTTTACAAAATCTATAAAAATATTTCGGTATTCAAAAAGTCATAGATTTTAAAGATTTTTATCAAATGGTGGAGTTTGATAGACTTTAAAACAAGATTTATTCATATTCAAAGTCTTCCAAAGTCTGGCCTCATGCCCAAAGACTTTTAAATATTTGTCAAAAACTTTTAAATATTTGAGAAGGGGAGAAGATGAAAATAATATAAAATAAATACAAATAAAATTAATAAAAACACATAATAATAAATAATTTTTCTAAAATAATAAAAATACTTAAAAACTAACAAATAAAAATAGTATAAAATAACATAAAATAATATAAATTAATTGAAAACTCACAAAATATATCAAAACCAAATTAAAATAAATATTAATACATTTAGTACAAAATAATTACAAAAACTTAGCATTTAGGGAATAAAAATATAGCATAGTTCATCCTCATCAGCTGTGTAAGCTTATATGTTAGTGTTGATTTAATATATTTTAGGTGTCATTTATACTGGTGATTTGAAAATGCCTCCTATAAAACTTTTGATAAATAATGATATACTAAGTAAACTGTCTAATAGAATTGTTCGCATTTTAGCAACTGTTTCTATGAAAAAATTTCATGAATAACCCCTCATTTCATTTAGTTGCGAATGTCATTTTATGTTGTTGAGTTAAAATTGTAATTACAATATTTAGGTACTAGCAGTAAAAAAACAATAAAAAAATTTAAAGTTTTATGTGGTTTATAAACTTTTTTCATTATAGGGCAGTGTGTAATTTTCTTTAAATCAGTTATTCCCTTAATTTTTTATCCATTTGTGATTATTGGGTTATGTGATACTCTATTATGTCAAAGGTGTAAAGATTTGGATGCTTCCGAACCAAACCAATCTATCAAGTTCATCATTTCTATAGTTTTCTTCAAAGCATATTGTACGACCTCTTCAACAAAATGCTTAATGATGTAAGCTACAAGATATATTAAAAGTATATAAAAATCTATCAAAGTTTTTAATAAAAAGCCTATAAAAGTATGTCACTTATTTTATGGAATCTTTAAAAGTCATTTTAAAAGTTTTTAAAGTAATTAAAAGTCAACAAACTCTACAAAAGTCTGTCACTTAAAAAGAGTCTTTAAACGTTTTTAAAAGTCTTAATTGAATACACCCCCTAAAGATAGAAATTCAAGAGTTTCAGAAAGCTCGGACTTTGAGGAGGAAAATGCTACAAATTGAACTTTCACCCATAGTTCACTACTTTATGAGCAAACAAGAAACACTAAGAGAGAGGGAGGGGGGGAGGAATAATAAAAGATGAAAGTACCAGGGAAGTATTTTCCAACGATGCGGAAGATACGATAGCCGGAATTGTCAGAAGCAGGCTCGAGGCGGAGGAATTCCAATGCGTCAAGATTGGAGAAGTCTTGGTCAGATAAATAAGAAGGGCAGTCGTGCCACTTATCTTCTTCATGAGACAGAAATGGGCGAGCATCTATACCCGGATCAAACGTTAATACCACTACCGAGAAATTTTCCGACGATGAGCTCACCATATCTCACACGCTCTCTCGGACTCTTGGCCATCTTGCGTCTGCACAGCGGAAAGGGCAATAGGGGGACTAAAATGCAAAAATGACCCTCGATTTTTGTACTTTTTGCATACCCGTTCCCTAAAAAAATTTATTTTAAGTAAAACTCGCTCTCAAATTTACACTAATATTTTTTGATTTTCGGACGAAAATAAAAAATGAAAATTTTAAATTAGATTAAAAAAAAAAGAATACAAAATTTGTTTTATGTTATTATTGAGTTTAAAAAGATAAAAAACCTTCAATTTTATATTTACTTTATGTTTTTGAATTTTGAAATGAACTAAAAACTTACATTTTCTATTTAATTCTCTTGTTAATGAATTTTTAAATAAATAAAAAAATAAATAAATAGACAAAAAGACTTGCTTGCCAAAATTTTAAAAGGTATAGCTAAATAACATAAATGAATATATTATAATCTCTAATATATCCTCTATATAATAAATTTAATATAAAGATAAAATAATAAATTTTAAAATAACTAAAATAAATATTTTTTTATAAATTTTTAATATTTATTATTTATAATCAAATTATAACTTCGATATAAAATAATTTTTAAGCAATTATTTGACCTAAAAACAAACATTCCCTTGGGCGTGTGTGCCTCACTTCCCACGAGTTGCCTCAACCACTTGTTTTTCACTCAAATTTATATTATTTTCCACCTCAGTTTCCCTTATTTGTGCCTGGATATTATTATCACTCAAAGCCACCCGCAAACCCAGTTTGGTATTTGAGGGTTATTCTTTCTTTCGCTTACGTCTCTCTTCCAGCTCCATGGGTAAGTCTTCAATTCTGTTGCAGTAGCTTCTGTTACTTGTGATTTTTCTCCCGTTTATGTAGAATTTGTCAATTTCATAAACCCAGCTCAATTTCACTTGTTTGATATCTGTTTCTTGTGCATACACACTTTCAATTTTCTCACTCTATTTTTGCATCAATTATTGGTGGAAGTTAAGTAATTTTGTATTTGGGAAATCTTGGAACCGTCCAGATCTTTGTTTAAAAAATCTTCGGAGACTCGGGTAGGGAAATTTCTTCAAATAACTTGAACCAATATTGAAAGTCATGGATACTTTGCTCAAGACTCATAATAAGCTTGAGTTTTTTAATCCAATTCATGGGTTTCCTTATAAAGTTAGTACTTTGCGCTCTTTAAAGTTTCACAACCAGGTGCTGAGGTTTGGTTCTAAGAGATCTCATCTGAATTGGGATAAGAATGGTGTTGCAAAGGCTAGTAGCAGTGCCCTTTTAGAGCTTGTTCCGGAAACCAAGAAGGAAAATCTTGATTTTGAGCTTCCCTTGTACGTCCCTTCAAAGGGCCTTGTAGTGGACCTGGCAGTTGTTGGTGGCGGCCCAGCAGGGCTGGCGGTGGCACAACAAGTTTCTGAGGCGGGGCTTTCAGTTTGCTCTATCGACCCATCTCCCAAACTGATATGGCCTAACAATTATGGTGTTTGGGTGGATGAGTTTGAAGCCATGGATTTGCTTGATTGCCTTGACACTACCTGGTCTAGTGCTATCGTTTACATTGATGACCAATCAACCAAAGAGCTTGGTAGACCTTACGGAAGGGTTAACAGGAAGCAGCTTAAATCGAAAATGATGCAGAAGTGCATATCAAATGGTGTTAAGTTTCATCAAGCTAAAGTTGTAAAAGTTTTACACGAGGAATCCAAATCTTTATTGATTTGTAATGATGGTGTCACCGTTCAGGCTGCTGTTGTTCTTGATGCAACTGGCTTTTCCAGATGTCTTGTTCAATATGATAAGCCATATAATCCGGGATACCAAGTAGCATATGGAATTGTGGCAGAGGTAGAAGAACACCCTTTTGATGTTGATAAGATGGTTTTCATGGATTGGAGAGATTCCCATCTTAATGGCAATATGGAACTGAAAGAGAGAAACAACAAAATACCCACTTTTCTTTATGCAATGCCCTTTTCATCTGAGAGAATATTTCTTGAAGAAACATCCCTTGTAGCTCGTCCTGGATTAGCCATGGGAGATATTCAGGAAAGAATGGTGGCTCGATTAAGGCACTTGGGTATAAAAGTGAAGAGCATTGAAGAGGATGAGAGATGCGTGATTCCAATGGGAGGGCCTCTACCAGTGCTCCCTCAGAGAGTTGTAGGAATTGGTGGTACAGCTGGGATGGTGCATCCTTCAACTGGATATATGGTAGCAAGGACTCTAGCTGCTGCACCAATTGTTGCCAATGCAATAGTCCAGTACCTTGGTGGTTCTGAAAGAAGCCTTTTGGGAAACGAATTGTCTGCAGAAGTTTGGAAAGATTTATGGCCCATACAGAGGAGACGCCAGAGGGAATTCTTTTGCTTCGGTATGGACATTTTGCTCAAGCTTGATCTGCCAGGGACAAGAAGGTTTTTTGATGCTTTTTTTGACTTAGAACCTCGTTATTGGCATGGATTCTTGTCATCTCGCCTATTTCTTCCGGAGCTTATACATTTTGGGCTCGCTCTTTTCTCTAATGCCTCTAACACTTCTAGGATAGAGATTATGGCAAAGGGCACTCTTCCTTTGGTAAACATGGCTAACAATTTGATGCAGGATAGAGAATAGTATATCTTAGATTTTTGGTTCATTGTATCTTAAACGTGATAATGTTGCTTCCTCTTAAAATAACTTTTTTGAGTGAAATGCTGATACAACCACGTCTTTCATGTTATTCTGATTTTTATTTGATTAGCATTCTGGGTTTGCATATATTCCTCACCGAGCGAAGTGCTTAAATTTCTGACGTTACCCAGCTAGACAAAAAATGTCTTGGGATATAACTAGTCTTCTGCTTGCTGTATATAATACTATACATATGATTGTACATTTGTATCCTGAAGTGTGTTTTTGTGTACCAGTTACATGTAGCGTTTATGTGATTTCTTATATTGTCTTCCTCCTTGGATTGCATATTATTCCTCAAACCTGAAAGAAAAGAGTTACCTATATACTACTTATATCATTAGATAGCCCACCCTCCTACGTTCAGATGTTAGTGCCCATCTGGGAACATGATAATCACTTTTCAAGTATTCTGGCTGAATTGAGCTCCATAACATCATCAGGATGATAATGGGAAAATCAACCAGCTAACCTGGTGAACAAGGTTTAAGGTTCGCACAATAGCTACCAGGACTACCTACAATTCTGCAAAGAAGTGAAGTGTTTTCAAACCTCAAGCGAATCCACACTGCTTTCATGAACGGTATCTGCGGGTCTGAAATGGGTCTGAAATGCAAAAGCTCCAGAAGATGTGCATGGTGTACAGTCATTTGACTCTGTGCAGTTATCATCTTTGGAACGACTCAAAAATAACAGGCTCTTTGAAAAATAATTATGTGATAAACTCAGTTTGCAACTTTGCCGAATGTAGTACTATAGTCGCTCCTTTGTGCTTAGAAGTAAAAAACATGTTCGAATTGCAGAGTTGCTTAGGCAGTAGCAACTTTTGAAATATTTGAGTTAATTCAAGATAGTATCATAGGCTGATATATTTATTCTTAGCT
The DNA here is from genome assembly GCA_947179155.2 of Hedera helix. Lineage (NCBI taxonomy): Eukaryota > Viridiplantae > Streptophyta > Magnoliopsida > Apiales > Araliaceae > Hedera > Hedera helix. Next base: position 29,170,375 of record OX359283.1, read on the forward strand.
CCCACCAAGTTTAGTAGAACCCACTCGTTCTCACTAAACCAAGTAAGCATCAAAAGACCGAAGGAAACGCCACACACATTTTGATGGGGTTCTATTAATTGTGATAACCAAGTTGAATAAACCCCACCTTTTGACCTGCCCAACTCAACGAGTTTTTAGTGTTCGATTAGATTCCAAGCACCAGTAAGGCAGTGCTACTTGTAGAGAAGATCAAGAATAAACTTTATAATTCTTATATTCTTTTGGTCCCTGTGGAATAGGGCAGTTTATTCCCAAGTGTGGGAATATGAATCATCAACAGTTACTCCGCTTCCCTTCCCATTGGAGTTTGTCTTTCTGTATGTTGAATCTCTAATAGCTGCAACTAAAGTTAATTGAGCAACTTTGATGGTTCGTTTTTTCCCACAAATGTATACTCATCATTACCATATGCTTTGATGAACAAGTAACAGGAAAGAGTTCAGTTAAATATATTACGACACTGGTGATCAGTGGTTCTTCACCCCCAAATGCACCAATTAATAGTAATACCTAATGCAAAAATAAGTAACCATAGAGATAATGCAAGAAGTTGCCTACCCACCTCCCCAACTAGCTAAAAAAAATAATTCTGGCCTTTCATCAATAAAGAGAAGCAGACAACTAACACTTAAATGACTAATAAAATCGTTTAAATTGCTTTGACTGGTAATACTAAGTGAAGTTGGTGAACTGGTGAACTAGCTCTGGGAAAGTTCACGGCTGCGCTTTGCAGAAGCAACCACAGCATTCATGAAGATCCCACGAAGACCGCCCTTTTCTAACTCATGAATGCCAGCAATGGTTGTCCCACCAGGTGATGCAACATCATCTTTGAGCTGGCCGGGATGCTTGCCCATGGTGGTGGCCATGGATGCTGCTCCTAGTACCTGCAATAGAGGCATATTTAGCTTCTCCAGATCATGGAGTATCAAGAAAAGCTGCTGATGTCTCGAGGGGCATCCAAGATAGCCATTGGCCGCTAGTAGATATGCTGTAAGAAAGCATCTGAGACCAATTTACTAATTTTGATAAGAACACTAAAAGCAAAATTGCAAAGAAGTAGCACCTCAAAAATTCAAATTTGACAAGTATGACTCTTAAAAATTTATAAGTATTTAATAGTCTTATTAACTTTAGAGCAATTAGGCTGCTGAGTCCGAATTTCTCACAACTTCTGGCACAAGCTGTGTACCCAAAACTATTTGCCAAGGTAATTCCCTTCAACCTCCTCACAAGCCAAAGCGTTTAGAGCTAACTCAAGAGCTTTTAGAGTTTATGCTTAATATTAATTTATCAAAAAACTTTACAAGCAAAATCTAGGTTGTGTTACATTTTTTTTAGTTATGCAAATATTACATTCCATTAGCAAAATCTTAATCAAAAATGTCCAATGTACAACCTCATCTCTTAAAGTTGCGTCTTTTGTTATACATTTAAAACATTTTCTTTAATGGATGTTTTATCTAAGTGAGGAGAACCAGAATTTGACTAATTCAAGCACTACATCATTATAAAAGAATAAACGTGTAGGACGGCAAAGTTTAATGAGGATTCTCTATGATAGTAGTTTAACTTACAGTCTGAGAGGCTAGACCAAGTGCTAGGTCACGTGGTAGACCTGCAGCTACACCTCCATCAGCCAATGCTTCTATTGCTAAAAATATATATGCTGGGCCACTGCCACTGAACATTTACAGGAGAAGATTCTCTTGTCAAAAGGCTGCCATTGTCCTTTCAAAGATAATAAATGCACAGAATACATGTATGACTAAGCGTGTGACTTTGTATCTTATAGAGAGAGAGAGAGAGAGAGAGAGAGAGAGAGAGAGAGAGAGAGGTTGAGAGAGAGGGTGAGAGACTTTCATGGATCCAAAAGCCTATTTCTCTCAACCACCAGTAGTGTGTCACAGACGAGAAGAAAATCTTAAAAACCACTGCATTATTCTTAATTTGATAGATCCACATACCTTAGGCCAGTAATTGCATCAAAAAGTTTTTCATCGGCCTTCCATATTTTTCCAATTGCTCCAAATAATTTAGCAATTAATTCTCCATCTTCGGCTGTTGCAGCTGCCCCCAAAGTCATAACTGCAAAATGCTACCATACTTAAGAATAGCAACAATCTTTGTATTATGTACAAACTCAACATTCAAATCAAAACAACGGGTTCAGGTAATCTGAAAGATGTCAAAATTTTAAAATAAAACAAAGAAAAAAAGAAAGAGAAGTAGACACAAGAGAACAATATAAATAATAAAATAAATAGCGCCGGGGGGAGAGGAAAAGTTTGGTTCTAGACAAATATTAAGTAAGTGAATCAAATCAAATGCTTATTACATAAAGCGCATATATCCATTTTTACATATATGTTCAATACATCAATTTTACAAAAGTAAATATAGAACCCTTGCATCCTAATCTATAGTTTTTTACTGAGCATCTATATTTTTAAAACAATAATTCATGTAGCGAGATTTCAGATTCTACATCTGAGAAAAAATAAACACATTCTATCTGATGTTGACAAAGAATGGACCTAAGTAAAGCAATAAGCACCAACCTCAGTCACTTCAGTGGAAAAAGATGAAAATACTAAATTAACTTTCAAAAGGGGGAAAAGGAAACTGGTACCGGATGCCGCCTTGCCTACAGCAGCTGGAGTATTTGGCATAACCCTAATAAAACGGCTGTGACCTGCCCAATCCTGGATACAAGAAAATAAAATCAATAAAGCGTGGAACAGTACTAATCCTGGAACTGGAATACAGGCCATTACCGATTTTACTCCTCATTAGTTGAGGTTGCTTAGACAGGAGAATAAAAGGGTGCAGAACAAGCCTTTGCATTATTTTAGCGCAGAGTGGTCGCCTACATATTTGAACTTTCAACCTTGAGTTTTCGACTCAAGAATTTACCACGGTAGAAATGCCCTTATATATTTGGATGGGTACGATATATAATGGTAATTGCTAGATCATGAAACACTAAGCTGAAGCACGTGAATCATGCAAGAGAGCAGAAATATTGCTCATGTGTAGCAACTTGCTGGAACAGCCAAACAAGCTTGTCAATAAAGCTTGTCATCTCATGTAACTGAGATTGATGAATTAAACATGCATCATAATAACTGTATATTTTGAACTTCAACTAAACACGAACTACCATAAACCAGAGTAAGATGACCGTACAAATTCTACATACAAGAATATATTATGAAGTTTGCAAACATTTTTCAGCACAACAAAAAGGGCGAAAAAAGGCCTGAAAGAACATGCATTGAAGTTCTGAGGAATTGCTTGGATTAAAAGGAAAAATCTTTGACTTAGAGCTGGCTGGTACAGTAAGGATTTAGGGCAACTATCTGGTTTCAAGGCTTTGAGCTTGTTATTGGCTCCACGATTTTTCCAATATGACAAGAAGAACTATCTTTTTATGATAAGTATTAGAAGAAGAATTGTAGCTGAATAAAGTAAAGCTCACACTGGTGAAGGATAGCATATTATAAAATGGGGGATGAGAAGCAGCACTCTCAATGGTACGGCAAAGGGTGCTTTCAAGGCCCAACTGCCCAAGCCAAGTCACAGTCCACATTCAATGCCACTGGTTTAGTTTATATAACTTTCACTATCTCTTAGAAGTTATGAATCATGAAAGTCTCTCAATTGAACAAGAGACACCCTCTTTTACAGGCTTTAGCATCCATATTTGTACAACATCTTCTTTTTCGAAACCAAAGCTATACATAGGCTGTTCAATAAACTTTTTAGAGCTTCTATAAGCATAATCACTGATTCACTATGCACAGATGTTTTTAGTTAGCAAGTCGATAGCAATATGCTTAGAGTACAAAAGATAATACTGATCAGTAAGGATTTATGATGAATTTTTGGTTTTATCACACACACACACACATCAAAAATTCTATATAAATCTATATATGAAACCTAGATAGTTTACCTTTAAGAAAATTCTAACGATAGGCAGAAATGCCTATGTTTTATTCTTCTGAGTGTGGAAGAAAAGATAAAACCAAAACAGATTTATATATATATATACATATACACACACACACAATGTCATAGCCAAACTTGGCTAAAGCTACTTGACAAAACGACATAGTTTTACCCTTTAGGGATAAGTTTTCCATTTTCGGTTTTATAAAAAAAATCTTTAACTTTAAATTTGATACAAAACTACGATATTTTATTAAGTAGCCTTAGCCAAGCTAAGCTAAGGCATTTCTTATATTACCTGTTCCCGTATTAAAAATTAATTATGCTTACATATGCAGTACTGTGTTCTAATTATGAAAATTTCACTTTTAACAATGGCATTTGAGAAGGGAACACAACATTGGAGGATGCACTCATAAATTGCTTTGAGGTTTTAGGCCTCTTTCCACATATCATCTACTTAAAAACATCACACACAACAAGAAGAAAATGAATTTGGTCCACAAACCTGCAGATCTTTTAATTTCACTCCGGCAACAACTGACACCAGAAGCTGCTTTTCTGAAAGTTTTGGTCTCAACTGCAGGATCACATCTTTAACTGCAATGCAGTAAATTTTCCTAATTAGCAAGACAATAAAAATCATCGTCTGATAGATTATGCAGAGAACCATTCGATAGTATGTACAAACTCAGAAACACTAATAGTTGAAGTCCTTCATTCATTACAAACAAGAATAAATTTATATTAATAATTTATTTATCTTGGTTTTTTTTTTGGTTAATTATTATTTTTATTCTTTTTGGTTTTGCCATAGGAGAGAGAGATGGCAGGGCATAATATACCGACTTGAGGCTTCACAGAAAATATCACCACATCGCTGTCTTCAACAACCTGTTATCAGACACCCACCAAAATGAAAATAAGAAATATCAGTAAACTACACAAAAATCAAAATAAAGAAAAAAAGACAATGGCAAGACAAAATAAATCAAACAAATATAGATTGATTTTGTGAATTACTCACAATGTTTTAATTAAAATAAAGTAGTCATATAATAGTATCAGTTTAGATAAACCAAAGGATTTAAAATAACAGAGAACGATAATCAACAAAGTGATTTAAAGGAAAAACGGTATAGGGATAACCGAACCTGGTTGTTGTGATCGAGAACGTTGACGCCGAAGGATTCAAAAGCGGTACGGCGGGCGGAACCGAGATGGGCGGTTCGGATCCTGGAAGCGGGCAATACACTGGATTGAACGACGCCTCTGGCGATGCTCTCCGCCATTTTGCCTGCTCCGATGAACCCTAGCTTGAGTGTATCGGTCTGAACGGGAACCGTCGCCGCCATTCTTTCTGTTAAGCTCTGGTGTGTATCTGTAACAGATTCTGCGCTTTTGGAGGGAAAGAAAGAACAGAGCAGTATTATCGCTACTTCCTCCGCTATCGCACTTCAACCTAAATGTATTGTTAACCTTGTTCTCACTAATGACCGACTTTGGTAAAGTGAGAGAGTAGGTATTTAGAATTTACTCGCGATACCGATAGTCACTTGTTGAATTAGTATCATTCATTTTTATTAATATAAAAATTATTATTATTATTTGTTTTTATTAATATAAAGAATAGAGTTTGATTCTTATTAATAATTGTAGGAGATAATATTGGGCGATGAATATTGAAAATAAGAAGTTATTCTCTTATTTTTTTAAATTAAAATATTAAAAAAGTATTCATTCGTGATAATTATTACTACATTTAGCAGCAATCATTTTTATAGTAAATGAATATTTATTAGGAAGGAAATTACCCTTTGAGATATTATTACCATTATAATTATGTTACTAAAAATTAAAGGGGTAATATTAATAATGTTGTTATTATTATGTTATTACTATTATTATTATTAATTAATTAATTAAGACTGTTGATAATAGTAAATTTTCATGCGAATGGAATCCATGTTGATTGTGATTTAAATTATTATTTTAATGAATTTGTGAAGGTGTAACACGAGAAGATTTATTCGTCAAAATCCGCTATAATTTATGTTTTGGAATATTTATGGATAACTTAAATCTTTGATGTATTTTTATTTATTAATTAAATTTACTAGGTTAACCTGACTAATAAATAAAAGTACATCAAATACTAAAAACGTTAATGAATAAAAAAAATTATAATAAATTTTTTTAAATATTTTGTCTCACGTCAAGATAAAAATAATAATAAATTAAAAAATATATAAAAAAGTATTTTATTTGTTATTTTATACGATCAAATAGAGTTAAGGATTATAAAAATACACATGCAACTAGTACATGTGTATTTTGGGTCAAAAATTGACCGGAGCCAACGAAGTCACGAAGAAGAGCAACGTTGTCTTTTAACATAATTTTGAGATAAAAATTGATTACTCCCGTATTTTGAGATGCAAATTTAAATTTTTTATGTATTTTTATTTATTAATTAAACTTATTGAGTTAACCTAACTAATAAATAAAAATACATCGGATACTAAAAACGTTAATGAATAAAAAAAATTAAATTATAATAAATCTTCCTTAATATTTCGTCTCGCGTCAAAATAAAAAAATAATAATAAATTGAAGAATATAAAAAGAATATTTTATTTGTTATTTTATACGATCAAATAGAGTTAAGGATTATAAAAATACACATGCAACTAGTACATGTGTATTTTGGGTCAAAAACTTAATCGTAGCCAACGAAATGTCTGTTTGATAAAACTGAATGAAACAGTTCTTAATGTTTAAGTAATTTGAATGAGTTGAATAAAACAAAATTCTAAATACTGAATAAAAAAAGTTGTCTGATAATTGATATGTATGAAACATCTTAATAACATTTTTTTACTATTTTACCCTTATAAATTTTGTTGAACATTTAACTATTAAAGATATAATTTAACTTTTGATTTTTAATTAATACAATTATTAGACATTGTATAATATATAACAAAAATTATTAATTATAAAATTTATTTAATTCTAAATTTTTTAAATTATATTAATTTTAAAATTTATATACTACTTAAATTTCTTACCAAACCAAAGAAGGTAACAAAAGGAGTTCAAAATGCTAAACAATTTTCGGCGATAATCTAATTAATCATTTCTTTTCATTTCTTCCCCTTCATAATTCTTCATACTTTCTCTCTCTAAAACAGACCCCTCCCCCCGATGGAAACCTCACTGAAACTCCAAGAAAATCAAAACTCATCTCTAATTCCATCTCCAAACGGCCATAGTAACAGTAGTTCAACCTCTAACGACAACAGTAATCACAATGGACTGCTCCACCCATCACCCCGCCACCTACTCCGACGACGGTACTCGTCACCAGATTCGAGCCCACAAACCATACTCGACAACATTTGTCCAAGCAAATGCTTCCTCCTTCAAACAAGTAGGCTTATTGGATCCTTCGAAATAGTCAAGCACGCCGTCGTTGAATTCTCGGATCAATTGAATCTACCTTATGTGATTCAATTCTGATCATTAATCGCAGGAAGGGTATGAGAATGAAAAGTTCATTCAGCCAAGCAGCTGATTGAATAAGCAAGAAAATCAGATATTTTTGGCTCCATTCAGATCAATATCTACCAAAACAAAAGATCTTAATGGCTGACTGAATCAGATGGAAGACTATTCAGGCCCATTAGGTTACTTTCAAGCACCCTCGAATCACGAAGAAGAGCAACATTGTCTTTTAACATAATTTTGAGATAAAAATTGATTACTCCCGTATTTTGAGGTGCAAATTAAAATCTTTCCAAACTTTTAGAGTATGATTTTGTCATTTACCCTAACGGATGGGTGGTATATGTTGTATTTCTTTACTAGAGGCCAGAGCAATGAAATTCTTTAAAATCAATTGTACAATATTTTCTAAAATAATGGCACAGTCGAAATTATTCATTCATTTTTTCGTGAAAATAATATGCTTGTTTCACAAAATAATCTTATCTTGATTTTTAAAATAAATTTGTAATGTTGTAATGTTTAAATTAAAATGATTCATATAAATTAAAAACGTTAAGTTAGCATTATTTTCTAACAATTAATGTTGTATTAATTAAAATTAAATAATTATATTACTTTACAAATTACAAAATAAACTTTATAGAATCAAAAAAATACGGGAGGAACTCACAATTCCATTGCACGACTTGGTCATAGACGGCGGGCAGTTGAGATTATTTCATGCGTGACGTCTTAACAAAATTGATGCTTCCAATTTAATAGGCAACGCACCTACTCCACTCACTCGTCAGATTTGCTTTTTGCATTTATCAAGTGCAGGTCACATTGTGGACAAAATATCTAAACCTCAAGATTTCATTCCATTGGCCAGTAAGAATATTATTATTATTATTTATACCCATTCATCAATAAGATTCAAAATTGAGAAGAGAGATGGCAGAACTATTCATAAAACAGGCGAAGCAATACTCAGAGGCAAGACCCAATTATCCACAGCAACTCTTTCAATTCATAGCCTCCGCCACCCCCTGCCGCGACCTTGCGTGGGATGTCGGCACGGGCAGCGGCCAGGCTGCTACATCGGTTGGTACTCCCTCCCTCTTTTCCAAAATTAAACATATCCCCTAAATTAGTTAGAAGTGCAGTATTCTTTTATATTTTCTACAATTATATATATATATATATATTTGCTAAATCTTCTACAATTATACATGCACCAAATATAATACTAACGATTGTTTTTATATTTTTGTAGCCTCATTTTCTCTTTTATGAAATGCTGCCTGTATTTACTTTGATGAAATTCTGATACTAGTCCATCAATTTCAGCTAGCTGAGATATACAAAAATGTCATTGGCACAGACACAAGCCAAAAACAACTGGACTTTGCACCCAAGCTTCCAAATGTCCGATATCAATGCACCCCTCCCAACATCTCCATGGACGAGCTCAAACGCGACATTGCAACAGAATCAAGCTTGGATTTGGTGGCCATAGCTCAAGCCCTCCACTGGTTTGATCTTCCTACCTTTTATCAACAAGTTAAGTACGTACTAAAAAAGCCTCATGGGGTCATTGCAGCATGGTGCTACACAGTGCCACAAGTCAATGCAGCCGTCGATGCCATCTTCCAGCCATATTTCACAGTTGTAGTTGATTCCAATCCTTATTGGGATGCAGCGCGTAAAATGGTAGACGATAAGTATACAAGTATAGATTTCCCATTTGAGCCGGTTGATGAGTTTGATCACACAGGGCCATTTGAGTTCAAAACAGAGAGATTAACGAGTTTAGATGAATATTTTACTTTCCTAAAATCATGGTCTGCTTATCAAACAGCAAAAGAAAAGGGTGTGGAGCTTTTGAGTGATAATGTAACTGAAGATTTTACGCGAGCTTGGAATGAAGATGGCAATAACTGCAAAATTGTTAAGTTTCCTGTTCATTTGAGGATTGGGAAAGTGGGAATTCTAGCCAGTTAACAGGCAGTCATGAAACTGATCACTTAAAATAAAGCTTGGCCCGTTATGTTCTCTTTGGATGTCATTATGTGGGATTTAGTGTTTTTCTTTTTTTGAAATAAAATTAAAAAAAAATAATAATCTTTTCTGTTGAGTATATGCAATTGTAGATCTTCTTGAATGATATGAATTATGAATATGATTATTGCCTATACAACTCCGTTATACTTCTGTTTCCTAGATGAGCAACAAATTAATGAAATTGCATCATATGCTACACTTCTTTATTGAGCCCAAAAGATAATCTTTTATACTTTTTACAGTGTTATAGAACTCGAAGGAAGGAGTTATAGGTAATGGGTACAAACTTTAATAGAGGCTCCTTGATTGGGGGTTTCTTGGTGCACAATTTTGTGGGTGCCTTGATAAAAAAAAAAAAAAAAAAGTTAAGAAAAATATGTTACTTCTTAACTTATGTAGAAGTATGTATTAAAATTAGAGTATTAAAACAAAATGAAATTAGTCCTAGGCTTGACCTCAATCATCAAAAGAATATACCAATGAATAAATGATGTATAAAGACAAGTACTATTTGAGTGTTATAATAATGAATAAGATTATCAAATGAATTCATAATATTGACAAATTTTTGTGTGATCTAATTAATAATAGTGGATGATCCCAGTAAATGTATAATCTAATAATACTGAGCATGTTTACAAACAGGTACATGTTAATGCTCCTTTTGAAAGAGAGAGAGCTATTAAAGGAAGAATTGAATCTTTCCTTTGTTAACATTAAGATGTAGTCATCTCCACCCTCAACTTTGTTTGTTGGGGGAAAAAATTCGTTTAAGTAGTTTTTTTTTTTACTTGATACCTCAATTTTATAAAAAGAATCTTATTTATAATATTTAAAGATATTTTCTTTTATATTTACCGATCCATATAACTAATGGCATGATATGAAATTGTAATGTTTAACTTAAGATTATTAATTGATAATTATTTGATTCATTGATATAACTCATTTAGGTCCAGAAATTTAATAGGCGACATTAGAGCGACAAGTTATTCTCTTCTCCACCTAAACTCTTTCCCTTAGGTTAGAATAAATTATTATAATAAATTAATACATTAAAAAAAAACTTAAGATTATTAGGTATTTTATACTTTTATACTATTATAAGTTAAAATATAACTCTTTTTTAGAAAGAAAAAATTGACAAAAGAAAAAAGAAATAAAGAAAGTAACTATAAAAAGACTAGAAAGCCAAAACCTATAAAAACAAGGGGGAGAGAGAGAGAGTACCATTTTTCAATGGATAATGTCATGTCCTATTTTTAACTAATGATATAGATAAATTGATAGTTATTCTTTCTCAATTGTCATTCTGACTCGAGTTTTTCTTCCGGGTAACCATTCCTTTGTCCTGTAGCCTGTAGGTAATCTCCATTCTTAATTTTATCTCTCTGTAACAGACGAGGAAAAAGAAATGGAGGCGAAAATCGGCGGATTCTTCGAATCGGTCAGCTCATTTTTCAGCGGCGGAGATCAGATCCCCTGGTGCAATCCCGACGTCATCAGCGTAAGCATTCCTTCCCCCATTTCTCCATATAATATCTTTCTTATTTAAACCCTCCAACCATTTTAGTTATTGGAAAGCTAGGGAAAGTGCATGAAAAGGGCCGAATTTATCATCAATCAAACTTAGACGTGGGATTTTATGGTCCAGATATGAATTTTTCTTTCTTTTTTCAAATTAAGGTGCGTCTGTTATTAATTACGTTGTTTGAATTTATGGTCCAGATATGAATTTTTCTTTCTTTTTTCAAATTAAGGTGCGTCTGTTATTAATTACGTTGTTTGAAAAGGATAAATGTTCATTTCTTGAATCATAAATTTGAAGTGCTTCTACTATTTTTTGAGCCTGAGATTAGCCACATATTCTTTACCTGTCCAGTTTATGTCAAAATTTTCATTTTTGTAAGAGGTTTTTAAATGGTTGGCAGAAATCAGTATTAAGTTTGGTGTCCCTTTGAAATTTTCAATTGTGCAAAGTGGATTAAATTTCATAGAGATGTCTAATTGATTTGACTGTCGATTTAAATGATATATTTGATTTGAAGAGGTTCGTGTGGAAAGGTTGGAACTTTATGTTCTCTATCATTAGGGACAGGACAATACATACACAATAATTAATATGAAGATATGAGATGTGTTGATTGCTTTGGGGCTCCAGTAGATGCTGAAGTATGTCGAAATCTTTTTTGTTGTTCTTCTTTTTCTTTTTGTGGCAATCAAACAAGTATTGTAGGCCAACTTTGTTATCTTCCACCTTTAGGTAACTCAACCAGCAAGTGCATAGAGACTACTTCAGATGTTTGGTAGAAGTTTTGAGTTAGTGTGTGGATTAAACCTATGGTTTGGGTTATTATTCTTATCGTTATTGAAAAAGAAGAGAGTCCTGTACATATTTTTTTTTATAAAAAAAAAATCATTTTTCATTGGTGCAATTACCGTAGTCACGTACACCATGTCATGACCAGGGAAAACTCCTAATATTTTGATGGAAATATGAGTATAATTCCGTTTCAGATAAGCCAATGTAGCCAGTAGAAATAAATATGATGGACTTGAAATGATTTTGTTGAATTCAAATTTTATTGATGCAGAAATTTGCATATTCTTCCATATTCGATATTTAGTCCAAGTTCTCTAATATATTGACAGGGTTGTGAGAAAGAAGTTACAGAGGCTTCAGATGGTGCCTCAGATGAACAAAAGGGTGAATGCATTATGCGGTTATCTTGGGCTCTGGTTCATTCCAGACGACCAGATGATGTGCAGCGTGGGATAGCAATGCTTGAAGGTGTCACAAATTAATTGAATGATAGAATAGAATGTTCACCTTTTATCGTATAACTTTTAAGTTGTTTCATGCATTTTGCGTTATTCTTGTATCCAGTTCTTGGTCCCTACAATGTAGAATCTTCTCTAATAAACCTTGTTCACCACTTTTCTTCTGAATCATATTTTAATCTTTAAGTTTTTCTTTTACTCATATCAGCTTTTCATCTCGGCTGCAATTAGGTGATTTTGGTTTCTTTATGTTGAAAAGTGAAAACATATGTTGCAAAATTTAGCCATAGTTCTTATTTTGTTACCTATTTGTTCTGTAAAGAATGCTACCTCTGTATTTCATTAACTAGGATTTTCATTTTAGCAGTGTAGTAGTCCCCACACTGCAGTTTTCATAGCACAATTTGTAGTAGTATGAATCTCTCTCCAGGTCAACGTTCTTGACTGATGATAACTAAGCTGTGTATATGACTATCTATTCTTTTTCCTTTTCCCTCTTAAAAAATAGAAATATCAGCTAATGTTGGTTTGTTGATGCTGTATGTTGTATATCGTGATTTGAATAATTTTTAATAGTTCCTCAAAAGGCTGGGACATTCTTCCAATAACCTGTCAAGTATATAATTTCCTGTATGAAGCTGTCTACTTTGGTTGCCCTTCACCAGGTGGAACCATTTTCTCAATAGAGAAAAGAAGAAGAAGAAACTTGGAGTAAACTGTTAACAATTTGTAACAGAAAACTCAAATGTAAACTTATATTCATTTTCCTTTATATACACCAATGTAATAGCTGATTTTCTTCAAATATATAGTTAGGTTTGCTGCTCTAGCTTAGTTTTGAGGTAATTTCAGATATTAATATTTGTTTGAAAAATTTCAATAATTGGTGTTTAATGATGATTATGCATCGACCTGCTGGCCTTGCTCCATACTTCTTTATTTTCTTCTGCAGCTTCTTTAACCAATACTAATACCCTATTGCAAAAGAGAGAAAATCTTTATCTTCTGGCTGTTGGATACTACAGAAGTGGTGAATTTTCGAGGAGTAGGCAGCTTGTAGAACAATGTTTGGAGGTTTGTTATCTCTGTTATTTATTTATTTTTGTCCTTGTGTGGTTTCGGCTTGTATATTATCTTTCTAAACGGCTGTTTCAATAACCATAGCTTGGTTTCTGTCGGTAAGGAATTTAAAACATCTTTCGGTACTTGCTATCTCATATAACTTTTTAACCAGTTTTATTTTGTCCAATATATGTGAATATCTTTCATAGGCCTACTCCATGCAAACTTCCCCTTATTACTGCAAAATGACTTGTGAGTTTTGCAAATTTACAATTCATTTTAGACAGGAATGGGGATGGCTGGAATTTATGGTATTTCCCTTTTCCCATTCATTTCGTTAGGAAAGTATTATATCTCTTAAGGCCCTCTGATTGGGTTTAAAGGTGCTCCCTAGTCCCTTCAGTTGTATGATTTTTAGATATATTTAGGTAGGTATTACTTTTTGCTTCATGGACTGTAGTCTCCTTGTGTTCTAATCCAATAACATTTTGAGTACTGATTAACTTGAGAGTATCTTTATAGCTAATGAAAGCATATTGTAACACCTCCATTCTCAAAGGAAAGGGTGGTCATGCATAAATCATAACAAACCCGTAATAAACCTCAAAATATTTTCAAATAAATTGCATGCTAACTATCATAAATGTCAAATTAAATAAAAGAAACTCCATAATAACAATCTCTACTCCTATGGATGAATCCCAAAATAGGTCCAAGACATCCGGCCACAAACAAAATTAGTTTATTTATTTGGGTCAAAGGTAGCTCGTATCCCATAAATCTTGATCACTCCTGATTACCTGCCAGAAAAGGAACACAGCGCGAGCCAAATACCTAGTACGAATATAGAGATGCACAAATATATCACAATATATAATGAAACCAAAAGAGTTAAATGAATGAACAAATACGAATTACGAACGAATTATACATAAAATTAGTGAAGCCTAGATACAAACAATGAACACTGTTGAACGGATAATTATAATCAAAAGGATTCCAAACAAGAAGAAGGTTGAATCAGAGGTTTACAAGGTTACAATTTCATATTCAGCTCAAATACAAGTAGCCAATGGCTAACAAAATACATTGGTATCATTATGTATGCAAATCAAACCGAATAGTATGCACGACACATACGTCACTAATCCCCCAAACAAATCAAATCAAATATCCCATATGTATCTTGAATAAGTATATCAAATGGCCAAAGTTCACACCCAGAGCATACAAAAGGATACACCATGGAATGATCACATCGCCACAAAAAGTGTCGTGCCCCGGTGTCAAGAGAACATGCATGTAGTACCTCCACAAGTGGTTACTTTAAGTATACCTTAATGTTCAAACTACAAAATGTAAACCACAAGGGGTTCAAATCACAAGGCTTACATAACGATTTCCAAATGATATCGAGTTATTCAAAATACAAACATACTTAACTGTCTCAAGCTACTAAAGATAAAAAAATAACTCCTAAATATCAACGAAAATATACGAGGAAGGTTACAAACGAATAAAGTCTCAAAATACAGTTTGTCCAAATGATGAAATATTACATAAATGATGTAGGGCATGGAACAACAATCAAGAAACGAAGTACGGAATCCGTACCTGAATATAATACCAAATTAATTTACCCAACCCCAAATATTACACACTAGACTTTCTCAATTCGATTTATATAATTACAAAAAATAAATACAATACTGTTAATTAAATTACTAACTTACAAAATTTATATTTTCATAAATTTAATAATTTTAATGTAATAATATATTATGTACATTCTGTAGTCAAGAATTATATTTTACTATAGTTTAACTCTATAATATTATATGTTCTTATATTTGTTCCCCATTCCTTGATCAAATCTTCCTGTATGCATGCATTCTAAAGTAATATAGGAATATGTTAGCAACATTCTAACTAGTCATGTTATATCATCAAATTATATGTTATCAAAATCAACATCAAAATAATATATTATAATTATGCGATCAAATTACTTTAACTTCTAGCAAGCTTAACCAAGAACCAATTTCATATACAGTGCCGCGTTGCGGCACTCAATCTATTTTTTTTTTAATAATCTGTTCAATACACATTAACTAACCACCAGAGTTAATATATAAAATAGTACGTTGATTGTACCAATTAAGACCATATTAAGATGAACTTAATTTACTAATCGCCACACCTGATTGTTATAATTAATATATATTATGCTTATAATTGAAAAGATTTGTTTATAGTACAAAATTAAGTTTAAGAATTACCTTTTGAAGAAACAATTATGTTGAATATAATCTCACAATCGTGTTCCCAATGTCTTTTCGTTCCACAACCCTTCTTCCGCCTCCTCTATGTTCGTCGATAATTCTCCTTTTCTCTTTTATTTTTTGTTTAGTCGATTAATGTCAGTACGTGTATTAGGAAGGGCCTTATCCTAATATATTAATGTTACTCATATTCTAATTTGGTTTTTAAACCTAATAACTAAAATTGGGCTCAACTAGTTTTACAAGCCCAAACTTAAATAATTAGAAATTAGTTTGACCCAATTTGTTTTATTATTTTTATTTTTATTAACTTATTATATTACACATGATCATCTGTTATTCAGCAGATTGTTTGTACGCTCATGCAATTTTTAGTATTGGAATTGTTGGAATTGAGCTGTTAAATTCTAGAATATTTCGCAAATCAGGAATCATGTCTTATATTTTTGATGATGTAGATTGCACCAGATTGGAGGCAGGCTTTGTTCCTTAAGAAGACAGTTGAAGATCAAATTACAAAAGGTGATGCATCACTCTGTCTTATTTGCTTTAATCTTTTGGACTTTTCTACAATCATCTTAAGCACTGTAATAAACATGTGGATATTTGCAGATGGTGTCATTGGAATCGGCATTACTGCTACTGTTGTAGGACTTATAGCTGGTGGACTTGCAGTTGCCTTGGCCAGAAAGAATTAACCACCCCGATATCTATAATGTACAGAATAAAATATTTACTGAAATCTCATCCTTGGACTTGTTTCCATTATAGTATCACTATCACCTTGGCATTCTACAGATTAATGGTTTTGTGATGTGTTTGGCAAATCAAATTCATATAAATATGGACATCTTGATTGTTTATGTTTGTTTTCCTTTGCCAGTCTCCTCTATGTTGGGAATTGATCGGTTGCTTTCTCAATCTATATATTGCTCTTACTAGGATGTAGATGTTCTCATATTTACTGAATGTGATCTCTTTCCGTGGTGTTGGCGGTCTTGTGGAGAGAGAAGCAATTGATACGAACTAGTAAATATCATCTAAGATGTCTTTAGATACATCTTGTGTTTTGATAAATATCATCTATTCAAAATTAAAAGTACAAGCTTGATGGGAAAGGGGACAAATTCAATTGAATAATCATACACAAATCTGCTCAAGTCGTACAAAATTACAAATAATACACCATTGTAAGAAATTGGCATTGCTATTTACAAAACAAAAGCAATAATGAGAGACCGTTCTCAATAACTCAAAAAGAACAAATCTTTCCTTTCCTGAAAGGTATATATGTCAAAGCTCCATCCATACAACTTTCAAGGTCAGGCGCCAGCTCATCACTCTGTAGTGGCAAGGGCCGACTGCAGTACATCTTCAAGATACTTCTCAGCAGCAGCATACTGCCTCTTTTTGTCCTCAATCGCCAGTGCAGCCAAAGCCTTATCCTGCACAGAGAGAAGAGAATCTCAAATCACGATGTCATGTAAGGAATAAAGAAGGTGTAAAAAGAAAGAAGAATAAAAATCCATTAAATATGTAGTTACTGGAGGCAAGTCTTGGTAGCTTCTCAAGGTATCAAGGATGGGCTTTGTTTTCTTCTCCAACTCTTTCCTGTGCTCTGCCATCTCAACCAACACTCCATGACTAATCTCTGGGGTGTAGCCCACTCGATTTAGCATTGCCTACTCCAAAGTGAAAGGACTAATTTTAGATAATCATTTCAAATGTTTATTGTGCATACAAATGCATATGTACGTGCGTGCAGCTCTGAATAATTGGTATCAACTGAAATGGGAAAGAACACTTCAGACTTGCCTTTTTATTATTATAGATTACACAATTGTCACACGCGCAATAATATGTAGCAAGTACAAACAACAACAAAAGCATAATATAGAAGGAAATCATTGAAACTAACACCAGCTTAATTTACAAGTGTCACAAGGCAACAACGTCAATTAGGCATTAACAAAATTATGTAGAACGATACAAAAAAGTTATGAGCTCCATAGAGCAACAAAAATCATCAATGCAGGGAGAATTCTACAGCTCTACTATTACCAATCCCGATTCGATCTAGATATGAACACATGACATAATCCATAGTTCTTATAGGTTATAGGCTAATCAACCTCGGTTCATCCTTTATAGTGGACAAACAATCAGATATTCAGACGATAAATTTAGTAACACACATCTCATTATTCTTTAATATATATCATAAGCTTTATCATCTTACCCAACAGTAGAAAAAATTAGGCAGTATCATAAGAAAAATCATTTTTGAGATTGTTACATTCACACAAGAAATGCACACACACAAACACAAAGAAATGTGACCTTGAAACTTTTTAATCACCACTGGTAATAAAATAGAATATTTAAAAATACGATACCTTATAGTTAGAGTGTTGTTGTAGGTATTGCCTCTCTTTTGAAACCATAATTGTAAAGTTAGTCTTCCAATTTTCCATTTGAGCCTCACAAGGAGCTACATCATCTTCCAACTGTGCAAGTGTTCTACAAAAAGCAAATAAACTAAAAAGTGAGCAGCGTTTTCACAAAATTAGGTATGCTTTACAAACAGTTAGATCATCAAAAGTGAAAATGCATTAAAAAATGGTATGAATGAACTTCACGGACTTCAATATCAGACTAAACATTTGCATTGACAAGTTTACCTTTTTAGATAAGTCAGCCTTGCTATTGCCTTTCGTGTGTAATCAAGAAGAACTTTAGACTCCTTCTGTACTTTAGCCCTTTTCTCCTCTACTCCAGTTTTTCTTAATGAAATATCCCCCATTGCTACAAGGAAACTAAATGCATGTCTCCTAGTAAGACTATTAACAAAATGAGAGCAAATAGAAAGAAGCTAGGGAGCAAAGGCCACCAACCTACTTAGTTCCGTATCTCTAATATTCAATAAATTGGCGACATTGGCAAGAACTTGTGCCGATGACACCACATTTGCAGGCAAACTTTCTTGTGCTAATCCAGCATTCTCTAGTATCTCTCTAATCCTTGCAGCTACAGTCACAAAGATTTTCATAATATTACCCCATGATACTTGGAATACAAAATCAGCCATGCTAGCGATACACTAACAGCATCAAAGCATAAAGAAGTCAATATTGTATTTATTTTATATTAATCCCAAAATACCATTCATAAAGAGAAATTATATACCAACAACCAATTTTCAAGTTTGAAATTTAGCTTGCACCCTGGTTTAGAAAATGTTTAGGCCTAGAAATATATAAACTCAAGCGTGGTTCTGGTCATCCATATCACTAAACAGGCAAAAAGAAAAATTATCTAATACATGGCCTTAACTCAATAGTGAAATTAGAAAAATTGTATCTTTTTGAGACACTGAAACCCAACCCATAAGTTCCTTCTTATGAATCAACACTAAGGAAAAAGAAAAAAGGTAAAGTGTCCTCCCTCTCTTCCAAAATTAGAGATACATCTTTAAAACGACTTTCAAGGAAAACTTAATTTTTCCCAACTTAATATGAGCTAGAAATGCAAGTAGTTGAGGCATAATATTACTCAATCTAAAACTAATGGCATGCTATATGTTACTTGGTAATCTAAAAATTTAAATTTATCTCCAATTTTGAAAGGATTGGGAGAAATACATATGAACAGTATGTGTATAATTGAAAAAGGAAAACATTAACCTTGGGATCGGTACTCGGCAGCTTTTTGGCGAAAATCGTTGGCCACAATGGCGGCAGCTTGAGTTTTGGATTGGGAGATGGTGGTAAGATTGTGTAAATAAGCAATGGTCCGAGGGGTGTATTCGAAATCAGGTACATCTTTACCTGCCGCATCGAATTGAGAGGCCAGCCATACTTTCACTTCTGCAATTCGGCTAGCATCGGATCCGCTCTTTGAGGATTCACTCACTGGCGCAAGATCGCCTCCGGCGATATTATCACTCATGTTTTTCTAGTACAATTCTTAAAGCATATGGGTTCAGATCAAAACGCATCAAATATGGAACCTCAGCGACGAGGGTCGTCAAATTCTGGAACATAAAGAACGGACAAGATGGATCCAACGGAGAAAGGAAGCGAATTTTTGAATTAGAAATAAAATAATTGTGAAACTACATTTTTAGGCTGTCCCTCGTGCCCATTGCCGGCCCGCTGGTGATTTTGGGCCCAAAATTAATGATACATTTTTTAAAAAAATAAATAATTTTATACTTTGAACGTATGCTTAATTTTTTTTGCTAATTTGTTTGTATATTAAAAGCAAAAAATTAAAAAAATTACAAGACACTAATTCCGTCTCCCGAAAAGAAAAGATTAGAAACACCAAGTCAAAACTTGGAGAGTATGATTAATTTAACAAAGATAAAGTTGTAGTTTTAAAATTTTATATTTTGAATGTATTCTTAATATTAGCAAGCAAAGAGAATTTTGTTTCGTAGCAGTTGTGCGAAAGAACATCAAGTGATATTATAATTTTAAAATAAAAATGTATAAAAATGACCACCGTTGAAATTTGAATAAGAAAGCAAATTTAATACTTGGAAAAATGTTTTCCAATTGGTTGGTTGGTACCAATTTTATTTGATCAACAGTTGCTCAAAAGTTGCTTATACCGGTGTTTGAATTCAAGACAAAAATTGGAATAATTTAAGCAACATGATGATGTATTTACTTGATTTCTGATACAAGAAAGATGCGACCGGAGAAGTTGAAGATACCATTTAAAATAAATATTCTAAAGGATGTGAATAATGTACCTCAGTTTTAAAATCCCTCGTGTAAATAATATGAGCATTAAACCTATTAGCCAGTTGAATCAAACCAAATA
Organism: Hedera helix; assembly: GCA_947179155.2. NCBI lineage: Eukaryota > Viridiplantae > Streptophyta > Magnoliopsida > Apiales > Araliaceae > Hedera > Hedera helix. Next base: position 29,190,858 of record OX359283.1, read on the forward strand.
GAAAGTGCACATCTCAAAATTTGTAGCTAAAACACAAATTTCTGAGGATGCTATTCAAACAAAACGGCAGAATCATCCCCTACAAAGAGCATTGACGTTTAAGGAAAAACAGCAGCTAGAGGGCATAGAAGCCAAAGTAATCCTACAAATTCATAGTCTTTTTCATACAGAACACACAAGTCCTACAGTTTCCAATGGCTAATACATACATCATCACCGATACGAGCATATCACCAAACACAACGATAAGTAACATAAAACTCGGTAATTTCACCATTGTATGTAACTTGCACCACCTGCCCTTTCTCAAGTGCATAATATCGAGCGATTGCATCTTTTAGTGGTATCCGAGGAAGCTGAAAAGGATCAAAAATTAAATTTCACAAAGAAACTAAATCCATACACTTTAATTACTATGTACATAGCCATTTCTTAACCCACACATTACACATAAACACAGCTTTATGTGCTAGAACCTTTTATCTCATAGCATAGAATGTTAAGAGACGATTGACAAATTAGTTGCATTTTATGTGGTCATCCAAGTTTATCTACAATGCAATTAACATATAAATGAACATGATCAAAGAATCCTTCTAAATAAGATGGGCACAAAATATAACGCAACAAAAAATCTCCTCCTTTTAGATAATAATAATGCAGCCTAGCATTTCATGAATTTGAAAGCTCACCTGACTCAAGAGAGGAGGGGTTGGGGGGGTGGAATGGCTGGCCTTGAGGAAGTTTCAAACCAAATACTAGGGAAAAAATGTACCTCAAACTCGACTAAAAAAAAAAGAATTCAGAAGCTTACCTGTTTTTCTTCCAAGCTGTACTTTTTTAAGAGCTCCTGTTTCTCTTCATTTGTTAGTACCCGATGCTTTGGCTTCAGCTCATGCTTCGTGATATTAACAAGCAAGTCAGTAATCTGTAAATATACCACCCCTAGGTAAGGTACTGCAGAATGAGATGGGATTGCAATCCAAATCTATGCAAGAAAGCAAGAATTTGCTCAATGAAAATAAAATATGCTTATTTTCTAACCCTAGAACGGTAATACTCCCTCTGATTAATAATATAAGAGCTACAAACTAAAAATGTAAAAAAGTATGGTAACTAAAAGTTTAAAAAAAATATGGTAACTAAAAGTTTAAAAAACGTATGGTAATTAAAAGTTTGACATCAAAGATTATATAACATAATCTAACATATGTACCCCCACCAAATCTTTCAAAAATTCTATTTGTTTATTTTGTGAGGTATATTAATTGCCTGCAATGCTTTGGATTATCTTTCTGATGGAAGGCACACTATAGCAATTTGGCGTTGATCAATCGATGGAGGAAAAGGGAAACGATTAATGTGGACTAAGGAGACTGTTTAGTATCTACTTCAGGGAAAAAGGAGCTCGGCGTGGGTTTATCCTACTTGCTCCTCCACCGTACACAAGGTGCACCATAGGTACTCAAGTGGGATTTGTAGTGAAGAGATTGTCAAAACATCTGAGTGCTATTGGTCGAGTGTCTTAACACCACTGGAAAGAAGAAACATTTCAAATGTAAAATTCTTTGCATCATTGTTAATTTTGTCAGGGAAAAAAATTTAGACATACTCATATGGAGTAGGAATACAAACCTCCAACAGCTAAGTTATGTTGGCAAATTTCCACGGTGATTTCACCATCTTCTGCAGTTCCTTGGTAATAATCATTCTTAACAAACTTTTTGACAATTTTTATAAATCCCTTGCACATATAGTTTGCTAATCATTAGCCGTATTCGTAACAGACCTCATCTGCTATATGAAGTGATATTTAACACACCCTCATTATTTTCCTCAAGGAACTTGGAAAACTTGAGAGAAAACAAAGGAAAAGGAAATAAAATCGAAAATTTTGTTGTGGCTATTTCAACCACTTATTACATTAAATTTTAACATTGTTATTGATATTAGATTTTTTTTAGCTATTTAGATTTAGTTTTCTTTTTTTTTCTTTTTTTCCTTTATCTTCCCCCATATTTTCCAAGTTTCAGACGTAGCCTAAAAAATTTGCACTTTCAGTTCAATCACGACAAATACTCCCTCTGGCCTAAAAAAAGAATACCATTTTCTTTGATATGTTAAAGGAAATGACACTCTTTTCTCAGCACAGAGGGAGTACAAAATCACAAATCGATACAAATGTACTCCAATGTAAAGATCAGGCAGGCCTCAGACCAGCAAAGTTAGTAAGAGATATTACCACTCTCTCGAAATTAAAGTTGTACTTTAACTAACTTGCCTACTTCTATAAACTTGGCCATCTCTTTTTACATGAAGGCTATGCAAAACACATGGAATAAGATTCTAACTTCCACATATATGAGGGCAATTTCTAGTTGAGGAAACCTTTGTTAAATCAGTCGAAAGTTTTTCATTATATCCTTGTGCCACACAAGACTTGGGAACCTATGTGCTTTCAATAAATTATTATCTTCTTTTTGTTTGATAAGTTTAATAAAAAAATTATCTAATGGCAGGTCAAGCAAGGATGGTTCATAAGACAACGAACAAGCAGGTAATCCACTTACCAAATTCTAGGGCATATAACTTAGCACATCTGTTTGTTATCCGACTGTCCTATACTTGGTCTGCTCAGCCAAGCCGTGATCAGGGATCACTAGATATATACTCAGCTATGCCAATGAGACCCTCATTTTCTTTTATTAGAAGAATTAAGATATTACAAGCAGAGGAGGATAAGGAGTCAACCCACATTAAAACAAGTGGAAAAAGGAAATTACTTTAAAAGAGCAGCATTCCAATCTATACGAGGATCAAAGATTGAAATGTAATGGCAGAGGCTTGAAAGAAGCAAGAAAAAAGATACTAATAGCTGTCTCTGAAAACAAATCCCCCCAAAAATAGAAAAGATATCACACTTCCAAAGAATTTTAACATCTTTCCTCCCTCCAAAGCGCAATTGAACCAAGTAAGCACCAAATCCTCTACGGAGCTGAAATTATATTACTACAAATCCTACTTGCATCTACAACTCCAAAAACATAAACAAAACAAAAAAATGAAGCTAATTCGCAAGGGTGTGGATAACTTCTTGTGTGTGTGTATATATATATATATATATATAGGGACCGATCCATTGACAACGTTGTAAAAATGATCTATGTTTACATCATATTTCAGCCGTCTATCCAAGGATCTAATGGTTAAAAAGTCTCCCGCCCGTAGTTTAGTTTTCAGGAATTCGCATACTGTGGACGGTAATAAATGTCCAAAATGCCCTTAACATTCAATTTGGTAAATGTACCGTCCGCAGTTTAATACTGCAGACGGCAAAAAAAAAGTATACCGTCCGTATTTGGCTTTCCCAATTAGTTTTACTGCTCGCAGTATTAAATTGCGAATGACTTTATTCTCTAAAAATAGTACCATAATTTCTATAATCATGTTTTTAAGTCTCCAAAATATATTCTCCCTGCATCTGATCAGGGTGTAATTCTAGATGCATTACTTATTTGTTCTCAGTCCTCCGTCTTTCTCTCTCACACAAACACACAGTGAGTGAGTGATCGTTCACGGATGGTTCGGTTTCATTGTTGTTGGGGATGATATTTTGGGGTGCTCTGGTGTTGGTGGGTTCAGTTAACTCATCCTCTAAATTTGATGAGCTATTTCAGCCAACTTGGGCATCGGACCATTTCGTCTATGAAGGGGACACGCTTAAGATGAAGCTGGATAACTACTCTGGTATATTAATTAATCGTTCCACTTATAATTATTTTTGGTTTCAATTGTTTCACCTTGATCTTTTGTTTTCTATATATCATTGATCATATGCTAATTGATACATTTATTTAGGTACGATTGATTGCTCTAGCAGGAATTAATTAAATTGATATGTCAAATTTCAGATGTTGGGTTTTCATCAAAAAGTAAATACATGTTTGGGAAAGTCACCGTCCATATCAAGCTTGTTAAGGGTCATTCTGTCGGAATAGACACAAATTTCTATGCAAATTCATCCACTTTAAGCCCAACTATATTTCATTTTCATCATCTTTCTTTTTATGTAGTAGAGTCCATCCATACATACTTCAGGGGTAAGAGCAGTTACGTCAAGTGTTTCGATATATTGCAGAAATTTTAAATTTGGACGTGATTTGAGTTGATGAATTGAATTGGGTCAATTATCCGTTCCTTTCAATGGCGTGAATTTAATTGCTCTTCTAGATGCATTACACCCTGATCAGATGCAGGGAGTATATTTTAGAGACTTCAAAGTATGATCATAGAAATTATGATACCATTTTTAGATAATAAAGTCATCTGCAGTTTAATACTGTAGAGGGTAAAGTCAATTGGGAAAGCCAAAAACCACGTCGTATTTGTTATGCCTAACGTTCGCAGTAATAAACAGCATACGGTATAATTTTTTAAAAATAATTATACAGCTGAGGTATGTTATAAGGGTAGATCATTTTTTACAATGTTGTCAATGGATCGGTCCCCTATATATAAGGTGGGACACGGTTAAGTGGATCTAAATTCCATAAAGTTGTCTCCAACTTACTGTCAGGCCTAGCTTGATACCTAACTTGAGATTTAGAGGGAAATAGAAATAAAAATAGATAGATAGAAATAGAGGGAGAATTCAGAGAGAAAAGGGAGGAAGGAGAGGAATTCTCATTGAGTTCGTCAGATACAGAGATACAGTGAGAAAAATGGAGTAGCTGAAAGCTTCTCTCCTTAATTCATTCCACACAATTCATAAATTTCATACTTGGGGAATACTCTTCCTTTAACACACACACACACACACATATATATAGAGAACAAATGCTGAAAATAAATCTTCCTAACCTATACCTTTACCCTTGTCTTTCACTCACATGCTAACTACCCACGTGCTCCGATGTGTACTCAAAATAAACTGATTTTAGAAGATACTTATTATTCCTTCTCAGTTTGCCCTTTCTTGACATTTCTTCCCCCTTAAGAGATTTCATGTCCTCATGAATGAAGTACCAGGTCTGGCTAGTGGAGTTTAAGGAGTTCTTCATCTTCCCAGATAGCTTCCTCCAAGCTGCAAAATTTTCATTGCACCAAATATTGATAAATGACTTTGCTCTCTCTGTAAATTCTCCTCCATTTTAATGTTCAAAGTGGTCCTACATCAAACTGCCCTTCTTGGCTTACCTCAGGAAGCTGTGTGTTTAGTTGAGCTATCCCCAGATGTATTTTGAGTTACGAGACATGAAATGTGGGATATACCCTTGAAATGTTTGGCAGCTCCAGCTTGTAGGCAAAAGTACCAAACCTTTCCACAATTTTAAAAGGCCCATAAAATTTTGAAGCTAATTTTATGTTCTTCCTCATTGATACTGAACTCTGTCTATAGGGTTGTAGCTTCAAATATACCCAATTCCCTATCTCAAATTCTCCTTCACTTCTTCCTTTATCAGCTTAACTCCTCATTCTCTTTTGTGCTTTAGCTAAATTTTTCTTGAGAATATCCAATTGTCGTTTTTTTGGAAGGACATCTTCCACTAATGCAATGTTAGTGCCAAGTTTGGTGGAGATGGATAAATCGACAGGGTCATGACCACAGAGAATTTTGTAGGGTGCTGTTTGAAGAGAAATATGGTAAGTAGTGTTAAACCACCATTCAACCATAGGTAACCAAAAACTCCATTACTTGGGTGAGTGACTGCACATGCACCTTAGGTACTGTTCCAGGCATCAATTTATTCTTTCTGTACTCCCATCACTCTGAGGATGGTAAGAGTTGCTAATGTGAAGCCTGGTACCAACAAGTTTGAAAAGAGATTGCCATAAATCACTCAGGAATATTGGGTCTCTATCACTTACAATAGAATTGGGAAGCCCATGTAGCTTAAAAAGGTCCTCAAAGAACAGTTAGGATAATGTTTTAGTAGAAATACGATGGTTGAGAGGAAGGAAGTGAGAGTTCCTGCTATACCTATCAATAATTACCCAAACAACTCCATGACCCTTAGAGTTAGGGAGCCCAAGGATGGGTAATGGTTGGAGTAGCCAGGGCTCTTTACATTTTCATGTTTAGAAAATTGACACACGGGACACTCAACTACCCACCTTGTGATATCATCTTTCATCCCTACCCAATAGAAATATTGCTCTATCCTTTTAGGGTGACCCTTGTTCCCGAATGACCCCCCACTCCTTTCTCATGCAATTCTTCATATATTTGCCTTCACAGCTCCCCCTTGAATCCTATCACCCACTTTCCTATATGATTGAGCAATCCATGAACTAATTCAAACTCATTGGGCCCCATTTTTATAACTTATAACTCAGCTATAACCTGGGAAATATTATTATCCTCTTCACAACTTTCAAGACATCCAAGCTGGTTGAGCTATTGTTAAGTAGTTACAAGATGGGGAATTTGTAATTTCTGCTAATTCCATATTCCTTGCAGTTGTATTTCTTCCCCATTATACAAAAATTTCATGAGGAGTTTGTTATAGTTGAAGTGAGCTGCCCCAAGCTGCTTCATCCAAGTAGTTCCCATAATTGCATCATGCTCTTGTCATTTAATAATCCACATAGGTATGTTGAAATTGTGATAGTCAAAAGTCCATGTAAACTTGAGGCACCATGCCTTGCTATGAAGTTCCTTACCATTAGGAAAAGTGATAATAACAGGGTCGTCAATCGGGTGGGTAGGACAGCCTAGCCTCCTTGCTATTTCATCCAAGAAATTTAAAGTGCTCCCACTATCTACTAACATAATTAGAGGTTATTCTTCTTTGTTGCCTTTAAGAACTAGTGCTTGATCTCCTCTATTTGCTCCCTTAAGCTGCATGTTACACAGTGTAACTTTCCCTTTAAGTCTATCACCATCCTCCATTTGGGTAGGCTCAGGTTCCTCAACAAATTGGGGAGGTCCAGAGTATTCCGCAGATTCTGGTATCTCTTCACAAGTGATCATGAAATTCTGAGTAACTTTGCATTGGTGACCCATAGTGTACTTTTCATCGCAATAGAAACAAAGACCTTTTGCTTTCCTCATCTCTTTGGGCTGCTATGATGGGTTTAGGTTTGTTGAAAAAATCTTTTCTAAGGTAGGTAAGCAATGATGTTTTGGTTGTAGAGGGGTTGCAAGGAGTAGGGGTGGGCATTTAATTCGTTTTTTTGGTTAACCGAACCGGTTCGGTACAATACGAAACCGGTTTGATACCGGTACATGTAATCGGTAAATACTGATTATTCGGTACAGGGATCGGGAAGTTATATTAAATATTCGGTACATACCGTACTGAACCAGTTAAACCGGCTATATTTATTTTCATAAACTTCTTTAATTGACTGAATAAGCTTTTGACTTCTGAGAGCTACTTCTGCCTTTATCCTTCTTATATAGTCTTATTCCCAAATCATATATGCTTTCTCTCTCATCGTCTCTACTTTCTGGTGTGAACTGTGAAGGGTCCTGTACTCTTGTCCACTCTCATGACAGACTCTTCGTTCGTCTCTAGTTGCTCGTCGGCGACGGCCTTCGTCATTATCTTTCTCTCTCCAATCTCCATTGTCATCTTCTTTCTCGGTTTTCATCGTCTTCTTCGCAAACGGGCATCAATCTCTACTCTGCTTCTGTTTTTCTAGGTTATTAACACTTGATTATTTGATTATTTCATCCCTTAACACTTAATTATTTGATTAATTGATTCTTTCCTTCACTCTTCTTTAAATATTTCTTGAATTAAGTTTGTTTTTATTTCTAAAGTTTGTTATGAAATAATTTTGTTCTCAAAAAATTGGAAATCTTTTGGGGTTAATTAATTGTTTGTTTGTTTATTTGTGAATTAATTGTTTGTTTACTATATCATTAGAGGGTTAATTTACAGGTTCTAAGATAAAGTCAGAAGCTTCAATGTTAGTGGCAATGGAGTTTTACATAAGTATTATTTTTTGTCTTTTTGCTAGACTTTTGTGGTGGGGTAATAACCGGTAAAGCTGCCCAATAAAATCAAGAAGAGGTATTTAACGCAGGAGGAAGACCACTTTTTTGTGTGAATAGCAAAAAACCGTTCCATGTATAGCAGTATAGCTTATTACTGTTTAAAATGGGTATAAATGTATGTAAAACCGATACCGAACTGGCTAACTGGTTCGGAATACTGGTCTAACCGGTATCGGTATGTAATTTTTGCCACTTTCGGTATTTGGTACAAGCCGGTCCGGTAATTACCGATGCCCACCCCTAGCAAGGAGGTCTTTTTTAGTGCTAGACTGAGTGTTTGTGGAACTAATTTGGGCTTTAGAGTAGTTGTTGGCAGGTTTAGGGGTGGTAGGACTTTACTAAAACTTGGCATGTTTAAAGGCTAGGGAAAATGTCCCACAATTAGGTACTTTCACAATCTTCTTAGTTTCATCCTTGAGTCCACCCACAAAGTTTCCTACACAGAAGTCCTTAGTCAAGTGAGGTAACTTCTCAAGTAATCTCCCCTTGTGGTTCTCAAACTCATCACCATATGCATTCACAGTGCCCTTCAACAATTTGAATTGCTCATATGTATTCTCCACACTCAGTAAACCTCACAGCGAAGTCCTCTGCAACTTCCCTCCACGTAAGTCCATCCTTGCCATTAACATAGGAGTTGTACCAATATTTTGGAGAATCATGGAAATGCATCCCAGCTATGGTAATCCTCCTCTAGGAGTTGATTCCATATATGCTAAAGTACTCCTCACAATCTTGTATCCAACTATTTGCATCATCATCCTCAGTAAATGATGGAAATACCATTTTAACATGAAGTTCTCTCTGTTCTTCATCAACTTGACAACTTCATCATTTTGGTTCCTCCTCCTCCATTGAACACCATCTTCAATTCTCCTAGCTCTTTCTTGCTCAGCATGCCTGAGGACTCTAAAAAAGCCCCCAATCTCTTCTTTACCCTATATGAATAGGTCTTCTCCCCCTTTCCTTGTTACCAAAAGGATTCTCAAACCCTTCTTCATTATATAAGCCCCTTTGTAATAACCAAAAATATCATGTACAATATTATTAATGAAATGAAGATGAATTAAAATTTTCTATATGTAAAGAGTTGTTTAATTGTGTGATTATATATATGAAATAAATGAAGATGATGATTAATCAAGTGATTAAGAGCTTGAGTTATGAATTAACCAATCTTGAATAAGATAATGTAAGAGGCCGAAGTTGATTATGAACTAAGCCTCATGAGATGTATAAGAAGTGTGATTATGTGATTAATGGACTAGCTTAAGTGTTAGTTCCAAGAATTAGTCCAATGAGGGTAACTAAAATATGCCCAATGTGATTATTAGAATATAATGTGGTTGAATATGTTATGGTCCAATGTGTAATTAAGGCAATTAACAAACCTAAGCCTAAGATTAGGTAATGTGAGCCCAAGCTAAGTAGGCTTGTATGTAAATTAATATTTAGCTCATTGTGGGTAATTAAATGGAGGATGAATTGGCCTAATAGAATTAATTGAAAACCCAATGGAAACCAAGTGTTTAGTCCAAAAGGAAAGCCCAATATGCATGGTTAGAAGAGATGTAAGTATATATATCATATATGTATAGCAGTATATATATAGTATATATATAGATATATATAAATGGCCATACTCGGCCATGTCCCTCTCCCAACACATATGAAAAACACGTTTTGAAAGCCATTGCATTGAAAATTAATAAAACTTTCCCATGTCATGCCTCTTTTTCTTAATTTAAGGGAGATTAGGTGATACTTTTAACCTAACCATGCAAGTAATGACAGAAACCTAAAAAGTTGGGTGTATAATGTACACTGATACATGTATTGGTAAATGTATAGTGTATATGAAGGCCTCCTATAAATAGGGTGCATGATGAAAGAAATGAACTTTACTTCATTTCTTCTAAGTGAGAGCTAGAGGATAGTGAGAAAATTGAGAGAGGTGAGAGCAAATAAAGAAAAACCCAGGGAGCAAGAAGGTGGATAGCCTAACAAGGTTCGTTGCAAGGAGAATGAGAGCATCAAAAGGTTTAAAAGTATCTTAACCCTAAATCTTTAGTTAAAATAGTATATTTTAGCTTATAGTGTGTTTATGCATGTTTGGTTGTGGGATGATTAGGTGTTGTGGGATCATGAAAGATCCGAAGATATAAGGATTTATGAAAGAGTTTATGTGTTGTGTTGCATGATAGTGCAAGAAATATGTATATGAACATTTAACTTGGCTAAATCAAGTGAAAACATGAGTTTTGAAACTGTAAACCAATATATGTATGTTATTTGTAAGATCTATGAATCATATGTTGTAGATCTTAAAGATGCGAAAATAATCCAAGTGGAACGGAAGAAAAATAAGTTACAATGGATTTGTTATGATTTTTCTTGTAAAAGGTATTATAATGTCAACCCTAGATGGTTTGATCCATGTTTTTGACTATTAATATGTTTGATTGGATATGAAACCCTTGGATTACGGTAAAACATGTAATAGACTAGTTATAAACAAGATTTAAACTCAATGGAATCAAGTTATAAGCCTTTAAAACAAAAAAAATCAAAACCAGTAAAAGTTGAAAAAATCAAGAATTAGGGCAAAAAGGATTCTGCCTCAACTCCGGTGACCTGATCCCAAGCATAATAAGAATTATTTTAGATTGTAACGATAAATAGATGAAGTATAAACAAATAAGGATTATTTGTTTGTAAAAAATAATTAAAATAAATAGAATGAATAAATAATAAATAACGTGATGAATAAATAAAGCATGAACAAATAAAATAATAATAAAGATTATTTTATTTGTGAAAGGTAAACAAGATAAATAATATAACGAATGAGCAAACAAATAAAATAATAATAAATATTTTATCAGTAAAATTCAAATGTAACGATGATTATACTCTAATGTGTGAGTCGAATAAAATTAGAATGTATAGTCCGATAGTGACTAATCGATAGATCGAATTATAGATAATTCAAAGGTCGAGGATTGTAACGTAAGTAGAATAGAAGTGATTAATATCTTAAACAAGTGACCAATCACTTGAATATGTTGAGTTACAGGTTCGGAAGAAAACAAAGCCTCCAAAGTGGTTTCTGGTAGTGTTTGAAGGATAAAAGGATAAGAACAAGTAGAGTTCATATTGGGTTTGAAGAAGAGAAGATTTCAAAGGTTGGAGATAAGGAAGAAAAATAGAGGATTAGAGGAAGAAGATGATGAGTTTGGATCAACTCGCAGCTCTGATACGAATTTGTCAAGCCCAGCTTGATACCTGACTTGAGTTTGAGAGGGAAATAGAAAAAGATAGATAGAAATAGAGAGAGAATTCAGAAGAAAAGAGAGGAATGAGAGGAACTCAGTGAGTTCTCACTGAGTTCGTGAGATACAAAGAGAGTGAAATGGAGGAGTAGCTGAAAGCTTCTATACTCGATTCATTCCACATAATTCATAAATTTCATACTTGGGGAATATTCTTCCCTTTACATATATATATAGATAACAAATGCTGAAAATAAATCCTCCTAACCTATACCTATACCTCTACCCTTATAATTCACTCATATACTAACTAACTATTCATGTGCTCACATGTGCACCCAAAATAAACTAATTCTAGAAAATATTTATTATTCATTCCTCCCAAATTTGTCCTTTTCATGACTCTTACCATCTGTCAAGCCTATATATATATATATATATATATATATATATATATATATATATATATATATATGAAGGGTGGGACACGATTAAGTGGATCCAAATTCCAGAAATTTGTCTCCAACTTACCATCTGTCAAGCCTATAGTGTATAGTAAGAGAGTTGCAACTATATAAGAAATGCCATTGAAGGCCACAAATGCATTTCTCGTGCAAAATGCAACTCATTCATATAGGATTGACAGATGGTAAGTTGAAGACAATTTCATTGAATCGAAATCCGGGTCAAGTTGGGTGGGTAGGCCTTCCACAATCCACATTCCTGCTCATAATCAATTTATTTATCCCCAAAACCTAACGTTAGGGGCAAGTATGCAATGGGTTCCAGTTTATTCCACCCATTAGGTAATCCTAGGACTAGAGCCAATATGAAGTTTCCTGTGACAGTCCGAGCCAAAATAGAAAGCTTTTATTCGTTAAAGTTGGCAATAAGATGTATAACCTAGTTTACACAATTACCCCATTATTATCAATCAGGCAATTTTTCAAGAATTTTTATCTTCGGTTAGAAAGAAACTGGAGCCTAATTAACAGATGTTTTACGAAGCACAATTGAAGAATAGAAAACAAAGCTAACATCTGCATATTCATAGTGATATCGAAAAACTTACTTGGAATATTTCAACTTTGAAGGAAAATAGATCCAAAACTTTCATCGCTTGGTCTGTTATTTTATTTTGCACTACTAATATCAGCCGATTTAAACTCTCCTTATTCATTATTTGAGTCACAAGGCTACGGATGACATTCACTTTCACGACACCAAACCCACAGAAAATTGCTAGAATCTGCAATAAAGTTAGGAACATATTAATAGTCTATAAAACAAAGAATAATTATCAATAACAGTATGTAACAACACAGTCAAATAATTAAAAAACTGCCAAGATGTCTTTTGGTAAAACACTAAGCTTGTAACCCAAACCTCATAAAGATTTCAACAGTTTGAAAACTCTATTCAATCAAACACATCGCCTTCTAATAGCACATGCACTCTTCAATAGCAGCCACCAAAATATAAAAGCTCTCAAGCTACATTTGGTATCTTAGTACAAAATCACCCATGAAAAAAAATTGCAACTGACAATAAACAAGCAAACATGTAAATTTAAGTAATCGCCACAAAAACGCATATAAAAACTCTTTCACTAATCTATGCTAGATAAATATCAAATTTTTGAAAACCAGACAGAAAAAGGATTCCACACTAATTCAGATTCAAAAAGCATGTACATGCAATATTACTAAAGCACAACACATTTACCAACAAACTGACTCAATAAAGATTCAATTTTTTTAAAATTAAAGAATTGTGGGAAATCAAAATAACCTTATTAGAAGGGTTAGACTGGTGAGAAGCGAAGATTCGAAGGCGGTCCGTATCGGGGGTTTGACCGTGAATGTTGCGAAACACCTGAAGGGAGAGATTGATTTCAGAATCAGGGATGGAATAGCCTCTGTCCTTGAGCATCTCCAGTAGAGTTCTGCGTGACAGGTAGTATCTGTGAGATTCCGTGCTACCTTCGTCGACGAAGCTGCTCAAACACGTCCTCATAACTTCCCCGTCCCTCTCCATCCTATCATCCCCTTCCCTTTCTCTTTCCCCGTCCATGGCCGCCCTTTTCTCTCTAAAATTTAATTTGACTGAAATCTGTAGATCGTAATCAGGGGCGACTGCAGGGAGCGTACTAGGCGGAGTGGAGCGGCTGAGGGTGGATGTGTTACCAACGGGTGATGGGATTACATCAAGGTCGAGGAATAGTGTGTATGTGCGGGTGAGAAACGGTGAGTGGGCTTATGACATCTCCATTAGGAGATAATTTGAATGCATATAAATAATAAAATTATATATTTTATAAAATTTTATTATTTACATATATTTATATTATATTTAAATTATTAAATTTTATAAATATTTAAATTATAATAAATATTTTAAGAGATAAAAAAAAAAATCGATCACAACTCTCAATTCTAAAAACCGGTCAACATAAAAAAGTTTTTTCTTATTTTGGTGGGGTATTGACAAATATAAAATGTGAGTGCGTGGAAAGGTGTGAGGTTTCGTCCAGCATTTACTTTTCTGACAAAATGAATTCGAGACTATCCAGTATCATTTTGGGCAGTGGACTGAGTTTAATCTTTAATTATGTAGAAAAAAAACTAAATTGATAAATAACATCCTTCGACTGTTATAATGAAATCCAGGATTTTTAAAAATAACAATAAATATAGTGTATTTTTTAAATCACAAATTTTGGTCAATTTTAAATAATTATTTGTGTTATAAAGCTCTCCACTGATATATAAACTTATAATAAAATTTATTAACTTTAAAAATAATTGATCGAACCATGACAAATGATTCAACATTTATCCTCTGTGGTAAATTATATACTTCGTTCCGAATTATAAAATTAATATTAATTTTAAAAAATTAATAATAATCTTAAAACATAGGATGAATTTAAAACATACATCTTAAATAACATACATATCTTAAATAATATTAATATTATATATATACAAAGATTAATGAGTTAGAGAGACGAAAGATCCATAAAAGCTGGGATAAATTGAGTAATGAGAGTTAAAAGGGGGGAAATAGACGAGAATGACAGTAACATTAGGTAGATATATCTCTCTCTATAATCTCTTTCTATAGTGTTTATGTATAAAAATGTCTTATTCATGTGATGATATATTTGTCAAATCTTAACTGATATATATAGAGGAGGGGAGTCTTAGGTTATGTGGCTTGATAAGGTTATACCATGTGACGGGTCACGTACTTCACTTAAATTCATGTGCTTGAGAGGCCCCCACATTACTGCTAAAGTCATTCAAGTATGAGAGGAGGGTCACATTATTTTACAACACTTGTGTGGCTTCAAATGGCCCCACTCGCACGACTCTATGTGGCTTAGTCTGCAAAGCTCAAGATGGCGATCGCGAGACCCCACAAAGCCCAATTCGTGAGCTCTACGTGACTGAATGGTGAGGCCTCACGCGGCCCAATTCGCGAGGCTTGACTAGCTGAATAACGAGGTCTCACGTGGCCTAATCCGCGAGACCTTGCATAGGTCAATCCAAGAGGTAGCGTGGCCAAGCAACAAGACCTGCATGGCTTAATCCAAGAGACATGAGTGGCATTGTAGGACCCCAACTTTTATGAAATACAATTTAAATTTTTCTTTATATATTTGTTTGCACAGTAACATACGGTATACAGTATCATACAGTATTGCACAGTAGCACACGGTATTGCACAGTGTTTCATATTATTGAACTGATAAAGTAACTATTGTACAATATTAACTTTATTGAATGAATAATTGTCACATGCACAATAATTTATATTATTAAATTGATATTTGTCACAGTAACATATGCATTGTAATTCACATTACTGAATCAATAATTGTCATTACACAACAACGTGCTCTTTCTTTTATTTATTTTTCTCATTATTGTTATCATTACTATGATGTTAATTTAATAGTTGTATTTCATTATTAGTTGGTATTTCTGATGGTATTATGAGTCTCTAATTCAGAAAGTCAACTATACTACATTTATAACAATTGGTTATAATAATGAATAATTGTGAATAATTGGTGAATTATTGTTAAAATAATTTATAAAGTTATTTGTTTTATATACTTTATATAAAGTTCATTGTTTTATATATAAAGTTAATTATTTTATATATAAAGTTAATTGATTTATATAAAGTTAATTAATTTATATAAAGTTAATTATTTTATATATAAAGTTAATTGATTTATATAAAATTAATTGATTTATATATAAAATTAGTTATTTTATATATAAAGTTAATTGATTTATATATAAATTTGGTTGTTTTATTAAATGAATAGTATAGATTAAAAATAATGAAATGAATGGTTTTGATTAAATTAGAAAATCTTAGATTTTGTCTATAAATAGAAGGCTTAATTTAATAATTTTTTCATAACTTTCTTACATATATTTTCTTCTACTCTCTAATTTTTTTTAGTGTAATTAAGTTTCTCTCTATGTATGCTAAGTTACCTCAAGTATTGGTAAGTATCGG
Source organism: Hedera helix (assembly GCA_947179155.2). Lineage (NCBI taxonomy): Eukaryota > Viridiplantae > Streptophyta > Magnoliopsida > Apiales > Araliaceae > Hedera > Hedera helix. The sequence continues at coordinate 29,206,674 of OX359283.1, forward strand.
TTAAAGTGCTACATTTATATTCCAAGTCATTCTTAATTTTGAAATCCTTTGCACTTTTCTTTGAAATCCCGAGTGAAATTTTCTTATATACAACAACTATTTTGAAAAATCATAGTAAATTCATTATTTGTCAAAATTTAATGAATTCAAAACTTGTCCCTTCAGTTTTTCGTCCTCTACAACTTTGACGAAGGAAGAGAAATCATCTGAAGTCATCTTCATGCCTTAAAATGCTAAAAACCATAACATATTCTAATTTTCGTCACTATTTTTTAACTCAGTCATATTAACTCCAAATTGAGTGATTCTTGAGTCTATGTTGTGTATCTTTTCGATAATAACATTATTTTGAAAATATAAAGAGATTTTGAAAACTCTAGAAGACCCAAAAGTCAAATTCTTTACTACTACAAATTTTGTTTCACAATATCAAGGTCAGGGGTATCATTATTTTCATACTCGTAAAAGGATGTCATTTTATTTCTTACTTGTAAGGGTATTATTCTTTTCATACTCATAAAAGAATATCATTTTATTTCTTACTTGTAAGGGATATCATTTTTTTCATATTCTTAAACTTACTATGGTAGATACTATTTGGTAAAACTTTCTGAAATGATTACATGTTTCTTAATAGTTTGCGTTTCATTTAATATCATTTCAATTGAACTTTTATATTTTTTTGATCAATTTCTATTTAACTTTAACCATTATTTTTGAACTATGGATCTTGAATATCATTCTTGAAGTTGACTCCACATTGTGTTGATAATTTGGACATTATTTGAATCTGCACAAAGTAAAACTGTAAACTTTCAATATTTATTATTTATCCTATTTATTATGTTCATCATTTATATTTCACTGTTATTTGTACTAATAATCAAGAATAAAGTTGTTGTGAATGTGACGACCCCAAATCCGGGTTCCTTGAACCTCGGATTCGGTTCAACACGAGTACAACATTTTCCTTATTGTTCATGAATTACAACACTATTATAATTGGTAAATAACCATTTATTTACAATTTTACAACATCTCTTTCTATTCCAGAATCGAAATCTTTATACATTCCTAGTATGTCTTAATATCATACATGATACGACATTCTATTACAATCAACTTATGTATTTAACACTCATATAACATACCAACTAAGTTTTATGATACACAATCATTTACCTGTCCAATTCGGACTGATATCTACAATAGATATTTAGATCTTCAATGGAAGTAATATATTTTCCTGTTCCTTGTTCTTTATCGAGAACTTCAGGTAACTAGCCTTATCTGAAATTGTTGGTTTAGGCAAGAGTGAGCACGACGGCTCAGCAAGTTCAACAGCTACACATAACACATTACATGCTTCACATAAAATTTACAATTTATACTAACATCATGTTTTTCATGCATTTCAGTTTATGACATACTGCTCATGCATATCATGCCTCGCATTTAATCTATGTTTCATGTCTAACCTCTATCATGACATATAGTTCAATGCAGAACAATTGTCTTAAATCAACTACCGCATATCAACAGTTCAAATCAACTTATTGCACAAAGGCACATTAAAATATCTTTGCACATAACCACGTATGAGCACATCTCAGTTTAATAACAAACTTATAATTCATGCACATAATACAACACGTTCTGAAAAACTTGCCTGGACTTGTATAACCAGCTTACGTTAATCTTTCACGTTCCTTGCACCACCTACACGGTATGTGAGATCAACGGTACACAATATCAGTCAAAGTTTGACTCAATACTAAATCTTATTTTAAAGATATTTATTTCTTCTTATCATCCCCTTTATTTAATAAGGTTAATTTCATATTTTAGTCTCTATTTGACTTGACTCAGTGTTTCATATTCAACACCATAAATCTTTTGTTCGAAACTATGCAATTCTGACATTTATTAATGTCACTGCATTAAAACTTGGACCCTATATTTATTTAGGTCGATCCACCAATTAATCACTAATGGACCATACCCTTGGTTTAACTTAATCACATCATTTATCTCGATACCTATCATAATATTATCCACCTTGGATAATATTTTAAATTTTACTATCAATTAGTAATAACTTATAATGTTATTTAAATGTTAAATAACACTTTAAATAATCATTACTATTATTAATTTATTTTTAATAATAGTTTACCTTAATCATTATTATTAATCTTTTAATAATAATTTAATTGCTTGCTAATATTATTACCCTTTAATAATATTTTAATTGACTTCTCATTATTATCAATCATTTTAATAATAATTTAATTGTTCATCAATATTATCAATCATTTAATAATATTTGAAATCCTCACGTATCATTAGTAATTATTTAATAACGATTCAACCCTTAACTATTATTACCCAATAGTTAATTACTTGTTAAACAATATTATTAATTCTTTAATGATATTCTAAATCTTTATTTATCATTATTATTTATTTAATGATGATTTAACTCTTAACTATTATTATTTAATAGTTAATTAAATGCTAAATAATATTATTAATCCTTTAATAATATTTTAAATTAATTACATATCATTATTAATTATTGAATAATGATTTAATTCTTAACTATTATCATTTAATAGTTAGTCAATAATATTATCAATATATTTTAATTACTTAATAATCTTCTTTCGATTAAGTAATAATTTATTCCACTTAATTACCATTTAATTATTATTTAATATGAATTAAATAATAATTAATTAACTAATTATCCGAACTCATTATTTAATATTAATTAAATAATAATTAATTAATTAATTAACCTTACTTATTATTTAATATTAATTAAATAATAAATAATTAGTTTATTAACCTTAATTATCCTTTAATTATTATTTAATATTAATTAAATAATAATTAATTACTTAATTAACCTTACTTATTATTTAATATTAATTAAATAATAAATAATTAGCTTTCTAACTTTAATATTCTTTAATTATTATTTAATATTAATTTAAATAATAATTAATTATTTATTTAACTTTACTTATTATTTAAGTGCAATTAAATAATAAATAACTAACTTATTCATCTTAACATCCTTTAATTATTATTTAATATTCATTAAATCATAATTAATTAATTACATAACTTCATATATTATTTAATATTTATTAAATAATATTTAATTAGATTATTAGCCTATTTATACACTAATAAATAACTAATATATAGTGAATCACTCCAATAATTTCAAATTTTACTTTATAACACTTAACTAGCATGTCAATAGGTCAAATATTATTTTTCTGAAATTAAAAATAATTTTTCCATAATTATTAGCAATTTAGTAAGCTTTAATCCACCATTAATTCTAATAAATACCAAATTACAAAAAAATTCGGATTTTAAATTTTGATAATTTTCTTTATAAAATTATAAGCATTTTCTCTTTTGGAACCAACCCAAGAACCGGCCTAAAAATGCCCGAACCGGCCCTACCTAGAAATCATGAAAAACCGAAAAAAACCGAACCGACCGGTTTTTTTAAAAAATAGGCAGATTACTTTTATGCTTTTTCAGACTTAGGGTCTTCGACGGGAACTTGAATAAAATGAAATCCACAAGTCCGATTGAGGCCTATTTGGTATCGATGGATTCGTAACTTCCCGAACTACATTTTTCTGTTATCAAACATCAAATTTGGATTTGTTTTGGTCACAGAAATTGGCTCTAAACCGGACTGTTGTGCACAGCCCTAAAACAGTGGGTGTGTTTTGGTTGAAAAATCATAACTTGCTCATTTTAAATCGGATCGAAGTGATTCCACTTGGAGAATCTTCATATCCCACACATCTAACACCAGAAATTTACGGATCATGAATCCGACTTACGGATCATGCCCAGAAATTTCGGGAGTGGCTGCCATGATTTTGGTTACTTGGTTTTCGTCGGTAAAAACTTATTTGATGATTTTGATGAAATCTTTCCACATAAATACACCCAAAAATTCATATTAAACCCATGTAACCCTAGATATATCAATCTAGCATGTTTCTACCTTTTTAGATTTTGAAAATTAGTTTTCTACCAAAGAAATTACATAGTACCCAAAGAACAATACCAAGCTAGAATGTTTTATACCTTTTGTTGATTATCCTCTTTGTTAGAACTTTGAAAAGACTTGGATGATCAATCTTCTTACATAGATAGATTCCTCTTGATGAGACCTCCATCTTTAAACCTTGCTTCTTCTTCATCCAATCATCCAAGCATCAAGAATCTTGTTTCTCTTCCATGGCTTCTCTCTTTTCTCTCTAGCTTTCCTCTCTTCTACTTGGAGAAATGAAGAAGAAAAGAAACAAATGAAATGATCTAAGTCTCCTTCACTCTCACTCTCTCTATCTATTGTAGAGACTTAACCCAATGTGGTTTAATTTTGCTAGCAACTAACCTTAGGTTAGTTCTTATCTCATTTAACATTAGCTTTGACCACACATTTTCCCATCACTTAACCAACATATGGTTAAATCTCTACATTATACATATATATTATATATCTATACACTTTGACTAACATTACTTGCAACCATCAAAACTTGGCTTGATTTAAGGGAATGGACTTGGTTGATTGACTAAAATGTGACATCTATCAAGCTTGAGTCTAGGCTTCCTTTTGAGTGTAAATAAAGCAACAAGCAAGCAAAATCTACACTCTTTTCACCAAGTGGGCCCCAAAATTCGGGATTTGCTCTAATATTACACCAATTTGGCTTTATTTTTATATCCTATATCATTATATAAGTATCCATATATATATACACCAATGTATATATATTGACCACAACTTTGACTATCATTTGGCTCCACATTGGATCAATTTAATATTTCTATTGAGCTCGTCAATTAAATTTGTTTGGGCTCAATTTAATTACTACATTGGGCTAATATTAAATACCCTATGTTACATTTAATTAAACAAGCATTGGGCTTGGTTAATTATTACATAAATCCATGTTCAAATTAAATTATATGGACTACTAGGTTAAATTAATTTGACCTAGTTTAATACCTCAATTGGACTTATAATATAATCCAATTAGATTTGCTATAATTAATTCTACCACATTGGGTTACTTAATTAACCCATCCACGGTTAATTCTTAACCCCACATTTATTTATCTAGCAATTAACCAATGATTGGTTAATGTTATCTCTCTTGTCAACCAACTAGGGTTATTCAATTAACTAGACACTAGTTAATTCTCTACACTCAATCAATACTTGAAATGCTTCTCCCAACCATTGACCATCATTTGACTTTTAATGGTTTGGGCTACATAACTTACTTTTTATTGGCTCTCTTATTTAATTACCCATTTCATGCAAATATCTCCATATTGGGCTTACATCTATAACAACTTATTAATTAAGTAAATTACTTAATTAATTAACTTCTTAATATTGTCCTTCAAGGCAATATTTCACTTCCCTACTTGTTACTCATAACCTTAATTCATAACTTATATAATTAATTCAATTAATTATATTACATGACTTTTCTTTTTAATCCATACTAAAACTAATTAATTTATTAGTTTTATTAAGTATTTAATTTACTTCACACATCATCTTGTTTGACTAACAAACTTAACTATAGGTGTATATATATAAATATTAATATATTCACCTTCACTTCTCAATTGAATTTCTTTCTTAAATAAATTATCTACATGCATCATTAAAATATTCTCACATTTAATTTCTAACAAATAATTTATGTTAAAAAAAAAATGTTTACCCATTTTCTACACATCTTCCTTCTCACCTTCTAGGTTTAAACATTAACCTTTAATAAAATCAATTAAGATATTATTTAAAATCTTGGAAATATCTGGGATATTACAGTGAATATCTTTGGTCTGAGTGCAAAGATAATTGATGAATATATGTGGCCTGGGGCACAGATGATTCATGATAGGATAAAGATGATATAATTATTGAATGTTTTTTATGGCACGCGGTGATTGTTCTCTTTGGTATGAGGCAAATAAGAACTGTTGTATAGTATGATTATGACTAAAGGCTATAAACTGGTATGATCATGACCATTGGTATTATATTTGAATATCTTTGGCCCGTAATGCAAAGATGAATTGTTGCTTTGAATGATTATGACTAAAGACTGTAAACCGATATGATAATGACCATTGGTGTTATATTTGAATATATTTGATCCGCAGTGCAAAAATGAACTGTTGATTTGCATGATTATAATCAGGAACTGTGAATTTGTATGATCATGACCAGTAGCGTTTCAGATGATAAAGGTTGATGGTGATTTTTCTAAAAACGATAAGCGAGTGGACATCATAGTCTACATAATTTTTTTAATGGTTGTTGTTCTGCTGCAGTTATTGATCTGAACTTTATTTAAGAACTTAATTGCAGTTATTGATTTAAAACTTGTTATTTATTATATTCAATTAAGAACTCAACTGTTGAAGGCTAAGGATAATTTATTCGTCATTATCTTAGTCATGATATTTTTTTACTATGCTATTTGAACTCATCCTTTTTTGTTTGTTCCATTATTTTTTAGGTAATGAGAGTGTAACTGAGATTAGCTGGGGAATGTAATGAAGGTCCGAGTCTATAGATGATAGTCTTCACCATGTTGTGTATTATTGAGTTCTGTATTTTTGTATTTTATACTGTTTTGTATTAATTGTTGTGTATATTGACGTCTCACATTTACACTGCGTGAGCTCGAATTTGGGGGCATCACAGACTTAGCAACGAGGCCCCATGTGGCAGTAAGGCCCAAGTGGTTGAGCTGCAAAGTCTTGCGTGGCCTAATTCACGAGGGTTAAGTGATGAGGCCTTGTGTGGCCCAATACTTAAGACCCATATGTCATCAAACTTTTGCACATAGGTTCTAAACGGGTCCACGTCAGACACCTATGTAAGAGAAATCTTGTAAAAATATCGTTTTTTACTTGTAAAAATAACAAATTTTAAAAAGTATTTTGCAGGGACATTCTATTCAATTGCTTCAACTTTCTCTTTGAATTAAAACAAAAAATTTAAGCTATTCTCTTAAATTAATTTTAAATATTTTTATTTTAAAATTAATATGATTCATTTATTTTTTTAAAATAAATTATATATTTTGTTAATACAAAGATTACATACATTAGTGCTCTAAACAAACACGTGAGGATAAAAGTAAATGAGTTTTGTTTCCCCATCTAATATTGTTTTAGTTCCTGTGATTACCAGTCAATATCTTTAGAAGCGAAGACATGATTATTTTATAAGAGATAGTTAATTTAATTCTTTTTAATAAACAAAAATTAATTTCTAACGCTTTATTGCAATCATATTCATATATTTTTATTTAAGACAAGTTATGAAAGTAGGGTATATTTACAAAGACAATTGTTTAAGCCACGTAAACGTAATTTATTATGTCCTCGTTTATTCTTATTTGGGACACGTAATGTAAATAGCGTACACGGACTTGAATACAACCTTTATCCCACAAAAGATCGGTGAAATATAATAGAAAAAAATCACAAAAATATCTAAAGTATACAATTTACATATCAAAAAAATTGTATAAAAATTATTTTATCTTTAAGAAAATACTTAAGCATATTTTTAGGAATTTTTTTTTAGTGTACTTATAAAGATTCCTTGTTTTTAAATGAAAAATTATTTATTTTTCCTTCTACTTTTTTAAAAATATATAAAAGCTGTAATTAAAATATTTTTTATAAGACAGAGGAAGTAATTCATAAATAATAATTCCATTGAAGCCACATTAATACATATTATTATGAATTTATTTGATGTAAGTGGTCAATTAATACATAAAAGCTGCCAAATTCTTTTTTCTCAAAAAATGTTTCAGTAACATAATGTTATCAAATTTACATTATTATTATTACATTAATAAATTAAATATTCAAAAAAAATATGAATAAATACGTAACCAAAATTTATTATATTGTAATTTAGTAATATTAGAAGTCTCAAATGATGTGTCATTATTATATTGATTAGGTATATCTAATGTGATTATATAATTAAATATATTATAAATTATTATTAAAATATTTAATATCATATGATTTGAGATCAAAAATTTATAATACCTAACATTATTTATTTATTATGAACCAATGAAACTAATTGTCGCGTGACTCCTGTAAAAGAACCATATTAATTCTTTTTTTGAACAAGTCAATCAAATTGGTAAGAAAATGCACACACAGCCAATACTCATAATAAAGGCACGAACTTCGATGGACATATTTAATCAGACCCGTCCAAAATAGTAGTAATTCAAGACCCTATACTGTATGCCAACAAGACGCCTACATAAATAAAAGTGTAAGGTGAGATGACACATATCTATGGCGACATTAAAGAATCATAAACTGGATCTGGCTTGATCGAAATTAGGCACAATAATGTTGCCGTTTTGATTATTAGGTCATGCAAAATTATGCTGCTTTCAATTAGGTTATGTAATAACGAAATAATAATATTATAAGTTTTAAATTTTTTATCTTAAATAATATATTATTAGTTAAATAAATTTTATAATATTAATTATATTATAAATTATTACTAAATATTTAATATTATATTATTTAAAACTAAAAATTCCTCGTAACGAAATGTTTTTAGTTTGTTTCCTCAAAAACATTCAAAAGCAAAGTTTTCTAACTTAAAAAAGTGTTTCCAACTCATCACAATGTTATGTCGGACGGGCATTATGATTCTACTTTACTTTCATATTTTTCTTGGGGTTATAATTTTTAAAAAAAAAAATAAAAATTCCTAAAGTTTTTTTTTAAATACAAATAAATAGAATAATTATGTTTTCCCCCCTAATTATTATAACATTTATCCATTTAGTATAGATATAATACATTTTTATAGGACCTACATTATTACAGACCGTTTGATTGGACGAAATTATTTTAAGACGGAATAAAATGATTGTTAAAAAAAATCGAAATTGAACACTTTATCCATGCGTTTGATATATTACTTAAAAGTTATATCGAAATAAAATATAATGACCAAAATATTCCTAACAAACTAATAATATATATTATTCAAAATAAGTATGATACATATTAATATTATAATACTATATTATATATTATATTAGATATTCTATATATTTATATATATAATTATAATATAATATAAAACAAATACAATACATATTAAAAACATAATATTATATATATTATAAACATATAACAATATATAAACATATAATAATGTATATCTAATATATAATATAATACAAAATAAATATAATACCTATTAATATAAATTATATTATATTTATTTATTTATATGGGTGATGCTATTTTTGTCTTAATATTTTTTTTATTCATTTACTTATTGGAATCGCAATTTCAATGTATAAAAAAACGTAATTCCGACCAAACTTAACATAGACTCCAAATAAGTGCATCACATCACTTAATGTTTGATTATTTTTACATACTATACAAGGATTACTCTGTAATGATTTTGATCAAATTTTGAGTCTGAATCAAATTATAACACAATAAGGCGTAATAAATTTTCTCAGACTCACCCAAAATATCATAATTAAATGTATTAATAATAACAGCTTGAGTTGAGTCAATGTTTTCTCATTCAGTCCATCAAAATTATAGTGAATCCAAACTTGTGCACAAGAAAATTCAGTCAACGACTTCTCTTGGTTTAAGAATGTAATGACTAAAATCCTACCAGCCTAGCACAAAATTTTGCGCTACCCCCAACACCTCTCTCTCTCTCTCTCTCTCTTAAAAAGCTCTAAATTATTGAAGCCTCGCGATTAGCACGTTTTCAGACTGTATAGCACTACTCAATTCACTATTAAAGGTGGTAGTATTGTTTATGAAGGTGAAAATTTATACTTCCAAGATGTTTATATATCCCATATTGCTCTAAAGGAAAGTGCTACTAGTTTGAGATAACGTGGTAATATGGTAGTATCTCAGTGGTAATTCTGTGTGGTATCCAGCATAAATCCACTCAAGCACTAGGGGTGTAGGTTCAAATCCCATCCCTCCCCTCCCCTTTGAAATGTTATAACATTTATTATTATAAAAATTTAAATAAATAAATAAATAAATTATGTTAATTAATTTTTAAAAACTCAATAATAATCTTATAATTTGAATAATTATAAATGGATAGACTTCATAGTTTTTCAAGTTCTTCGAGAGAGACGATGAACACAAGTCAATACAGGTAGTACACAATATCAACAGTTAAAAAGGAAAAAAGTCTTGAGCAAATCTAAATTGATGAATGTACACTGCAATGCTAATAGTGACCTAAGAAATCCTTGGAAAGAAATTACCAAGATTACATGCCATTGATTGGCAAAGCATTCAAGAGCAGCATCCGGTACAACGAATCAACCCATTCTCATTGCAACCAGGGCACCTTCTCATCTTCCCTTCCTCTTCTTCAAAAACCTTCCTACTGCCATTACAATTCGGACACGGAACAAACCTTGCATCCCCACAGCTCTCGCAAACAAACCCCGGATCCTTGGTAGGAAATCCTTCCAAAAGGGTTGCCAATTCCCCAGCCTCATGAAGTTGCTTAATCTCATCAGCACCACCAACACATTTTCCTCGAATGAATACTTTTGGCAAACTGAATCCCTTCTCTCCAAACACATTCTGTAACTCCTTCCTAAATGCGGAATCCATTGAAATATCCCTTTCGTCTACATACACCCTAAATCCCCTCAAAATCATCCGAACTTCACAACAATCCTCATAAGTCTTTCTAATTCCCCTTAAACTAGTATAATACAACACAGTTCTATCCTCAGTGCCTGACAAATAAAACTGAGGACTGACTAAGTTAGGACTCACACTATGATTATCAGAACACACTGCTGAAATTGCTTTTTTATAGGTTGAATCTTTCGAAAAACCCAATTGCCTAGAAGTCAACGCTCGCCTATAAGTCGAAACCACATTCGGGTCCATTTTAGCCAGCAACGATTCCTCAGACAAATGCTTCCACAATGGCTTCGAATCAGAATGCTCAACCAATTCAAAAGAATCCAATAACTCGGCTGTATCGTCAACTTTCTTGACAAACCCATTAGAAAACGAACCGGGTTTCTCATAAATTGATGAATTGGGTTTTGGGTGTTGAACAGAATCGAAATCGAGCTCATCTAGGCCTTCCATTAACTCCCAAGTGTTGATTACAGAGTCAGGGGATGATGATGGGTCAGAATTGGAGGCGGTAGAATTAGGGATCCGGTCAATAAGGATGAGAGAGCCGTAGGTGGTGGAGGTGAGAGAAACTAAGTGGTTGGTGTCGCCTTCGCGCAGAGGAGGGTGGTGGATGAGAGGGGTAGGTAGAGAGATAGTGGGGGTTTGATAGTAATAAGCATCGGAGAAGAAATTTGAGGAAGAATCCGGTGAAGAGGAAGATAAGGAATTAGCGGGTGCTTGTTCAGCGCCGGGTAAGGTGAGAAGGGGATGGGAACGAGAAGCAGAGCAGCCCATGAATGAAAGCAATGCATAAACGGAAGAGAGAGATGCTTTTGGTAAGAGGCTTTTTTCAGGGAAATTGGGGAAGGAGATGGAGGATAGGAAATTAATTAATTAATAAATGCACTGTAGGATTTGAAGAAGCTGCAACTCTACTCCAGGGTGGTTTTGGGATGTCATTTCTGACATATTTAACTTTATAATAAATTAATATAATGTTTATATATATATATAAATTATTAATTAATTATCTAATTTATTATAAAATTAATTTTATATTAACAAAATCCTATAAATTCATTCAAAATAAAAAAATTATTTAATAATTTAAAATATCACGTGATCATGTCTCAAAATAATACTAAAATCAGTTAATTCGCATCGATCATTCTTTTTTTTCTTTCTAGATAGTTGATTTAACCCTGATACGTTTCAGGAGTCATCGTAAAAATATGAGTTCTTCTCAATATAATTAAAATTTCAATATTTATTTTTTTAAATCAAAAAAGAGATAAAGAAAAAGATATTTTTAAATTATTCTCCTTCATAAAAAATAAAATAAATTTTACTTTTACGTGAGATTTTTTTGATAAAAATATTAAAAAATTTGTAAAAATGTCGATAAATATGACATTACTTAAAAGTGAAGAAAATGATCACGTGGATATAATATGTACCCTAATAAACAGACTGAAATAGACATGTAATGAATTTTCAGGACCATCTTGCAACTATTCACGTCCATTTCCTCTTGACCAGACGCTCACTTCATTGTCAAGTCTGCTAAACTGGTTACTCCTTTTTACCTTTTTTTTTTAAATTTCAAAATTTTCAGTTAAATAATACTTTGATGACAAAAGAATAACTACGAAAGATGAATACAAATAATATAATTGATTATTATTATTAGACTCGTTGTTCATATACGGTAGATCATCGATCAACTACATTATGTCCCATTATTTTGTAAACCATTTTTTGTAAGTTTTTTTAGTCACTATAAATAATACTACTATTTTTGGTGTCGCATATTCACACATCACAAGAAAGCCCATAGTTCGGCCGCATTTTACCTAGTCAGGCCCAAATGTTGATGAAGGCCGATGTATGTTTATCCCTTGGAGACCCATTAATATTGTACCAGTCGGTCTTTGAGTATTTATTTATTAGGATATTATTATTCTTCATGTTTCTATTTTTTTAAAAAGAAATACTTTGCGACCAACTGATAAGTATCGGCAGTTTGTGCCAAAATACTTTGCGACCAACTGACTGGTATTACATTAAAATTAGGCATGGATTTGTTATAACTAGCCAGCCTCAATCAAATTTTAATTAATTAAGTACCAAAAACACTATATATAATTGACGTTCACAAAGCAAAATAAAAGGGGAAAAAAATCTTTAATAATTAGGAATAATTAATAGGTAGGAAATGTGTTATCACATGCAACAAGAAGATCAATTTGAAATAATTCAAAGGCCTAATTTAATTGTGGGATTTCTGCATATATATGATTATTTTTACAACCTAACTAACTAGTCGTATATATGTTTAGAATTTGTCAATTTCCATGAAAAATCATTAATTCCTGCATGGTGCCTTTAATTTAAATATGGGAGGAGGCTGCATGCGCATTTTGGGAAAAGATTTGAAGTTGGCACGTTAGAAATCGTATTAGTGAGCAGACGAGGAAGAAGATGCAGCAGGAGATGGAGAGACGTCCATGTTAGGCCTGACCCATTCTTTGAAGCTTTACTAAGCAGTATTACTTGCAATTTAATTAAACATTACATCACTCGCATATGTATATCTAATAAAGGAAGATAGAATGAAAGATATTTTTCCCTATTTTATTTTTTCTTACGGACGTCAATTACTATTTTGAAGCCAATTTGCAGGGTAAGAAATTCAATATTATTAATATTGGCACTTGATTTACTTAAAATTAGATCATGTGATATTAAAGTTGATAATAAAGTTAATTCATGGGTTATTTAACTTAGTTTATAAATATTTATGTTGACGCAAATAGCCAATTATAAAAGGAGTTGCTCGAACATATATCTAAATAATGAGTTAAAATGGTTGTTTTCATTATAAATAAAGAAGAAAAAGCAGCCGTAATTATCCGAAGAAATGTTTTATTATATTAATATATATAAGACTCGTTTGAATACGAGAATTTACCTTCTTCAAAGACAACAATAATAATCACAAAATAGAAGATACTTGATATCTTCGTGTTTAGATTTATTAGGGTCACAACAGGCCGGATGGCAAGTAGTGTAATACTTCACAGCATCGAAAAATGTTGCTGATGCAGCTACAAACATTAAGAGAACAACAACTGGGACAAGCTTTATGAGTTGAAGACTATCCATGACCTTCACTTACTGAGATAGACAGAGACTATGGTTAAAGTTAGAAGTTTATTAAACAATTAACCGGTAGCCGTTTTCTTTTTATATTGAAAGTTGGTATTGGGGAACCGCTTCAGCGAAAAGTAAATAATCCTTTATCTTTAATAATTTTAAACTGTAACCATTAATGTTGTAGATGAGAAACGGATTGTACTACATAGGTGTATGTTGTGATAAATTTATTTATATTATATTGGAGGAGGAGGTTAGAAGTTACTATTGGATCAATTTATTGTGGATAAAAGAGTAATTTTATCGCATGATAACAACATATTAACAATTATTGAATTATATACTCCTTCATTTAAAAAATATAAGATTATTATTGATTTTTTGAAGTTAACTTAAGACGTTTTTAATTTTAAAATTAACGTATTTTTTTTTTAATTTAAAAAATATAATAATAAATATTGTATCCATCTAAAAAGTATTAAAATTTATTATTTTATAATTTAATTAATCATCTCAATTTACTTTTCTAGCTTAGCCTTGTTGGAGCTTCCTTGTTATCTTGAACTAGGCTGCTATATGCACGCGTTATTAGAATTTATCACAGCCTACACCTTTGTACACCCATGCGTTTCTAGTATATATACATATAATAATACTATCAATTAATGGAAATAATAACTTGGGATTATATTGAAGATGAAGAGTGAACTAATTTTTTCCAGTTTACTAACACCAACTTATTTCCCATATAAAAAGAAAAAACAACGACGAGTAAAATCTAAATTTTAAAAAGTTTGATTTGATTACCATCATCTCTCTCTTTACATAGCTTACTTTGTGTTGGGATATAATTTATTGGACCCATAATTGGTATGGGTCCAAGTTTATTCACTATTTAGAATATGGGTTAGATAAATTTCTATACACTATGATGGGTCAGGTATTGGGGCAAGCCCGTTTAAGTGTTCTTTTCCCTTTGAGACGACTTGGTAAAATTAAGAGGGTCAAAATCTATATTGACTTAGATCCCAAATTAGGTAATGATTTCGGATCTTAGAGGAGATAAGGATTGACCGGTCAACATTATAGACACATGAGAAAAGTATAAATACAGCAATAAGCATGAACTCACGGTATATGTACAATCTCTTTTATTATTTTCTCATCAAATATTAATTATTTTCAGCAATTTGAGTTTTCCATTGTTACGTTATTTGGCCTGTACTTATTCTCACGCCTGAGTATATCCGGACGGCCCAGGCCGTCGAGTTTTTCGGTATAATCTTGTCTCTTTTCAAACACAAATTGATCATTGTTTAGTGATTTCTGCGGCGTACAAAATTTGGCACCAAAGGTGTAATCCCACAGCATATACTTAAATATTAGTTAGATGAAAATGTTAACACTCTGAATTAAGGTCATGGATTCTCTTCGGTTATTGAGACTTAGTTTATTTGTCCTCCTAGTGTTTGTGGTTGTACCAGCTCCATCTAATCTATGACCTATAATAATGTTTGTCATCCTGACTGTCTGTCGTGATCCTACTAGAACCTAAGCATGAAGATCCGAAAGATCTTATATATTCTTTGTTTTCGTGAGTGTTGTTATTTTGCTAGAATTTAGAGTATTACCCTGATGAATATATCTAACTGTTATATATGATAAATCTTTTCTATGAGCGATATGCATGTAGTCTGTATGTATGGTGGCTTTATGACTGTTACACAACCAAAGGTTAATTAATTGAGATAGACCTAAAAAATTCTAGGCTCTGTTTGTCAATTTCCAAAGATGATAATAGCCTTTATCACTATTTTTGAAGCCAATTTGCATAGTAAGATACTCAATTACTGTTAATATTGGTACTTGATTAATTAAAATTAGATTATGAGGTATTCAAGTCGATTATAACAATTAACGAGTTATTTAACTTACTAATTACAGAGTATAAAGCTTTATGTTGGCGCAAATAGCAAATTATAAAAAGAGAGGAAGAAATAAATTCATCATTTCATTGCAATCGATTCAACACCACAACCATAGTGGAATAAAAGCTCTTAGTAACAAAGAACATAAACACCTTCACTGTTACAAATCCTTACAAAACTTGTAAGATGGGTAAAATCTTGTTATTCACTCGTTAACATGCTGTCTTAAAAGTCAAACTGGCACCAGCAAGCAGACCATGTTCACTACTTCTTTCTCCTTTAAACCAGTTCAGTTCTAAGAGCAACTGAGACCATGTTGTTTTATCCAGTTCAAAGACCATAAAGCAACAATGTACAGACTATGTCCCTAGTTATCCAATGATAGCAGACCATAAATCATCCACATCGTAGACAACATCTTGAAGCTTTTCTAGCCAGTCTTTCACCTCATGGTTCTTCGCCTGCTGCTTGCCTGCATCCATGAGTACAGCTTTGATGGGGGACAATGTATTTTCGCGTTTCTTCAGATCTGATTTGATGTTCCAAGCCAAACTGATTTCATCCAGAGCAAGTAACGTTTGATAAAACCCTTTCCGTAATGTTGAAGAGGAATGTTTCTGCCATGGTTGCTGCTGGGAATTCATAACGATCAAACAATTGTTAGGTATATGGCGTCAAGAAAATATGGAATTAAAAACTTGGTGGTGGTGAAATGAAGTGTCTTGGTTAAGATAGGACCTGGGAGCTTTTTCTTTTTATTGGTTAAGGTAGGACCTGGGAGCTCAACATAGGAGATGGTACAAATAAATGAGACAAATAATTTCTTCAACGTTTATAAAATTGGATGTAGACTTGAGCGCAGTGCTACACAAACCAACCATACTTTTAATTAAGAAACTAACACGGTAATCACCACTTTATTAAACCATGATAAATAGTCCCAAACTTTAGTTAAATGGAAGCATGCAGAGCATTTGAACTCGACAGTGACAAGCAGTCCCAGACTCGCAGGAATTAAACCAGAGGTGACCCGAGCAGGATCTCCTTTGGCAACCTAAGGGATTTGCACTCGTGCCACACCTTTTGTTTAGCACGTTCAACTACTCTTTTGACGACACTAAAAGATAACAGTCTATTCAAACTGCTGTGTCTCGGGCTCAAAGCTTCAAGCTATTTTTATAGCATACAAGTTCCTCTTTAGTTTGTCATATACAGGTATATACATTTGTAAAAAGCAAGGCAGACACAAGATAAAAAAGACTATATATACACATCTCTTCATTTATTGTTCCCATCATCTACTAGAAGGCTATATATACTCCTGATCCTTCCAAGCAGTTCCAGATTTCTTGAGTTCTAAATCCTGATCCTTTACAGATGCAATCGCACAGGATTCAATCTTCATGTACTGTTACTGAAGTAGATTCCACGAAGAATCAAAGGCCTGAAATGAAGCAAAAAACAAACTGCATCCTTTGTCAGTTTCTTACCTATGCATGTAATAAATTACCTACCCAAAAGCACAAGTATTCTATTGGTTAGTTATTGGACAAAGAGACTGCAAGCTCTCAGAAGGAAAGCTGAGTTGTAACACTTAAGTGCTGTGTGTAGGAGCACATATACTGCACATTTGAATATCACATGACAACATATTTTAATAATAGTTTGAGTAAATAAATTTTAAACCCTGTAGTTTACATAGGGCACCACATAACCCACCATGGTCCTAAAACCTACATTTAACCTCCTTATGATTTATACCAAAGTGCAAATGAGATTTATGCTAGCCAACTATTTATTGATTGCCTATTCTTTAAATGGCTATTTTAAGAGATTTATGTACAATGTTTACTAACAAAACATATCCTTCAGGTCATATTACTTGTTTGTT
Organism: Hedera helix; assembly: GCA_947179155.2. Classification (NCBI taxonomy): domain Eukaryota; kingdom Viridiplantae; phylum Streptophyta; class Magnoliopsida; order Apiales; family Araliaceae; genus Hedera; species Hedera helix. The sequence continues at coordinate 29,224,416 of OX359283.1, forward strand.
TTTAGATAAGTAGGGTGCGAAAGAACCATAGGACAGAAAACTCTTGTTAAGAAACTTGATATTCGCCCGTCCAGATATTTATGAAATAAGTGAATCCTTTAAACATAGATAAATGACAGCTGTGTCCTAGGGGACAGTGTATAGAATTGCACCAAGGAGGCTCTAAGCTGAAACCTTAACGTTAGCTGATATCGTGTCTTATCAAATTTAAAAGCAGATGGTCATGGTTTGGGATACTGCCATTCAAGATATATTCTTGTTTTATGAACATTTGCAAATGAGCTCTGGTAGTTGTGTATGTAATTTAGGGTCAATTTAGACAACAGGGGGTCTTCATACAATAGTGCCCAAAAGTTTATAGTTTGATTATTTAATTTATAGGATCTGATTCATGAATTTGGATTGATCAAAATTCCAGTATCATTCAGTATCAATTACCTACTTAAATTAGTATGGTCTTTTATTACTTTTCTTCCTCCTTATATAACCCCTTTAAAAAGAGTTCTCCAGCACAGTTCTAGGCAGTTAAATAAAGCAGTGGCCTAACAGAAAAAATGTTAGGAACTATAGTTGCAGGCACTAAAAAGAGTCTCCAACTATGTTTATCACTATTCCTAGTCTCTTGAAGCAATCCTGAATATAGCAAAAAACCAGATAAACAAAAAGGTCAAAACTATATGTCCCGAACATAACCCATCAACACATCACAGATAAAAATCATCAAACAGAATCCAAAGAAAGCATCACAAAAGTACACTATCATGATCACTGCAATTTGTAAATCAACCATGTAATTCAGAACCAGTTCAACAATACCCATCACACAAAACAAGCATACTTATCATATATACCATCACGATTCATCATTTTCAAACAAAAGAGAAAAAAATTGATTAATCAGGAAGGACAACAAGTTGACAAGAACAACCGGGACACGGATGAGTAAGCAGGGCAGAAATACTTGGAATCAACCAACATGGAAAGGACCCATATCGCCGGAGCGGAGGGCGCTTGCAATATCATCAGCAATAGACAAACAAGAAACAACCCACCCACAGAGAGCTACCCACACCATCTTGCTCATCCATAGCGTCATACTCCATGGCACTGCCATGCCTCTATCGGAAATCAATTACAGAGTCAACCTTCCTTCGTTTTCAGTAAAGATTTCTTCAAGTTGGGGGTTTATTTATTTTGATGATCTTCTAAGGAATGGAATGGTTGTGTACTTGTGTAGAAGGGATACAAAGACCTATGAATCCTCATATTCCTGTTTGGGAAAAGGATGGCTTACGATTACAAAAGGTGTAGAGCCTTAATGGCGTGTTGGCCGGTGGGCCGTCCATTCAATGTCGGCGCGCAAATGAGTCCAACTTAAAACGGTCTACCGAACCGGGTCCTCTAACAACCGATGAAACTACTCTTTTGGGATCGACTAAAAAGCAAAACTAACCCCGTTTGTATTTTTTTTTGTAAAACTCACCCTTCAACTTTTTTTTACAAAACTCTCCCTCAAAGTTATATTAATTGAATTCACCCTCCAACTTTTTTTTTTTTGCAAAAATCTCCCTCTAAATTGTATTAATTATACAAAACTCACTCTTTTATACTTTTTTTTGTAAAAAAAACTCATATATGCAGATAATTTCGCTCCAATTCATCACTTAAAAATCTTACCTTTAGAATATCCCTTTTATTTTACTAAAACGACTTTTAATTAAAAAAAAAATTCTCACAATATCAATAATATAATTCATACAATTCACTTTCTACATCTGCTATATATCAATCAATTATTATTTAATTCATACATTAGTTGCTTTTAAAGCATTTTCTTATACATATGTTGTTATCTCATTATGGGTCTTCTGAGCGATATATATATAATAACATATGTTAAAAATTAAGAATAAGATCTATGCATCATTAAATATTTCGTTAAAATACCCCAAACAAATTAATTGTATAGATTATATAATAAGCACATGCCAATCAATTTATATCATTATTATTTAATTTTATGTTAGTCGCCTGTTAACGCTCGAATTTCGTCTGTACATTCAACCACCGGTGGACGAGGACCTGCACAAAAAGAACCACCCGAAGTACTTGACGGTTTGGGCCGCTCGGAAATACCTCCGGTGTGAGAGCAAGTACAAATTTCAATATGTGTCAACAATGGAGGCAGAAAGTATTTAGTAGGTAGAATCAGATATGTGTACCTCTATTATTCACCATATATTTATAGTACTCATATTGCTTAACAGGACTCCAATTCCTAATAGGAATTGTGTAGCAAAATCCTTGTTAGAGAAAGTAACTGTTACGCTAATCAATGCTAGATAGGTAACTCCCATACCAATTAATATTTAGATATGGTAACTGGTTAGTATATGAATCGATAAGAAAAGCGATCCCAAGCCTATCGGGCTTAGGAGTCCTCTCGCGCGCATTAGACTTAATGGTCTGCAAGGCCAAACCCATCATTGATATCCCATTTATGCTAGTAAAATACGCAGCTCAACATGGCCTTTAAAGCATTTTCTATTAGTGTTAGCATTCTTGAATGCTGATTAGGCTGGGAATCATGATGACTTCTCGCCCATCAGTGCCTACATTGTATATCTTGGTCGTAATCCGATTTCCTGGAGTTCTAAGAAGCAGCAATCTGTTGCACGATCCTCCACTGAGGCTTAGTGTAGGTCTGTTACTAACAGTGCTGCAGAACTCAACTGGGTTTGTTCACTCTTGAGTGAACTAGGTGTGTCTCTCTCTTATTCCCCTGTGACTTATTGTGATAATGTTGGCGCCACAAATCTTTATTCCAATTCAATTTTCCATTCCAGAATGAAACATGTGGCCATTGACTTTCATTTTATCCGTGAACAAGTTCAATCAGGATGTCTGCGTGTCGCTCATGTTTCAAGTAAAGATCAACTTGAGGATGCACTCACAAATCCCCTATCACGCACACCATTTCTTTCTCTCAATGCCAAGATTGGAATCTCTACTCGAGCTCCATCTTGAGGGGGCATGATAAAGCAAGCCAAGTCTTTCTCTTCTTGTTGTTATTTAGTTTCTGTTTTTACTGAGCATTTAAAGTTTGAATTTTGTATTTTCAGTTGCATTATCTCTAGTAGTTAGTTTAGGAAGCTAGCTGTATTTGAATTGTTTTGAAACTCCTTTGTAATCTATAAATAATGATCAATGAATAACCAAGAAGTGAGGCCTTTATTTTCCTTCTCTATCTTCTACTATTCACCTCTCTGTATCAGTATAGACATTGATAGAGCGCTACAATCATGAAAACGTACGTAGGGGCACTCATGTGCTACCTTCCACTTGCTCATCAGATCCCAAGAGAATGGTAGTAACAATTTTATTTTATTTTTTTCACTAGCGACAGTGCAGACTATGATACCCCAATTTTAAGAATATGATACCCCTAATTTATACAATTGTTAGAATAAGAATTCCAATTTATAAAATAGTCAGTACCTCAATTTCTCAAAAATGAAATAAATTCAATGATTTCCACATTCTAAAACTTAAAAAATAAATAAAATAAAATAAAAAATTCTTAACATCAGTATAAATATGAGTAGGCTTACTGAACAGAATTAAGACTTCAAAAATGCTGTTTCCTTATGGTTTAAATGATTCAAAGAAAACCTGTTTTAAGTGTAAAGCTGTCTAATTTAAATGCATGCATTGCCCCATCAATACAAAAATCTCAGATGTGCTTACTATTGTGACTGCATGTTGTTCTACAAATTCAAAAGCACACAAGTAAACAGATCACTGATTTAAGACTTGGAGCACTGAAGACTTTTGAGTCATCTCCTATTAAATTTATCATTACTTCTCCAAAACTAATCATTTTTTAAGAACCCACTTGAGTTTTTTATATAAATTTAACTGCAGAGCATTGGGAGTACAACTAGCTTAGACAGTGGACAAGAAATGAAAGTTCATGGTTGTTGCCTCTTGGGAATTATTCAAAGTCAACTTACTTCCTCCCATTCCTAGATAAACAAGCCATACCAATGAATGAACCCTTCATTAACAAAACATGTCTTCATCTTTGCATTTTACAGTCCTCTCCTCAATTTCCATCACCGCCGCAGTTTCTGCACTTTCTTTCTTCTCCAAAACCAATGCTTACGACACCTATTTTGGTAATCCATTTGGCAACTCATTCCTCTGGCTTTTTTTCTCCACATTCATAGCCCTCCACTTCATCCTCTTCTTCTTTCATAATCGATTGAAAAACACAAAACTGCTAAACGGAGGCTTTGGCAAATACATTGCCACACCGGTATTGTTTTTTGCTACCTGTTACCTTCACGTTAGACCCGATAAATCGCTCACCGGCCTCTTATTTGTGATCTCTTTGTGGGTTGATGTTATTGCTATTCTTCAGATTATTCGGCCTTTGACCGAACCCAAGCTGCCAATTCAGCTGATGATGGCAATTGTAAGTCGATCTATAGCACTGTATGGCTTCACAGGCACATACTGGTCGATCATGTTCTTCTGTGGTGTTGTCCTGTATGCAAGCAATATTTACAAGGATAAAGTTGCTGTATCTTCTCAAATTATGGAGGGAGACACCAAGAAGGTTGCATAGAAGCTAACAAATTAAATGAAATGAATGTTAAGAAGTGGTGGTTGTATTTTGTCAATCTTCTCCATATATATGCTTTACAATTTGAAATAAGAATGTAGACTAGCTAGTTTAAATAGGATTTTTTGTTCCTTGTAGTTTTCGACTTTTGATTGCAAGGATTTGAGTTAATTAATCTCTTGTTTGGATCCTGATGGTGGTTAAAACTTATGTTGTATCCCCAGTTTATCCTAATTAATTTGTGAAATCTTGAGCGACGGTGATTAGTTCAACTCGTTGCAATCAAGAGGAAACTAAAAAAAAGTTCAAAATTTGAATTGTGTCCAATCTTATTTCATATATATTGTAAAATCAGGAACAATGAAAATAAGAGTTCCACTCACCATTTCTCAACTTTCACACACCATTGTTAGTCTCTTTGTATCCTTCTTGGTTTGTCAAGCCACATATTCGGAATATGCAACAGTGTCCTCGTACGTACTCCAAACATACATGACAACAAAACAAAAGACCATGCATGATCAACCAATATGTGTCATTGAAGTCATACAGTTCTATAGCTCGAACTTGTTATTGCCGTCAGGATCAAATTTGGGACATTGGATTCGGTTGAAGACCGAATAATTAATCTGAAGAATAACATTAACATCAACCCAAAGAGAGATCACAAACAAGCTGAGACCTGCGGGGGATTTGTCGGGTAAAAAATAAAGGTCGCAAGTAGCGAAAAATAGTAATGGCGAAAGCCTCCGTGTAGGACTTTTGTGTTTTTCAAGTGAGGATGAAAGAAGAAGTGAATGAGGCAATGAATATTGTAGAGCTGGAAAGAAACTAACCAGAGGAATAAGGTGCCAAATGGGGCGAAATTGGTGTAGTAGAAGTTAGTTTGGGAGAAGAAAGAAAGCAAGTGCAGAAGTTGAGGATACTATGGAAATTGAGGAGTGTGCTATAAAATTCAAAGATTTAGTTGAAGTTGAAGACATGTTAAGTGTCATTGGAGGGTTAGTTGTTATGGCTAGCTAGCTTCTTTGATATCCGGGATTGGGAGGAAGTTGACTTTGAATAACTCTAGCTCCAAGTCCAAACAGGCAACAACCACGAACTTTCACTTCTCGGGTAGGCTAGTTGTCCCACCATGCACTGCAGTTACCACATAATTGATTCCGATCGATATTTTCGAATATAAAATTAATATGAATTTAATTATTTTATTTTATTTTGATAATATAATGTGCAAAATTATAAACTACTTAAAAAATAGTATTAAATACTTCCTCTGCTCGCCCAATTTTGACTTTTTAAGTTAAAATGGGCATTTATCTTAAGAAATACAAGTTTTATTGTATTCAAAAGTTAGATCAATCACATAAATTTTGAATTTAAAAGTATTTTATATTATTAATTTTAAAAAATCAAACTTGTGGAGCGAAAAGAGTATATATAAAATGTTCAAGTGGGTTCTTAATTCAAGAAATGGTGGTTGATATAAAAAAGAAATATGGATTAAATCAAAAGAATTGAGATTTTCATAAAAAAAATTAATATTTCTACAAAATTCTACTCATGTAAATAATAAGTGAGTTCAGAATTTTACATAAATATCAATTTTCCTAGATCAATTGCCTAGTTTGTGAGTGCTAGAAGTCTCAATCAACGACCTGTTGTGTACTTGTGTGTATTTGCAGTTTGTGGAAGAATGTACAATCGCAATAGCTGAATCGGATATATATGGTCCAGGTGTTTTGTTGGATCCACGACGGTCTAAGTTTTTGAGTATTATACAAAAATCCATAGGCGACGGTTTGAGGCTTTAGTAACAGTTCCTAGCCATTGCAACTAGGTCGGTTTTCTATGTAAGCTATATAAAGACTTGGTTTATGAGCTGTTGTGTGCCTTTGCAGAAAAGCATGCAACGGCTATTTTTCTTGGTATTTTTAGAACTTATTTTCCTTAACAATAATAATTCCATATAAGATTCCTTATAGAATTTTACTAATTTTGACTGTGTCCTCTATATCCTTAATCAATTAATTAGTAAAGTATTGCATAACTTTATAAACTTGAAGGAAATTATAATAATTAAATTGGATAAAATTGTGAATTGTCTAATATCTAATCAATACTAATATATAACAATACAAGAGGGGATTTCAAATCCAATTATTTCGAGTCAATTTCGTTGATTACGAGTTAACTAACCGAGTTTGACTTAATCTAATTTAAATAAAGTTGAAAGGTCATTCTTTTTCAAACTCTTCTTCTCCCATAAAACTTTTCTCTCCAAAAGTTACTCCCAAACTCTTCTTTTTCACAATAAGAAAAATCAACTCGACGGCAATCCGATCACTATACATATACATATGTATTACTCAACAGAGCGATTACTGAATAGATAGTGTTGTAACATTCTTCGATCTAGGGTTTCATTGAAGTTTCCCAAATCTTTACCAGACACATTTTTCTGTATTACCAAACTTTTTCTATCTAATTCGATGTTTAATTTGCTTGATTCGGTGCTTATTCAATAACAAAACCTCTAATCTTACAGCCTCCCCCATCCAAGGTATGGAATCAATTGTGGCTTCAGTTAGCGGATACCACGGCTCAGAGCGGTTCAAACTCATCGAACTGATATCACAGGCCGGTGGAAGCTTTGTTGGGGCATTGAATCAATCAACAAGACAACACATTTGGTAGTGCCTTTTATTTTGCTACAGCTGTAGCATTTTGATTTTAACACTGTTTTAGTTACAATGTGACTGTTATGTTGAAAGAGGAGAGAGAGAGAGAGTATTTGTAATAAAAAAAATTAAAATATTTTAATAAAATTAAAATATCTAAGAAAATAAATAATTTAATTTATAATAAAAATACTAAATTATATCATATAAAAATAATAATAACACATTATGATCAATATTTAAATAAAATAAATAAAAAATACTTATAAAATAAATTACAATATTTTTAAAAAAATCTTTTACAATAGACCGTATCTTACACGAGCTATCAAACTTGTAGAAGTAAAAAAGATGTACTATTACTAGTATTACTAAAAATTACTACTCTCTCATTTCTATTATATAGGCCGTTTAAGAAATGGTTTGAAATTTTATCACTACTCATGTTTTAATTAATTATTTTTCCTGCTCTTTCTCAATTACTCTATCTTTAAAAGTAAAATAAGAAATAATTAATTTTTTCTTCTTAAATATATATAAAATGTCTTATATTTTTTATAAAAAAAACTTTAAAAATGAACTATATAATGAAAAGAAGAGACTATTACTTATTATCAACTCCCAAATAACTGTACTCCATGTATATATATATATACTTGTCTTTTTTCTATGGTTACGTACTAAATAAAAATCAGACAAAAGTTCATAAGAGTACAAAAATATTCAGATATATATGGCAACGTTATCATAATTATAATAAAAACGATGGTCATGAATTTGGATGTTTATCTGTTAAGCTCCGTCTCATGCTCATTCTTATTTCTAATCCCTATGTCATCCCACCCTCTCAGTCTGATCATCTTTCTCACGATCTCCTTCCTTCCAATGGTCTTGTAATCCCTATATATCCAACTTATATAATAAAATAGGAGCACTACTTACAAGATTAACACTGACGACACTATCTAATTTTTTTAATTTTTGTAGTGTCACGTTTACTATTTTAAAAAAATATGATATTTTGTACCGAGTTAACTCAATAGCGTGATAAATGAATAAATATAATTTAAGATAAACATGTTTTTTTAAATTTTTAATAATTTAAAAATAAATTTATGTTTTGTACTTCTGACAAAAGTGATTCAATTAAAAACATAATTTTTTTCCTTCAACCAAAAATATTTAATCCACTTCGGGTGACTTGACTTGGCAGAGTTAATATAATATATTTTAAAATTTAATATTATTATGATTTATTTGAATTTAAAGAAAATAAATTATATATGTAATAATAGTTATATTTTTAAATTTAATATTAATATGATTTATTTGAATTTAAAGAAAATAAATTTTATAGGAAATAATAGTTTTTAGTAGGAAATGTATATGTATAGAGTTTGAGGTTTTTTTTCATAGAAAATAATATATTATAAATGTTTATATTAATTTATTATTATTAATTATGTGAATAAATATTAATTATAATTTTAATATAAAAATATATAATAAATGAGATTTTTTATAAATATATTTATTTCACTAACGGCCATTCCTGGTTCGGCTCTGCAAATTTATCGGTTCCATATTTATGTCAATCAGTCCTAGCTTGGTT